>OW240913.1:127120191-127153687 GCA_933207985.1 Pelobates cultripes | reverse complement strand
CTGGAAAGTATATACCATCATCTTTTTTTGGACTTTCTATCTTCTTGGACTTATATTTAATATTTTATCTTATTCTATATTTGTTTTTAAAGCATCTTGTGCTGGTTATAATATCCTCACCAGTGTCTTTCTAGAGTGGCGCTAATCTTCTACACTTTTTTATATTTTGTACTTGCCTCACTACTATAGGGATAGAGGGATTCCCTTCATTTTGGAGGAAAGCTGCCTTAATTTCACTTTTCCCAGTTTGTTCTATCAGCGCTGATAATTTACTACTGTTTCCAATGACTTCATGAAGACTGAAACGCATGGATATCACCAAACGCTGGGGATCTACCATTTGCCCATCCTTGCCGTGTTGTATTTAGCACTGAGCAGTGTTTGTGCGTGTGAATATAAGCATGCTTTGTATGGAGTATGGAGTATGTGTGTGATAGTAGAGGTGTATTTGTGTGTAGTGTTGTGTGTTTTTATGTAATGTTGCCATTTGAAAACAGTGGTTTACGTGTGTGTAGTGCTTGCTTTTGAATGCAGGGATGTAATTGTTAGACATGTGCAAATCGTTTCGTTCCAAATGTACATTCGGACTAATTTCATGTAATTCGTAAGCATCCGAATGTACATATTTCACGAAATTAGCCCGAATGTACATTCGGAACAAAACAAATTGCACATGTCTAACAAATACATCCCTACATTCCAAAGCAAGCAAGTGCCGAAGTTCGGAAATGCTGAACCGAACCGAATGACATTGGTCCGAATTGCCAAAGTCGCAAAGTGCTTCGGAATTCTGAAAAGTGGCCAAACAAGAGAGAGGGAGGGAAAATTACTTGAATGATGACAGGAATCTTGACCAATAAGCTAATTCCTGGCACTGGGAGCCCTATAGATGTGTAAGTGGTTGTGGTGGCACTCCGAGCACTGGGCGCCCTATAGATGTGTAAGTGTTTGTGGTGGTAGTCCTGGCACTGGGAGCACTATAGAATAGATGTGTAAGCAATTATGGTGGCAATCCTTGCACTGGGAGCCCTATAGATGTGTAAGTGGTTGTGGTGGCAGTCTAGCATACTGGCAAAAAGGATATGTCCTGCTTGGGGAAGTGTTCCCAGGCAGAAAAAAAAACAAAGAAGACTGCAGGAGGAGCTGAATATAGACTGGAGGTGGGTGTTGCATGAAGAGAAACAAATCTACAAAACTTTTTTTCTCAGAACTGGCCCAAATGCTCCTTAGAAGTAACTTACAGTGAAAACTCAATAAATATAATCGAATCATATCAGACCACATACAGAGACTTATAATAACATATTGACATATTTACAAAGGGGTGGGGAAGACAATAATTAACACAAAATATCTATCCTACCTGCAGAATTAGCAATATGCAAATTGACAGGTAGGAGCAATTTAGGAGCCTTTGTAAAGTGTCCTACTTCCAGTGATGATGACTACCGTTTCAATCACTATGATACATGATATGTTCAATATTTGGGGCTGATTTAGCCAAAGTGAATTACTACTATGCAGGTTCACTTTAAGGAACTAAGATTTAAAAACACACGTAGCTTTTTGGAATGCTACAATTTCCTCCAATTAAACAGAATGTAAGGACATAAGGACATTTTTTGTATTCGTTTATTTTTTTTTTTGAAATACCTACTGAATTGCTTTCTTGTACATTTATTTGAAGAAACATTATGATACTTTTAAGTACCAGAATGTGTTACATTTATTTCATACAATGCTACACATAATTCTCCATCAATAAACAATACTAACTTATTGCCTAATGTTGAGAAATTCAGAGGATTTTTAGGCATATAGAACATTTGATTGTTCCAAGTAGGTTATTCTCGGTACGAGAAGCTCTGTAGGGCATGAAGGACCTGCTTAATTCTTGTATTTTGACATTCTTACCTTCTACCAGAATTTAGCTTACATCATCAGGAAATTATTCCTTTTTTTTATAACCTACTTGCAGAAACTTGAATATTTGTTAAAGTTCTAATCTGATGTACAAGGAGAAATGCATTACTAATACAGCAAATCTCAGGGCATATGGCAGGTTTGTAGCAGTTAAATAATTCTATATTCAGTTACTGGGACTAAATGTCAGCTGGATCTCAGAATATACATGGAAACTAGCAAAATATGTACTCTTCCTGGTTATATTCTTTATTACTTCTTTCCTTATTACCTATTTTGCTATCCATCAATAATCCCCTTAAAGCAGGACTCCCAAGTGTACCACTTTAAATGGGACATCCACGATTTCATTGTCTACACCCAGGAACACCAGAGAACGGTCCTCAGGCAGCACAGTGCAAGCACATCATTAGATAAGATCATACTGCGCAGCAGAAAATAGGACCAAGCACAGAGTGCCTCAGTGCTTCAGCAGCACTTTCTATGTGGCCCTGTAGGTTAGGGGCTGGCCATGAAGCTCTCTATCAGCCTGCCACCCACGTCTCGAAAGTTCTAACATATTATGGCTCTTGCCAGTGACACAAGTTGCATGAATGCAATTTTTGAACATTTTATAAAGATAAAATGCGTGAAAGTGCAGCACTGATGAGCGATCCTGGCAGATGAAGCACCCAAAGTTCAAGATTATAGATGGCAGCGTCCACGGGGGACAACATCAAGTAAGTATAATTTCCCACTTCATCCCAAATGACGATGTCGCCATTGGGGATCTTTGGAAATTCTTCTACTTCTACATGCTTATTAACAATAGGTGAAAAGTGCCGCCTACTGTGTACAGGATTCATATGCTTCAGGAAGGATATCTATTAATCCACGAGTAATCTCAAATGTAGAAAATTAATGTGATATACTGCAGAACAGGACTTTTCATGTGTCATCAAAATGGTGACGTTGAAAATCCTTATTCCAAAATATGATGTATGAAAAAAATGTTTGTTGACACTGACGCTAACCAAACATAGACTTTGTTATCATGTCTGTCCTCATCATTTACTAACAAGTCAGTAATCAGCAAAATGGTATTTGTTCTTGTTAGCATTTACCAGCAGCTGCCATAGAATAAAAAGGTACTGTTCAACAACTGGTAATTAGTTGCAAATTATTTAGTCATTTTAAAATAAATCTGTTTTTATAAAATTGAAAGGCATGTTACGTATCTGAACAATCACGGCATCAACTCGCTAGAGTCAATCAAAGGTGAAGTTTGTAGTTGCCAATGCATGAATGGACCACATAAACCTGTCTCTGAAATGGAGCTGTAATTGTTTTGCATCTGACAGTACTTTTAGCGGTAAATGACTCCATTATCAACGGGAACATGGAAACAAGCTCATAGTCTCTGTACATAAAATAATAAAGACCATTTAAACTAAATAGTGTTTATCTAGAAAATACATACAGCAGAATCCTACAAAAACACATTTAAACTGAAACCATTTAGTTGCTATTAAAATTATATTATCAAATCTAAGGTGCCACCCAATGGCCAAAAGTGGAAATAAAGTGTAGAAAAACTAGGAAATCACAGGAGCATTGTGCTTCCGTAGGTCCTTTTTCCTCTTTGTGATGTGTCAATTCAAACGTTATTAGTCAGTTTATCGTTGGTACAGTAAATGTGCAGTAACAGCATTAAGTTATGGTTTAAACATCTATGAATCTGCCCCCATATCCTAAATCCCACAGACCATACATGAAAAACAGGTTAACCTTAACATTTTAAGTTTGTTACAGTTTTTTACGTGTAAACCAAGATGGCACAATTTGCCTTCAAGTTTGTTTGAAAAGGCAATTAATTAAAAGTTACAAATATTGTATATGCCTCATAGCTTGTTTAACCCCTTAAGGACCAAACTTCTGGAATAAAAGGGAATCATGACATGTCACACATGTCATGTGTCCTTAAGGGGTTAATAGTATCATATAGTTTAATTAGGTTAAGGCTAGATTTAATCAATTTTTTTCTTGCTTTCCAGTTAAAACTCTTTACCACATTGGGATGTATGCCACCCTGGGGCAGGACTGTATGTTGGAAACCCCCAAGAAATGTAATATTGTGTGTGTAACTGCAGCCACCCAACCCTTGTGTTCCTCCACAAGTTCTCTACCTCCTCATGTGCCCCCCACTCCCCAACCTACCCGTTGTGTGTCTCTTAAGCCCCTTTTGTGTCTATTCAGCCAATCACAATGTGCCTCTCCCATTTCCCACTTGATATGTCATGTGTCTCTCCAGTCCCTCTCTCTACTCCTACTACTGAGATATCCCATACCCTACCTACCTCCCTCTGTGGAATCCTATACAACCACCTACTCATGTTTAGCTTCCCAAACTCCCTCTCCTAACACCAATAGCATACACTCACTTTGCAATATTCCAGCTTTTCCAAGCAGGACTTACATGGCAGATGAGGCTCTGCATACTCTTCAGTCTGATCTGTTATCGGAGATCAGAATGGCATGGAATGAGTGACCAGAGATGAGGAAATGGAGAAATGGTGATGTAATGTTGGGTCTTCCTGGAAGAGGGGTGAGTCTAACTAAAAAGAAAAATGTTAGCCTGGTTTGCATTCACCCCAGACTGACCAGCTGCCACAATGGCCAGTCCCACTCAGGGTAGTAATGGTATAGAATGTTTTTAAAACGCTCTCATATTGGTTGAATCCCACAGTTCAGTCACATCTTATTATCGCAATTCAAATAGCATCACCATATTTGCCAAATGAGACAGGCTGAGGTGAGGAGGTATTAACAAAAAAAAAAAAAAAACTACACTGAAGGAGCGCTGTGAGAGAAACTACGGTGCCACCAAGGCCAAAGGTGTGAAGAGTTTGAAGGAGAGTGTGATCAATGAAGTTAAAAGCAACAGAGGTTTAGAATAATCAGTATTGAGTAGTGGTCTTTGAATGTAGCTGTGATTAGATCACTAGTCATCAAGTGATGTATTTGTGCTGTGTTTATTGAATTTTCTATGGTGTCCCTAGTAATGGGACACAAGAAATCAAGCTTGAGAGGGTGGACAAATCTGAACTGTGTTGCCGAAACTGCTGGGAGGCATGTGTTTATCATTAGCTAAAACTATTATTGAGAAACAATAAACAGTGACTAAATGGAGCCAAAAAAATCTTCCTCACCCTCATTTTGACTGAACTCCCCAATGTGTTAAAAAAAAATGAATTGGGGTCTAAACCTTCACCATGCATGGGAGACAACCTGACTAACTAGCACTAGCTTAACACTTTGATAGCTGCAGATGAAAGTATAATATATATATATATATATATATATATATATATATATATATATACACACACACACACACACACACCTTTTGTGTTGGACTAACATAAAAACCAATAATAATGGGGGGGGGGGAAAGGTATTGCATACTGCAATACTCTAGACTAATAGACTAATACGGCTAATCCAATCTACACTATATATATATATATATATATATATATATATATATATATATATAAAATATTTCACTGAAATTGTGTATTATTTTATGTATACCTGTAGAATAAAAGCAGAATTCATCTCATAATAATTGACTAGAAGGAAACACGACTGCAGCAATGTACAGGGTAAATTCTCCACTGATATGACAGTTATGGCTGTGATGATCCATTGATTACTATGGATATATTATATTTGGCTAAGTCTCTGTCTAAGCATTGAGGTTATAGATGATGTCCCTTCCAATATTTATGAATGTCACACTCAGATCTTACAGTAAATGGGAGTGTTTCCTTACAATGCGATGATTTAACAAATTGGTGAAGGTGACTGGATTTAGTGAAGGAGATTAGTTTAAAGTGATCTGACACTCGTTCCTTTTAAGGGTAACACATTTGATCATTGATAACTGTTTTTAGCTATATTGTAGAACCATAACCACTTCAACTGATCATAGTGGTTATGATGCAAAGAGACGGTGAGCACCTCCCCACTGTTTTATTGTCAAACTGTTTTAGAGTAGTGTGACAAGAAAACAGAGCTCCACATGGGTGTAAGAACCAGAGGAGGCTTAAACTAATATCCAGGGACAGACTGACAGCTTTCTGGGCCCCTGGGCAAAATGATATCATGGGCCCTTCAAAGACCAAATATTAAGTATTAAAAGGGACACTATAGTCACTAGAACAACTACAGCTTAATGTAGTTGTTCTGGTGTCCATAGCCAATCCTTGCAGGCTCTTTAATGTAAACAGTGCCTTTTTAGAGAAAAGGCAATGTTTACATTACTGCCTAGGAACACCTTTAGTGGGAGGCACTGATGTTCAATGTCTCCATGCTCTGCATGTAGACTTGAACACGTCCCATCGTTTGATTTATTCAATTCATTTATTCTATGAGGAAATGCTGATTAGTGCAGCGTGGTGTTTTGCTGTGCATGCGCAATAGCCTCTCAATGCTTTCCTATAGGAAAGCATAGGATTGGCTGATATCAAATTTGGATGGAACCAGCTGCAATGAAATTGGCGCGGCACTGGAATAAAGGTGAGTAAAAACACCTTTTACTTCTCTGACGGGAGGCTGGCAACCGAAAAATGCTTTCAAAACTATAGTGTGAACACAGGGGAGTGTTGGTGTATGAATGCCAGTGTGTATTAGTGTGGAAAGTCTGTGCATGAATGCCCGGAGAGATTTATATGGATTGTCAGCACGTGAATGCAGTATGTTTGAGCAGTGTGTATGTGAATGCTGGAGTGTATTTGTATGTGTGCAGAGTGTAAGTGTGTGTGTCTATGTATGTGTGAATGAGGGGTGTATCTAAAATCTGTGTCGGAGTATGTGTGAATGAGGGGTGTATCTAAAATCTGTGTCAGAGTGTGAATGAGGGGTGTATCTAAAATCTGCGTCAGAGTATGTGTGAATGAGGGGTGTGTCCAAAATCTGTGTCAGAGTGTGAATGAGGGGTGTATCTAAAATCTGTGTGTGAGTATGTGTGAACGAGGGGTGTATCTAAAATCTGTGTCAGAGTATGTGTGAATGAGATCTGTATCTAAAATCTGTGTCAGAGTATGTGTGAATGAGGGGTGTATCTAAAATCTGTGTCAGTGTATGTGTAAATGAGAAGTGTTTCTAAAATCTGTGTCAGAGTATGTGTGAATGAGGGGTGTATCTAAAATCTGTGTCAGTGTATGTGTAAATGAGAAGTGTATCTAAAATCTGTGTCAGTGTATGTGTGAATGAGGGGTGTATCTAAAATCTGTGTCAGTGTATGTGTGAATGAGGGGTGTATCTAAAATCTGTGTCAGAGTATGTGTGAATGAGGGGTGTATCTAAAATCTGTGTCAGAGTATGTGTGAATGAGGGGTGTATCTAAAATCTGTATCAGTGTATGTGTGAATGAGGGGTGTATCTAAAATCTGTTTCAGAGTATGTGTGAATGAGGGGTGTATCTAAAATCTGTGTCAGAGTGTGTGAATGAGAGGTGTATTTGAAACTTGAATCAGTGTGTATGTGAATGAGGAGTATATCTGAAATCAGTGTCAGCATGTGTGTAATGAGGTATGTTGTATATGCTGGAAGTGTTTTTGTAGTTTTTTGACTCTCCATCTTCTTCTGAATTTCTGTCTCTCTCGATCTTCACCAATCTGTATGTGTGTCTTCCCATTAACTTCCTCTTTTATGTGTCACTCCTTGCCTCCTCTGTTGTTACTCTCTAACACCACTTGTCACTCTTCTGACCACTTTCTGTCCTCCTCACAACCCACTCAGTTGTGTCTTTGCTGCACCTCACACTTCTCCTTCCTAAATAACCCACATTTGTCTTCCATCTCACTTAGAGGGACACTATAGGCACCCAGACCACTTCAGTTTATTGAAGTGGTCTGGGTGCACTGTCCCACGTCCCTAAACCTTGCAAAGGTAGTTATTGCAGTATTAAAGAATAATTACCTTTTGGGTGTTAACTCCACCTGTAGTGGCGGTCTACCAGACGGCCACTAGAGGGACTTCCATGTTGTTAGGCGACTTTTGGTCGCCTGACGCTGGACTTCCTCATGCTATGCATGAGGACATCCAGCATTGTGTAAAACCCCATAGAAAAGCATTATACATGCTTATCTATGGGGGAAAGTACTAATGCGAGTGCAGCCACTGCTACGCATGCACCATAGGTCTCCGGAGTAGAGCTTGAACCTGCGCCGAGGGACATAGGCACTGGAATCAGGAAACCCCTATTACACTACAGGGGGAGTTAGGTGCAGGTGGGTAGGGGCCAGCGGCACTTTAAGGAGCTATAGTGCCAGGAATACAACCTTGTTTTCCTGGCACAATAGTTTCCCTTTAAATTTTTAACTCACCCCATTAATTATTATTATTTAAAACATTCAGCACTTAGACTCATAAGCATAGGGAACACACTTAAACAGCATAATAAGTAATATATAAGGGATATAAGCAATCAATATCAGCTAATGACACCTTAGTTAAACTAATTATAAATAAATAAATAAAAATCCCCTATAAGTGGGAAAACTCGTGAGTTCCCAATTAATAATAAAAACACACACATGACAAAAACATTAAGAAAAAAAACAAAAAAAACAACAAAGATGTCTAACCACATCTTACCCACATCTCTACAAACCCCTGTGTGCCTCTACCCTGTCTCAATCGTCATCCCACATATTTATCTGCCCTGTTTACCCCAAGCCTGCTTACCTGCACCAGTTTTGTTTTTTTTTCCTCCTTCCAGCTTGGGAGGATCTGCTGTGGCTACTCCTGTTCTCACCATCCATTCATGCTGTGAGTGCTCAGTGTGAGAGGGGAGCAGGGGGTGTGATATCATTTCCTGCCCCCTCCCATCCTCTACTGATGGCAGGGAGAGAGAGGAGCCCTGGCAGTGAGAGCAGGTAAGTTGCCAGGTCTCACACTGAATCAGGGAATGGAATTGCAGGTTGACAGGTTGCTGCCCCTGCAACCTTCCTTCTGACTGTGGAGATCTCGGATCTCCACTTCAGAAAGGTGCGTGCAGCCGGGCTCTATTATTTTTGCACAAAGATGAACATGGTTGTATTGCACTAAATTCAGTCAGGTTTAAAGGGATAGTATAGTCACCAGAATAACTACAGCTTAAAGGACCACTATAGTGCCAGGAAAACAAACTCGTTTTCCTGGCACTATAGTATTAATAGGTCCCCCTCCACCCTCAGGGCCCCCCTCCCGCCAGGCTGAAGGGGGAGGAAGGGGTTAAATCACTTACATTCAGCTGATGACGTCCCAAGGAGGAGGAGAGTCCCCAGCGCCGAGGGAGCCCGGCGCTGGGGACTCTCCTCCTCCTTGGGACGTCATCAGCTGAATGTGCATGCGCGGCAAGAGCCGTGCGCACATTCACTCAGTCCATAGGAAAGCATTCTCAATGCTTTCCTATGGACGCTGGCGTCTTCTTACTGTTTACAGCAGGCTGGGTTAACCCTAGAGGGACCTGGCACCCAGACCACTTAATTGAGCTGAAGTGGTCTGGCTGCCTATAGTGGTCCTTTAATGTAGTTGTTCCGGTTTGTCCCTGCAGGTTTTTTGCTGTAAATACTGCCTTTTCAGAGAATAGGCAGTGTTTACATTGCTCCCTTGGGACACCTCCAGTGGCAGTCATTCAGATGTGATGCACAATGTCTATTTCATACCCTATAGTGTTCCATTAAATTCTTGGAGTATTCTTTACCTATCCATTCACCAGATATGATGGTAATTATGAGATATTTGAAAAAACTTGAAAATTTGAAAACGTTTGGACTGTTAACCTAACTGTATTTCTTCTACTAGAATTAGTTGCTTAAGCATATTATATTATTTTTTGTTATTGACTCTTGGTACAAATAGCCCCTTTCAATTTACACCATAGGATGGATAATTAATGTAAGAGCAACATATAGCTCCAGGGCCGGCCTTAGGGGTGTGCGAACTGTGCGGCCGCTGTGACAGAGCACTCCCCTAATACAGGCTGCACTGTGTAGCTTGGCCGCGCTCCACCCTCATCCCCCTCTTAACTGTGCCCTCACTGATAGTCCCCAAACAGGTATATCAGCAAAGGGGGCGGAGTTATGCGGCAATCGGAGGCCGAGCTACAGGCAGGGAAAACCTGCCTGGTAAGTTAGAGGAAGCAGAAAGGAGTTCCATCTCCCCCACCTACCACCACACTGCCCCCTGCTCCATCACCTTCCCTAACTGTGTCCCCTGCTCCCCCACCTACCCTAACTGTGCCCCCTGCTTCCCCACCTACCCACTGTGATCCTGCTCCCCCTATCCACTGTGCCCCTTGCTCCCCACCGCACCTATCCACTGTGCACCAGCTACCCACTGTGCCCCTGCTCCCCTACCTACCACTACACTACCTATGCTCCCCCACCTACCACTGCTGTGCCCCTGCTCCCCAACCTACCACTACACTACCTATGCTCCCCCACCTACCACTACTGTGCCCCTGCTCCCCAACCTACCAATACACCACCCCTGTGCCCCCAGCTACCACTACACTACCACTGCTCCCCCACCCTCCTCCACTATGCCTTCTGCTCCCCACCTACCAGTACACAACCTCTGCTCTTCAAATCAGCACACATATCACACACATCCAATGCACATATATATCACACACAGTCAATACAATTACAAATATTACACACAGCCAACACATAGCATACATATCACTCCATATCAGCCATCACTCCTATCACACACAGACACCACACACTACATCATACTATTATGAGATTTATTACAGCAGAGCTCTCTCATACAAAATGCAATATGTAGCTGTCCTCCAAGCTCAGGCCAATCAGAACGTTGCCACGGATTACTACAGGAAAGCTCTGTCACTGTAAGTGCCTGATCTCACAAGACAGTTAATTATGGTCTTGCACCCGGTGGAGGTGCCGACCAGACTCCCAGCATACTGTATCACCAGAGATAAGCATGCCCACCTCCCTGCAAGGTACAGACACTACACCACCTATTGACACACACAGTAAATGGATAAGGGGATATGATGGGGGAGCGCCGTGAAGATTTTTCGCACAGGGCGCCTTAAGGCCTAAGGCCGGCCCTGTTTAGCTCTGATCCCCGGATTACATTAACATTATATCTTATTATTTAATATTCATTCATAGAAACGATGATGGCCATGGGTGACGTTATCATAATTATTATTCTGTTAGAGACTAGGGAAATAGGACTTCCCTGAACATTTAAGGTGGGCCAGCCATTTGATGAGTAGAAAGGCAGGAATGTTTTTTTTTTTAGTTTTTATTTCTTGATTTTTTTTAATTCATTTTTTATTGAGCAGTTCAGTACAAATGACATAAGCACATGTTGCACAGAATACAAATGAACAACGAGTTTTATAAATAAGGAACATAAGAGCAGTCAAGGCAGAAAGGTCAGCATTACAAGACAGTCAGCATTTAATAACATTTGATATGATCCGTAAATGGGGAAATTGGAGGAGGGGACAAAACTCTTTATGTTTCCAAACAAACTGACCATAATAATTAGATATACAGTCTTTAGAGGCTAAATCACTAACGCCATATTTTGTTGTCTTATTTGTGCGTCTCTACATAAACACAGTTTTGCAGCTGGTTACCAAGTCCTGCTCTAACTAACTTATTACCCCTAACCTAACTCATCAGAAGCAGGGCTCCAGTTTTGTGGTGTTTAATCACCCGTAAGCACTGAAGCCACCTACGTTACAAAGATATAACGGACATATAGAAGTACGGTAAATGGGCATATTTTAAATAAACACACACCGTTTTAGCTCCGACTCATCTCTGATGGTCCTGGAAGGAAAGATGAGGGAGGGGGGGGAAGGAGAGTATTAAAAGAGCCAAGACAGAAGGGGGTTCTGGCAAAGCTCCATGAAGGTCAAGACGACCTTCAAAATCACTTTATAGATTATCTTTTTTCATACTGTATAATTTGTTCTAATGTCTTGGCTGGCTTCCCAAATGAGTACAGGCCAAGCGACTGACAGAGAAAGAATGAGATGGGGAGAGAAGAAGAAACATGGGTAGTGAGAGACTGCTAAATGTAACACTGAAGTACAGAGCAAAGCAGAAATAGGTAAAAACTTATAGGAAGGGGGGACTGGTAAAGCACAGTAAGCAACACAAGACTACAGGAAGACATAGGAAAACAGATAATAGCTAGAGGGGTATATTATACCCATGAATTACAAATTTATAATTAGAATGTACACTGCAAACTAAACCCACATATATATATATAAATGAATGTCTTGAATTGTATTCATAATTTGTATATCTGTAACACTATATTTATGTCATTCACACATTCAGAGCTACATGTAGCTTTTTAACTGCAGACAAGGATTCTGGTAGGATCTGTAATATGTTACAGATCCCTTAACCCCTTAAGGACACATGACATGTGTGACATGTCATGATTCCCTTTTATTCCAGAAGTTTGGTCCTTAAGGGGTTAAAGGACAACTATAGTGCCAGGAAAACAAATTCATTTTCCTGGCACTATAGGGTCATTAGGTGCCCCCCACCCTCAGGGCCCCCCTCCCGCTGGGCTGAAGGGGTTGAAACCCCTTCAGCCACTTACCTTTCTCCACCCCCGGGCTCCCTCAGCGCTTTTGACCTCTCCTCCCCCTGCCGACGTCAGTTCCGAATGTGCATGAGCGGCAAGAGCCGCGCGCGCATTCCAACCGCCCTTAGGAAACCATTACTCAATGCTGGATGTCCAGCGTCTTCTCACTGTGATTTTTACAGTGAGAATCGCGGAAGCGTCTCTGGATTAAACCTTAGTGAAACATAGCAGTTTCTCTGTATGTTTTCAGCTGCAGGGTTAAAACTAGAGGACCTGGCACCCAGACCACTTCATTGAGCTAAAGTGGTCTCGGTGCCTATAGTGGTCCTTTAAGTTTACTAAAACCATAACCTGTTGCTTGAATTTAATTGTCCAATACTTGATACAGATAATGTAACAAAGCATAGTACCACATCTAAAGTACAGCCTGGCAGCTGGCACACATTCATCTCAGGGGAGGGAAGGACAATATCCTGACATACTATGAATCAACACCAGTTTTCATTATGGACACTTATTAATAATGCATCTTGCATGGCACAATTTCTTACAGCCCTATATTTAACATGGATAGCACAACTACAAAAGTAAAATATGGTCACCCTGTACATTTTCATGCAAATAATAAGCCTAAGAACACAACATATTACTTTAAAGGCTTACTTCAAGCACCATGACTACTTTGCTGAGAAATGCTGCACATACTGTGTTTAACTCCATGGCTGACGGAAATGTAACCTCTTCTCCAGCAGCATCATGGTGTGTCATCAGCCAGCCCAGAACTAGAGTTTCGAGCTGGGCTTATGTCAATTTTGTGCAAGTTTTATTTTAAACAATGTGCCATTCACTGTCTGCTAGCTGTCAGGTGACACTCTCAGCCAATGATGGCGACTAAATCGGCTTTCAGATTCTGTTGTTTGGCTGAAGTCAATAGAACCACACAAAGCCTGGCATGAACGCAGATAAGAGGACAAACTGTTACTAAACACTTTGGAGATTTACCAGGGAGCCGGCCCGGGAAACACCTGGTATCATAACCACTACAGCAGGGTGTAGCGGTTATGATGTATGGAGAAATATGTTTAATTCTACATGTATAAAGCTTCCTACACACAGTCAGTACAGCTGGTTGAAGCACACTTAGGCAATGCATGGTAAGCTGACTGTGCTGATAAATTTCAGGTAAGGCTGGGACCAAGTATACACGGGTCATTCTGATGATCAAAAGACAAGTCCCCACTCTACTTAAACAAAATGGCACTTCCAGGTAACTCACACAAGTCTGATTTAGAACTCCCACATGCTGCCATGGTTGAGACAGTAGAATAGTTACTTCCATTATTCCATAACAAATTTAACATTAAGGTGAGACAATAAAGAGGGACAAACCACTTCTATTGATAATTGTTGTGGTTAGTACAGTCAAATTAGTAGCAATAAGTATGGATGAAATATCCACTCTCTCTAAAACATAAAACACTGTGTCCTACTGAGTTAAACATTTCCCTTTCTCTACATGACTTAACTAGCAGAAACTGGGCTGCTAATTCATGCAGTAAAAGCCACATATCCATGCTATCCCATATATATATATATATATATATATATATATATATATATATGTGTGTGTGTATGTACAAGGGAGGGACAAGCACAAAATGCAATACTTTCATAAGTTATTAAAATGTGTTTGAAATGTATTTCGCTCTTCATATTAACATTAAACAATTATAAAAAATATCTCTCTTTAAAGACCCATTTTCAAGCTTAAGAGCGTAAAGTCCGATTGATTAGAAATGTGTCCAGGAGCACAGAACTTTGGATGGCTGAATATTTGTCATTTACAATCATCCAATTGACATCTAAACTTGGATGGTTCTGTGAAAGTCCATTCCCGCGTTAACCAAACCATAGAAGAGAGACGTGGCTGTAGGTGTGCGGTGATGCCTGTTTTTGCCATACCACATAAAAAAATGATCTGACACAACATGATCAGGGATGAACACCCATTGACCCTTGAAACATAGCCACTACAATGAGCAGAAGTGGTTATGGTGCTTATAGTGTCCCTTTATGTTCATTTTAAGAAGTAAGAGGTCCACTTCAGGAACAGATTGAGCTGCACAACTGGGAGAATGAGATTTAGATGGACAGGCAACTTGGTAAATGGTCTTTAATATTCATAGTGAGCTTGACCTCAAGTGAAGTATCCCCATGTTAGTACAACTTTTCATTAATTTACAGTAAAATAATATAATGTGCTTGGCACAGTCAGCCTAGCTACATAGCATTTTGTAGTATTCCATAAGGCTTTAGCCTCATTCATAACAGCACCTGCCTATATAGGCCCGTGTTCATTAATTAGGTTTGTGTTTAATGGGCACTTCCTAAGAACTGCGGTACTATTATGTTAGTTAATCACTTGTTTGCAATCACTTCATTTGGAAATCATAGATCTAAGGGTGCCAAATTACCATCTTGCTCCAGCCAAGCAGATAACCTTGCTCCCCTGGCAGTCCTAGACGCTGCTATACATTATTCTGGGGCAGAAGGCCAAGTCAGTGGCACTTTAATGCTGGTTTAATTAATAGGCTGACGATTGCTTGTCCATATGGCACACCATCTTCTGCACACTGTGAATACTACAATGAATGCAGTGTCCCTGTAGACATCTGTCCTACCAGGAGAAAGGACCAAAGCCCCACATTTCAATAACAGATATATTTAGAGGCGTTATACATTCCGTTGGCATGAAAAGAAGTTCTATCTTACAAATCGAAAAAATATTCAGAGACAAGTGCACAGTTTTTAATTTAAAGGGCCACTATAAGCACCCAGACCACTTCAGCTCAATGAAGTGGTCTGGGTGCCAGGTCCATCTAGTTTTAACCCTGCAACTGGAAACATAGCCCGGGGCTAGAGAAAGGTAAGTGGCTAAAGAGGGGCCCTGAGGCTGGTGGGGGCGACCTAATGACCCTATAGTGCCAGGAAAACAAATTTGTTTTCCTGGCACTATAGTGGTCCTTTATGTAATTATGGTGTGTCTTTACAAATGTATGTTTAACCCAATTTGTGCCAAGAAAATTTGAGCAGAAAAGGCTATTGAACAAATTGCTACTTACATGTTTACATGTTTTAATAGTAAGAGTTTAGAATATTGCTAAATACTAAGAGCACATTTCTGTCTAGAGCAAAGTGTTCTGGGATTATGGGTGGCCACATGTCCTTCGAATCTTTATGTTCCACTACTGCATCCCTGAACAGCTGTGAGTCTTAAATGCTCAGTTCATTTACTGCTCAGCTCATTTACTCCTAATTATCTTAAGCCACTGACAGAGCTGACTTCTAGGGGCTATTTACTGCACGCCTGAGCCAGAAATAGGTCCCAATATTGCTGTGTGTAACTCAGAAGTTTGTGTTTTTAATTTACTGAAGGTTTAACAAAAGGAATTACCAGCATCCATGATAAGGTTTATTGACAAGAGGTTGTGTTGGCCCAACGTTTTATTGAGTTGAAAATTCTCACAAATTTTCATATTACTGCACCCACTAAAGGTGAAACAGAACCACCCAAGGGAATACTAGGGAAAAAGCTACACATTTACACTTAATTGTACTGTAACATTCATTGTGTCTGCCAGCTCTATATCGCTCAATGCCAATATTCTAAGGTGAAACAAGCATTATATAGGGATCAGCCCAAGAAGGCACAAAGCACATCTTGAGCCGTTACGCAACAGTAATTATCAATGGGCATAACAAACAACATTTCAAATGGTCAAAGGGGAACACTGTATTTTCAGGGGCAGTTCTGAGACAATTTAGATGACTTAGTAATGACAATTTAAGCAACTAAAATCTAATTTGAAACAAGAATGTTACCTTATTTACAGAGAATGTTTTAGAAATACATGTATTGTAGTTTAGAAACTCATTAATGTGAGTGTTATTGCTGGGGAGCCCTGATATGAATGCATTGCACAACAAAAAAATATAACGCTCAGGCAAAAGAAAAAGAGGGACTCTAGAACAGAAAAATGGGGAGGGAGAAATTTGGACCCAAAATATGGACTGTCCCTCCCCGCCCCCCCCTGTCAATATAGACACTTGGGAGGTATGAATGTGTTCAGACCTCTTTCACTGCTCCCACACAATTATAACCTGACTAAAGATTCAACTTGCTCAAATATGATGCCATATGTTGGTGCAGTAATGTTTCAGCAAAGACTATGAAGAGGTAATTGTAGAGGTAGAAGTCAAAATGTGCATTTAAACCACTGAAATCATTCATTGTCTAGGAATGGTTGATTTTTCATAGATGTGCCAAGTGTAATACTAGCATTATATATTAACTAGTTACATAAGTTATTGAATGCGGTCCCAGTAGATAAAGAACATACTGTACCCTAGGTTAAGAAAACCTTGAGTAGAATTTTGGAGTTAAACTAAATATTTCAAAACCCGATATAACTAACATCCATATTTCTAATTTAGAAAACATGACTTTCTAGTTGCTGTGATTTGTGTAAACCTGTTAAGCTCTGATTTACTGTACTATCACGAAAATGGTAAATCTTTCTGCCTTCTGATTTTCATGCCAAATTACTTGGCTTTCTGGAGATCATTTGTTCTGGGATATTATAATGGCATAAGGCTCCATATTTACATTGCTTATGCCTAATCCATGACAAATGGCACCTTTCAAATAAGTAAATGCTAGTTCAGATGTATCAGTCATGTACATAAATATCTCTCCCATGTTTCCCCTTTCCTATCCTTCTCCCCACGTTTTACTCTTCCAATGCATTTCTAGTAATGCTTCAAAAATATCACACATATTTCAAGTGTTATATTGCCTATATTAATGACAAAAAAATTGTTTATTTTTGCAGTAATCTGTGACACTTCTGTTCCCTATGATTTTACAGTGAGATTTGTTTGTGGGTGTCTCTGTTGCCACCTGTGTCTTGCAGGAACCTTTAGAATGCCATGGTCAACTCTATCACAGTCAAAGTATATTGGGGAAATGACAAACAACAAACAAACGCACCAATCCACAGACCCAATTCTGAACACCCAAGTGTATCTCTCTTGATACTGCTGGAATATTTACCAAAGTAAATGTCAAATTCTCGGTAAAAATAGATAAATCTGAACCATTCTCTAAGTTAGATAGGCTTTCAGTTTGACTGCTTTGGCATTAAATGTTTACTTTGAATTTATTGTCAGGAAGCTCAATGATGATGACTGCAGTCAATAAACCTCAACCAAATAGTGCAGTTTGGAGATTGGAGCATGGTGGTATTGATGGGCCTCACTGATGACATGAAATACATTTGTTACTCCAAGCACCATGGCCACTGTGAGTTGAAGTGGTTATGGTGCCTGGAGTCTGCCTGTGTAGTATTTTGTTATGATGGACTGCGTATGCAGAATCTAACCCCTCGTGTCTCCATTACCACCAGTGTCAATGGACAAGAGTTCCGAGCTGGCAAATGTGACTTCTGTGCATATTGGAAGTCTGAAGTTATCATGCACAGCCCACCTGTCCTCCCTTTAGCCCACGCTTCCCAACATCCATCCCCTTCCAAAGAGGGGTGTGACATCAGTGGAGTAGGTTCTGGCTGTAGAGAGAACTTGGCCTTTGCACTGGAACAGAGGTAAGTTTTATCTGTATTTTTTTTTTTGTATATCTCCCTTTATTATTCAAATAACTAGGGCATTTTGCGTGTTGTACAGTCTGACTTAGCATATAATATAAGCAGACTCCTCTCGTTGCCTTTAATATCTATTTTATGCACATTTGTTCTCTTTTCTCTCCCAATTTGTCTGTCTCCAAGTGGAAATAATTTAAGCTGCTTTCGGTGCTAAAAATTTCACAATTACACAGATCAAAACAGGTTCTTCTAACTTCTACCTAGTATCAGTCATGTAAATTTGCACATTAAGAGCTGTTTCCTGGTCCCTGATGGATCCACCATTTGCTATGGAAATAAACTGCCATCGGCTGTAATGTCACTTCAACATGAAGAGGCAATTAGCGTTAAATATTCAGCATACTCAGACAAACACCTGCACTTGGGCTGCCTTTCAGATCTGCAGACAGAGATACCATTGTCCACTCTGACAGACAATGAGTTCATGTCCAATTTGCTTAGGAGTCTTAACCACTTCACTGCTGGAGGCTTTGACAAAACTTGTGTCTGAAATGCAAAAACATATTGCAGACTGAGTTATTGCTTGTTTTGCTGTACAGTACTGCTGATGCAAAACTTGCTATAACCATGTCATTGTGGGTTTTGTGTAAAATACATTAACAAACTTAAAACTGCTCTGTCACCGCCTTGGGTCTTTGCATGTTTTGCAAAGACCCCCAATGGTGACATCGCCACTTGAAGTGCGGTGGCCCGCAGGTGCAGGGGAAGGTTAGTTCTATGTCAATGCTGTATTTTCGTGCATGCCAAGACACTGATGTCTATGGAGGATCACACAAGATCGTAGGATCCTCCAAACACAATGCACTTTTTCTTACTGCTGCCACTAGTGACATCCGGGTGGAATGACAAAATTCGATGGTAGCTCCGCCTTTAGTCAAGTTTTGACCACTGTAGATAATATACATCAGACAAAGTTTTCCCTATTTTTTATCTTAGTATATCTTTTAAATGCATTGCAATTGAAGTGGAATTCCAACACAGTCAAGGAGCTTATTTCTTAAAGTATTTTTATTTTTATGAAATCTTTTTTGGAGGGCTGGGAGGGGGGCTACGCCACTTTCAATAAATAAATATGTAGAGGTTCCAACTGGGATGAAAGTAAGAACTACATTTCTAATGATTTGTAGGAACTAATGTGCCCCAAATTTGTTAGCTGGATTTGTTGAAAACTGGGCTTTTATTCTATATCAAATAACCCTTTCAGCAATTCAGTGCAGAGTTTCAAGCTGCAGAAATGATTTTCCGACTTCAGTAATAACATCCTCATTGAATGCATGTTGACCTCTGTATACATTCATGAGCTATTGAAATGTCACAAGTGATTGTAACATTAACATTTTAAATCCAGTAATTCGTGCATCTGTTCAGACATGGGCTGGGTTTGTCAATTATTATTTTTCTGTAGCTTGCTGACTGCTTAAGCCTACCTAAAATCCAAACAAATGCTCAAAAATCAATATTTATTGAAGAAAACAACACAGTTTTGCCCATTACTGCTATGCACAATGGTAGCACTAGTAGTTCACAAAATGATTTTCCAGGTCTTATTGTGAATGCATTATTATAGAACCTGTGGATTAATTTTCAATGAAATGGCAGGTAAGTGGTTAATAAAGTTGAATTGTAACTTTTAAACACATCGCTCCCTGAATTCATTGACATCAGGTATGTGGTTTATCAGACACAAAATTATTTGCAATTTAAATATGAGCAGTAAAGCCTCATAGCCTGGCACTCTGAGCTAATGAAGTTGAGTTATGATGTCATACCCTGCTGATGCACTCATTTAAATCTGCACATGATGATCTAAAACTATCAACTAAACGTGAGACAGTTCAAGCACAATTCTTGGTATTTTCACATCTATACTACACTGATCGTGTCCCCTTCTAGTCCCAAAGGTGTGTAACTAGGAGAGGGGCAGACACCTTAAAGGAACACTATAGGCTCCCAGACCACTTCAGCTCATTGAAGTGGTCTGGGTGCAGTGGCCCAAGTCCCTTAACTCTGCAATGGTAAATATTGCATTTTTTGATAAACTGTCATAATTATATTGCAGTGTTAACTCCACCTCTAGTGGCTGTCTAGAGGGACTTCCGGGTCATTTGGTCGCCTGACACTGGACGTCCTTACGTATGCACGAGGACATCCAGCGTCACCCAAAGCCCTGTAGAAAAGCATTATACAATGCTTTCCTATGGGGGAAGTCCTAATGTGAGTGCAATGCTCTCCGTGCATGCACATTAGGACCCCCACCACCTGGTGGAGTCTAAACCAGCATTGATATTGGCGCTGGAATCAGGTAAATGACAGAAGGTTTTTTTTAACCCTTTCTGCATCATGGTGGGGGGGGGGTGCAAAGGAGGGGGCTATATAGGGATCTATAATGTGTTTTCCTGGCACTATAGTTTTCCTTTAACAAAGTTTAGTTGCCAGCGCATCTTATTTATTTAGAGAAAGGTGATCATAATTTTAAAATAAACAAGAGCTAACTTTGAGAATTGTATTGATTTAAATGTACTACAAAGAGCTAAAATGTAATTAATGTCAGAAGGATAATGGAGAAAAGCACATGCATTTGGTATTGTACTGTTGATTCTTAGATTTCCTCCAACTGGCTTTGAAAGGGTTATATTATACATCCAGTGTCTAAGTGATCAATCATATATTACCTTGAAACGTGAAATATATGAATTGCTGTGTTTCCAGTCTTATAGTAAACATGCTTCTGAGGTTTAATATTTCTAAAAGCTTTTATTGATCATCACGTAGGAAACAGGAGTCATTCCCCCTTCCTCCCCCCATCCTCCCCACCCCTTTCGCCACCGTTCATGGGTTTTCTAATATTCTGATACACATATGAAAAACAAAAGAACACAGTGAGCAAATTTTGGCAAAACAAAGCACTTGCTAGACTTCACTCCATAAACAGCAAATGTCAAAGCAGAGAACCAAATGAGATTATTATTATTATTATTATTATTGTGAACAATAAATGTAAACTAAAATAGCCAAATTGGATAATTGCCCAACTCTTTCCAGGGTTTCTTTCTAGCTGTAAAGAGGGTGTGAATCTCTTCCTAATGATCTAACCTATGTCTGATCTGCCACCAAACACTGTATGAAATCCTACCTTTTTTTAGAGGAGGGACCTTTTTTTCGGCCATATGTTTACACTGAGGATTGCCCCTTGTACTCCCTAAACTGACAGGGTGGCCTTCAGATAAAGGCGTAATTATTGGTGACTGCATGTTCTGCATTTTTCTCCAGTGAGAAGAATAAGATGTTAAGACAATCTGGGTAATGGGAGGGTATTCTTACAGATAGAGGGGCAGAGAATGTTTAAGTAAACTGACTCCTTATATCGGGTTATTCACTGAAGTGAGAATACAAATGGAATTTCAAATTGAAGGACAAAATAGGTGAACTGGAAATATTCTCAGCTATGCTTTCATATATATATATATATATATATATATATATATATATATATATATATGTGTGTGTGTGTATATATATATATATATATATATATATATATATATATACACACACACACACAGCTGAGTTTCAGTTCATTCATTTTGGCCTAAAATGTTAAATTCACAACGGTTCAACAGCGATCATGTACTGTTTTGTTTGTCACAGTAGATGCCTCTGTGTAGAGAACATGTTGATATGTTTAAGCCTTCAATACGCCAGAGTAAAATAGTTGCCCTAAACACATTTAGCACATCTAAATATGAATAATGTATTAATGATCAGCACCTACTATAATGGCTGAATTACATGCCCATTACGTGACTTGAAAAAAAGGCTATTTTCAAATGAGGCAACAACTGCTTCTAGACACAGCCTGTGTGTAAACAGGTCACTGTCTATATGTGCAGTGCACCAGTTAATGTCGATCTTTTTACCATTTAATTGGTGATGCCATTTATTTAATTGGGATTTGTCCAGGTAGTTAAAGGAACATGCATCATTTTGAGAAAACTGTCTCATTCAAAAGCTTTAGCATTGAATGAGACAGTTACCTCATGTTGCAGTCTGAAAAAAACAGACCAATATGTTTTTTTTTCTCCATATTTACCTGGTTCTTCATCCTTATGCTTTTCACACCCACTCCAGGGGAGACACTGATCAAACCAATCAGTGTCCTATCCCTAGGAATGCTGGAAAAGTGCATTGGGCATGCCTGACAAATTTACACATGTGCAGTTGGAAGATCTCTTCACCTTACAACATCCTGACAGGGGAGTATAGAAGTCTTTAGGCAGAGCAGGGGGTTTCTCCTGCTGATGCAGAATGATTCCCTGTTCCTGGCATTAGTGGACTGGTCTGAAACAAAGATGGGTAGATAAGAGGGAGGTGGAGGCTAAAGAAACTGCCCTAGATCAGAGGTGCACAAAAGGTAGCTCCACAGATGTTGTAGAACTACAACGAACACGTATGCCTTTCGAATGACAAAGCTTCATGGAAGCTGAGGTTTTAATACATCTTGGGATCTACCTTTTTGTACCTCTGCCCTAGATGAAAGACGTGTGCAACAATGCAACCTGCCCAAGTTTACAGTAAGTAGTTTGACATTTAAAGGACCACTATAGGCACCCAGACCACTTCAGCTCAATGAAGTCGTGTGGGTGCCAGGTCCCCCTAGTTTTAATCCTGCAGCTGTAAACATAGCAGTTTCAGAGAAACTGCTATGTTTACACTGAGGGTTAATCCAGCCTCTAGTGGCTGTCTCCCTGACAGCCACTAGAGGCCGCTTCCGCAATCCTCAATGCGAAAATCGCATTGAGGACATGCTGGACGTCCATAGGAAAGCATTGAGTAATACTTTCCTATGGGCAGAAAGAGTTCACAATAGTACAAGAGTTCATCATGACAAGATCTCATGTGATATAAATGTGTGCAATCCGTGTCTTTTCTGTAATCCCTATATAGAGGTTACTTGTATATAACAATTTGCAGTAAATGGAGCATGAGTGCAATATTTAAACGAAGCCAAAACAGTACTAGAAAATGAAAAATATCTTGATAAACATTGGGGTGTACATCTAAAGGTAAATATGAAGATAGCCTAACAATGAAGCCGTTTTAGTGCATTGATCATGACCCAGTAATCTCACTGCTCAATTCTCTGCCATTTAGGAGTTAAGTCATGTTGCCCTAGTGACATGGCTTTAGAGGTAAAATCCCCAGTTAAGATACAGTTATAATCCACTTCTTGATGGTGAAATATGAAACAGAGAATGGGATATATAATAACGGTTTCTTCATGTTTCATCTATTATAATTTTGCACTTTACACAAAATCTTTCAGAGCACTATGACAGTTGAAATCAATGAACCTCGTCCATTTTTTTTAATTACCAACTGAAATTACTCTGTTTAATTTCCCCAAAAAATGTTTCCCTTAAAGGACCACTATAGGCACCCAGACCACTTCAGCGTAATGAAGTTGTCTGAGTGCCAGGTCCAGCTAGGATTAACCCTTTTTTCTGTAAACATAGCAGTTTCAGAGAAACTGCTATGTTTGCAATAGGGTTAATCCAGCCTCTAGTGGCTGTCTCATTGTCAGCCGCTAAAGGCGCTTCCACTCTTCTCACTGTGATTTAGAATGCTTTTCTATGGACAGGCTGAATGCGTGCGCGCATTCAGCCGATGATGGAAGAAGAGAGAGGAGAGTCCCAGCGCCGAGGGAGCTGGGTAAGCGATTAACCACTTCCTCCCTCCTCGGCGTCACGGGAGTGGGACCTTGAGGGTGGGGGCACCCTCAGGGCGCTGTAGTGCCAGGAAAACAAGTTTTTTGTTTTTTTTTGCACTATAGTGGTCCTTTAATCAATACTGCACTATAAACTGACATTAATATTGCCCTTTTAGGAATTACACACAGAAACTGCACCTGGTATACGCACCTAAACAATTAATTGGACTTACATATGGCGACGTCAGACTAACTCAAGATCACAAATGATATAAATAAAAGCTAAAGCAACATAAGGCACAACAGTTATGTCAAAAGACATTACTATACTTCATGTGAAACAAGTCTAAACTAATTTCCTTTTATCAGGAGCTTCCACAGTAGGGTATGGGCACTGACATTTGGGGTCTTCAGCAATAGACAAGGGACTGACCAATATTAGTCTTAATATTAAGTCAGAATTGCGCTGTTTTGTTATTTTTTTATATAAAGCTGTAATTGTTGTGAATAGATGCAATACTAAATTTGACCACTGGATGGAGTGCTACATTACTATCTCTGTAGTGAAACTTATAGACCTGTATACTTGTTTTAGACATCCATTCTAAAGAAGTTATTTTCAGGTACCATTCCATTTTTTTATTCTCAATTTCTTTTTTCTTTAGTTCCACTTTTCATTCAGACATGGTGTCTTGACATCATTTGGCATTTATGCGGGATATATGTATATTTATAAATCTCAGTGCTGAGATTATTACTGACTAGTGGCAAAAAACTTTTAAGCCAGAAGAGACAATAGGGGTAAAAAAATCCAACTCAATCATTTAATACAGTTTGTTGATTTTAAACTAAATGTTGCAATTTTCCACAAATTCCCAATTTTGGTGAATAGACCTGCTGGTTAAAAGTCATCTTTACCTATTTAAGGTCTGTCTTATATGGCAGAATTATTTCAAATGAACCTTTCAAGTGTCCATTTTAAAACCAGTGGGGCAGAAATTATATGAAATCACTCCTATATGGCCAGTTCATTCACAGAGCCTATGATATAAGGAAAGTGACAGGAGGTAACTGCTTGATCAGGATTTATATACTCATATTCTATATACATTTTAAGGTGAACTTACCCGCGTTTTGTTTACTGCATTAAATATACTATGAGCTGTAATATTCATTACATCTGAAACCGTGCCTGAAAAACTGTTTGCATTAGCTAAAAGTATGGCTGCATGGGATTTAATTTAGAGGTTTAGAGTACAAATCTGTTGGGTACATTTATTTATGGATACCCTAAAGAATAGACATGTTCAGGGCTATATTCAGGCAAACTGTGTCTTGTATTAGTTTTTTCCCCCCTCAAATGGGTTTAAGAGGTGAGCCAAAAACACTTGCAACTTTACAATAGAGATGTGCACAAGCAAAAAATATGTTTCTATTGCTTTTGTTTCCATTCATTATTTTTTTTTTTATTTCACTTAATATGAAATCTGGAAAATTGTTGTAAAGGAACTGAATTGCAGAAAAAGTTTTGTAGTTGAACTTAATTTGGGCACCTTTATTCTCACTATTCCACAGAATACCAAATTAGGGAGCTGTTCCGCAGTTGACGTTCTAATTTGGTACCCTTAAAAATGGTTATCCCATATAAGGGTACCAAATTAGGGAGATATCTACTAAACACAGTTAAAGCTCAAAATTAATAAAAGGGATTTCTTAAGTTTGAACTTTTTGCGGTTTAGTCAGGGCCGGCGCAACCATTAGGGAAACTAGATATTCGCCTAGGGTGCCGGCCTGCTGGGGGTGCCAACCGGGATTATTCCTGCTGGGCTACCCCTTTAGCTCTTTAGCCCACCTCCTACCCCCTACCAGCACCGGGACGATCCTCCAGGTGCCAAAGGAGCCCATCAGGCCATCCGAGAGCACCCCCGAAGCTGTCCTTCTTCAATATGGCAGATCAGGCTCTGCCGATATATGCTGTAGGAACGAAAGCAGGCGGCAGTGTGGGCAACGAGAGAGGCTGTTCTTGCAGCTTGCCGCTCCTCCCTCCCGCGCCCGCTGTGATGCCGGGAGCCAGAATATGACATCATTATGGCCCCGGCATACTAAACAGCACGCTGGAGGAGTGAGGAGCTGCCCCACACTGGACCCCAGGGAGGTGGGGAGGGTGGATGGGCCTCAAAAAAAATATTGTGTGAGTGTTTGACTGTCAGTGAGTGAGTGCATGTCTGTGTGTGTGTGTGTGAGTGTATGTCTGTCAGTGAGTGAGTGTATGTTTGTACGTGATTGTGTGTCTTTAAGTGAGAGATTGTCGGTCAGTGTGTGTGTGTGTTTGTCAGTATGTGTAAGTGTCTGTCAGTGAGTGTGCTCGTCTATGCTAGTCTTATTATAAATGAAATTCACCAAATGCATTGAATACATAAATTATCACAGTGATAAATTATGTATTCAATTTACTTATTTACAATGTATGTATTAGGCAGTATGTGTGTATGGATGTAGGTATTAGGCAGTATGTGTGTATGGATGTACGCACTAAGCAGTATGTGTGTATGGATGCATGTATTAGGGAGACAACTACACATGGTCTGATGCTGTCACATAATGCATTTTGCTTTGGAGTTCTGGATTTTCCTTATTTACTTTGACCTCCTTTTCATAAAGACTCAGTGTTTTTCTACTTATCACTGAGCTCCACATCGGTAAAAAAAAAGCCCTGGTGTGTGGTGTGTACCAATGTATCACAGAACTCCATAACAATACAACTCCCAGCAATGTGCTTATTAGTGTATCACAGAGCTCCCCAATTATAAAACACAGAGTAATGTGTACCACTGTAATAAATCAAATAATATAATGAAATGTGTGTATGTGTGTAGTCTTTGTGTGATTGTGTGGCCTGCAGGAAAAGGGATAGGGGTGCTATGGCACTCCTGGCAGCGAAACTACTACTGCAGTGGTTATGCTGCTTGGAGTGTTCCTTTAAGAAAAGAAAAAAAAACATATGCCAAATATCTTTATGAATGCACTTAAATAAAAATTGTAGGCCAAAATAGCAAAACTAAGAAAAAAAACACAGCTAACTGAGATTTTCTTTCTTATTCATCTATTTTGGCCTATATTTTTAAATTCACTAGAACTCCTCACAATTCATACTCTGAGTGCACCATCCCATCGGTATACTGGTTAGTGGCATGGGTGATCATGTATTGCATGTGGTACACACCATGTTGATACAATTTTCCCATTGACAGAAAATAAATTTACAGTGTATGTGTTATTTTTGTATATTTGTCGGCAGTTTGTCAAGCACCGCGTATTGAGTGATTTTTCCTCTCACAAGAAATAACCATGCATCTAAATCACGTAAAAACAAAGTGCTTAACAACCGTCTTCAGGGTCCCTCACAGGACCTGGGTTTATTGATTATCATTTCCATCAACTAGTCTTCTATATTACTATTAGACAGTGCTTTGTAATTATTACTGATGAACAATATGTTTATGTTAGTTTGGTCATTTAATTTTCTTGTGTTTCATAAAACTATATACAAAAAATGATTTTCACTGGAAGATAGTTATTTAAAGTTATTTTTAGACTTTATTTGATGGCAGTTTAATTATGTGATGCCAAGGTTGTGTTCCACTACAAATCACTTACCCTGATGACATATCTGGAGGCATTCTTGTCATCTAAGTTGACGGTCATCGAGAAGAATGCTGCTGTGCTGTAGATTCCTTGGGTTTTATATAGAAGTTCATTAAAGTCCCACCTAGTTCTTGGGTTCTCTGGCAAGTCCCATCCTCCACAGTCCTCGATAACCTGCAGCATGGGCTTGGCACCCAGGCGGTCAATGTCTCTCATGTTGAGGCAAGATCTGAAGAACTCCTTTGCTTTCCTTTCCGCAGAATGTCTGTGCTTTCTTCGCACAGGTTGTAGGAGCAAGTGCTGCAGCTTCTCCTCATTATGTTCACCTATAGCAGCAATCGTGCCATAGATGAGCTTGTCTGTTGGGATCCTATGTTTTTTCATCCATCCCCCACAGGCAAAGGAGTAGAAGTCATTGCAGGGAGATATTGTGGGGTCTATATTGTTGCTAATAAATTTGGAAGCCCTCATGAAAGCTTTTCTTTCTTGACACCCGTCCAGACATTGCCCATCTTGTTCCAGTGACAAATATTTTAGCACCAACATGCACCCCAATATGATGCATAGTCCTGCGGCAAAGACTAGTCCAGATAATAGGCAGGTCTCCCTTCTGCTCCAGCGAGGAATGGTCTTTGCTTGCTTTTTGGGATTAACCTGGATGTTGAACCCATTGGAGAGGGTGCTACTGCTGTTGTATTTACTGACATACTTGACTTCCTGGAACTCATCGTAGTGAGCAGTTAGGGAATACGTTTTCTCCATCTCGCCGAAAGGAAGCTCTGTATCCTAGCAGAAGACTTTGAAGACTATGATAGAGTTCCAGTTATCCATTAATGTCCCTTCAGATCTAACTTGGGGTTATATGTGAGCGTATGAGCAACTGAAAGATCCTTGTTGAGCAGAAGGCAAGATTATTAAATGTCTGATGAAATTTTTTTTTTTCATATTTATAGTATAATCTGTAAAAATATAAAGAGAGCATGTTTTACTTCATAAAATTCACAGCAAATTTTATATGGTGTATAGACTTGGTTGTTATTTTTGATTTACGATCATACAGCACTCTTTATAATGTTCCACTCTTTGACGTGGTGTGATTATTATGCTCAGAAACACAAGTTAAGAAAAAGTCCACGCTACCTGAAAATCTGCTTTGATAAGCAGGATGTTTTTGTGTGTTTTCCCTGTACGCTTTGTACATGTGTTGTTCTATCTCAGACTGTTAAGAAATACTCCCTCACATGCCAAGCGATGTTAAATGAGGAAGTGGTGCGTTTTGGCAAACCATTTAGATTTCCAGTTAAATGTACACACACTTATGTAAAATTGTTGCTTTACATCTCACACAAGCTCACATAAGTTTATGCAAATGTGGCAAATTCAAATTACGCTCAATGTCTTTTGTATTGATATCAAATATGTTCAGTTTGTAATTGAGTTCAGTATGTACAGTAAGGCAGGCATCTCAGCTGTTTTGACCTTAAATTTACAGTTCCTAAGTGAATTCCTGACAGTCTCGAGGTTATTCACTAAACTTTGAATTGCAAATCTGACTGCAAAATGTAGACAAAAATTGATGTTCTGGAAAATTTCTACAAGTCAATCATGGTCACAGCTTAGCTATTTTTGCTAAATATTTGCTTTTTGGATTTCAATTGATAATTCAGAGTTTAGTGAATAAACTACTCTGTGTGATCACCGTTTCCCACCAATCCATTGAACGATATACAAAATAAATTTGTAAATGAAAACGTAAATTTTACTTCAGAAATTTTTGCACACATAACTAGCTAACTAAAAGTTAGCCATTATTTAATTTTTTTTTTTTTTTAATTCTTAACAGATTTTTAACAGTCAAACCCCCTGCAGTACCATACACGGCTTATACACATATACTATAATGCTGGAGACAATGTCACGCACACATGCTCGTGAAATTTCTCCATGCATGTCTGAGGCATCATGGGACGACTGTAGTCCAGAGAGCGGAAGTGTAGCGGAGATAAGACTTTTTTTTTTTCTTTTTAATGTAACTCCATAACTTTACTGAAATCATTACACTCTGTAATAATGTTGTGACAGTTGTCCTAAGATTTAAACCAGTACCTCACCCATCCCACAGCTTAGGTTGTTGGGGAAGGAGATGGGTGCTCTCTGATCTCTACTTGGTTTATTACCAACCTTTACAAGGTTGTCCATAGTGTGAGTTAATAGACGAAGCTGTACACTTATATTTTTAATTTGATGCCGATTTGGAAATGACTTAGGACAGGGATACGCAACCTTCAGCACTGCAGATGTTGTGGACTACATCCCCCATAATGCTGGCAAAGCATCATGGGAGGTGTAGTCCAAAACATCTGGAGTCCCGAAGGTTGCCTATGCTTGACTTAGGACCTCACTTCTGACCACTTTTCAAGTTACCTGAACATTTTCAGGGATGTTTTGGATATATTTCTATAAACCCCAATTTGAAACTCATTCAAACTAATTTTAAAGGGGGTTTGCTGATTTCAGAGGATAGTTAATTTATTGGGTACACTCCAAGATTTTACTGTCATGTTGCTTTTTCCTCATATTGCCCTTTATGCATGGAATAAGCTCAATAGAAACATAAATTTTAAAAATGGAAAATGTGTTTGGTATTCATCATAATTCTCTCAGATGCACATCTGCATTAGCTTGTTATTTCTACAGTACCCAGTGTGTAATAAACACTCTGCAAGAGTAAAATACTGAAAACAGACACACACACAAAAAAATGACAATCAATTTTAAACACTTTCCAATAAAACAGTGAGATTGAGCAATATACCCCTCCCCTCCTCCGCTGACCGAAATCCTAATTATCTAAGAGAGAGAGCTACTCTGTAATTTGTCTCATACATTAAATCCACAAGGCTGGGTGCATGTGGGCTTTAATAAGCTCTAACACTTAACCCCTTCTCTTCTGTAGGACCTGCACCAGCCGTTTTCAATGTGGAGCTTAGTAAATAGCTCTGTATGTGTTTCACCTGTTGTCAAGCAATAAATGAATATAGAATTCATATGCTGCAGAATAAATCAATTAAAGAATCATTGCAGCTCTATATGATCCTGGTTATTTAATTGATTTCTTATAGCAGCAGATAAATGCTACATATTGTCAGGCAGCAGTAATCATCTATGTGCCAACCACATATAGAATTTACAGCGATCTGGGCTAACGTGGACAAGGTGGGATCTGTAGATAGTGACAATCTTTTTTAACCTGTTTCACTACTGGTACTGAAAACACTATTGGGCTGTGTATAGAGAAATAAATTATACGGCATTTGGATCAACCAGAAATAGAGATGCCAGATCCAATAGGCAATATGTGTAACGTGTTCCCATGCTGCAAGAAATAAGTACATTTGTTAATCAAAAACTAATTCCAGAGGGCATTTAGTGTCTGAATACTACATACAATAATGCAGCATGTGTTACCCAAGAATATATAAATGTGATTTGTTCTGAAAATCTTGGTGGATCTGGGAATTTTAACCAGCAAAAATATGGGGTCTCAGGGCTGTTGCATGCCCCCCTCCCACCCCCCCCACTTATCCCAATTTTAATGGGACTCTCCTAGTTTTAGTGCTGGTATTCACATCTGTGAATACCAGTGAACAGCCATCATAGTGCAAGAGCATAATTAGATGATCTTGCGGCGTGTTGAGGTACATAGGACCCTGCAGAGGGTGCTCTTTGCAGGTGGGACAAACCTGGAGACTGTCCATCAGCCTGGCGTGCATTCAGGCCAGGCTGGTGTGCCCTTTTTGCAGGCAGCTATACCCTCTTTATGGCCAGGACTGCACATTTTTGTCACTGGAATGCCCCTTTCAGGCCTGCCCACCCTTGTCCCTGTGATAGGATATATGCAGTTGTACCACTTTTAGTTCTTTGGACCACAGATGCTCTTTATACATATTGTTCATTGTCCGTCAGCATCCGCTGAGGCTCTCAAACATGTTGATTTTCACACATAACTCATTTGCATTGGAGCTTTTTTGAGTAGGATGAAATTGAATTGATTGCAGTAAAAGTGGAGATGGGAACATCCAGATAAGGATTTTAGTTGATGGCGTTGGATTTTTATTCTGCGGTTTTACGCCACTATATGCTTAATGAACAGAGTCACTTGATTCAGGTCCGTCGTGTTTGGTTTTAGCATACTAATAAAGAATACAGAGAATATTTCGTTCTGCACTGAATCGCCATGGACCCCTGTTCATGTAAATCTTCAACATATTAACCCTGTGTGACCCTTTATAAAAGCATTAAATATTGTGAAGAGCCTCATCAAAAACGTTTCAAGATGACAAGATCGAATATAAAGCAAGGGCCACTGAGTGTCTGTAATAGAATAATCTAAAGATTTAACCTCTATTCTCCCAGAGGGATGTGAATCCTTGGCCTTGCCTGGTACAGTTAGCTATCATTATCCTCGTACTGTTATATCCTTTTCCGCAAGCCCAACATGTTCTGTAAACCTTTCACACTTGGTCACAGCGAGGCTGGCAGCGCTGCCTGGAAATGTGCATTTTTCTGATTTATTTCAGTAATAATCCTCTCACATCATTTCACTTTATGCTGTTCCTGTTCCTCCTATAAATATGTAACATTCCCGGGCATTCACACAGAAATAGAATAACCTCCTGCCCCTTCCCTAGAAGACAGAGAGGCAGATGGCTGCCAGAATATTAATGTGAAGAGAGAGGTCTTGCTGGTACTGTGGGGGTTAATTGAAACCTTTCTTAACCCACTGCCTGCTGCAACGCAGTTAATTGGTGTGTGTGATGAATGTTGTGTTGTCGATCCTACGAACCTTAGAGGCTTGAGCCAAAAATTGGTGATTTTGAACCTATACGGCGGCCGGAGATATTAGAGTACTGCTGTAGTGCTTGTAGTTTACGAGAACACTGTGATAGATTAAGTACATTGCTCCCCGCACTGTAGTCTGTGTTTCCCACCACAATTGCTGGTATCTCATGTAGTCTATCACTGCATGAAGAAGTGTACTAGTCAGTTTCAGATCAATAATATTTTTTTAATACAGTTTAGTTCTTTCTGCTGTTGTGTAGTATATGAAAGTCCTGCTCTGTGGTATGTAGCATTCACATGCTGAAAGAGGACACATTGGGGCTTCTGCATAAGAAACTGTTTGTTTTTTTAAATCCATTTTGTGCCATAATGTTCTGACTGTGCAATTTTCTCCATGTATATTTTAATACTGTTCTTTATACATTTCCTCAAATCTGTCATCATACTAGATGTGACATACACTGGCATGTCCCCAGCCCACCCTTACATTTAAAACCAATAAATTAATAAATAAACTCAACCTAAACGCAACTTAATAATCCATCACAATAAAAGTACATGCCTGTTACCTACTTTTACAAAAGTCTGAATTTTGTCCAGATCCAGGAGCAAGTTAATAGCAACTTTGTAAATATGGTGTTATCTACCAGTTCAGTGGATAGATAACAAGACAAAACTGTATTCCTAACAATACAGTGTCCCTCTGCCCCCCTCCACCCACATTAGGCCTTCCTCATAGGAAAGCATTGACTCTATTTTTTTCATTTTCTATGGGGTTTTGCAAGACGTTGGACATCCTCATGCACAGATTGAGGACGTTCAGTTCAACTCTGTGACACAGCTAAAGCGCCTCTAGTGTCTGTCTGGTAGACAGCCACTAGAGGCAGTCTTAACCATGCAATATAAACATTGTATCTCTAAAACTGCAATATTTACAATGAAGGGTTAAGTGGACAAGGACCCAGATCACAATGCAATGAAGTGATTTCGGTGCCTATAGTGTTCCTTTAATCGTTGAGCGGATTCCTAAGTCATGCCA
>OW240913.1:126874674-127120091 GCA_933207985.1 Pelobates cultripes | reverse complement strand
CACACAGCACTCTCACCCATCACACACAGCACTCTCACCCATCACACACAGCACTCTCACACACATTACACACAGCACTCTCACACATTACACACAGCAATCTCTCACACAGCACTCTCACACCCATCACACACATCACTCTCACACAGCACTCTCACACCCATCACTCACACCCAGCACTCTCTTACCCATCACACACAGCACTATCACACACAGCACACTCTCACAGAGCACTCACACACACACAGCACTCTCACACCCATCACACACAGCACTTTCACACACACACAGCACTCTCTCACAGCACTCTCACACCCATCACACTCACAGCACTCTCTCACAGCACTCTCACAGAGCACTCTCACACACACATCACTCTCTCACACACACAGCACTCTCTCACACAGCACTCTCTCACACCCATCTCACACAGCCCTCACACACGGCACTCTCACACCCATCACTCACACACGGCACTCTCACACACATCACACACACCGCACCCCTCACACACACACCGCACCCTCACACACACACATACTGCACCCTTCACATACACACAGAACCCCCCCAACACACTGCACCACACACATACACAATACTTCCAAATATATATATATATATATACACACTACACTCTTAAAGGACCACTCTAGCCACCCAGACCACTTCAGCTTAATGAAGTGGTCTTGGTGCCAGGTCCTTCTAGGGTTAACCCATTGTTTTATAAACATAGCAGTTTCAGAGAAACTGCTATGTTTATCAATGGATTAAGCCTTCCCCCAAAGCCTCTAGCAGCTGTCTCATTGACAGCCGCTAGAGGCGCTTGCGTGCTTTTCACTGTGAAAATCACAGTGAGAGCACGCAAGCGTCCATAGGAAAGCATTATAAATGCTTTCCTATGCGACCGGCTGAATGCGTGCTCAGCTCTTGCCGCGCGTGCGCATTCAACCGACGGGGCGGATCGGAGGAGGAGAGCTCCCCGCCCGGCGCTGGAAAAAGGTAAGTTTTAACCCCTTTCCAGAGCCGGGCGGGAGGGGGTCCCTGAGCCACATATGCATCACATTACACCACAAACACAACACGACTAAAACCGACCTTATTGCACAATACCACACCACGACCAGCTCACTCTACACACACGCAATACCACAAGCAGGCTCCAAACACATGCACAATACTCTTTCCTGGCCTTTTGTCTCCTGGTATCCATTTATAGACACCAGAGACAAGTTGCAAGGAAACACAGTGCAAGCATGTTATTAAATTTGCTTGCACTGTGCAGAACAAATACAGGACTTTTTTCTCATGCTAGAGCTCTTCAGCAGAGCTCTGCACATGGTCTGCCCTGGAAGAGCATTGAACCAACATGCTCACTTTGAGAGGAGGCGTGTTTGTCATTGGTGATGACAAAACACACCTCCTCTGTCCCGCCCCTTTTTTTTTGTGTTAAAAAAATGCCCGGGCCGAATTTTTCTCCCAGTCCGGCCCTGACTCCCAGCAATGTGCTTATTAGTGTATCAAAGAGCGCCCCAATTATAAAACACAGAGTAATGTGTACCACTGTAATAAATCAAATAATATAATGAAATGTGTGTAGTCTTTGTGTGATTGTGTGGCCTGCAAGAAAAGGGATGGGGCACTCCTGGCAGCGAAACTACTACAGAGTGCTGTAAGTCCTTTAAGAAAAGAAAAAAAAACATATGCCAAATATCTTTATGAATGCACTTAAATAAAAATTGTAGGCCAAAATAGCAAAACTAAGAAAAAAAACACAGCTAACTGAGATTTTCTTTCTTATTCATCTATTTTGGCCTGTATTTTTAAATTCACTAGAATTCCTCACAATTCATACTCTGAGTGCACCATCCCATCGGTATACTGGTTAGTGGCATGGGTGATCATGTATTGCATGTGGTACACACCATGTTGATACAATTTTTCCATTGACAGAAAATAAATTTACAGTGTATGTGTTATTTTTGTATATTTGTCGGAAGTTTGTCAAGCACCGCGTATTGAGTGATTTTTCCTCTCACAAGAAATAACCATGCATCTAAATCACGTAAAAACACAGTGCTTAACAACCGTCTTCAGGACCTGGGTTTATTGATTATCATTTCCATCAACTAGTCTTCTATATTACTATTAGACAGTGCTTTGTAATTATTACTGATGAACAATATGTTTATGTTAGTTTGGTCATTTAATTTTCTTGTGTTTCATAAAACTATATACAAAAAATGATTTTCACTGGAAGATATTTATTTAAAGTTATTTTTAGACTTTATTTGATGGCAGTTTAATTATGTGATGCCAAGGTTGTGTTCCACTACAAATCACTTACCCTGATGACATATCTGGAGGCATTCTTGTCATCTAAGTTGACGGTCATCGAGAAGAATGCTGCTGTGCTGTAGATTGCTTGGGTTTTATATAGAAGTTCATTAAAGTCCCACCTAGTTCTTGGGTTCTCTGGCAAGTCCCATCCTCCACAGTCCTCGATAACCTGCAGCATGGGCTTGGCACCCAGGCGGTCAATGTCTCTCATGTTGAGGCAAGATCTGAAGAACTCCTTTGCTTTCCTTTCCGCAGAATGTCTGTGCTTTCTTCGCACAGGTTGTAGGAGCAAGTGCTGCAGCTTCTCCTCATTATGTTCACCTATAGCAGCAATCGTGCCATAGATGAGCTTGTCTGTTGGGATCCTATGTTTTTTCATCCATCCCCCACAGGCAAAGGAGTAGAAGTCATTGCAGGGAGATATTGTGGGGTCTATATTGTTGCTAATAAATTTGGAAGCCCTCATGAAAGCTTTTCTTTCTTGACACCCGTCCAGACATTGCCCATCTTGTTCCAGTGACAAATATTTTAGCACCAACATGCACCCCAATATGATGCATAGTCCTGCGGCAAAGACTAGTCCAGATAATAGGCAGGTCTCCCTTCTGCTCCAGCGAGGAATGGTCTTTGCTTGCTTTTTGGGATTAACCTGGATGTTGAACCCATTGGAGAGGGTGCTACTGCTGTTGTATTTACTGACATACTTGACTTCCTGGAACTCATCGTAGTGAGCAGTTAGGGAATACGTTTTCTCCATCTCGCCGAAAGGAAGCTCTGTATCCTAGAAGAAGACTTTGAAGACTATGATAGAGTTCCAGTTATCCATTAATGTCCCTTCAGATCTAACTTTAACTTGGGGTTATATGTGAGCGTATGAGCAACTGAAAGATCCTTGTTGAGCAGAAGGCAAGATTATTAAATGTCTGATGAAATTTTTTTTTTTCATATTTATAGTATAATCTGTAAAAATATAAAGAGAGCATGTTTTACTTCATCAAATTCACAGCAAATTTTATATGGTGTATAGACTTGGTTGTTATTTTTGATTTACGATCATGCAGCACTCTTTATAATGTTCCACTCTTTGACGTGGTGTGATTATTATGCTCACAAGTTAAGAAAAAGTCCACGCTACCTGAAAATCTGCTTTGATAAGCAGGATGTTTTTGTGTGTTTTCCCTGTACGCTTTGTACATGTGTTGTTCTATCTCAGGCTGTTAAGAAATACTCCCTCACATGCCAAGCGATGTTAAATGAGGAAGTGGTGCGTTTTGGCAAACCATTTAGATTTCCAGTTAAATGTACACACACTTATGTAAAATTGTTGCTTTACATCTCACACAAGCTCACATAAGTTTATGCAAATGTGGCAAATTCAAATTACGCTCAATGTCTTTTGTATTGATATCAAATATGTTCAGTTTGTAATTGAGTTCAGTATGTACAGTAAGGCAGGCATCTCAGCTGTTTTGACCTTAAATTTACAGTTCCTAAGTGAATTCCTGACAGTCTCGAGGTTATTCACTAAACTTTGAATTGCAAATCTGACTGCAAAATTGATGTTCTGGAAAATTTCTACAAGTCAATCATGGTCACAGCTTAGCTATTTTTGCTAAATATTTGCTTTTTGGATTTCAATTGATAATTCAGAGTTTAGTGAATAAACTACTCTGTGTGATCACCGTTTCCCACCAATCCATTGAACGATATACAAAATAAATTTGTAAATGAAAACGTAAATTTTACTTCAGAAATTTTTGCACACATAACTAGCTAACTAAAAGTTAGCCATTGTTTAATTTTTTTTTTTTTAAATTCTTAACAGATTTTTAACAGTCAAACCCCCTGCAGTACCATACACGGCTTATACACACATACTATAATGCTGGAGACAATGTCACGCACACATGCTCGTGAAATTTCTCCATGCATGTCTGAGGCATCATGGGACGACTGTAGTCCAGAGAGCGGAAGTGTAGCGGAGATAAGACTTTTTTTTTTCTTTTTAATGTAACTCCATAACTTTACTGAAATCATTACACTCTGTAATAATGTTGTGACAGTTGTCCTAAGATTTAAACCAGTACCTCACCCATCCCACAGCTTAGGTTGTTGGGGAAGGAGATGGGTGCTCTCTGATCTCTACTTGGTTTATTACCAACCTTTACAAGGTTGTCCATAGTGTGAGTTAATAGACGAAGCTGTACACTTATATTTTTAATTTGATGCCGATTTGGAAATGACTTAGGACAGGGATACGCAACCTTCAGCACTGCAGATGTTGTGGACTACATCCCCCATAATGCTCTTACACCCATAATACTGGCAAAGCATCATGGGAGGTGTAGTCCAAAACATCTGGAGTGCCGAAGGTTGCCTATGCTTGACTTAGGACCTCACTTCTGACCACTTTTCAAGTTACCTGAACATTTTCAGGGATGTTTTGGATATATTTCTATAAACCCCAATTTGAAACTCATTCAAACTAATTTTAAAGGGGGTTTGCTGATTTCAGAGGATAGTTAATTTATTGGGTACACTCCAAGATTTTACTGTCATGTTGCTTTTTCCTCATATTGCCCTTTATGCATGGAATAAGCTCAATAGAAACATAAATTTTAAAAATGGAAAATGTGTTTGGTATTCATCATAATTCTCTCAGATGCACATCTGCATTAGCTTGTTATTTCTACACTACCCAGTGTGTAATAAACACTCTGCAAGAGTAAAATACTGAAAACAGACACACACACAAAAAAATGACAATCAATTTTAAACACTTTCCAATAAAACAGTGAGATTGAGCAATATACCCCTCCCCTCCTCCGCTGACCGAAATCCTAATTATCTAAGAGAGAGAGCTACTCTGTAATTTGTCTCATACATTAAATCCACAAGGCTGGGTGCATGTGGGCTTTAATAAGCTCTAACACTTAACCCCTTCTCTTCTGTAGGACCTGCACCAGCCGTTTTCAATGTGGAGCTTAGTAAATAGCTCTGTATGTGTTTCACCTGTTGTCAAGCAATAAATGAATATAGAATTCATATGCTGCAGAATAAATCAATTAAAGAATCATTGCAGCTCTATATGATCCTGGTTATTTAATTGATTTCTTATAGCAGCAGATAAATGCTACATATTGTCAGGCAGCAGTAATCATCTATGTGCCAACCACATATAGAATTTACAGCGATCTGGGCTAACGTGGACAAGGTGGGATCTGTAGATAGTGACAATCTTTTTTAACCTGTTTCACTACTGGTACTGAAAACACTATTGGGCTGTGTATAGAGAAATAAATTATACGGCATTTGGATCAACCAGAAATAGAGATGCCAGATCCAATAGGCAATATGTGTAACGTGTTCCCATGCTGCAAGAAATAAGTACATTTGTTAATCAAAAACTAATTCCAGAGGGCATTTAGTGTCTGAATACTACATACAATAATGCAGCATGTGTTACCCAAGAATATATAAATGTGATTTGTTCTGAAAATCTTGGTGGATCTGGGAATTTTAACCAGCAAAAATATGGGGTCTCAGGGCTGTTGCATGCCCCCCTCCCACCCCCCCCACTTATCCCAATTTTAATGGGACTCTCCTAGTTTTAGTGCTGGTATTCACATCTGTGAATACCAGTGAACAGCCATCATAGTGCAAGAGCATAATTAGATGATCTTGCGGCGTGTTGAGGTACATAGGACCCTGCAGAGGGTGCTCTTTGCAGGTGGGACAAACCTGGAGACTGTCCATCAGCCTGGCGTGCATTCAGGCCAGGCTGGTGTGCCCTTTTTGCAGGCAGCTATACCCTCTTTATGGCCAGGACTGCACATTTTTGTCACTGGAATGCCCCTTTCAGGCCTGCCCACCCTTGTCCCTGTGATAGGATATATGCAGTTGTACCACTTTTAGTTCTTTGGACCACAGATGCTCTTTATACATATTGTTCATTGTCCGTCAGCATCCGCTGAGGCTCTCAAACATGTTGATTTTCACACATAACTCATTTGCATTGGAGCTTTTTTGAGTAGGATGAAATTGAATTGATTGCAGTAAAAGTGGAGATGGGAACATCCAGATAAGGATTTTAGTTGATGGCGTTGGATTTTTATTCTGCGGTTTTACGCCACTATATGCTTAATGAACAGAGTCACTTGATTCAGGTCCGTCGTGTTTGGTTTTAGCATACTAATAAAGAATACAGAGAATATTTCGTTCTGCACTGAATCGCCATGGACCCCTGTTCATGTAAATCTTCAACATATTAACCCTGTGTGACCCTTTATAAAAGCATTAAATATTGTGAAGAGCCTCATCAAAAACGTTTCAAGATGACAAGATCGAATATAAAGCAAGGGCCACTGAGTGTCTGTAATAGAATAATCTAAAGATTTAACCTCTATTCTCCCAGAGGGATGTGAATCCTTGGCCTTGCCTGGTACAGTTAGCTATCATTATCCTCGTACTGTTATATCCTTTTCCGCAAGCCCAACATGTTCTGTAAACCTTTCACACTTGGTCACAGCGAGGCTGGCAGCGCTGCCTGGAAATGTGCATTTTTCTGATTTATTTCAGTAATAATCCTCTCACATCATTTCACTTTATGCTGTTCCTGTTCCTCCTATAAATATGTAACATTCCCGGGCATTCACACAGAAATAGAATAACCTCCTGCCCCTTCCCTAGAAGACAGAGAGGCAGATGGCTGCCAGAATATTAATGTGAAGAGAGAGGTCTTGCTGGTACTGTGGGGGTTAATTGAAACCTTTCTTAACCCACTGCCTGCTGCAACGCAGTTAATTGGTGTGTGTGATGAATGTTGTGTTGTCGATCCTACGAACCTTAGAGGCTTGAGCCAAAAATTGGTGATTTTGAACCTATACGGCGGCCGGAGATATTAGAGTACTGCTGTAGTGCTTGTAGTTTACGAGAACACTGTGATAGATTAAGTACATTGCTCCCCGCACTGTAGTCTGTGTTTCCCACCACAATTGCTGGTATCTCATGTAGTCTATCACTGCATGAAGAAGTGTACTAGTCAGTTTCAGATCAATAATATTTTTTTAATACAGTTTAGTTCTTTCTGCTGTTGTGTAGTATATGAAAGTCCTGCTCTGTGGTATGTAGCATTCACATGCTGAAAGAGGACACATTGGGGCTTCTGCATAAGAAACTGTTTGTTTTTTTAAATCCATTTTGTGCCATAATGTTCTGACTGTGCAATTTTCTCCATGTATATTTTAATACTGCTCTTTATACATTTCCTCAAATCTGTCATCATACTAGATGTGACATACACTGGCATGTCCCCAGCCCACCCTTACATTTAAAACCAATAAATTAATAAATAAACTCAACCTAAACGCAACTTAATAATCCATCACAATAAGAGTACATGCCCGTTACCTACTTTTACAAAAGTCTGAATTTTGTCCAGATCCAGGAGCAAGTTAATAGCAACTTTGTAAATATGGTGTTATCTACCAGTTCAGTGGATAGATAACAAGACAAAACTGTATTCCTAACAATACAGTGTCCCTCTGCCCCCCTCCACCCACATTAGGCCTTCCTCATAGGAAAGCATTGACTCTATTTTTTTCATTTTCTATGGGGTTTTGCAAGACGTTGGACATCCTCATGCACAGATTGAGGACGTTCAGTTCAACTCTGTGACACAGCTAAAGCGCCTCTAGTGTCTGTCTGGTAGACAGCCACTAGAGGCAGTCTTAACCATGCAATGTAAACATTGTATCTCTAAAACTGCAATATTTACAATGAAGGGTTAAGTGGACAAGGACCCAGATCACAATGCAATGAAGTGATTTCGGTGCCTATAGTGTTCCTTTAATCGTTGAGCGGATTCCTAAGTCATGCCAGGAAGGGGTTAAAGAAGGATTCAATTCTGCCAATAGTTATATGGGAAAGAACAGACACATGGTCCAGGCACTCTGGGTTTGTAAATCAGGCTGATTTATTGGAAAACACAGCAACATTTCCACCTCTACTGAGGCATTTATTAAGCTTGATAAAGACCTCAGTAGAAGTCAAAACGTTGCTGTGTTTTCCAATACATCTGCCTGATTTACACACCCTAAGTGCTTGGACCATTCTGTTCTTTCTACTATTGACCGAGGTTTGGCCAACCTCAGGTCCAGCTAAACACTTGCTATGTTGAGGGAATGCGGTAGAACTCTTGCTTCTACAGTACAATAGTTGTATGGGAGTCATATTGACCACTACATGCTAATTATTTCTTTCTTTATATATTCGATTTTTTTTTTTTCCTGATAGATGGCTAGAAGGGGCAGGCCAGTTGTTACACACTTAACCCTCACATTCCCAAGACTTTGTTTGTTAGGTTTTTTTTACCATTACTGCTAGATAGCAAATTGTACCTTTTTTTTGTTTTGTTTTTTTAATAGCATTAAGGACGTGAGTAGCATTTTAGTCATTTGGTTGCATCTGTGTTGCAAAATCTGGACATTGATAAATCTTGTAAACAATATCCAGATTTTGCACTCTGAATGTCACCAGATTATTTTTGGTAATTTAAACCAGGTTTTTTTTTCCGTTTTTTAGTTAATAAACCCCCAAAATGTACAGTGTCACTGCAAGACAGATGACTTCTCTATGTTAATTTCAAAGGTATGGGGTGTTTGATAGTTGAGTTGCTGCAATATCAAAGTCAAATGCCACAGGGAGAAGAAGGGTTAAGCTTTTGAAAAATAATCTTCATAGTTACATTTTACTAAAAACAAGAAAATCTGGTAAATATTGTGGGATTTGATTTGAGATGTTCAATGTTAGCCATGTGTCCTTCGTACAATGATAGATCATTAAATGTTTAATGACTAATGTCACTTAAGTTATTATTTTCTTAGTAAAATATATATTATAAATTTTTACAGTTTTCTCTATGGATTACAAGAAATCAATAGAAACAAGCAAAGAGAGAAAAGCAATCATATGTTATATTAAATTAGAGTGACCTTGGTGCTAAGGAATTACATTAAGTGGATGAACATTCAGAACATAAATTATGAAAGAGGGTTGTACAGGAGTTATAGAGATTTTGCTTTGTTACATGGGGTAACCATGACACACAGTATTTAAAGCACTTTCTGGTTAAGGGAAAGTGTTCATATGGCTAAAGATGAAAGCTGGAAACTGAAAACTGAATTGTACAATTTAGTCCAAAATATCCCAAAAAAACTGCAGAAGTGTAGAATTTGCTATTCTCTTGCCCTGGTTTACCAGGGACCAGGAATGATAAACAACACGGTTGTGGCCAAAACAGCCATATTGAAAAAAGGTTTTTCCTTCTCGAATATGATACCAACTCGGTAACAACAACTACAAATAAAATTCCATAATCAGTTCTCAGTTTAGTAAATAACTATATGAGGCATACATTTATGGTAAATTAAGGTGATTTGAAAAACACATTGTAAAATTTGCAGGTAATTTGTTTAATTTTTTTTTTTATATATATTTTTAACAATTATATATCCAGCTATAGTCCCACCACAGCTAGGTTAGTGTACATTAGTTAGTACATTATGAAATATGGTTTCACTACAGTTCAGTGTTTAGTGAATAAACCCCTGTACAATTTCACTTGTTTTGACTGATGTTTAAAGAATAAATGTTACATGTATTCAAAGGGGTATTTCAGCTGAACACCCTAATACAAACATCACTTGCTTTCAGCAAGTATTATCTAAGGACTGCAGAAGAGGAAGGAGCCAGTAAAGGACTATAACCCTAAACACCTGTCACCTTGAGGTCTTCCAGATATAGAAAAAACCTTAATCATATACACGGCATATTTGAGTCGTGTATGTGTGTGTTTGTTTTGTTTTTTACAGCAGACACTGCTGGAGGTAGGCACAAACATTATCCTTACCATCCATCCAATCAGCTGTGAGTATCAGAAAAACTGTCAGTGGTTGGTGGTGCCCCTGTTTTTTTAGATGTATTCTTTTTTATCTAGTATTGTAAAGACAAAGGTTAAATACCTTCCCTAGTTATTTAACTTCTAGACTGCTCTCTGAAATAGTAAAAGCAAGCAGGGCACAAGCGGTAGATGTGTGAGAAATGTTCGACTCATTTACGTATCCAAGAGTGTCTTTGCAAGATCCTGACAGCACCCTGCTTCTATTGACTAAATAGTAACTTGGCAACAGAATTGCACATCATAGGCCAAAATAGTACAGCTGGAATGTTCTTGGTATATGTGTTCCAAGTCAGATGTCTGACGTTGTTTTAAAGTTTTACAGTTTCCTAGAATTGTTTTGAAGTTTCTGATGCAAAATCTTGTCCTGGTAAAGAGGCACAATAGTCACTATAACCATTTAATCTCATTGAATTGGGTATAGAGCATTGAGTCCCCTGGTGTTCAGGGTTAAACCATTTCGAGCAGGTTAATATTAAGTGTCCCTGGCCAACCACAGTCCAGCCCCTTCCGGGGGTGTGGCTAAATCAGAGATTACACACTTCCTTATAGTCATATCCATTCATACCGTGAGATGGAGTTCTGATAGGCTAAATACAGTCAGCTAACACTCTCAGCCAATCACAGTTGACCATTGCTGCTCAGGCTAATACTTCCTCCTCAGCCAAAGCAGCACAGAGGGGGATGGGCTGCTGGGGACTCTTGTTTAGTATTAAAAACATAAAAACATTAAAACTTGTTTAACGCTGAATGAAATTATGACCCCACAACCAGTTAAATGAGATGAAACTGATACAGTGCATTCAGTGTCCATTTAATGGAATCACCATTACACCAAAGTTGTAAAACAAGTACATATGAAATATTGTTCATCTATGAAGAGTATGTACTCAAATTGTATTTCAATCACCTGTAACTATTAAGGATTCAGACAACAAATAAGGTGTTAATATTACACCATTGCTATATCCATTTACTAAATATGTTAGTGTTCAATGCTAGTTTAACATATACCCAGTACCATTATTTAAATTACAATTGGCATTTAAATTGTAGAGCAAGAGGGGGGAGATTACCCCCATTTTCATTTATGATTTTGATCCAAACAATTCCAAAACTATATTATATTTGCAGTGGACATGGGGATTCCTATCTTTTGACCCCTCTGGGAAACATTTCTGTTGGCTGTTCATGCCTGTTAATCTTATTTCTGATCATGATTTTACACTGGCTAACATCCTATGCAGCATCTGTGGCAAATTGCATAAAATGCTTTTATAAATGCCAACTTCCTCAGATTACCTATATTAAAAAAGCATCAATAGTTTGGGTTATTATTTCATTGTGAATAATACCACTTTTATGTACATTTAACTGACTTAAACACATGCATCCAGATTTTGTCCAAAGTGTATTCCCCAAAATGAGTTTGTAAGTAAAATCCATTAACACATTAATGACAGACAACCAGGAGTTTAGGGGGTCATAGAACTCTTGGGTACTTAAGTTTGTTTTTTTCTTAGAAGCCAAGATGTACCCATTTACTCAGTTGAGTTGAAAAACCATTATACCCCTTAAAACAGCGTAACAATGTTAACACTTATACTAAATTTACCAGACACTTTATAAACTAAAGCAAATACTCTTGTAAGCAGCAAAAATCATTAACGGGCAACCGAAAAAAAGTTGACATTTCCTTGTTAACCCTTGGTGTACCTTGTACTAATTGTACTCAAAGGTTAAACAAAAAGTGGACATTTTATCTTTCCAGTATTCCAATTTAATTAGCATTTGGTTTTGTACTTAACTGTTGTTAGACGTGTTGTAGATTTAATCTATGTCAAAATTCTGCATTATGTTTTGCAGTCAGTCAGGTGCATTAAAGCAGTGTAATTTCTAATTATGTCTGCTGTGAATCGATGGAAGCATGTAACAATCACAGGGTAAGAGAACAAAACGTGCCACACTTATATATTACAAAAGATTGTTCTAACCGTGAGTTCCCCTTAAATAATGACTTCCCAAAGCATCCCCATCTCTGCATTATCAAAGCATTTGCACCCAATGAGCCTGTTACTCCAACAACTATGTACCAAGACAAAACAATGGGGATTTCTAATCGTCTGGATAAGTGGGAACAATGCTATTCTGATTATCTGTCAGGCTCTGTTGGCAGTTCTCGGAATATCCTGTCGCTTTCCTGCCTCTTTCATGATAAAGACTCTCCAATGGAAGATGAAGACATCTCATGCTGTAGCTGGTAGGTCCCATTAGGTACCAAAAACCAAGACCAGCCTCTTCATTTCTTCTCTACAAGACGTGACACCTGTTCCATCTAGATACCTGATCATCACACAGTGCTTTGTTAATAGGAGGATCCTACATAGGAATGTGCTGCTGAGGAGAGGCATATGTATAGTAACGTATTTAACCCTTCCACTGCTAGGCTGCTAACCCACATATTCTCTAGCGATAAGAGGTTAGATTTCCTTAGCATGCTGGAGGGATGGTTTTGGGTAAAGACCTGCTCACATACATTTGCAGAGTGATATATATTTCACAGTTCTTGAAGTTCCAAATACTAAATATTAAAATTCTAAAGCTAGATCTGTGTTATTGTATTATGGTGAGTACAATGCAAACTCCACAGAGTGTAGTTCAGTAAAAAAAAAAATTCACAAACTGCATGAAAGTCAATAATTATTAAAAGGAGCCAGCCTGCACATTAAGGTGCACACTTACCATGGTCCAAGTGATGGGGCAGGCAGCGTACAATCCACAGCTGATGCTGGGCTAGGTCTGTGGAAGGTACTCCGCTGTGTATGGGCAGCAGCCCACCACATACACCCTGCTGTACCTGTCACCACACAGCCTGAGCGCTGATCTGCAGCATGTACGAGCCTGGGGATCAGAGGAGAGATATGAAGGGGAGGGGGACACGTGGAGAGGGGTGGGACAGCCTCTGCCTACCGTATAACTCTCTCTGTCCCTGCAGTCTGTACCAGCACTATAGTATATTACTCTTATTATTCCCATTATGCTAATTCCTGTCTGAGAGCTCCTACCAACCTTACCTCATCCCCCAGTTCAACAAAATGACTAATTTGGAAAGCAGAGTGATTGTGCTGGGGACAGTGACATCAAGCACAGGGGCAGAATGAGAGATGAAGGAGGCTGAAATAGTCTGTGGAGTTGGGATGTGGGCTCTCAGGGGCTGAATGGGTTAACAGTATCATTCAGCTACTGAGTGGCCTCTTGTTGGCTATCAGATAGCTCTGTAAGAGGCTCCCCGGTTGTTTCCAGTCATGTTCTCCACAAGCTGTTAAAGATTATTTTACCTATTAATTCATGCTAGTTAAAAAAAACAAAAAACTAATATACAGCTTTTATGGTCTGATTTGTATGCTCCTGTGGCATCCACTGTATTCTCACATGTTGCTGGTGTCGTATTATATGCATATGCCACTAGTATACACATCTGATATAAGTCAGGCAGTGTGATCTGAGCGCAGGGATGGCACACAAGTGGCTTTGTGATCACCAGCCTGCATGAGGATGTGTAAACAATTGGTCATTTATTACAGTTGTGACCAATTTATCTATAAATACCTGTATATCATATCATTTTACACTCACCATTGTGAGAGTCATTGTACTCTTCTGTGCTGTAGGTACGTTTTCCTCTGTGCTTTGTCTTTACAATTATTTATTATAGTGTCTTCATTGCAGAGTTTAGAAAATATCTCTAAGAGTAAGGAAAAAAAGCTAACGAGAGAAAAAAATAAATCTCTGTTTGCCTCCAACTATAAACCACGTTCATGAAAAGTTACAGCCCTTTCCTTTTCTCGTTCTTAATTCATTTAAATGAATGTTAAATGTATCAGTAACATGAACGCCTTTACTGGGCACCCCAGGTTTATAGTGTAGATGTTGGCGTGTACAGACCTCTGAGCATTATCCATGGGCAGAGTACAGTCACATTGTATACGGCTAGGGTGTATATTGTTCTTGGATTATCCCATGCAATTACACTGGTACAGCCCTATAGAAAACATTTTCCCCATACATTTATAAAATGTAATTAATTTAATGATGCCTCATGCTGAGAGGTTGCTGGACAGACTCATTTCCTTCTCTCGCAATGCCTGCTGTTACAGGGAGAGGAGAGCGACCTTGCTAGATGCCCACCTGGGCTTTGCTCATCCAGCAGGCTCAGGGGGCTTTTCGGAGATTACACTGAAAGGTTAGTAGCTCCCCTGATGGTTGTAAGCCGAAGGAATGAAGAAATGCTGGATTTATCTGATCCCAGCAGTCAGCTCATAAAGAAAGCCATCTGCAAGATGTAGCCACCGCATAGGGACAATGTCCTGATGGAAGATCCGAAATCCAACACAGCTTCACGTCAGGATGTCACTGTGGAACACTGGGTGCAATTCAACAAGTAGATTGTTGTACACATTAGTGTAAAAACAACAAGTGCATAAGACACTTAATTGAACTGAAATCCAAATGGCAAAATGTAGGTTAAAATAGTTAAACTGGGACTACAGCTGACTTGTGGAAGTTTTCCAGATGAGCTACTTTAGCCTGAATTTTGCCATTCAGATTTCAGTATACTTCAATTCGGTGTTTGGTGAATAACCCCCAGTGTGCTTGAAAGGAAGTGAATTCTAACTGTAAGTAAGAAGCCGGTACGTTCCAAAGGGTAGGGCAGCACAAGAGTCAGGTGCACAGAGCTCCTTGCGGGAGTCGGCAGCCAGGAGCAGGGCAGGAAGAGTCAGGACTGGGCAAGCTGTGAGGACCTGAGGCGGGAAGACTCGTCTAGAAGTCAGTCTAGAAGACTGCAGCCATGAAGACACACCACCGCAGATACAACAAGGGTAAGTGTCATGGTTGGCTGTAGTGCACACAGTGTGTTGAACATAGGAAGCCAAATCCCATCACACACAGACACACACTTCATCCCCAGCACACACACTGCATCCACTACACAAACACACTTACTGCATTCACTACACACTCTCCTCAACCATTATACACACATAATCTGTATCAACTTTGTTTTGGTGGTAGTGTGAGGGGTGCAGCATTTCATCCTTGGACCTAGGCAGAACAAGGTCTTTGGTAGGCCCTGCTCCCAGTCCCCCCAGGAATGTCGGTTGGCAAATTCTGTTGACCCCTAGGTGGTCTGTATCTCCAGAGATGTGAATGGAGGAACAGCTGAAATCTCTTAAAGGACCACTCCACACTACTAACTCCCCTCCCAAAAAAACACATTTTAGTAGACATACCCCCAATGAATACATGCATGCATATTTTTATGTATTTATTCATTGAGAGTATAGTCTAAAAGAGCTTACAAAAGTTGCAGTTCTTATGACTGCAGCCATTGTAAGCTGTCCCCATTTTTACCGGAAGAGACTTTCAGTCTCTTCACAGGAGAATAAACAATCAGAGGCTTCTAATTGAGAAGCCTCTGACTTGATCTCTGACTGTGTCCTGAGACACGGTGTCCATTGTCTTGGAAAGACTAGACAGACTGCTCCAGGACTTGTGGTCCAAGGTCAAAGGCTGTATGGAGGCATGTGGAGGTGAGCAGCTAAAGTCTGTTGTGTTCCTGCCCTCAACCCTGGGTACTTATCACAGCTGGAAAAAAGGCTTGTAGAGGCTTCAGGGCCAAATGAACAGAATGAAAAATGGCTGAATGGGTCGGGATGGCCATGTAGGATTCGGCTAAAGCGAATTCGGCTCCCGCATTGACGCCACTCATGCAGAAGGAGGCCTAGACCTACTACTTACCAGCCAACTGGCAATTCTATGGAGAAGGCATCGGACCAGCACACAGATAGTCTTTAGCATCTAACAGGGTCAGGCAGGCAGAGGCTAACCAAAGTAGGCAGATTCAGGCAGGCATGGGTTAACCAAAGTAGGTTCAGGCAGGCAAAATGTTACCCAGGCAGGTGAGAGTAATTTAGGTATTCAGGTGAAGGAGGCTTATAACCTCTGGGACTTCTCAAGGTGACTGAAACAAGAACCCAGGGTTGTCTGTGTTTAAATAGAGGGGACGGAATAGGAGCCCTCCCTATATAAGTAGAGGGTCCCTCTGAGTGAGCAGGCGCCCACGTCCCCTATGTAAGTGGAATACTATGTCAGTTTGTCATCTCAATCAACAGTTCCCTTCACTGCTCCCAGAAACAGCAGGATGGAACACCCATAGTTCTGACACCCTAAGGGGATCCTGGAGCAGTGTGGAGGGTGCAATACACTACCCTGCGGAGCAGTCGCAAGGTCCAGCTAAAAAACTGCAGAGTGCTTTCCTCACTGTCGGGATGCCCATACCCACGTTGAGCCCGGTAAGTGAGGGTGGTGCGCCTGCCCCTCCTGGCACACTGTGACAACAATACACAGAGCTGGGTAGATTACAGATATACCCATACTGAGTAAAATACTTAGATACAACACTTAGAATCACGCACATAGCTAAGGTGATGGATACACAGAGCTGCAATAAAGAAATACACAGTACAACATCTTTGTATAATGCACCAGCTCTCTCTGTCTAACTCTAGCTTTCAAACGCTCTCTGATACTCTGACTGTCACTTTTCTGATCGATCTTCAACAGTTCTGTTATCAGAATTGAAGCTTTTTAGTAAATACTGCTGCTATGAAACATGTCAACTACTCCTGACTTCCTATTAGCTCTCAGCACACAGTGTGCATAGGATTAAATCAGCAGTATCTGGGTCGGTGCGTCCATAAGGCAGCACAGGCGGCCGCCCTAGGGTGCCAGAGCAGGATGGTGCAAAAATCTGAATCTGGGGACTCTGATTTTTCAAATCACTGCAGCCTACCTCACTCTTCCTGCAGCAAGCACACAGGAGCATGGCAGTGAATTCAGCTGTTCTCCTCTGTTGAGGAGGGGGCGTGATTTCCACTGCTTCCAGACTCCCCAGCGGTCCTGGCTCTCCAGCTCCTGTCCACCCGGTGAGCACGTTTCAGCAGGGGCCCGGTCAGGTGCTGGGGCCCTTTAACAGTGCGACTGGGCCCCTTGCTTAACGGCAGCCTGGGAGGAAGTGACGTCCGTGAGTCACTTCCTCCCTCAGAGATGATGAGCTGCGCGGGAGGAAGGCTGAGCCAGGAGGCAGCAAGGAGGGGGACTGAGCAATGGGAGCCAGTCCCCAACTCCCAACTACCCAAGCCAGCACACTGGACCCCAGGGAAGGTAGGTGTAGCAGAGTAGAGGTATAATGCACAATATCTCCGCTGGTAGTCGTAGTCAGCATACAAAATACAAGTAGCGTAATAAGTACAATCCCTTTTTCCCAAGAACTGGACGACACACAGTTTGGGAGTCAACTGTGCTTTTATTGCACCACAGCCGGTTTTATACAAATAACCATGCAAGGGGTTTTCCCCGGTGGACTGCGTGGAAAACTTTGTGTACAAGGATATCTCCCATCATGCTTTTCTGTACTGGAGAGATAATTGCAGAAGAGTACACCTTTAATTACATTATCTCTCCGTACAGAAAATCATACAATATAACACAAAAATATATAACTTGAGAAAGGTGCATCTGAACTCCCCGAAAGACCCATCATTGAATAGCTGGGATCTGAGCGCACAATCTGGCGAAATACCGCTCAGATCAGTTCGTTGGAATAAAAAAGCCATTCGAATGAAGTTATGGACTGGTGAGCCAAGAGGTGTGAGCCCCAAAATAGTTCCAGGCAATTGTAGGCTTTTACCTGTCTTCTTTCTGAAGTTCCTGTGAATAAACAGTCGAACATACACATGAATGCCCTGGCTAGTTGGGTATGGGAAGTTTGTAGGGTTTAATCCACCGAACGCCGCTCTATTTCGACAAATGGATATATCCATACGTATGGCATGGAAGTCTGGGCAAGCTTGTGAGCAAAGATGGCCGCCACGTGTTCGGTTATACGAACAATGACCACCCATTAAACCATTAGCGTTCTGCGGTTTCCCAGAATTTGCCAGTTGTTAATTGGAGACACACGACTCCCCTATGTGGTCTCCCGTTCGGTAGTTTTTTTGTTTCACGAACAGTATATTCCAATTCTGTTCATGAAACCAGCATACGAATGCCCATAGTCTTTACAGGTAGAAATAAACTAATGGCCCCAGTCTTTTGTATAATGAAGTGGCTAGTTTTGCCACAGTAGGAAACTGGAGGGGGGCTTTAAAGTGTAAAGTTTGCATATGTGTCTGTGCCAGTATGTCTGTGTGTGTGTGTGTCTGTGCCAGTATGTGTGTCTGTGCCAGTATGTCTGCCAGTGTCTGCAACTATGTCTGTCTGTGTGCCACTATGTCTGTCTGTGTGTGTGTCAGTATGTGTCTGTCAGTAGGTATGTGTGTGTGTGTGTGTGTGTGTGCGTGCGCTACTATGTTTGGGTGTGTCAGTAGGTCTGTCTGTGTGTCTGTGAATGTATGTCTCAGTATGTGTTTGTGTGTGTTTGTCAGCATGTCTGTCGGTGTATGTGTCTGTGTCCATATATCAGTATGTATGTGTCAGTATGTCTGTCAGTTTATGTGTCTGTGTAAGTATGTCTATCTCTATATGTGTCTGTATATCTGTGTGTATCTGTGTCAATATGTATCTGTATGCTGTCTTTGTGTGTATCTGTGTTTGTGTCTGTGTATCTTCATGTGTGTTCACCAGTATGTCTGTCTGTGCCAGTATGTCTGTCTGGGTGTGTGTCAGTTTGTCTGTGTGTCAGTATGTCTGTCAGTAGGTCTGTGAATGTATGCCAGTATGTGTTTGTGTGTGTGTCAGCATGTCTGTCCGTGTATGTGTCTGTGTCCATATGTCAGTATGTATGTGTCAGTATGTCTGTCAGTTTATGTGTCTGTGTAAATATGTCTGTCAGTTTGTCTATCTATATGTGTATTTGTATGCTGTCATTGTGTGTTTCGTGTGTATCTGTATGTGTGTCTGGGTATCTGCATGTCAGTGTGTGTATATGTGTCTGTATATCTACATGTGTGCCAGTGTGTATAGCTGTGTGTCTGTGTGTATAGCTGTGTGTCTGTGTGTGTGTATGTGCATACATCTCAGCATTCACACACTAACACTACATACAATACACCCCTGCATTCAAACTCCAACACTACGTACAAACACATGTCTGTGTTACACACCAAATTTATATGTAAACACACCCATGCATTCAAAAACCAACACTACACATAAATACATGCTTGGAAGTACGCCAACACCACATACAAACATATTCCATACAAAAACCTGTTTACACACAAAAACAGCTTAGTGCTAAATACAAACATGGGTAAACGCAGGGGAGGGCTGGCAGCCTTAGGCCTGGGGGATACATACATACATACACTGCCATACATGCATACACTGGCATACATACATACACTGGCATACATACATACACTGGCATACATACACACATACATACATACACTGGCATACATACATACATACTGGCATTCATACATACACTGGCATACATACATACATACACACTGGCATACATACATACTGGCATACATACATACACACTGGCATACATACATACATACATACACTGGCATACGTACATACACTGGCATACATACATACACACATACATACACTGGCATACATACACTGACATACATACATACATACACTGGCATACATACATACACTGGCATACATACATATATACACACACCTCATTTGCAGCCTAACCATTTCGTCGCAGGAAGGTGGCTAGAGATGATGTGAGTCGGCTGCCTCTCCTCGCGGTCTTCATGCTTTCTCTCCTCCTTCCCGCGCGGAGTAAACTGGAAGGAAGTGACCGGACGTCACTTCCTCCCAGCAGCACTTGCTTTCCGGCTGCATTTTTTTTTTTTTTTTAAAGGGGCCCGGGGTCGCGCTATTACAGCGCTGACCGGGCCCCTGAAGATAATAGGGCCCATTGGGTGGCCCTAAATGCTTGGGCCACCTGATGGGCCCCATCAGCATGTTGGCCCCAATGCAGATGCACCGGTGGCAGTTCCGCTGATACACATTGGGCCCGGGCGGCCATCATGGTTGTCACCCCCTGATTGCGGCCCTGACTGTGCCCCCACCATACTGCCCCTGGGCCCACCTCTGCAGTCCCTGTGCCACCTCTACAGCCCTTGTCCCTCCCTCTACAGTCCCTGTGCCCCCCTCTCCAGTCCCTGTCACACACCATACTGCCCCTGTGCCCCCCTCTCCAGCCCCCAACTCCCCTACTACAGCCAGTAAACCCCCTTTTACATGACATAACTCCACCACAGCCCCTATTTCCTTACTACAGTCCTTACCCCACTACAGTCCTATGTCCTTCCAACTCAGCCCCTCTCCCATGATTGCTTCCCATATCCCCCATCTACAGCCCCTTTACTCAATTGTAGCCATTAAGCTACTTCAGCCCCTGCTACAGCTCCTATCCCCCACTACATTTTCCCCAATTAAAGCCTAAACTTTCAACTACAGCCCCTGTAACCCCCGTACTATAGCCCATAGCTCCTCAATTACAGCCCCTATCACCCCACTACAATCCATTACCAGTCCCCCTCCCGATATTAGCTTCTGGATCTGCCTTTGTCTTTATGTCTCTGCATGACTATATGTCTGTGAATGACTGTGTGTGTATGTATGTATTTTATGTCTCTGTGTGACCATATGTCTGTGTATGTATGTCTGCATGACTGTCCATATATCTTTGTATGCCCTGATCTGTATGTCATTTTATGCCTGAGTCTTTATGTCTCTGTATGACTTTGTCTATGTCTCTGTATGACTGTTTGTCTGTGTTTGTATAGCTCTGTATGACTGTATCTGTATTTTTCTATATGACAGTGTCTGCATGTCTCTGTGTGTGTCTATATGACTGTATGCCTGTGTTTGTATGACAGTGTACCTGTATTTTTAGATTGTATGACTATGTGCCTGTATGACTGTGTTTGTTTTATTGTGTGCCTGCATATCTATGTGACTGTGTGCCTGCATGGTTGTGTGTGTTGTATGTAGCTATGTCTATATGGCTTCGGATGAAAAAGACACACAAAGGGCCCTGGGGGGGACACAAAACGGGCTGAGGGGAGAGACCAACAGAAAAGGGCTGTGGGAAAGAAAGAGACACACAAAGGGGCTAAGGGGAATAAATAGACACATAAAGGGGCTGGGGGGAGTAAGATATACATAAGGGGGGTTTAAGACACACTAAAGTGGGATACAATACACTAAAGGAGGTAAGAAATTCAAAGGGTTACCAGTGACGATGCTTTTACCAGGGAGGAGTGAGGGAGAGCAAAATGCATCTTCGCCTATGTAGCCAAAAATCCTTGCACTGGTCCTGACCAGGATAGTAATGAGAGACTCCTTATTACTTTTGTAGCTGGCGATATGATCAATATGCAGACTGTAGTATTAAAATGGAGTCAAGAAGTAGCTGACAAGGATAGCAAAACAGATTGAAACATTAAAATCAGCTCAGTTATGCTGCCCATATCCCCCATCTACAGCCCCTTTACTGAATTGTAGCCATCAAGCTACTTCAGCCCCTGCTACAGCTCCTATCCCCCACTACATTTTCCCCAATTAAAGCCTAAACTTTCAACTACAGCCCCTGTAACCCCCGTACTATAGCCCATAGCTCCTCAATTACAGCCCCTATCACCCCACTACAATCCATTACCAGTCCCCCTCCCAATATTAGCTTCTGGATCTGCCTTTGTCTTTATGTCTCTGCATGACTATATGTCTGTGAATGACTGTGTGTGTATGTATGTATTTTATGTCTCTGTGTGACCATATGTCTGTGTATGTATGTCTGCATGACTGTCCATATATCTTTGTATGCCCTGATCTGTATGTCATTTTATGCCTGAGTCTTTATGTCTCTGTATGACTTTGTCTATGTCTCTGTATGACTGTTTGTCTGTGTTTGTATAGCTCTGTATGACTGTATCTGTATTTTTCTATATGACAGTGTCTGCATATCTCTGCGTGTGTCTATATAACTGTATGCCTGTGTTTGTATGACAGTGTACCTGTATTTTTAGATTGTATGACTATGTGCCTGTATGACTGTGTTTGTTTTATTGTGTGCCTGCATATCTATGTGACTGTGTGCCTGCATGGTTGTGTGTGTTGGTATGTAGCTATGTCTATATGGCTTCGGATGAAAAAGACACAAAACGGGCTGAGGGGAGAGACCAACAGAAAAGGGCTGTGGGAAAGAAAGAGACACACAAAGGGGCTAAGGGGAATAAATAGACACACAAAGGGGCTGGGGGGAGTAAGATATACATAAGGGGGGTTTAAGACACACTAAAGTGGGATACAATACACTAAAGGAGGTAAGAAATTCAAAGGGTTACCAGTGACGATGCTTTTTTCAGGGGGGAGTGAGGGAGAGCAAAATGCATCTTCGCCTATGTAGCCAAAAATCCTTGCACTGGTCCTGACCAGGATAGTAATGAGAGACTCCTTATTACTTTTGTAGCTGGCGATATGATCAATATGCAGACTGTAGTATTAAAATGGAGTCAAGAAGTAGCTGACAAGGATAGCAAAAAAGATTGAAACATTAAAATCAGCTCAGTTATCAGAACCTCAGCCCCAGTCCTTCAATTTCGAGCTTCACAACTTTTCAACTAAGCACAGCATGAGTGTCTTAGGTCTCAGCTATATAGACAAGATGATGGGCAATGGACATCAGAGTCTACAATTTGTAATGTGCAGTAGGACTTATTAACCCCTTAAGGACCAAACTTCTGGAATGTGCCCTTAAGGGGTTAAAACTATTAGTTACAAGCAGCAAAGTGCAGTCTGTCAGAAATGTCTGCTATTTTCCATAAGTATTGTGTTCCATTTTCTTTCTTACAAGAATACTATGGCCACCAAAACAAGCTTAGCTTCATCCAATTTAGGCCTAAAATATATAGGTTTAGGAAAACTGTGCAGAAGTCACCTGCAAGGAGGTGTGACTAGGAGGGACATGGTCTATAAATAACATTGGCTTCATTAAGCTAAAGTTGTATCCCTTTAATCAAACCTTATTAGACACTGGCTCTGTACGGGAGAGAAGAAGAAAATATTCTACTTACATTAAGCAGGGGCTCTCTCTTCTCGCTCTTCTCTTCTCTCTTCTTGCTACTTCCAAAATGTCTTCTTGCATCTCTATCCAGTGGGCACTGTAACGGCACCCACCCGTGCTATAAGTCAATGACAGCCTCTGAATAGTGAGACCAATGGTATGTTTGTGCTCACTGGCAGCTGACTCTACTGCAAAAATAGCATTTCAGTGGAAGATCAAAAGACTGGGCATGTGTAAAACCTGCTGAAACAGGAAAGTTTTCAAGTATGTCCCATTTGTTTCACATGCCTAGTTGTTCACAAAAAAGCTGCCCCAGACAGCCACCAATCAAAGACGAGGGACCCTACAGAAATTAAACCTCTTACAGAATAAAGACATACAGATTTTTTAAAATCGAGAGACTGTAGTATGTTAATCAATTCCTCTCACGCCCCCACATTTTTTAGCTCTATCCCCTTCCCTTTATTTCACTTATTTCTGTCATCAAGCATCAAGTGAATTTGTTTTGCTGGATATTTACTTCACCTTTACTTTACTATTACACTAGCAGGGTAATTCACAAAAACAAAGTATTTTGCCTAAAATGGGAATTCTCATATTTACTAAAGCTAATTCCGTTCGCATTTCGGCTAACCCAACTCAATCCAAAACAATTGGCCAGATGCATTAATTTTCGCATCCTAACCTTATGCAAAGTATAGCATTTGGAATATTCATAAAGCATCATTTTTCTTTTAAAACTAATTGGGACCAAATTCATCAAGCAAGATGCACATTCTCATATTACTCTTCACTTGGTTTTTGTAAGAGAACAGTCATTTTAAGTATTATTTGCCTGCTGACAGTGAAAGCAACCCCCCGCACCCCCCCTGTGCACCTCATCTGTGGGTATCAGGTGGGTGACTTTAAATAAGATTGTGGGGGTGAACAGATGTGGATGATGGCAAATAAATGGAACAAAAATATCGGGCGTACATTCTAGTGTCAGTTGGTGAGGGCTATTTATTAAATGTGGTGTTTTCCCCCAGCCCCCACCATAGGCGGTGGGCAGGAGTCCTAATTATTATACTGGATGGACCTAGTGTCCCCCCTTCCCTGACCCATGCCAGACATGCCATTGTCCATCACACAAAGTGTTTATAAGTTTCCCTTTCCACTGCTCATTCAAATAAATGTTTTCTACTGCTCTCCCCTCCTTACCATAATAATAGTGTGGAGGGCCAATAAAACTAATACCTGTAAAAAATAATTATCCATCAAGAATTATTACCATCAGATGCTTTCTGTCCTCTTAAATCTTCTATTCTACAGCCTGCCAAAAATCCTTAAAATCCCAATGGTGCTAGTTTAAATGAAAAACAAAAGGATCGAAATGCAAAATAAAAAGGATAAGAAAATGAAAACCATAACCCATAAAAATAATCTATAATAACCCCACAAGGGCTCCGCGCAGAATGAGGTTTCAAGGTGGGAGCTCTGAGGAATATTCCCATGTAAAGTCTTGAGAGCACTTGCCTGTCACGGAGCTCTCATGGGTTAGAGGTGTATGGCAGAGAGTAGGTAATGTTTGTTGTAGATAAGTGGAAGGTAAAGAGATAAAATGGTTTGCTAAGGATGTCAAATCTAGACTGCGGCAATAACTGATATATAACTCCATGCATTTTTCTGAAGACTGTCTGAGAATGCTAGTAGATGTAATCCACAGCAGTTAGCATGCCAGAGCGTTACATGGGAGGGCATGGTTTTGTTGACAGCTACACCAAGAAAAAAATAGGGATAGAAAAATGCATATTTATTTAGGATTATTAGATTTTATGCAATTATTTCAGATCATAGCCTGATGTCACTTGATAATTGAATGAGGGGGTGTTAGCTGGAACACAGTACATTTATTATCATTAGATATGAAATAGCAGGCACATTTCTGATTCATACCTGTGCATTTGCCTAATTACACAGTGTACCAAAAAATAAGCCCAGATCCAAAGTACCGGCAGTGCTGCTAAAATATGTGAGATGCATATGCTAGCTGGATTTAAAATTGTGGTGATGTCTAAACCCATTGAAATGCATCATAGCGAAGACAATTGATGATTGTTGTGATTGTTGGCTTCTCATTTAGTTATATCATAGCACAGATTTTGGTTTTTCTACACTCTGTTATGTCAGGCGTGTTCGCCAACGGCAGTCCTGGACACAGATGCCCCTTCTCTGATTCACCTACACTTATCCCATTTGCACCGTGTGTACTTGTGCAGTTCTTTTCTCACACAAGCCTGTGTTCAGGATTCATAAGCATCTCTTTCCCCGAAGCTGTGTTCATACTGTGTGCATTCTATACGCTCAGAATTTACAGATTTTATTAAGACACGGAGGCTCCTATTATGCTGCACTCTTTCTTTATTTACCTCAGCAGCAAAGAAAAATAACATTAAATCAGTATAAAAGAAAGCAGTAAATAACAATGGCTATATCTTCCTAGCAATAGGAACAGCCAATCAGCATCCTCTTTATAGCATAATAGGCGGTGTCCAGTATACTACTTCCTCTTTCTTTGCTGCTCCCTCAGTTAAGTGACACTGGGTCCTATGGTTCTTAACTGTGGGATCTTTTACTTTACTTTTATTCATATCATTACTGTGGTTATTATTGTTATTACATTTTAATTATAATATTTTCATGTTTATAAAAATATTTAGTACTTCATTTTAACTTAATTTGATTTATTTACTTCATTTGCGTCTGTTATATGCTTTATTGTATATCCTTTGATAATTTATTTCCCCTCTGACCTCCCTGGCCCAAAGATTACCATCAATTGGGGCTCAGGGGCCTCTTTGAGGATCTTTATCCCCTGAATAGTGGCATTGTGCTGTTTTTTTCCCTTCATTTATCTGTGTGGCTGCTGCTCTGCCACCAACTGCCAGAAATCCAAGTTGGGGTTTAGTTATAGCGGCAGCCGGGCAGCTCCTTTGTTTTTATATTACAATTGCTATTTATTTATTTTTTACTTGAGGGTTACTCAACCCTTTCCTTTTGGTATTATTTTGCTTTATTCATCCCCTTAGGTTTGTTTGTATATTTATGATGCAGTCTGACAGGATCTTTCTGTGCCTTCTGGGTCTACAGCAAACATGCAGATTAATGTAGAAGCCTCTCCAGGTATCTCTGGAGATGAGGCTGAATTTCTGCTTTACTGATCCTGCTGACATTCAAGCTTTAAATGACACTTCCATGGCAAAAACAATGACAAGGCCCTGGTCTCAGGCCGCAATGCCTCATATAAGGCTAAACACTCCTCCAAAACAATAGAGATGGACAGTACCATACCTGTCATGGATGGCGCGATTAATCTACCACCTTGCAAAAGAGCTACTAGTCGGGCAAAATCGACTAGACTTTGCAAAAGGGCAAAAGCCCAATTGAACTCTGAATCCGAGTTCAGTGATATTGAGGAGAAGTTCCCTGAGTTCTATATGGAGGTGTACCTGTACTCACACCTGCACTGCTTCAGCCTGGCCGCAAGGCCTCATATAAGGCTAAACACTCCTCCAAAACAATAGAGATGGACAGTACCATACCTGTCACGGATGGCGCGATTAATTTACCACCGTGCAAAAGAGCTACTAGTCGGGCAAAATCGACTAGACTTTGAAAAAGGGCAAAAGCCCAATTGAACTCTAAATCTGAGCTCAGGGATATTGAGGAGGAGTTCCCTGAGTCCTATATGGAAGTGTATCTGTACTCACACCTGCTCTGCTTCAGCCTGGCCGCAAGGCCTCATATAAGGCTAAACACTCCTCCAAAACAATAGAGATGGACAGTTCCATACCAGTCACGGATGTCGCGATTAATTTACCACTGCGCAAAAGAGCTACTAGTCGGGCAAAATCGACTAGACTTTGGAAAAGGGCAAAAGCCCAACTGAACTCTGAATCTGAGCTCAGTGATATTGAGGAGGAGTTCCCTGAGTCCTATATGGAGGATTCAGAGGATATTTCTGGTCCTGATTATGAAATTACTGATGAAGAGGATGCTAATCCTATTTGGGATACACGTCTTGTTAAACCTACCAAGATTTAGGTAGATTATGCGGACTCAGGGCCACCGATAGGATCTTGGACACTCAATGTGAACCCCTATTCGAACCTGACGACCTATGTCACCCAGTGGTCTCCTCAGACCATGTAGACAAGTATATTGCATCCAGAATACGCAAGCCTTTTGAGAAGGCAAAGTGAAATAAATTGCGGGCTCAATGGCCACGCCGAACAGTCCCTGATGACTCATGTAAAACGATATCAGTAAATCCTAAGATCATTCAATTCCTGAGTAAGACAGGATGGAAGCCATCTAAAGGCTTAGATTTTCATTGCAAAACTGTTGGGATAAAATCCTGGGCATCTTGGCTCAGCAGCCAAGATCTTTGAAGCAGTGGAGGATGATCTAGAATGAGATTGCGCCATCTTAAGTGGTTAGATCCAGAGAGTGATTTAAGTTGGCAACGCCAACAATGCGGTTGTCACAGAATGCCACAAATCGATCTTGCTCAAGATTGAGCCCAAACGTTTAACTATGGCTCTGAACGAGCCAGATAACACAGGCAAAAGGTTTTCTCTTTGGGGACAACTTTGTAAAAGAATTGGGCTCCTTTGTCCGGCTAAACAAACAGAAGTTCTTTTAGACAGAACCAAGGCTCTTATACTTGCCGAGCCGTTTTCTTTGAACAATGCACTATACCAAGCTCCTTCCCACAAAGTGGTCAACCCTGGATTGTTGGTGGTCCTAAGACGTCTTCACAATTTCCATTCTTTCTTACTGATAGTGGGGGGCAGGCTCACACATTTTCCCATGTATGATCCCTCATTTCATCAGATGCTTAGGTTCTTCACATTGTGAAAGGGTATTGCATAGACCTCTACCTGTTCAATGTTCCCCATCAAGGGAAATAGTTTTTTCTCAATGAGACGCAGACCGTGTCTCCGTGGAAATCAATCGTAGAGATTCTGGCCCATACCCTGTGTTACGTGAGCAACCTTTTCTTGTTTCCCAAAAAAGGCAAAGGTATCCGTCCAGTGATAAATTTGAGACTGCTCAATAGTTATGAGCATATCAGCACTTCCAAGATGGAAGGAGAGCATTATTTAAGGGATCTTCTCCAACCAGCAGATTAGATGGCTAAATTGGATCTGCAGGATGCATATCTCACAGTGCCTATCCCAATACAACATCAAGATTGAGAACTTCCTGCAATTTACATTATAGGGCAGTAAATAGAGGTTCAGGTGCCTCCCATTCGGACTGTCTTCGGCTCCATGGTGCTTCACCAAGCTCACATCTTATAATATATTTAGACGGCATTTTCATTCTGGCTCAGTCTATTCAATTAATCCGGACATACCTTGAATGGACTTTGACTCTGTTAGAGAACCTAGGCTTCCTGATCAATTGGAAGAAATCCATTATCGTTCCCACGCAACAAATCACATTTCTGGGTTATATTGGATTATTGTAGATTCTACCCTTCAAACTCTACACCCTCCGGTGGCAAAATTAGCCAATATAAAGAAGGAGGTAGGCGAACACTAGCAACCTCTCAACTCTCTCTCAAACAACTGTTGAGAATGTTAGGCCTTCTAGCGGCATCTATACAGGCCATTTTTCCAGGTCTTCTTGGCTATCGAGCCCTGCAACGATTAAAAACTTCATCTCAAGGGCAGCACATCATACACAGATATGGTAACTCTGGACTCAGAAGCGGAGGATGAACTCCAATGGTGGCTTCTTCACATGGAAACTTGGAATAAGCGCACCATATTTTGTACAGCTCCAGATTTGATCATCAAATCCGACGCAAGTTTGCACGGTTGGGGTGCTCAATGCAGGAATATTTCCACCAAGGGCAGATAATCAAACCTGGAATCGACACGCCACATCAATTGTTTGGAACATCTGTCCGGTTCCTTTGCAGTACACAGTTTCTCCCCAACTCAAGCCCAATGCGCTATCCTTCTGAAGATGGACAACGTGTCAGCAGTCCGCTACATCAATCACATGGAGGCACAAAATTCTGACCTACATGCCTCGTGATTGATGGCAATTTTGCCTGAGACATGGCATTTCAGTCACGGCAGAACATATTCAAGGTCTCTCCAACACTACGGCAGACTGGTATTCACGCCAACTCAGAGATTCCAGCGACTGGCACTTGGATTCCATGGTCTTCCAAGACATCTGGAACCTATGGGGTCTATTGGAAATAGATCCTTTCGCTTCTCGTTTGAATGCTCAACTTTTTTCAGTTGGAGACCAGATCCGATAGCACTGGCTATGAATGTTTTCTCCAAGGAATTACGATTTTCTGCCCTTTGCACTGATTCACTGTTGCCTTTCCATCTACATCGCCAGTCCGGCATCTGGTGATCGTGGCTCCTCTATCGCCGTCCCAACCGTAGTTCTCTCCTCTTCAGGAGATGGTTATCGACCTTCCATCTCTCGAGTGCCTTCTTCAGGATCCAGATGGTGTACTTCATCCCCTTGTTCTCCAAGGTCTCTTGCATCTCATAGTGTAGTCTATTTCAGGGAACCTTGGTCGGTCAAGGGAGTTTCGCAATCAACTCATTACTCGCCTCCGTGTCATTAATAAAATCATGACTTTACGTCATGTTAAGACACGGAGGCTCCTATTATGCTAGTTCAAAGCTGTGAAACGATGTCTCCTGTGAAGTGTTGAATAGGTCTATAGTAGAAATCATGGAATGTAGACTCTGAAGACCAGCCGCTCTCATAATATCCTCCAAGCAACAACCAATCGAGGAAGCCTTAGAAGCCATTGCCCCACGAACCGAATGAGGCACAGACACATAGGTATCAATACCTGCTAGAGACATAACATATTTGACCCACCAGGCTAGAGTAGACACCGGAAGACGTGACTTTTGGAAGGAGATGAAGAGTTCCTGTTTCAAAGGATTCCGTAACGTAGTAGAACGATGTTCACACACCCATTAGTATGCAACAAGGCAAAGGAGAGATCTATCAGGGAAAACTGGGTAAAATTGATTTTAGAGGAGGTTTTTGTCCTCCGTGAAATGTCAAAGAGGACACCTTCTGGAGTAAAAGAACAAGCAACCACCTCAAGAGCTCGTACGTCAGAAAAACCTCTTGCAAGAAAAAAAAATTCAAGACAATAGAGACGTCCCACAAGACAGAGTATCGTGGTAAGGGTGGATGAGCAAACCATATTCCTCAGAGAAGTCAATATATGACAGGATGTCAACCGACAGGCGTCCAATTGAAGCTTTGATGGCCAGCAGAAATGGACAATCGGTAAGGTCCACAGTGCGATAGGCTTTAACTTCATCATAGAAGTCAGAAAAATGGAGGGCAGACATAAAAGGAGCCGATATGGGATTTCAATTTAATTTCATGCACCAACCATGCCATCTGCTCCAAGCAGATTCATAAGCCTGTCTCGTGTTGGGTGCACCCTTGATAAGTTGGGAAGTTGATTGCGAAACTCCCTTGACCGACCAAGGTTCCTGAAAATAGACTACACTATGAGATGCAAGAGACTTTGGAGAACAAGGGGATGAGGTACATCGTCTGGATCCTGAAGAAGGCACTTGAGAGATGGAAGGTCTATAACCATCTCCTGAAGAGGAGAGAACTATGGTTGGGATGGCGATAGAGGAACCACTATCACCAGGTGCCGGACTGGCGATATAGATGGAAAGGCAACAGGTAATCAGTGCAAAGGGCAGAAAATCATAATTCCTTGGAGAAAACATTCATAGCCAGTGCCAACGGATCTGGTCTCCAACTGAAAAAAAAACCGGGGAAGTTGAGCATTCAAACGAGAAGCGAAAAGATCTATTTCCAATAGACCCCTTGAGAAGAAGTTTGTAATCGTTGTAGGGCTCGATAGCCAAGAAAACCTGGAAAATTGGCCTGTATAGATGCCGCTAGAAGGCCTAAAATTCTCAACATTTGTTTGAGAGAGAGTTGAGAGGTTGCTAGTGTTCGCCTATCTCCTTCTTGATATTGGCTAATTTTGAAGGTGTAGAGTTTGAAGGGTAGAATCTACAATAATCCAATATAACCCAGAAATTTTATTTGTTGCGTTGGAACCATAATGGATTTCTCCCAATTGATCAGGAAGCCTAGGTTCTCTAACAGAGTCAAAGTCCATGCAAGGTATGTCCTGATTAATTGAATAGACTGAGCCAGAATGAAAATGCCGTCTAAATATATTATAAGACGTGAGCTTGGTGAAGCACCATGGAGCCGAAGACACTCCGAATGGGAGGCACCTGAACCTCTATTTACTGTCCTGCCATGTAAATTGCAGGAAGTTCTCAATCTTGATGTTGTACTGGGATAGGCACTGTGGGATGTGCATCATGCAGATCAAATTTGGCCATCCAATCTGCTGGTTGGAGAAGATCCCTTAAACAATGACCTCCTTCCATCTTGGAAGTGCTGATATGCTCATAACTATTGAGCTGTCTCAAATTTATCACTGGACGGATACCTTTGCCTTTTTTGGGAAACAAGAAAAGGTTGCTCACGTAACTCAGGGTATGGGCCGGAATCTCTACGATTGATTGTCCACGGAGACAAGGTCTGCGTCTCATTGGGAAAAAACTATTTCCCTTGATGGGGAACTTGGAACAGGTAGAGAAAGGAAGTCTTTGCAATACCCTTTCACAGTGTGAAGAACCTAAGCATCTGATGAAATGAGGGATCATACATGGGAAAAATGTGTGAGCCTGCCCCCCACTATCAGTAAGGAAGAATGGAAATTGTGAAGACTTTTTAGGAGCACCTCTTAGGCCACTAACAACCCAGGGTCGACCACTTTGTGTGAAAGAGGTTGGTATAGTGCATTGTTCAAAGAAATCGGCTCGGCAAGTATAAGAGCCTTGGTTCTGTCTAATAGAACTTCTGTTTGTTTAGCCGGACAAAGGAGCCCAATTCTTTTACAAAGTTGTCCCCAAAGAGAAAACCTTTTGCCTGTGTTATCTGGCTCGTTCAGAGCCATAGTTAAACGTTTGGGCTCAATCTTGAGCAAGATCGATTTGTGGCGTTCTGTGACTTCCATATTGTTGGCGTTGCCAACTTAAATCATTCTCTGGATCTAACCACTTAAGATGGCGCAATCTAATTCTAGATCATCCTCTATTGCTTCAAAGATCTTGGCTGCTGAGCCCAAGATGCCCAGGATTTTATCCCGACAGTTTTGCAATGAAAATCTAAGCCTTTAGATGGCTTCCATCCTGTCTTACTCAGGAATTGAATGATCTTAGGATCGACTGATAGCGTTTTACATGAGTCATCAGGGACTGTTCGGCGTCTCCATTCAGCCCGCAAATTATTTCACTTTGCCTTCTCAAAAGGCTTGCGTACTCTGGATGCAATATACTTGGCTACATGGTCTGAAGAGACCACTGGGTGACATAGGTCGTCAGGTTCGAATAGGGGTTCACATTGAGTGTCCAAGATCCTATCGGTGGCCCTGAGTCCGCATAATCTACCTAAATCTTGGTAGGTTTAACAGGACGTGTATCCAGGCCCGGACTGGCCATCGGACACACCGGGCAAATGCCCGGTGGGCCGCGGTGGCCATGGGCCGAGGCCGGCAGGGGAGATCACAGGATCTCTCCTGCCGGTCTATGCAGGGCCGGCACTCTCCTAGCGCCGGCCCCGCTGTTTGTCACGACGGGCCGGTGGGGAGATCAAGGATCTCCCTGACCGGCCCACATGCGGCCGCCGGCGGGGAGGGAGGGAGGGAGGGAGACAGCCAGCCAGCCTGGAGAGAGGACCCGGCGGAACTCTAACTTGCAGCTCCGCCGGGTTCCTCTCGCGAGATCCGGCGCGTTGCCATGGCAACGACCGGATCTCGCGAGAGTGAACTCTAGCCTCACAGGCTAGAGTTCACTCACCCACGAGGACCACCAGGGAACACCGCGTGCCGGACCCCCCCTCCCAGTCCCAGCGTGCCGGTCCCCCCCCCCTCCCAGGCTAAAGGTAAGAAGGGAGGGGGGGAAATAATGACTTTTTTTATTTATTTTTTTATTTACCCCCCCCTACACACACACACAATAACATTTATACAGCACTCTCACACCCATCACACACAGCACTCTCTCCCACAGCACTCTCACACCCATCACACACAGCACTCTCTCCCACAGCACTCTCACACCCATCACACACAGCACTCTCTCCACAGCACTCTCTCACACAGCACTCTCACACAGCACTCTCACACACAGCACTCTCACCCATCACACACAGCACTCTCACACACATTACACACAGCACTCTCACATCACACACAGCACTCTCACACACATTACACACAGCACTCTCTCACACAGCACTCTCACACCCATCACACACAGCACTCTCACACCCATCACTCACACCCAGCACTCTCTTACCCATCACACACAGCACTCTCACACCCAGCACTCTCACACCATCACACACAGCGCACTCTCACAGAGCACTCACACACACACAGCACTCTCACACCCATCACACACAGCACTTTCACACACACACAGCACTCTCTCACAGCACTCTCTCACACCCATCTCACACAGCACTCACACACCCATCACTCACACACGGCACTCTCACACCCATCACTCACACACGGCACTCTCACACCCATCACTCACACACCGCACTCTCACACCCATCACTCACACACCGCACTCTCACACCCATCACTCACACACCGCACCCTCACACACACACATACACCGCACCCTCACACACACATACACCGCACCCTCACACACACACATACTGCACCCCTCACATACACACAGAACCCCCCCAACACACTGCACCACACACATACACAATACTTCCAAATATATATATATATATATATATATATATATATATATATATATACATATATATATACACACACACATATACATATACATACACACACACACTACACTCTTAAAGGACCACTCTAGCCACCCAGACCACTTCAGCTTAATGAAGTGGTCTTGGTGCCAGGTCCTTCTAGGGTTAACCCATTGTTTTATAAACATAGCAGTTTCAGAGAAACTGCTATGTTTATCAATGGGTTAAGCCTTCCCCCAAAGCCTCTAGCAGCTGTCTCATTGACAGCCGCTAGAGGCGCTTGCGTGCTTTTCACTGTGAAAATCACAGTGAGAGCACGCAAGCGTCCATAGGAAAGCATTATAAATGCTTTCCTATGCGACCGGCTGAATGCGCGCGCAGCTCTTGCCGCGCGTGCGCATTCAGCCGACGGGGCGGATCGGAGGAGGAGAGCTCCCCGCCCGGCGCTGGAAAAAGGTAAGTTTTAACCCCTTTCCAGAGCCGGGCGGGAGGGGGTCCCTGAGCCACATATGCATCACATTACACCACAAACACAACACGACTAAAACCGACCTTATTACACAATACCACACCACGACCAGCTCACTCTACACACACGCAATACCACAAGCAGGCTCCAAACACATGCACAATACTCTGTCCTGGCCTTTTGTCTCCTGGTATCCATTTATAGAGACACCAGAGACAAGTTGCAAGGAAACACAGTGCAAGCATGTTATTAAATTTGCTTGCACTGTGCAGAACAAATACAGGACTTTTTTCTCATGCTAGAGCTCTTCAGCAGAGCTCTGCGCATGGTCTGCCCTGGAAGAGCATTGAACCAACATGCTCACTTTGAGAGGAGGCGTGTTTGTCATTGGTGATGACAAAACACACCTCCTCTGCCCCGCCCCCTTTTTAGTGGGCCGCTGTGTTAAAAAAATGCCCTGGCCGAATTTTTCTCCCAGTCCGGCCCTGCGTGTATCCCAAACGGGATTAGCATCCTCTTCATCAGTAATTTCATAATCAGGATCAGAAATATCCTCTGAATCCTCCATATTGGACTCAGGGAACTCCTCCTCAATATCCCTGAGCTCAGATTCAGAGTTCAATTGGGCTTTTGCTCTTTTTCAAAGTCTAGTCAATTTTGCCTGACTAGTAGCTCTTTTGCGCAGTGGTAAATTAATTGCGCCATCCATGACAGGTACGGTACTGTCCATCTCTATTGTTTTGGAGGAGTGTTTAGCCTTATATGAGGCATTGCGGCCTGACACCAGGGCATTGCTTTTGCCATGGAAGTGTCAATTAAAGCCTGCATGTCAGCAGGATCAGTAAAGCAGAAATTCAGCCTCATCTCCAGAGATACCTGGAGAGGCTTCTACATTAATCTGCATGTTTGCTGTAGACCCAGAAAGATCCTGTCAGACTGCATCATAAATATACCAACAAACCTACGGGGATGAATAAAGTAAAATAATACCAAAAGGAAAGGGTTGAGTAACCCTCAAGTAAAAAATAAATAAATAGCAATTGTAATATAAAAACAAAGGAGCTGCCCGGCTGCCGCTATAACTAAACCCCAACTTGGATTTCTGGCAGTTGGTGGCAGAGCAGCAGCCAGACAGATAAATGAAGGGAAAAAACAGCACAATGCCACTATTCAGGGGATAAAGATCCTCAAAGACGTCCCTGAGCCCCAATTGATGGTAATCTTGGGGCCAGGGAGGTCAGAGGGGAAATACATTATCAAAGAATATACAATAAAGCATATGAAGTAAATAAATCAAATTAAGTTAAAATGAAGTAACTAGATATATTTATAAACATGGAAATATTATAATTAAAATGTAATAACTATAATAAGCACAGTAATGATATGAATAAAAGTAAAGTAAAAGATCCCACAGTTAAGAAACATGAGACCCAGTGTCACTTAACTGAGGGAGCAGCAAAGAAAGAGGAAGTAGTATACTGGACACTGCCTATTATGCTATAAAGAGGATGCTGATTGGCTGTTCCTATTGCTAGGAAGATATACCTCATGTTATTTACTGCTTTCTTTTATACTGATTTAATGTTATTTTTCTTTGCTGCTGAGGTAAATAAAGAAAGAGTGCAGCATAATAGGAGCCTCCGTGTCTTAATAAAATTCATGTTTATCTCTCCATACTCTCAGAACACGCACAAATGTAAACTGCTCCACAATTCAGGGACATATTAAACTGCATTGCAGATGAAAATAAACATAAATACAGTTGTATGCTCCTGTCACCATTGGGTGAACACATTGAAGATTCATCAATTACTTTGATCTCACACTCCACCTCCCACCTGGATATAGCAAGTATTAATGCATCTGCAAGGAAGCACAGAGAGCGCTGTTTGAAAGCAACAAGTGGTGGCATAGGGGCCTTGTTTGAAGAATATTGGCACCAGAAAGGATTTTTATGCTCTGCAACAATTACAGGCATCGTGTGCACAGTTCTAATACACTGTTGACCTCTGGTCATCACTGGGTCTTCAGAAGGAGATGCAACTTTTATTTTATTTTCTAGACATGCTGTAGTAAAATCAATGCAGGTTCACAGCACTTGCCTTTTTTCACATAAATAATATAAATGCTTGCCAGCAGGGACGATAAGTATTATCACTCTGAGCGGGTTTATAAATTAGTGTAGCAACACATTTAAAAAAAAAAAACATTATCTTCAAACAAAATTAACTATTTATTATTTAAATATTTTATTTGTTCCGGCATTCATTATAACTGCATGAATGCCAGAATGTGAAGCACTTTTAAATTGATGTTGATCGCTTCTCTGGTAGATGAAAGGTTAAAGATGACAGCTAAGGACGTGTTTTAGCAGGAGGTGCCCCCCGTCCTAGCGGATTTCTGCTAATGTTGTAACTCCATAAAGACATATGTTTGCGATGTGAAATCACAAGCTTTCGCCGTGTAATATGCCTCTTTCATAGAATGGTATCATTAGCTTAGTTGAATATCTAGGGAGAACTCAAGTGACATCTCTCAGCAGTAAGCTGCAACATCTGTCACTGCTAACATGCGACAATTGTTACTTAGACGTTGTGGGACATGGAACCCTGCACTCGATTTTCACACTTTATTCAGTGCATGATTTATTTTCTTCGGTGGAATACTTTGATACTCAGGGCAGTGTGCTGGAAACAGTTTAGTTATGTTTGTGGTTTAAATGTTGCCATCCGCTTATCCAAAGATGGCAGAACTTTAAAAGGTAATCAAAGAGATCAAATTACTTATGGGCTTAGAATAAACTTGCATAGAGATGTTTCATATGAAGAGTTTATTGAAACGAACACTCTAAGCATAGGTGTTGATGGGGGGAGGGGCTAAAGTCCTAAATATTTGAGTCTTTAGCCCCAGATCTCAATAGGTAGTGGAGAGAAAATTGTTATATTAGTGCTTTTTGTTATTTTTTACATTTTCAAGTTTGAATTACTCAAAGCAGCTGTCTGGTATAAAACAAAAGATTACGAGTGTAGTGTTTCACCCGGTTACTAATTGAGGAGGGAGTGGAGCCTCCCAGGTAACGTTTGGAAGCTTGATTTTGGAGAGGGTACTAGGAAACAGAACCTTGCTGCACATCCCTCTAATAATTAGGTAGCATGGCAGGATCACATTGGATAGCATGTTTTTGTTCCTGGCTGTACTTTCATTGAGATCCCGGAGAGAATTTAGTATCTCCCTGTTCATAGATCGTATATCCCAAGTGTCCCTATTTAGGAGGGATACTCCCTATTTTGGTACCAAATCCCTCTACCCCTTCTTTCCAGACTTAATTTCTATCTTTTCTAATAGCTCCATATTGCTAATGTGTTTGAGTGTTAAACAGAGAACCACAGCAATAATACTTACTATAAAGTTCTTTAAACTACATAAACTGTGTTTATAAATCAGTCTGTGTTAATAAGATACATTGTTCTTGTTCTAAATTACATTCTAATTGTACTACACCTACAATGTCTCCTGGTCACGCCCCACTCACACCCCTAAAATTAAAGTGACTATCTTTGTCCGTGAGAAATGTTGGGAAATGTGACATGTTAAGGGGTAACATAAATACTGTCATGGCATCCCCAACTCTCTGGAAGTGTAAACAGTCATTAAATTTTTCTTGGGCTCGAGCACCCTGTGGTTCTGGAACCTAGTAATGCCCCTGATTCCAACACCATAACCACTACAGTCTGCTATAGTGATTATGCTACCAGGCTTGTCAAAATAAGTCATTTATGAACAGCTTTAGACGTTACTTTGGGTCTGCCCTGCACCCATTGCGGCTTCCCCTGGAGCCGGACATTCCTCTCAGCCAACGAGTCTGGCCGTGCATAATTGAGCCTTCCTCAGTGGAAAAGCTTCCTGCATCAGAGGTGGGAACAATTGCAAGAAATCTTTTTAAACTTGGTACTTTGATACTACAGCAAGTGATAGAGAGAGAAGCCAGGAAACCCTGACATCGTAATATCTTGCAGATCCTGGGTATTAGATCATTGTAGAAGAGGATAAAGGTCTAGCTGACTGCCTCAATTAATATTTTTGTTCTGTATTTACAGATGAAAATGAAGGAAAGGGACCTCAGTTGAGAAAAAGGATAAATGAGTCATTTATTACACGTGAGTTTACAGAGGAGGAGGTTCTATTTCAACTGTCAAAAGTAAAGACAAATAAGTCAATGGGACCTGATGGAATACACCCAAAGCTATTAAAAGAGCTTAGTGGTGTACTAGCAAAACCATTAACAGATTTATTTAACCAATCATTGTTAACAGGAGTAGTCCCAGAAGATTGGAAGTTAGCGAATGTTGTGCCCATTCACAAGAAAGGTAATAGGGAGGAGTCGGGCAACTATAGGCCAGTAAGCCTTACTTCAGTAGTGGGGAAAGTGATGGAAACCATGTTAAAGGATAGTATTGATGAACATCTAAAAACACATGGATTTCAAGATCAGAGACAACATGGGTTTACTTCAGGGAGATCATGCCAAACTAATCTTATTGATTTTTTTGATTGGGTAACTAAAATTGTAGATCAGGGTGGTGCAGTAGACATTGCTTACCTAGATTTCAGTAAGGCTTTTGACACTGTTGCACATAGAAGGCTTATCAATAAACTGCAATCTTTAAGTTTGGATTCCAATATTGTTGAATGGGTAAGGCAGTGGCTGAGTGACAGGCAACAGAGGGTTGTAGTTAATGGAATATATTCGAAGCTTGGACTTGTCACCAGTGGGGTACCTCAGGGATCTGTACTTGGACCCATTCTCTTTAATATTTTTATTAGTGATATTGCAGAAGGTCTTGATGGTAAGGTATGTCTTTTTGCTGATGATACTAAAATATGTAACAGGGTTGATGTTCCAGGAGGGATAAGCCAAATGGCAAATGATTTAGGTAAACTAGAAAAATGGTCAGAATTGTGGCAACTGACATTTAATGTGGATAAGTGCAAGATAATGCATCTTGGACGTAAAAACCCAAGGGCAGAGTACAGAATATTTGATAGAGTCCTAACCTCAACATATGAGGAAAGGGATTTAGGGGTGATTATTTCTGATGACTTAAAGGTAGGCAGACAATGTAATAGAGCAGCAGGAAATACTAGCAGAATGCTTGGTTGTATAGGGAGAGGTATTAGCAGTAGAAAGAGGGAAGTGCTCATGCCATTGTACAGAACACTGGTGAGACCTCACTTGGAGTATTGTACACAGTACTGGAGACCGTATCTTCAGAAGGATATTGATACCTTAGAGAGGGTTCAGAGAAGGGCTACTAAACTGGTTCATGGAATGCGGGATAAAACTTACCAGGAAAGGTTAAACATCTTAACATGTGTAGCTTGGAGGAAAGACGAGACAGGACAAAGGTTTAAAAATAATATCAGGAAGTATTACTTTACTGAGAGGGTATTGGATGCATGGAATAGCCTTCCAGCTGAAGTGGTAGAGGTTAACAAAGTAAAGGAGTTTAAGCATGCGTGGGATAGGCATAAGGCTATCCTAACTATAAGATAAGACTAGGGACTAATGAAAGTATTTAGAAAATTGGGCAGACTAGATGGGCCGAATGGTTCTCATCTGCCGTCACATTCTATGTTTCTATGTTTCTATATTGAAGATACTACAAATGTATTTTTTGGTTTATACATTTTCTGTATAATAGATGAAAGGGTCACTTGGAATACCCTTTGTTGAAAGCATACAATTTGTTTCCATTTTTGCTTCTGTAAAAGAGGTCAAATTATTCACTTGTGAGTTGGGTCTCTAGGTCAGTATGCCTTTAGCCACTTCAACGTATGTCACTTAGTTCTTACTAATATATTTTCAATAAAGTGTCATTATTAAAAACAGGATTCCTGTCTGGCCATTAATTAAAGGACCACTATAGGCACCCAGACCACTTCAGCTTAATGAAGTGGTCTGGGTGCCAGGTCCATGTAGGGTTAACCCTGCCTGCTGTAAACATAGCAGTTTCATAGTGGCTGTCTCATTGACAGCCGCTAGAGGTGCTTCCGCGCTTCTCACTGTGATTTTCACAGTGAGAAGACGCCAGCATCCATAGGAAAGTATTGAGAAATGCTTTCCTATGGACTGACTGAATGCGCGAGCATGCATGCGCATTCAGCGTATGACGTCGGAAGAGGGAGGAGAGTCCCCAGCGACGATGGAGCCCGGCGCTGGAGAAAGGTAAGTGTTTAACCTCTTCCTCCCCCTAGAGCCCGACAGGAGGGTGGGGGGGACCCAAAGACCCTACAAAGACCCTATAAAGCCAGGAAAACAAGTTTGTTTTCCTGGCACTATAGTGGTCCTTTAACACTAACAAATAGTTTAACCCCTAGTCAGTGCCCGGTTGTTCTGCCCCAGAACTTCTGCTCCATGTCCCAGGATTCAATCAGGATGCCGAGATTATACTGAGAGGGTCACATGACACTCTCAGCCTGTCAGTAGCTCCCTTTTGAATGAAAACCAAATATATTCTAAAGTAACATGACTACAGTACTGAGTTGCATTAAGTCTAGAATTTCCAAGTTTACCTTACTCTGGCTCTGCAGTATACCCTTTTGTACTCATTCCACTAGCGTTCAGCTTTCAGTGCTCCCTGCTGGGCACTCAGTAAACCACTCTGTAAACCGTAGAACTCCAGTGTCTGACATCAAAACAGACAAAAACAAACACATTCTGTAAGCTGGGCATCCAACAAAAAATCATTTACAGCTCCCTCAAGCAAAATAAACTTCACAATGCTTCTTTATTTAACATCATAAGGATAGCCTACGGTGGGAGAGAGTGACATGTTTCCTGTGCAAGATGCACATATACTCATACAGTGATATTCACTAAAAAGAGAATTCAAAGTCAATTTCAAATTTAAAGCAATATTGTTACCTCCATATTAAAAGTGCGAATTTCCTAAAGATAGTATCTTAATGAAATGCTCATTATGACTGTGTGGAAATTTCACTGAAATTCCAACCGAGTCAAGAGAAATACAGAGACAAAATAGGGGCTACTGTATTTCTCCTCCGCCTGACATTTCCCAACACAAAGTGCAGCCTATGTGCAGAGGTGTAACTAGAAACTACAGGGCCCCCGTTGCAAAAATTGCCCTGCCCCCCATACGTTACCCCCCACACACACATTCAGACACACACACAGAGACACATATATACAGACACACATACATACAAACACACTCAGACACACAGACGGACATACACACACACATACATACAGACACATACCTACAAACACACACAGACACATATATACAGACACACACATACATACAAACACACTCAGACACACAGACGGACATACACACACACAGACATACAAACACACTCAGACACACAGACGGACATACACACATACATACAGACACATACATACAAACACACACACACAGACAGACATACACACACACATACACACACACAGACAGACATACAAACACACACATATACAAAATATTTTAGTCGCCCTCCTTCATCCTACCTTTTTAGGTGCAGGAGCGTGACTTTCCCTGGGGTCCAGTGGTGGCTCAGCCTGATGGGAGTCCCCACTCTGACTCCCTCCTCTCTTCCTCCCACATGGGCTCTGTGATTGCTGGGAGGAAGTGACAGGGGCCCGGTCGCGCTCTTTATGCGCCACAACGTTGACCGGGCCCCCTGGTATTTCATTGCCATCACCGCAGCCCTGGTGGTTATACCGCACGGGCCGGGGCTGCAACACATGGTGGCGGGCAGCTGCGACCGCAGTAGTTCCGCCACTGCCTATGTGTCAAGACCTGCAGCAGTCATCAGTGACCGCTGCCGGGTACTAGCTGGGTCTATGGAGGCTCCTGGTGCTCAAATTTAAGGCCAGAATAGCCAACCTGAATGTAGCATAGTTGAGTAAGATAAGTTTTCCAATTTAAATATTTTGACCATAAAGTGGCACTGTTACCATCTAGGGACATTACGAATTACGACGGTGACAGTGCCGCTTTAAAGTCAATAATTCCTCTCACACATTAATTGCCAAACAACACCCATAAGTAAATGGCAAACCCATGCTTATAGGAGGACATACACTGGTGCTATATTAATACAATAGGAAAAATGTAATGAAATACAAATAGCCCCAGACTAAATGAATTACAAATATCCTCAGAGTTATGCCTTGATTTAATACGCTTTCCAAATGATTCAATGCTGTTAGAAAAACGTCCCAAATTATTTATCTACAGAACTTCCCATAGGCATTGATGATTGATGATCTCAGCCATGGAGGCAGAGCCAGATGTGGCAAGACCGGTGTAGCGAGGGAAAAAAGGTTAGTAAAATCACCTTTTCAGGGCTATTGGAGTGGGGCCAGTCAACTAAACAGCCACACTATTCCTAACACTCGTTTAACTCCTCTTAAAAATCAAAACACCTTGTGCTACTCACTACTGAGTTTAGACCAACCCTATCCCCAAACTCAATAATCCTAAAACACACCCTGTACTCAAATGTTAAATTAATCTGATTCTCTGATTCTAAACCCAATAAACCTAAACAGTCCTTATATTTATGGGCGTCCGTAGGAATTTTCCAGGGGGGGGGAACATAATTGTAATGACATCCATGCTTGGCCTCCTTTTGACAATGTCACGAAGAGGAGGGGCATAGTCATTATCACATAAAGCCAGGGTGATCAGATTTTGGAAATAAAAAAAATGGAACCCCCATTAGGCAAGGAGGCGAAGCAGGGAGAGCAATGGAGCGAGAGGGGGGATACGTAAATAACGTTTTCACAACTTTGGTGTCAGGAATACATGTTTATATTTCAGACACTATAGTGTTCCTTTAAAAAAATTAATTCTGGTCACCATAACAACTTCATCTAAATGAAAATGCTATGATGCCATGAGGCCCTTGGGCGCTCTCTTTCCTCTAAGGGGTTAAACTGCTCTCAAATGGTTTAACCCAAAAGGTTTCCTCCAGGTATTCCACTTCTGAAATGGAGTGTCAGGAAGTGCAGATTGACGTCAGGCATGGGTGCTGCTGACTGGCTAGAGTGGTCAGCTGACGCTCTAAGCCAAACGCTAGTTCCCCGTTACTCTTTTATGAATGAGGGGCTATTGATTGGCCTAGCCAATCAGCAACACCCCTACCCAGTGGCACTCTGTGCTTCCTGACACTCAGTAAAAAAAAGTGAACACATTAACAATGATATATATTTTTTTTTTTACCTGGGGAGATGAGAAGGTCCAAAGTTTCCCTGCCAGGCCCATGTACCAAAGTCTTATGATGTGGTGTCCAGAATGAAGTGGAGGGATCACTTCACTTGTCCTCCATGCTCCAATCGTTATTTAATATAGTTAAAGCGGCACTGTCATGTGCCAAAGTGTTTAACTGGGCATGTGTGGGAATTTCACAGCGCTATCTAGTGTGGGCAGATGACGTTTCCCACAGGGACATCATCTACCCACACAAAGATGGCAGCGCGCAGAACCTAGGTCCGGGTACAAAATAAAGTTTAAGAACTAGGTAAGATGGGGGGCTTAGGGGCATTTGGGGGTGACGAGGGGGTCAATTAGATGTAGTGGAGTCGGGAGAAGGGTTAAAAAATAACAGGATTTGGCCATGACAGTGCCGCTTTAAAGAGTTATTTGCAAGGACCCTTGAGGCATTACGAGCAGTACAGCTTACTAGGAAAATGCAACAGAATGTTACTTAGTTACATAGCTGAAAAGGAGACATGCGCCCATCAAGCGCAGCCTTTCTCACATCTATTTTTGCTGTTCTAATGTAATGTAAAAAGAATGTCTGCATTTGAGCATAACGCCTGCATACTGTAAGTACAGTTAAATAATTTTATTTTTTTAAAAGGTATTTGTAACTGCTATAGCAATATTTATCAATCTCTGGATTATGCCTGCAATGCTGACAGTGAAATGGTAGGCTGCATTCACCCATCTCCCTGTATGAATGTTGGAGCAATATTACCCATTGAAACTTTCTGCACATTGTGAAAGCAAATATTCCGCTTACATTTTCAGCAAATTTATTGGAATTATATCATAGACTAGTGGATTCTAGCAGAGAAATATGTTTGTCTACAGGCTGGTAATCATAACTAGAGTATAAATGAGGGTGAGGCTTTGTGGACTAGATTTCATAATGCAAAATACATGAAAATAAAAATGTTTATACTCAATTTGAGTATTGAAGGGGTTATGAGCAGGGCCGGATTAACATAGGGGCTGATGGAGCTGCAGCTCCAGGCCCAGGCCCAGGCCCATGAAAAAGGCCCATTTAAAAAAAAAAAACTTTTTTTTTTTACTTTTCTTTTTTTTTTACTCACTACGCTTAGGTTTGCAACCTGACTGGTATTTTATGTATTTATTTGAGGCTTGCTGGCCGTGCCGGTATTGCAGTAATACTGGCAATACAAATGCAGATATTTTTCTCAGTATAAACGGAGATTACTCTGCAATACCAGCACCAGTCAGTAGGGGTCACTGTGTGTGGAGAGATACAGGGATAGGAAGTTACAGCATATCCCTCCCTGCCTCTCTCTATTCACTGATCCACAGGGGAGCAGCTACACAGCACAGAGAGTCCAGACAGCAGCTCCCAGCCTGCAGAGACAGCCTACAGCTCAGGTAAGTGAAGAATGGGTGGAAAGGCAGCAGGGAGACATGGGGACACATGAGGACACTGGGAAACATGGGGACACTGAGACACTAGACATGATGATGCTGAGACACATGGGGACACTGTGAGACATAGGGACATTGGGAGACACATTGTGACACGGAGACACTAGGGACACAGTGTTTCCATGTCTCCCAGTGTCTCCCAGCCAGTGTCCCTAGTGTCTCAGTGTTCCCTAGTCTCCCAGTGTCTGTGTCCCCATGCCTCTTAGTTTCTCAGTGTCCCAGTGTCTCTATGTCTCCCAGCCAGTGTCTCAGTGTCCCCATGTCTCCCAGTGTCTGTGTTCCCATGTCTCTCAGTGTACCCAGTGTCCCCATGTCTCCCAGTGTCCCCATGTCTATTTCCACAAGTGCCCCCATGTATCCCAGTGTCCCAAGTGTCTTTGTCCCCATGCCTCCCAGCCAGTGTTCCTAGTGTCTCAGTGTCCCCGTGTCTCCCAGTGTCCCCTAGTCTCCCAGTGTCTGTGTTCCATGTCTCTCAGTGACCCCAAGTGTCTTAGTGTCGCCAAATGTATCAGTGTCCCCATGTCTCCCAGTGTCTGTGTCTGTTTGTCTCTGTGTCCCCCTTTCTCCCAGTGTCTCCATGTCTGGATCCACAAGTGCCCCCATGTCTCCCAGTGTCCCCAAGTGTCTCAGTGTCACTGGATCGCTCAGTGTTCCCATGTCTTACTGTGTCCCCTAGTATCCTAGTGACACAGGACACACTGAGACATTGGGTCACTGGGGAAAATGGGGACACTGAGACACTGGGAGACTAGGGGACTGGGCGACATGGGGACACTGACACTGTGATACATAGGGACACTGATGCCAAGCTGGCCTTCCAATTATTTGGACAGATATGCCCCCTTTTTGGGCATGTTTGCCCCTTTTGGCTGTTCTGGTCACGTGATTCGCATCAGTGGCCCACCCTTTTACCCCGCCCATTGACTTTCTGCTTTACTGTACACTGCTGTTAGGGGGTATGGATTTACTTGAAAGATGAAAGCATAAATTAGAGAGAGATTAGCATAGAGTATGTGCTTTCTTATAGCTGCATCCTTTGAGTTTCCCTCCCATACCATCTCCATCAGATATATGACGCTTGAGAGGTATGACTGTTTTAGTGTTTTTGGTCGATAAGATTCTGTAATTAGGCCCCATCATAATTGTCAGCACCAGGTCCACTGGGCTCTTAATCTGGCCCTGGTTATGAGGGTTGCATTCTTACAAGGATTTTATGAGCAATTAAAGGACCACTTTAGGCACCCAGACCACTTCAGCTTAATGAAGTGGTCTGGGTGCCAGGTCTAGCTAGGGTTAACCCTTTTTTCTATAAACATAGCAGTTTCAGAGAAACTGCTATGTTTATATATGGGTTAATCCAGCCTCTAGTGGCTGTCTCATTGACAGGCGCTTCTCACTGTGATTTTCACAGTGAGAAGACGCTGCCGTCCATAGGAAAGCATTGAGAATGCTTTCCTATGGACTGGCTGAATGCGCGTGCGGCTCTTGCCGCGCATGCGCATTCAGCCGATGACGTCGCTATGGAGGAGGAGAGAAGGAGGAGAGTCCCCCGCCCGGCGCTGGAGAAAGAGGTAAGATTAACCCCTTCCTCCCCTTTGAGCCCGGCGGGAAGGGGACCCTGAGGGTGGGGGCAGGAAAACTAGTGTGTTTTCCTGGCACTATAGTGGTCCTTTAAAGACAATGTGGAGTCACATTTTAGAATTGCTAAATACTGAAAATTTTTGTTTTGTGTTTTTTTTCCCTTTATAGTAAAGATAACATTTGTCACTCTATGTCTATCTTGTTGCATCAATATATTTACACTGAATATGTTTCAAATGGAAAATTCCCAGCTACCTGGGATCCAGAGTGTAAATAAAATATTATTTTGTATATTCATTGCATTTATGTATATTACATTTCCAGATAATACTGAATAAAATTACATCATATACGTTTAAGTATGAAACACCCAAAAAAACAAAACGGGCCATGTTTCGTATCCTGTATAGGGCCTGATAATGTCTATAGGGAGGTACTAGATTTCACAGATGACAGATTTATGAGATGAATCAAATTGATGGAGGTAATTCTGCTGCTTAAACAGTAAACATTATTCGGGACAGCAAAACATTTTCTGATCATGGTTCATTAATGTTTTGCTTATAGGGTTTACAAAGGTCAGCTGCTGACAGGGATATTCATATTGTTTAAAATAACTCAATATTTAGTTTACCAAGGCTGGGTCAGTGCTTAGAATGTGTAATGCTTTGCAGTAGTGCTTATTGTAGATTGTTCATGTTATTTGTTTGGCCTACAGGTGGTGATCGTTTTAAATAAACATAAATAAATATATATATCTTCCTTGTGTCAGTCCCCTGGTGCCAAGTTCCAGACTCCATCCATAATACAATCACCGGGAAAGAGAGCACTGTGGGCACGAGGTAAATCTTCAAATCTTTACAGCTTTCTTGAGCAAACATGTATATTATAGTTTTTAATATCTCTCAAAAATGGATGATGATTAATGCTACTTACCAACAGTTTTATATGCTACATTTTACCAACTGCTGCCATCTAACCGAATTTAAAACATGCCTTACCTATGGGTAAAGAGACAAAGTCACGTTAACACATGAAAGCTGTCCATAAATATTATAATTAGAAAGATAGACTGGCTCCCTCACTTGAAACTGATCTGCTTTTTGTCTCAACAAATACTATTAAAAATTAAACATGGATTCCCCCAGGACACACTGGTTATACTGGCTAGGTACCGTTCCTTCGGCCCATGGACTGTATAGTGGAGAGTAATGAATGGAATGAGGACCAGGATATGAACCGTGACGGTGTACTGACCACTAACCGGGTGACCTATTTAATTTCAATGTGGTCAGGTTTTTTATTTTAATATAAAAGCCACACAATATAATATTTTTTTGGGGTCATTTTTGTAGTTGAAGAAAGAAGATTGACCTGACCCTAACACACACCTAGGATGAGACTGGGTATGTGTACTAGTCTGTACAGTGACCAGGCTAATGTAACAGATGTTAAATCAAGACAAAGACAGGCAAGTAAATAATTTATTTCACACGTGTATTTTTTTATTTAAATCAGTTGAGCTCTTTACAGAGTTAACCCATAAGTGCCAGAAGACTTGCCATTTCCTCATCCCCAGACTCTTCTTTACCCTTCGCTCACAGGCCATGTAGTGAAAGAGAACTAGAGGCCATGCATTGGGTCTCTCTATGCTATTACTGGGGTCCCAGGAAATCCAAAATGTTTCTGTTATTTATTGATTTAGTATTAGAGTGAGCTGGTATCAAAAACCTTGTTTTACTTTAGAATTGTTAAAGTACTTTTGATTGCCACAGTGCTCTCAGCTGCAGCGATGGAAGGGCTGAATAGAAATGTTACTATATCGTTGTGAAGTTGCAATGCCAATTAACTTGGGGATACACCTTTTTTTCAAGTTTTCAAAATGGTAAATGCTAAGTGCTGTTCGGTATCAACAAAGGCAGACTCAAGTATCGTGGAGAAGTTAATGGTAGGGAAGAACCTTGCAAACCTGTTAATGTTGTGGTCACGAATATACCTGCTGTTAGTTATAACAACAGCTTATAACTAATATTTAGAAACAACACAAGAAATAAGCTGTAAAACACTTTGTTTAACCCATTAAGGACCAATGACGGTTCAGGAATGAAATTATATATACATATATCTATGTATATATAAATAAATTAAAATAACACGGAATATATATTTATGTCCATATACATAAATATTTTCATAAATATAGACGTAGACGTCAAATATATAAATATGTATATATATTTTAATTATACATGCATATTTATGTAATATTTTTACATAATTAAGTAATTTTATTGATTGCCATTTGAGAGACCTGCCTGACAACCCAGGCCGAAAGTCCAGAGAATTTAATTTGCTAGCGCTGTATTTAACCCTGTAACTGTCCATGACACCTTAAAACCTGTACATGGGGGGTACCGTTTTACTCGAGACACTTCGCTAAACACAAATATTCAAAACAGTAAAACATATGACAGCGATGATATTGTCAGTGAAATTGTTTTGCATTTTTCACACACACACAGCACTTTCACTGATAATATCATTGTTGTGATATGTTTTACTGTTTTGAAACACTAATATTTGGGTTATATAAGGCTTGATTTTCCGTTTTTTTCAATTTGCCAGGTTGGTTATGTTGCCTTTGAGAGCGTATGGTAGCCCAGGAATGAGAATTACCCCAATGATAGCATACCATTTGCAAAAGAAGACAACCCAAAGTATTGCAAATAAGGTATGCCCAGTCTTTTTTAGTAGCCACTTAGTCACAAACACTGGCCAAAGTTAGCATTTATAATTGTTTTTTGCATTATTTTTTTTAAATAATTCTTTTTGGTTCAAGTTGGCAAATGACAGGCACAGGTACTTTGCCACGATAGTGTAATCAGGCATGGACATAACACGTAACAGAATAACAGTATTCAGGCATGACAGACAATTATCTTGCACATTTTTATCTTTTTTTAAAACTTATTGGCCTGTTCAGTTATAGAGATTTGGTTACACTTGGGATAACTCCACTTTGCTAATTAAGATGTAGCGGCTTTGCTTGTTAGAGGTGGTTGTCAGGCTCTGAGCTCATGGTTGCATGCGGGGTTGATTGTGATGCGGGCGGTGGTGTTTGTGTGTGGGTTGTGTGAGTAACTCATTGGGCTTGAAGAGTCGTGGTAAAGCTTTCATTAAAGGCCCATAGTCTGTTCTGCAGGTTATCTACGGGGATAGAGTTGCATGAGGTCACTTGGTGACTGTGATGCAGTCTTCTAGCAGAGGAGATATAGCTTCTGGAGGTGTCTAGAGTTACTCCTAGATTGATTGCCTCTTTGGGGAGTTAGTGACCGGGCTATATGATAAGAGCTAGTGTGGTGTGGGGTCTGGGGTTAGCCCTAGTTAAGTGTTTTTTGCATTTTTAACACACAAACAAATATAAATGCTAACTTTGGCCAGTGTTTTTGACTAAGTGGCTACTAAAAATACTGGACATACCCCTAAATTGAATACCCTGGGTTGTCTACTTTAAAAAAATATGTACATGTGAGGTGTGATTCAGAGATGTATGACAGATAACAGTGTTACAATGTCACTATTGATACATTTTAGAAAAATATATTTTGAAACAACAATGTCCTACTTGTACTTATAGCCCTGTAATTTGCACAAAAAAAATATGTAAACACTGGATGTTTTTAAACTCAGGACAAAATTTTTAATCTATTTAGCAGTTTTTTTAGATAAGTAAAGGATTTTTTTATGTTAATTTTTTTCACATTTTCACCATATTTTATTATTTTTTAAACATAAATTATATGACATGATACAAATAGTGGTATGTAAAGAAAGCCCTTCTAGTCCTGAAAAAAAAAACAATATATAATTTATATGGGAACATTAAATGAGAGAGAGGAAAATTACATCTAAACACAAACACCACAAAAGTGTTAAAACAGCCCTGGTCCTTAACGTACAACATGGCCAAAACAGTCTGGTCGTTAAAGGGTTAATGACATACTGGATAGAGGTGCATCTACAGAAAATCCCTTTCATGACATTCTGTGTGGTAAGTATGCATACAATTCTTCTTCATATAATAGGAAGTTCCTTTTGAAAATTTGAGATTAGAAATGTGTTAAAACTGCGCATCTGAACCCAGTGCATTGATTTAAGTTTATATTGATATCAGTTTACTGCTAACTATAACTTCCCAGGATTATAAATATTATGATTTCTTATAGCTATATTAAGCAAATGAATATTTGTAATGTTCAAAATGCTTGTCTGACTTTACCTTGACTGATAGTGATGTCCCGAACTGTTCGCCGAACGGTTCGCGAACGGTTCGCCGCGGACTCATCATTGAGTAAACTTTGACCCTGTACCTTACAGTCAGCAGACACATTCCAGCCAATCAGCAGCAGACCCTCCCTCCCAGACCCTCTCACCTCCTGGACAGCATCCATTGTGAAGCTGCATTCTTAGTGAGCTGTCCAGGAGGTGGGAGGGTCTGGGAGGGAGGGTCTGCTGCTGATTGGCTGGAATGTGTCTGCTGACTGTGCGGTACAGGGTCACAGTTTACTCAAAGATGAGTCCGTGGCGAACCGTTCGCGAACTGTTCGGCGAACAGTTAGGGACATCACTATTGACTGATCTTACTTGTGATATCATTTGTTAAATCTTTAATATAAATTTAAAAGAAAACAGAGCATGATATGTAAAAAGGTGTAAAAGTTATAGCTGTTTCTCATGTATTTATTCACTAGTGTAATTTCCATAAAATTGGCAGTTAACAGTTCCCTTTAAAGTGCATTTTGTTTTAAAGCCTATTTTTTTTTTTTCTTGACATGTTTGGGGGTATAGTGATTTATGCTTTTTTGAATATGTGCAGTGTATTCCATATTATGAGAGTGCCTTGCATTAACTATTAGGGATCTGCTGATATAATTTATCCAGAGCCAAAGCCGATACCAATTATCGGTCACCTTTCGGGTCGATTGCCAATAACTAGTACAATTTTCTGTATATTTAAAGTTTTGAAAAAGAAACACAATTTATACACAAATTTGGCATTAACTGAACATGCTGACAGCAATAACACTCTTATCACTCTCAGGCAGCCGGTACATGCTGTGATCAGTGAGATCCCATCATGTACAGTGCTGTTACTGACAGGAGTTGATTGCTAACAGCAATCACACTCCTATTACTCTCAGTCAGCCAGCCCAATACATTATAGTAGAGTATTCACTGTCTCAGGTCCCTGCCTCCAGAAAGGGGTGACATGAGGTCACGACGTGGTGCTTCATTGGGTGGCAGCTAGAGTTTTCAGATACAGAAGATAGCATAAAGTAACTGAGTAAATTATCTTTAACATCAGTAAATTACAAGGCCAATACAGATTATCGGTAAAATGCTGAAAATCAGCTCTGATAATTGACGGAACCGAAAATTGTCTATCCCTATTAACTATGTCTACAAATTTAAGGTTAGAATTTACCTTTTGAGTTTATTGGGCACGGTTCGTGAAGGATCTGCCTGATGGGCAGGCTAGATGGGCCGAATGGTTCTTATCTGCCGTCTATTTTTCTATGTTTCTATGTGTACGTCTATCCTCATGACCAGTGGTGGATCTACCACTGGTGCAGCTTTTATACCGCTTTGGGGCCCACTAGCTTGTGGTTGGTCTTCACACTTAGGCCAACAGATTGGCAACTCCGTTCAGGGGTCCACACACAGGAATGGAAATGAGGAGAAGGCAGAGGGAGGAAGGAAAGAGCTTGTACCAACCCCAGACTACCATAAGGTTGCACAAGTCTATACAAATGCACACCTGCATTCAAATACCAGCTATACATATAAACACATTTCAATATTCAACCACCAATAATACATACAAACATATTTCTGTATTCCAATGCCAACACCCGGAAACAGCAAATACTATAAAGCTCCTAGAAAAGATGAACATTCTATTTAAAGAAGAGCCAAGAGATTTGGGCTCAAAAAGGGACTGTCCCTCTTAAATAGGGTTACTTGGGAGGTATGGGACTGTGATAAGCTTGTGTGCTCCATCCCCTAACAGATGGTTGCCAAAAAATTCACCTCTTGGTCACACAACAGCGGCAGAGATTAAGCCAATAGCAGCGGAGGGAGTGATTTAGTAGATTCTGATAGTGGCCTCATATATGCCAAAATATTAGAAAATTCTCCAGTTAATAGAATCAAGGCTGCTATAGCGTTAAACAAACTGTCTTTCATTAAGAAAAGGCTGACAGTTTATATACAGTCCAGAAAGTGGATCTTTGTGATAGTGTCATACGGGTTTACAACTCAGGCAAGTCACAAAAATGATACGCAGGGAGAGAGAGTGACAGCACAGCACAATATTTTTTTTCATAAAATTTCCTCTTCAAAATCCCACTGAGTCTCGTGGATGATCAAATTATCTGGGGCTCAGTGTATTCCTGCAGTACAGTACAGAGTCATTGGCTTTCCCAGTGCGGCCTGCAGGAAATCGCTCTGTGGAACTGAGTATTTATAATCATACTGTATTTTAAGGAACACACATGGAGGTTAATTAATATCTTGGAGACAATGCTTTTTTTTCCGTGCAATCTAGCACCACCATATAACATGGAATGAATTCTCTAGAGAAATACATAGTATAGAAAAAAGGGAAAGGGTTAAATGGTTGAAATGACATGTTTCCTTGGGTTATAGACAATTTTTATGAATTGGCAGAGGGTCTCCTTCTTGGAGGAGTCAGGAGAATTAGAGTGAGTCTTAGGGCTATGGGGTTAGGATTAGTGAGAGAGTGAGGCTCTGGGTAATAAAATTCACAATATAAAGAACTCTCCTCTTACAGCTTTCATATCCATTTATTTCATTCTACAGATGGCATCCAGATTGCCTTCTATTTTCCTTCCTTCACACTGACCTCTCCAGCCCCGTACCATCACATTTCCTACAAATGAAAGCATCCAAAACTCAAGTGCTTCTTTTCACTGCACCATGTCAATTACCTTTCCTTTCTATCCCCTACTGTTCCTTTCCCTCCTCTCACTAACTCACCTTAAGCTCTCATCCTAATGTAGTGTCATCTTTGATACATTTCTCTTCTTTAACAAATCATATGCTCCTTCACTTCTATTTACCACTTTCTGATACCTGAAAAATAAAATCTGTTCACCACTATCTTCACTGTATATCGCGTTCTGCACTCATGCGCCTTAAGGAGAGACCTGTGCACTTTTTTGTGCTTTCAGTTAAAACACTTATTTCCTTAACTTTTATCATAATGAGTACATTGTTTTTCTCCATATGCCCATCATCGCCATCCCTTCTATTCTACAGCATATCCATTTTTGAAGCAATAGTACATTTGTGAGAGATGTGATCTTCAGCATTGAGAGTACAAGCACATACATCTAATGCACAGCAAATGACTTCATTCATGAAAAAGCATGAATGAGCTACATACAAAACTAATATGCAACATGCGGACCAAACACCTACATTTCTGTGTACACTGGACTTTTATGTCATTTATTATTATTAGCATTTATAAATGACCAACATCTTCCACAGTGCTTTACAATTATAGAAAGGGGATATATGAAGGCCATGCTCAAACAAGTTTGCAAGCTATGAGGCAGGCAGATATATATCATTAGGTGTCTTCTCCAAGGACCCTTACTGGTGAGGTCTGACTGAGGATTTAAATCTGAGTTTCCCAGTTCTAAGGTAGTGACAATACCACAGTTCTAACCAGCCGATTGTTTGAGCGCAGGATTCATTGCTTCCTTTTCTTGCATGCCTAAATTGTTTGTCATAAATTACTACGTTCTCTTTACCCATTATAGGAGCAATCTCATATTGTGTCAAGTAAAATCATTTGCTTCTCATAGACTTTACATAGGACAGATCGATGTCTATTAAATTACAGGGTATTAAAAATATACCCTGCTTGCTGTACATGCTGAATTCTAAGACCCCAGTTTTAATATAATGAGCAGGGACAGGGAACAGAATGACTCATGTATTAATGACTGAAGATGTGCAGGCTCTTAGCAAAGTGACATCAGCAACATTTAATGTACAAGACATAGATGTCACTGAGGTAACCAAAGGAGAAGCTTGCATTTTAACCCTTTTTTATAGTGAATGATTAAAACAACATAAGCAAGTGTGCTTTCAGAGCTACAATTGATAACTATCGGGGTTATTTACACTGCATTGAGAATTCAAAGGGAATTTCAAATTTAAGGCCAGAGTAGCCGAAATGAAAGCATAGCTAATTTTGAAAATGTATCCAGTTTGGCTTTCTTGACCTTAAATGTTAAATTCAGTTTGAATTCTCACTTTAGTAAAAATAACCCTTTAAACATCTTCTAATCATGCAGTAGACGCTGTCAGGAAAAAGGAAACCTCGGGATCTCAAGCAGACTAATCATGACATTTCACACATGTAATATGTCCTTAAGGGGTTAAACAGCTTCTTGGCTACTAATTTTAGATAAGCTGAAATGAATTAGAAAAAAAACCCCATTCTTATTTTTGAAACTTGCAATCAATGGTAAATGTCATTGTTCTTCTGGTGCACCTTCTATCTTTCCATGTAATCCCTGAAGTTCTTTCTGATCTGCACGGAGGCCCAGTAACAATGCTGCACTTTTTGTATCATTCTCTGCATGTTGGATACAGTATAATTCATTGTGCGGAGCGGCTGACAGGAATACATAATGTCGGCCTCACAAGGCTTGATATTGAGCGGTGTATGGATGGAAATGATTGAAACTGCATCCCTTTAATTAAATAAAAAGATTTCTTTTAATGGGCCTCTAGTCCACTGACTTATAACCAATTCGACTTTTCAGTGCTGTCATTGTATTGTGGAGGGCTGCTTTATTTCCGCTATTGTTTTTATTTTCTATGGTTATTTTTTCTCCCTTTTCTTGAATTAGACATGTGCTGAAGACAGTAATTTCAGAAAATTTTACCTTTTATCTATCTCTATTGGTTATGCGCCCCTCCTTTCTCAATTTTCTCTCATCCTAATTCATTCTCCCTCCCAGCGGTTCACCCTAGTTATATCATGAGAGGACCTGTCTATTTCCAACGCTGCTTTCTCCTGTCACCACTGCAGCTTGCCTTCGCTCAGTATTTTATTCATTGGCCATTCCAGCTAGTTGCTTGTGATGGTTTCCCAGAATTTGTTTGTGCTCTATCCTACCATATTCTGTGTTTGCAGGCCAGGGATTACTTCTGTTTTATTACACGTTCCTAAATGCCCCTGTAGCAGGATGGGGCACCTCTTCTGACCCATTTGTCATATAGGAAATACACTCTTAGATTTGCTGCTGTTGTAAAAGCCATTAGCAGCATATTTTGTTTATTATGGGGGGTGAGGGGAGGGAGAGAGAGAGGGGGGGAGAGAGGAAGATGGAGAGGGAGAGAGCGAGTGAGCGTGCGTGCGTGCGTGCGTGTGTGTGTTTTCAGTTACCTTTTCATACCTGTTTCACCTTGTAGTGATGGAAAATTAATCTGCATGCAGTTTAGCAGCATGGCATACATAAAGTTCAGGTTTACCGGGAGATTAACCGTACTAGAGTGCTCTGTCTGCCTAACAGCTGCAATGACTTCTTTAGATTTTTTTCACACTATCCATCTCTGTATACTATGTGCACCTGGCAGCAGTGGGATGTATTTACAATATAACTACAGGGTACTAATTTGTTTACATCATGGTCTAGTTGACCCTGCCATATATACACAATGGTTCAAAATAACTAATTATTACTGGTATTGGTGTACAATGCACAGTAGGGTCCACTGTACACTCGGCATCAGAAACATGCCTTTGATCTTGTATGGAACTTGTATCACTATAACCACAAATTATATTGTAGTCTAGACGGGGCCAAAGCTAATTGTGAATAGACAATGTGTGTTTGTTTTTGTATTTTTTTTGTGTCATTAATTGTAAAAACATTTTTACAAAATTTTTTATTTTAATTAGAGGAAAACCTTATATCATTTTACTTCCATCCTGTGTTCTAGTGTTTGGTTTTTGGGCTATGTGAACATCAAAGTGGTGCAAACATGGAAACGGGTGTCTCTGGTTTCCATGGTGAGATGCCCATTTTTTTTAGAACAGAACACTTTCATAAATCTGCTCCATATAATGTCAGTTATTGCCTATCACAAGCAGCACATTAAGACAAAATGAATGCATATATCCTACAGTTTATAAGATTAGGAATAGTCTCCCGACTACATGGAGTCTACCATGACAATTTATACATGCCAAGGATTATATAGAGCTAGTTCTGACCTATCATCCCTTTTTGCATTGTTTTGTGTTAGGGGTATGTCCTTTGTCTGTAAACCATGTATAGCATAGAATTCACCAGCAGCACCTAAAAACTCTAAGCAATCCAGTGTGGGAAAAAAATCATAAACATCATCCTGAATTCTTTATCTGAGTTTAGGAAACATATATCACCGCCCAGGGATACAGACATCGTTCTAGAAGGGGAGGTACAAATGTATCATTCCTTCACTTTACACTCTGCATTAAATGAGTAATAGCTGTATTGCATTAAAAAGGCGCAATACATCGCCAAGATAAAGAACTAGAGGTCAGCATTAAGGGCTGTCTGTCCTCCTCCCCTTCCTGAAATAAACAGCGACATTGGATCTTTTAATCAGAGCTCTGATGAGCCATGCAGCGTTGGGGAGATTGCATTACATGGGTGTATGTTCTAGTCACTGCCTCTTCTGTGCTTTGCCTGCAAGTTTGTCTTTCCTATTACAGACAGACTGCCTTGCAAATCTCATTGCCTTAATGCCAGACTATTAAGGACGGAACAGTCCAGTCCTGTACACGAGTTAAAGCAGATATAAATAACGGAAGCACATAGCTGAGAAATATTAAAGCCTTATGTGTACTATGTATTTTGTTACTGGTGGATTCACACTGTTGTTCCTACTTGTTTTGTTGGATGTACTATGTCTTAGGTTTTTGTTTTTTTGTGATGAATTATTGTGAATGTGTACATTTACACCTATACTGATTTATTGTGTAGACAAAACATTGTCCTTTGGTTTCCCCCTAGAGCTAAATAAATAAATTAAACCCACAAGTGGGGCAAGCACCAAATTGAAAAATGGAGTAAGAGCCAAACAATATGGATAACTTAATTCAATAAAAAATAAGCATAATGAATAAAGAATATAATTTATTATTGAAACCGCAATCTCGTTGCTTATTACAGCATAAATAAATACTCTGTAGTTGTGCTGTATTCATTAGAGCTCTGCATCAACAGAACATCAGTCATTAAAGGGTATGTCATTCGAGTGCAGAATACAGAAGTGTTCTCTGTGCTTTAAGCTCATTTTATATGATCTCAGCATCTTATTGCAGTATAGCTGCAAACATCGTGGACGTGTTTAAAACTAAACCCAAATATTCATCTCTGTAGTGGGAATGATGGCAGTTATAGCCCACATCATTTTGCAAGTATATGAAATTATATTCACACATATGTATGATATCTAGTTTATACCTATACCTTAAATTGCAAGAATATAAGTTTATATCCAACAACATACAGAGAGATACAGAGAGTATTCGCTAAAGTGAAAATTGAAGTGAATTCAACATTTTACGCTAAAGAAGTCAAACTGAAAGCATACCTGACATTTTTTTTTTAAATTTGGCTATTTTGGCCTTAAATTTGAAGTAATTTTGAATTCACTCCGAATTCTCACTTGGTAAATAATCCTGCTAGCAGTGTACACTCACGCGATTCTGAGCCATCTGTTGCTCAGTACAGTGCCAGATCTTAGTTTCCAATGACTCACTTTTTCTGACTGGCTGAGAGTGTCAGCTGACTGCTTTCAGCCTATCACAGCACTCATTGCTAAAAAGGAATCCTCATTCAATGTTGAACTGCTCAAAAATGGATTAACGTTCAATGCCAGGTTCAATGAGAATAGTTATAGTGCCCCTTTCATTACCCTCAACATACTTATTCATACAGTTATTGGGATTGAAGACCTTTTTAAAATTAGTTGAAATTTGGTAGTTGCATATACCCCTTTTCTTCATCATTTCAATATGCTCTTATAATGTGTATTTCAGTTATATGAAATACCCTGGCACCCAAAGTATGTTAGAAAGCACACCACAGGGGTGAATGGGAAAAAGGTTAGGGCTAAAAATGAGTGCACTCCGGTTCCCTATTACATTTAAAGTTATTTTTATTTTGCTATTATTTTTTGAAATCTTATTTTAATTAAATTTACATATTAAATATTTATTTTGATATATATTTTTTATGTGTAACAATTTTGTTAAAGGTATAAGAGAAAAGCCAGATGGACAGAATTAGCACATAATTGTTAAAAATGTGAACATTTGATGTATGTAAAAGCTTTTATATGCATGGATATCTACAACAATCCTTGCAAACATAACAATAACAAAGTATTTAAGCTGGTGAGAGTTGTAGAACAGTTAGACAAGAAGAAACTATGTTCGAGTTTCAAATAATAGTAGTTACAATGGAACAGCTGTGCGGGCAAGAAAATAGGGTAGTGTGCTACCGATTTACTAAGAAAGGGAGAGAAAAAGAAGGTGGGGGGGGGGGAGAAATCACAAAAAAATGTGCCATATTGGCAATTAATACATTTAGAAATCCAGGACTGTTTGTTTTGTACACTGGTCTTGGAGGCACCAGGGTAGACAATGATCAGGATCTTCCTTGCAGGAACATGTTATCATTTATACAGGAAGGTGCTTATCAACTGCTCCCATCTACTTCTAAAACCAACTACCAAACCCAAGCAGGGAGGTGGTGTAGGTGATGAAGCTCCTGTACCCAGACTGAGTACCTCCACCCATTAAGCTTCCTAGCCACTTGCAGGGACCCTGGAACACTTCAGCCCCAGTCGCTGCAGCTTCACTGGGGTCCTTCTGGAGCTTTTCCACCAAACCAGGCTGCAGCTTTTCTTCCAGACAGGTATTGTCCTCTCTGCCTCTTCCGCTGCAGCCCTCCTTCCAGGCAGGTATCCACATCTGCTGGCAATGTTATAACTCTTGTCTTTAATAAGACACTTGCTGCTCTCCGGCCTAGCTCCCTTGCATTATCCCAGGGTTAGAGGCATCCTGCAAACCAGGCTAAAGACTCTGTAACTGAGATCCATGCACATTCAAAAAGGAACTTACCTACAAAACTTAAATTTTCTTCTGACTAGCCCATATGATTATTACATCAAGATTGCTGTGACAACTCAATAAAAATACAAACAGTCAAATCACATTAGACAACATACAGGAACTTATAATAACATAACGACATATTTATAAAAGGGTGGGAAAGATAATAATTAACATAAAACATCTCTCCTGCCTGCAGAAATAGCAATATGCAAATCTGTCTGAATATGCAAATGAACCTGCCTTACTATATAAGTAGTGCATATTGCTGTTGCTACCAACAGAGGGCACTACTCAGGCTCCATAGTCAAATCCACCTAGTTGGTAGCAATCCTCAGCAGTACAGGAGAGAAGGCAAAACATTTAACAATATGCACACACACGCATTATAAACAATTACACACACACCCTGCACATATAATGGGTACAGGGTGACTAAAACATAAGAAAAGTTCAGCAACCTACATAAATAGTCTGTCTGAAGATCCAGCTGATGGTGACTACCGTCACAGTGTACATCTTGGGGGAACTGCACAAATATAAAAGAGGCATACAACAAATATATTTCAGGGGGCAAAGTTGGCGGTGCAGACATAACTGAAAGCAGTTGGGGAGCAAATAGAAATTAGGAACACAATTATACAAAATATAAAGGAAATTTTGTGCTATTATAGATTGTCCGAATGCACAGTTCAATCCTTCAGTACAACACCTGGCTGTTGGTAACATTCTATTGAGAACAGATAGACGTAAGAGGGAAAAGACTGAAAGTAAAAAGTTAAGAAGTATTTTAATGAATCTAGGCATATATACTTTCTAATCTTAACGATCTTTTTATGTTTTTGCTATCTTCTGGCATACACTAAAAAGTAACTCTTAAAATGTTTCAATAAACCAGTTTTTTTTTCCTCGTATATAATGTGAATACCCAGGAATCTGTGGGATACCCAGGATTATTCAGATTATTTCTCACTTAACAAGCAGCAATATCTCATAAATTTCTTATAATATCTTCACGATGCCTGCTCCGAGCCATCCTGTTTTAGAAACTTTGCTCTTATTTAAAAGATCACGTACATCACAAGGCTTGCTAGCAGGCACACTGTATATATTTTAAAGGCACTTCAACTTCAATTTTTTTTTTATTACATTTCCAATTTAGACCTTATTTGTTGCCCCAGAATCACAACAGCGCCACTAATAAAAAAATAAAAAAAACTTGAAATCTCTGCTGTATTGGGAATATCATTTTATATCATCAGGTTTTTTTTGTTTTGTTTTTTTACGAGTCGCTTAGTTAAATAGGCAACCAATTCCCACAGCGGATACTGACCAAAATGAGTCTTTTGGGAGCAAACACCTAGATTAATTGTAAATACAAGAGGAGGTCTCCAGATAATCTCTCACTGTCAATGCGATGGCGTTTTGAAAGCCAGACAAACATTATACAGTATACTGCATCAGGTCTGTTTTCAGAGAGGGTGGGGGGAACGGATAAATCATACTATGAAGGGTCCACATAGAAAATAGCAAAACAGCAAATAATAGTGGAGTTTAAAGGGCAGCAAAATAATGATAAAGGGGAAATCAAACCTGTCAGGCTCTTCCTTTGTGCAGTGAAAAGTACTCATTTTCAAGCCATCCCCTTCATTGTTACATTTCTCATAGGCACCTCTAGTGACGAGCAACAGTTATCATTTGTACCCATAATGGGCAGCAGTGTGCTGTCACAGTAAGTTAAAGTATTAGACTGTACAGAGAAACAGCAGGGCTGGCCATTCTAAGCTTTGCTTTTTGTGCTGTTGGAACAAATGAGGCCATTCTCAACCTTTTACTCTTGTTGCTCTAAACACAAAACTGCATCTATATTAACGGCACCAGGTTTACTGAAAGAATGGATTGTGATATTGCTGTCAGAAGAAATTGTCTTTAATATCTTTCTGTTTCATGTTTTGTATAACAGAAGTGTTTTCACATATAATATTGGAGTGATTTGGCGTGTTTACTTATGTATATATATACATATTCACACATATACAGAAAATGAATAGAAAATAAGAATCATTTGTTTGTATAGTGGGAAAATAAACACACGTATTGGGATTTTTTTTTAATGAATATTTATATAATTAGGGTACAGTGACGGAAGTAAATTAATAAGTCAGGCTTTAACAGATGCTGGTGATAAACGAATAAGAAACTTGCATTCCCTCCCCCCCTCCCTCTTGTTTGGGATTGAGAATAATACATTTTTGTGTCCAACAAGAGAATGTTATGCAAAAAATGAGAGCGAAAATGTTGCCTATGTATGTCCAGTAAAATGTCCACTGTATTCAGAGAGCCTCGTCCTGCAATATATGCAGCAGAAGTAAGAAACACACGAGGCCAGAATGTTGTTGGAGTATTGTTGCAAATTACATGGCGGTATCTTGTTCTCAAATATCAGTATTGGCCATAGAGATCAAGTATATATAGGAGCAAAAGTATCATCAATACTATAGCTCTGTATAAAGATTAGACAGCCTGCTTAGAGTAACTGCCATCACATGAGAGTTTGTAGGAGGTAAAATTATGTACAGAGAGTGTATGAGAAATAATAAGAATTAAGGTAATAATTGGTCACCCATTTAGTAAATCTTGTAAGTGTTTTGAGGTATTATAAGTGAAGGTTGTATGTTTGTCTATTTTGCTTGACTCTTTTGTGTTAGGATTTTAAAACAGCTCTGTGACTTTGCAGGTTTTATTTTTAAATTAATCCTTTTTGTTCCTCTTTTTCCCCTTGTTTTTATTTTTTGAAATTCACCTTAAAGGACAACACATGTTTTTTGTCCCAAATTTCTCATATATTTTAAGAATTAAATATAAGAAACAAAGAAAAGAACAGATTTAACACCAGGGAGAGAAGCGGGAAATTAAGGAAAGGTATGTTTCAGGTGACAGGGCCACTGTAACTAATTAGGTATGTGAATTTATATTATGTTACTCAATAGGTAAGGCATTTCTCTGTTTCCTTTTTCTAATCTGAAAAAAGGCCCAGAAACGGGTCTGGAAACTTAAAATGAGGTGGTTGGAGGTGAATCAACTATGTTGACATAACATAGCAAGAATAGAACAAATCTAGCCTGTTGGGGTTAGAATTATGAGATAGATGCTATAAAGCTAAGTAATAAGTGAATACATCGATAATCATAAAGAATATATGACATGTCATATAGCACATTTTAAATCTACACATTCCAAACTCTCATATTGCAGTGTTCTAGATACACATCAGTAGTCTGCACACTGCAATCACTCATACATGTAGACTTATTCACATCCTAGTCTAATCCCCCATTTACAAGGGGCAAACTCATGCATATACTGTGGAACTCATAAGACTCATTCTGCATCAGTTATTTCAGATTTGAAAGACAATTTTTTAAATTCTTCATATAAAACACTAATTAGAGATTTGTACAAAGACAAACCCATCATGGCTTATAAAAGATCAAAAACCTTCAAAGGATATTCATCCAACCATATAGAAAACCTATGCATTCAAGTACGTGTGCCTCCTCACACACCACTAATTTGGAAGGATATTTCTTCAGACAAATGGGTTGTAAAGATTTTTCAAAGGGGTTTACAATTCCCCCTTTTAAGGTTCCCAGTTCAGAGGTTTGCAACCAGCAGAGAGGTCAACCAATTGCTAGATGCCTCCTTTTCTCTAGCATTAAATCAAGGGAAGATAGAGTTGGCATACATGTTCATCACAGGATCGGTGAGTCTGTTGTTCCCCATCCTAAAATCAAATGGTTCCTTGAGACTGGTTCTAAATATGAGGTCTCTGAACGCTTTTATCAAGAGACTGTTCAGGATGGAGTGTTTATCAAATCTTCCAGGCTTAGAACAGAACATTTTGTTTGCATGAAGTTAGATCTAAAAGATGCCTTCCATTCATTCCCTATAGCCAAGAAACACAGGCTTCTGTGGAAAGGAAAGGTTTGGCAGCGGACTGTTATGGTGTTTGGCCTCTCCAATGCACCATACACATTCTCCAGAATAATTAAATCAGTTAAAGCCCATGTCAGACTGAGAGGTTGCATGTGTCTGTACTTTCTAGACGACATCCTGCTAATGTATCCAGATGGGGAAGTTCTTGCTTCTCCGGGGGACTATCTTACTTCCTTTTTACAAAAACTAGGATTTGTAGTGGATTTACAGAAATTAGTCCTAATTCCCACTTAAAGCATTCTTTATCTGGGTTTTGTACTGAACACCGGGACTATGTCACAAGGAGTCAGGACAAATGGGACAAATTATTGATACATCTGGCCTCATCTCACCAGGGTTAGTTTTTGCAGTAGAAGTCTTCTGTTTTTAGGGGATTGATTAAAACAGGGTGGCCATTTTGAATCACAATTATTTCTCCCCAAGAAGGTCAGAGAAGAGTTAAAGTATATTCTGAGGTTAGGAATCCCTCTTCTTTGTCCCTTGTTAAAACAGCCATTTGCTGTTACTCTGACGTCAGATGCCTCAAATCATGGTCAGGGTGCATTTACAGCACAAAAAGCGGTAAGATGAATTTGGTCAGACCAAGAGAGACTCCTTCATATAAACATCTTGGAGTAAGAACAATACAATTTTCTCTCAAGGACCAGGTGTTGGTAAAAATCCAATTGGACAACAGGACAGTGGTGGCTTATATTAGCCAAGAGGGGGCACAAGATCAAGGGTTCTTTGTTTGGATGCTCTAGATCTTTGGTCTTGGGCTTTAGCAAACAAACTTTGGGTTATTGCAGAATACGTTGCATGAGAGGCGAACAAGCTCCCAGATTCTCTCTCTCTCCATTGTTTGTCTCTGGCAATGGTTCATTTAAAGATTGCTCTATTCCAATGAATAGATTTCAGCCACAGACAAGTAGATATGTTTGCATCCCAAACTTCTGCACATACTCCCAGGTTTGTCTCCAGGATTTAGACAAAGGGAGCTTGGAAAATGGATGCAATATCTTTTCAATGGACAGATGTTCCAGCCCCTTATGCTTTTCCCCCTCCATCTTTACTGATAAGAGTACTGGAGAAGATCCACAGGGACAAGGTACAGAGTTTAGTTCTCATTTACCCAGTATCAACCTCCAGATCCTCGTACACCTTAATCCATCAGTAAGTCAAGGGAACCAAGATTCCATTGGGCTTGACTGTGGACTGCTTTCACGGAACCAGCAATCTTTTGCTCTAGCTTCCGCAGCTGATGTGGATTGCAGCCTTAGTAGGCTGTAAACACATCCCCTTTTATCAGATCAGGGCTTGGACATCATTAATTCATATTTTAGAAGCATAACTAGGGTAAGGTATTGAAAGATGATTGAGGAATTCAAAGATTTCTTTTCTATCTTCTTTTTATGGGTCTGACACCATTCCATTGGCTTTAGAATTTCTTACCCTTAAGTTCCATTCTGGTTTAGTGGTCAGTAGCCATTAAGGCCTATGGGTCTTACATTTTCTTATCCCTAACCTTACTCAAAATGCCCTGTATTTGAGATTACTAGAAGGATTATCAGTCTGCCGCCCATTAACTTCACGTTATACATCTACTTGGGATGTAGATCTTTTATTAAATGCCCTTAATTCCTTGCATTATGCTAAGATTGATTTAAGCTGGACTGCTATTAAGTTGGCTTTTCTGCTGTTTTGGCCTTGGCAGCTAGAGGAGCTGAGTTAACTCAAATTTCTATTTAGAACCGTGGTTATTATGGACCCCAGGAGGGTTCCATATTATACTAAAAGGGAGACAAAAAACTTTCCATATTTCCCCAGGTCCGGTGGAATTGGATTTGGTTCAAGATTCCTCTGAACCAGGCTAATGTTTAGTCAGTCTCTTACAATCTTACCTTGATCTTTCTGCTGCTGTTAGAAATTATATAATACACTTATTTATTACATCAAGGAATTGCTTTCATCCAATACAATTAGAGGTTGGAATAGAGGTTTCTTAGGATCAGGTGTGTGCTATTCTACAAACTAGCTTGCTAGGTGTTTATGCCTGACAAATCAGAGTTTGCAGGAATCTATTATCTAATATCCAATAGCACTCATCCCACCCTTCCCTAGTGTAAGGGTTTTGCCTGCTTGTGGTAGTTTGTTTTTCTTTCTAGATGTTAAGGTTATCTTGTGGTTTTCTTCAGCCTATTTCTAACTGCTTTCTGTCTTTTACAGATTATAACCGTACTCCGAGACAAGACCAACAAACCAAGGACCTACCTAAGTAGGAAGATTGGATGCTAGTAGTATCTGCAATATGGAATTCTGTGCTCTTTGCATAAAGAATCTGCTGTCAGAGACGTGTTACAACATTTCGTTTATCTTTACAGAAGTTCTTTTCTTACCATTTATGATGTTTCAGTGTATTTTTTATGTGTTCTTAAGCATATACATTGTTGCTTTCTTATCTGTTTGTGTAGTATGCATACATCTTCAAGTCCCTCTTATATGTCTTTTTGCGTTATTAAATAGTGATGTTACTACCGCAAAGGATTCTGGTTGGGAATTTTCAAATTAGTTAAACAAAGAATCACTTTTTTGCCTCATTCCATTTTAAACATGGATTCCTTTGAGTCTGTGTTTGCTGAAACTCAGGAAACACAACTTAGGAAAAGATGCAAAGCCAGTGAACCACTCATGGACAGCTGTTTCATGGTAATGCAAATCATCAGCATGAGGTTGGTTACTGGCTTGCTAGTGAGGCTTGACAGTACTTGAATGAGGCAAAAATTTGATTTTTTTGTTAAACTAATTTGCATATTCCCACCTAGAATCCTTTGCGGTAGTAACATCACTGCATATTTGTGATTTCTGTAGGAAAAGCATGCTTATGGCTTGACTGGTATGCAGATATTTCTTTAACATCATATTGACTATCCACTGACTTCAGGTGGAAGGGGGTTTCAATCACAATTTTTCCCCACCATAACTTTTTTTGAGTTATTAAATGTATTCTTGTTTTTCTTTTATGTATACAGTTGCAAGAAAAAGTATGTGAACCCTTTGGAATGATATGGATTTCTTCAGAAATTGGTCATAAAATGTGATCTGATCATCATCTAAGTCACAACAATAGACAATCACAGTCTGCTTAAACTAATAACACACAAAGAATGAAATGTTGTCATGTTTTTATTGAACACACCAGGTAAACATTCACAGTGCAGGTGGAAAAAGTTTGTGAACCCTTGGATTTAATAACTGGTTGAACCTCCTTTGGCAGCAATAACTTCAACCAAACGTTTCCTGTAGTTGCAGATCAGACGTGCACAATGGTCAGGAGTAATTCTTGTGCAGAAATCCATATCATTCCAAAGGGTTCACATACTTTTTCTTGCAACTGTATATACACGTTTTCTCTTGGGTCAACTTGAAAACTATGTTGGGTGGTCTTTGTTATCGTGTTATTTTTTCCTTCATGATATTAATTTTGTTTTATGACAACATGTGGCATTTGTCATAATTCATTGTGATCAATCATTAATGATTAAAATTTATTTTTTGATGTTCATTTATTATTCTCTTTTGTAGATTTTTATATTTATTACTTTCTTCTTATTTTGATGTAGATCCTATCTTGCTTCTTCTTTGTTATTTTTGTACCTTTGATGTAGCTATAAATTGGTCTTGATGCAATGCAGCATTTGCCTTTGGTTCCTTAGACTATTTATCAATAAATGTTCAGCATATTTTTTAATATTATAATTATTTTTTCATTATTATCTGTCATGTACAGGGTTGGTTGATACATACATGCACATGATTCCACCTTCAATCCTTGGCTTGACTTCGTAAGCAAAGATTTAGGAAGCGGGTTGCTCATTTCTGCTGTAGACACGCTGGTGGCTAACAAGGCCAATGAGGGGCAGGCAGATCTGGGGCACAGCAGCTGTAAGGGTAAATGTGGTCTGACTTTGATGCCACAATGTCACGGTGCTTCTGGATATGTACAGCTTTTGGATTATTTTACAGCATTTATAGTATGGATTTTTTACTGGGACCTAATAGGTTTTGGCCTCCAGCCTCTTTTATCCCCGTGTTTGGAATGCATATGCATTTCAGGCATCCTTTTGGTGCCATTCATGGGACGTGTTTCCATTGAAACGCACATGCATTCCATGCCTCGGCTGAGTGCTGATTTTGTTATATATATCTTAGTACATATGGATGATACTGTCACAGATATATAGCCTGTATCATGCAGGTACTTTTACTTTTATGGCTCTTTGATGCCACATTTTTCTTACCCTTCATTCTTCATTCTTAGGGGACGTGGACTAGGTGCTATTTTGTTGGAATGCATGTGCGTTCCAAGTCTTAGTATGGCATCACTTTTAGGACAGTATCCTATATACTGGAGCGCACAGGTGTTCTGGGTCTTGGCTGAGTGGCTCTATATCTGGATTCTCTTATCACAGGGATCACATTTTTATTGGTTATATTTATTGCACATTTTTTTCTGGTCTTAATTGTGTATTTGTTTTTCCTTTCTTTTCCTCAGTCTTTTCCTTATGTATTTTGAGAAGTTCCCATTTGCAGTCATGTGACCCGCTGATGAGGACATCTTTGCTAATTAGTGGGTGACCACCGTTACCCTGCTGCAATCAATTGCTATCATTAACAATTTATAGAAGGCTAAATTGTTCCTTTGTTGTCTGTCCTCCCATGAGAAAGGCTCACAGTTGATACATTGCTGTTGTTGTTTTTCCTTTTGGTGTCCACGGTTTCTTTTCCTATACCATTTTCTTTCTAGTTTAGTTTGGTATGTAATGTACTAATTGTTTTTTTGTTTTTTTTCTTCCTATGCTTTTGATATATCAAGCTATAGAACAGTGATGGCGAACCTATGGCACGTGTGCCATAGGTGGCACGCAGAGCCCCCTCTCTCGGCACGCGGCCATAGGTCGCCGGATGGAGGGAGGGTGCGCTCCGCCGGCGCATCCATAAGGCGGCACAAATGGCGCCTTAGGGTGCCCGGCGGGCGCAAAACCGGAGTGACCGGCAGGAGGTGAGCGCATAGCGCTCCCTCCTGCCAGGCACTCTGTCTAAGCACCACGGTACAGGAACTTATGTTTCCTGTACCCGGGCGGACGGAAATGAAGTGCTCGCAGAGAGAGCACTTCCTGTCCGGCTGGGTACAGGAAACTGAGCTCCGCGGTGCACTCCTCCACGCTACAAGGTAGGAGAGCAAGGACAAGTGGGGAATTAAAACAAGGAGGAAATGGAGGGGGGAAACTGATGTAGGGAAACTGAGGGAGGTATGGGGAGAGAAACTGAGGAGGGTGGGGGAGAAAACTGAGGGAGGTATGGGGAGAAAAACTAGGTATGGGGGAGAAACTGAGGAAGGGGCATGGGGAGAGAAAACTGAGGGAGGTATGGGGGGAGAGAAAACTGAGGGAGGTATGGGGGGAGGAAAACTGAGGGAGGTATGGGGGGAGAGAAAACTGAGGGAGGTATGGGGGAGAGAAAACTGAGGAGGTATGGGGGAAACTGAGGGAGAGATGAGGGAAACTGAGGGAGGGATGGGGAACTGAGGGAGATGGGGGAAAACTGAGGGAGGGATGGGAAAGAAAACAGTGGGGGGGGCAGGGGGGACAACATACACACAGCACCCCTGTCCTACACATATCACCCCACACAAAGACACACACACATCACCCCACACCACCCCACATCACACCACACACATCACACCACCCCACACACACACATCACCCTACACACAAACACATACACTGTACCCCTCAATGCAGTGTGTGTACACTCAGCAGTCTGTCTGTGTGTGTACACTCAGCAGTCTGTCTGTGTGTGTACACTCAGCAGTCTGTCTGTGTGTGTACACTCAGCAGTCTGTCTGTGTGTGTACTCAGCAGTCTGTCTGTGTGTGTACTCAGCAGTATATGTGTGTGTGTGTACTCAGCAGTCTGTGTGTGTACTCAGCAGTCTGTGTGTGTGTATTTAGCAGTCTATGTGTGTATGTGTGTGTGTATTTAGCAGTCTGTGTGTGTGTGTACTCGGCAGTCTGTGTGTGTGTATTTAGCAGTCTGTGTGTGTATTCAGCAGACTGTGTACTCAGCAGTCTGTGTTTGTATTCAGCAGTCTGCTAAATACAGACAGACTGCTAAGTACACAGACAGACTGCTAAATACACATACAGACAGACTGCCGAGCACACACACAAACTGCTTAATACACACACAGAGATGTTAATTAGTTCGGACAACTGTATGAGTTGTTTTTTCTAAACTTAAACCTCAGTATTCAGGTTTAATTGGCGTTTTGGCACTTTGAGGGAAAAAAAATCTGGCATGTATTACGGTTTGGGCACTCGGGCTCAAAAAGGTTCGCCATCACTGCTATAGAGGATGTAAGTCCTCTTATTAGGAAGTCAATGTATGGCTGGATTTTCTTACCTTGTTGTCCTTTGATATATATCTTTTTTATTTGTACTTTGTATTTTTTGTATTCATTGTGTATGTATGGTTCAGATATATCTTTCAGCAAGTTTCTAATAGAGATTTATTTTTAGTTTCTCTGTCATCATGATTTGACTCAGAATTAGCAGAATAATATGCGACTGTCCTGAACACTCTCCAGTGAGGTGTAGAACACTTTTTGACTTGCTATTGAATTCTTCAATGTACTAATTTTCAAAGAATTGAAATAAACTAAGCTTCTGCCATATATTAATATATACATAGCAACACTCTATGCCAGCAGATTCCATGCATCTTTACTAAATCGCTAAAATATCCACTACACCTTCGGATAATAAACATCAATGAAAAGAAATGTCCAAGTAGTGTAAGAGATCGGTTAAGAACCCTGTAATTGTCAATGTGCCTATCTCTCGCAGAGGAGACATCTAATACACTGTAATAATGAATTTAAAAACCTGCAGGCCACACCATGTGGAACCATTAATTTACATAGTCCAAAAAGGAAATATTTCACTATTCACACTCCTGCTTTTTCATCTCATTCTCTATTGATTTATTTTTGGGTGGTGGTCTGTCTATATATTTCCAAATACATCAATAGCATCAGAGCAATGAATAACCAAATGTCCACCTGGATTTCAATTTAGGAAGTTGTGACTACTGCCTCTGGCATGTCCATACTGTGGGTATTGAAGCAGCTGCTCCTGTTATTTGGGTTATTAAGGAAGAGCCCCAAAAAAGTTTATATTGAGTTTCAGACCTTAGGTCCCCAATCATAGTCACAGAGATGAGATCCAAATTACAGCAGGGAATTCCACCTTTTTTATAACACTATTACTTAATCATTACTTAATACCACAAGATACCCTAACTTCTATGTAGTATGTAGATCCCTCAACTCTCATGGTGCAGAAGGATAGGAATACACATGTCTGCTTAACGCTAGATTAGATCAAAGTTGTTACACAGAGGAAAATATAAATATATATTAGAGCATAACAAGCATATTATGAAGACTTTGCCATTTTCTTTACATATAGTAATCCATGGATCACACAACAGTAACCTTAGGGAGACAATCCAATATATTCTGCATTTAGAAGCCACTGGGTATGTTTTGCACAATTAGGGGCACATAATACTTTCCAAATTAAAACGCAATCAGCCAGTTTGTCTTTCCCAGTCAGGGGCACAAAGTTACACACGAGTCAGAGGGAGCCGGAGGAATAATGATATCAGCCTGCACACTATGGACACATGATGGTGACATGCAAACTTCTAAATGTGGACATACATACGTCTTTTCTGATTTGTAAAATTTTATATATATATAACTATGTTTACCACCTGAAGACATGAGTACATTGTATAGCCAGAATTAGGTATACATTTTAAAAAAATATTATATATGCTGCCAAACTTCTGGAATAAAGGCCAAACTTGTGGAATAAAAGGGAATCATGACATGTAACACATGTCATGTGTCCTTAAGGGGTTAAATAAGTATTTAAAGCCATTATATTAATGCTTAGTCAAGCTACCTTTTGCTGTAATAGCAGCTTAAACTGTCTTTAAAGAACACTAATGGGTCAGGAACACAAATGTGTATTCCTGACCCTGTAGTGTTAAAAACCAATTTTAGCTGAGTATCCCATAGAATTTCCCATAGGAAAGCATTGGATTGGCTGAGATTGTCAATTTTGATGATCTCAGCCAAGGATTCGGGGCAGGGGTGGAGAAAAAACGCCACCCTGACCAATCTCTAAAAAGGCAATGATTACATGAAAATGCCTGCAGGGACCTAATACCTAAAGGGGCAATATGCCTGTTGACTATATTGTACCTAAGTATTTTGGATTAAATATCCACATGCTTTGCACATTGGCTGAGAGTCTTCTTTACCCATCTTTCTTTTCAGATTTTCTCTGTATGGTTCAAGTTGATTAACTTGTGCTTGTGAACTGCAGTTTTTAATAAGTTACACAGATTCACAATATGATCAAGATCTGGGGACTGGAGTCCGCAACTCCTTCCAATTCCAATTGTCGGAGAGGGCGGTGAAGTACCTGGGTCCCGAGGGACCTCTCCCACCTATATGCAGCGAACTTCCCACCCTTAATGACTATGATCCGGAAGAACCTGGTGGAATGGACGTTGCCACATATCTCCTGGTTGGGACGTATCGCGGTGGTGAAAATGAATATCCTGCTGCGAGTCCTTTACCTGTTTCAGACTCTCCCCATTCGGATACCTTCTACATATTTCACATCGCTCCGATCCTTACTGATAACTTACATATGGGGCTCTCATAAACCCCGCCTGCGATACCAAACCTTGACTAAACCGAAGACGGAGGGAGGGTTAGCGGTTCCGGATTTTCTCTTGTAGTACCACGCGACCCACCTGCAGAGGATAATGGAATGGGCCAAGGATGGGGTGAGTAAATTAAGCAAAGATGTAGAGCAGGCCCAAACGGGCGGATCATTGGTGGCACTAATATGGATGAACCCCAGGGCTAGCAGAATGAAATAGGGACAGCAGCCATGCGTTTCTGCCACTTTGAAGATATGGCACAGGATCGCATCCAGACTGGGACTTTCATCATACCCCCTCACCAACAACCCCAACTTTCAACCTGGACTGGAGGGCAGACCTTATGCATGCTTCTTTCCACATGGCCAGGTCCAAGCTCGCCACATGTTCAAAGGGCCTGAGCTCAAGACACTACAAGACTTAATGGGGGACACCAGGGGGGCCTTTTTACACACACTCAAATACAAGCAGATGAGCAGGTTCCTCAAACAGATCCCCCAACGACCTGATATATCCAGGACACTCACTTCCTTTGAGCGACAGTGTACCGATCACGACCCACAGACGCGCGCCATTTCCCTTTTGTATTCTCTCCTACACGTGCAATTGAACCTCCCAACCCCTAGGTACATGGGGAGATGGGAAGCCGCCTTAGGTGTAACCTTTACCACAGACCAGTGGAGTAAGATCTGCAACTTGGTACATCATTGTGCGCTTGCTAGTAAGACACAGGAAACGGCATACAAGCTCCTGACACAGCATGAACCCCGCTCTGGACGGAGATTGCTGGCGCTGCCATGCCGCCTTGGGCACTTTTTTACACGTCTGGTGGGACTGCCCTAAAATCAGACCCTTCTGGTCTGCGATTAATGCCACACTACAGAAATTTTCCGATAACCCCCCGGCCTGCCAACCTTCCTTCTGCACCACACCACCACCCCGACGGCCAGATACAAGAAATCGCTGTCTATCCACATTTTAAATACGGCCAAACAAGTAATTCCCCTCTACTGGAAACAGGAACCCCCCCCCCCCGTTGACTTTGTGGTTCGACAAAATAGAGGACATGCAACGGCTAGAAGAACTGACATTTATGGCCCGAGGAAGTATCCAATCTTACGCGGATGTTTGGACTCACTGGCTGATGGTCGCGTACCACACTGACTTTCGTGCCTTGCTGACATGCGGCACGACTGACCCGGTGGCTTAGGGGACCCCAGGACGCTCGCAGCCCCCGCTTGTGGGAAAGCAGGGAAGATTCTCCTGACCTATCACTCATACACCCGCCCTTTAGAGACACCCGAATAAGGGGAGCAGTAGGAGACATTCCTGACACAGGCTAATCACACAGCTAGGGAAACAACCAGGCGAATGCCTGGACATAGGCTCTGGGGTGCCCCACTACACGTCTGGCTCACTACATAGCGACTCTACTTAGACACATACAAGAGCACTACACATATCTGACATGCTACGTAACCAGACAGCAGACTTTGAGCCCCTACCTGCTGACCCGTTCGTTATCTTACCCAGCCCTGCGCACCTCTCAACCCTGGTATCCCATACTATATGAATGGGACCAAGTTAAACTGGTAAAAGCTCATGCGATCTCCGATTGTAACTCGGAGGTGTTCCCAGCACAGAGTACCCATCCCTAGAGCTACACTATGGTTCCGTCTGCTTAATCCACCTTGAAGGGTTGTGTTTCACTTTCTCCACCTTGAATAGTTTTGTTTTACTTTTTTTCCCTAGAGAGTATGGAAAAGGAAGAGAACATAGAGAAAGTAAAAGTGAACAACCAATACCACGATGCTAGACCTTTAGAATCCCTCCAAAAAATAGAGCAAAGCACCTAACAAGCTATCTAATGACTGGCTGCTCTTATGTAAGTTAACCAAACCGAGCATGACACACACCCTGGGAGGTCTCATAACCCAGCATTTAACGGCTTAACGCCCCCATACTGTAAGACTTATCAGCTGTGAAGATCTTCCTTACCAGCTAACCCCTAATACCCACCCCACCTTAGTTAACCTACACATTGCCTAAGCATAGCAAGCCTATTACTGTCTCATCCCTGTACACCTTCCTACGTCTGACCCGCTAGACGCGACCGATTAGAGTACTTAACTACTTTAAAAATAGAAGATGAGGCATTTTTGTCTAGGAAATGTTCACCATTCCTGTTAATGTTAATGCTGTGATATCCCCGTCTTGTAAGCAACATGTACATTTCCTTTTCTTTATTCTGTATCCCAACTCGCATGCCTTAATAAAAGAAAGATTAAAAAAAAAAAAAAAGATCTGGGGACTGAGGATATTCACATTTTTGTTATTGAACCATTCCACAGTTGCATTTGCCTTGTGCTTGGGATCAATGTCTGACTGTAAGGTGCACTCTATCATCTGACCACAAAACCTGTTCTTACAGTCCAGCAAAATCAATCTCAAAGTTATTAGTATACTCCAGATAAGCTTTCATATTGCTATTTTTTTCCCATGGACTTGCAAAAGTATTCAGACCCTTAACGCATTCTATTATTTTACTAAAAAGACTCAATACTTAAACTCAAAATTAACTATTTTAAGGTGAAATTTGCTAAATTTGGGATGATTCAATAAAGTCTGAATGGCTCTGTAATGAATGGGGCAAAACCATCGGCTGTGTACAGGCCAATTCGAACTGCAATGCTATTTAACAATGTATGCATTTTCTAAGTCGACCTCCAACGAGCCTGTTTGGTTCGGATCTCAGCAGGGCCAAACACTGCCAGGCAAATGAAATCTGGACTGAATGCTGCAAATCTGAGTCTGGATTTTTTTATTTAAAAAAAAAAGTGGACTACTTGTAAGCTGGCAGCATTAGCAGCTAATAGTTTTTTTTTTTTTTTAAAACCTTGGTGGATTGGTGGAGCGAGGTTTGTGGTGGCTGGCCAGTGCTTGCAGGCCATCTGCCATATTAAAAAAAATACATAAAAATCCTATGGTGGTCAATGAGGTCTCCACAAACCTTTGCATGGCACGTGAGAGCATTTTGACTAACATGTTAAAATTTGCAATTTGGCAACCATTGCTCCCCAGTTGATAGAAAATGGCCCCATCTTGTCTCATGGGGATAGGGCCTTTAAAATAATGAGGGAGGAGGCATAGTCCCCCCCTTGTGTCCCCACCTGTGGGCATTGGGTGAGGTACTTTAAAATAAATAATGGGGGGGGGGGCGGGGGTGGACAGATTACTTTCCACCTGCCTATCCCCACTTGTGGCTAGCAGCTGGGGATATTTAGTAAAATAAAGGAAGGGTACATCATTATGTCCCCCCTGATGTCACCCATGACCACAGGTGAGGGCTATTGTAATATTCAGGGGGAAAATGTAGTGTCCCCTAACCCCTGCCCATGTGTATCAGGTGGGGGAACTAATTACTTAAATAAGATGAGTGAACATGATATTGTTCACCCTTCCATATCTCCCTGGGTTGCTAGGAATCCCTAAACCCCTTGCCACCCTGCAAAAAATAATCAGTCCCCACCTACTCCCTCACCCTAATAATAGTGAGAGGGGGCACTAAACCTGTTAAAAAAAAATATGTGCTCACCATCAGAAGTCTTCTTCTAATTTGATTGCTTTTCTGCCCCAAGCAAGTCCAAATAAAAATCTATAATATCCTAAGCAACTAATGAAAATTAAAAAAAGACAAAACGCTGAATCGCTTTAACCTCCCTTACAGTAATATTGGGGTCTCATTGACACCATAGGCTTTTTATTTATTATTATTATTAATATTATTATTATTATTTTTTATTCATTTATTTACTTTTTCAAGATGACAGGTGGCTAGCAGGCATTATCTGTCGTCATATAATGAACTTTGAGGTTTTATTTTAACCATATGCTTGCTGGCTGCTAGTGCAGCCAGTGTGCAAATAGTACTTAAAACTATAATTTACTTAGATGAAAATCAATTTTATTACAACCGGTGCTTTGTGAATATTTCAAATTCTATACTTTGTATTGGATTCAAATGCAAAAGAGCAGATTTTAATCTGGGTACAGAATTAATCTGGGCAATTGATGCAATATCGCCCAGTCCAACAGAATTCTGTTGGCTTGAGTAAATTTAAGAATTTCCAAAGCAGTAGAAATTCAGTTAGTTTCACTGGATTTTGTTAATCCTGACAAAATCCGGTGTTTAGTAAATGCCCTTGCCATGGCCACTCCATGTTAAAACAGCTGAAATAAAACCCCTAATGGCAACATATTTACATAACAATTGTCCTCTACATATAAGACCATAAAGTAACTTTCTTCTCTGGATAAGCATTATTTGTCAGTCTATAGATCTGAAGGAAAGCAATGACAATGAGAAAGAAAGTGCGTTCTACAGCAATAAGAGTACCCAAACTACACCAGTTAAAGGGAAACTATCACTGTACATGATCTTTAATATCATTTTTACTTCTTCCTCTTGTTACCAAATACATATTTGTGAGTTGCAGAAAATAAAATCAGTTGAAATCCACATCACTTTCTACTGCAACAGGTTGCTACCGTCTTTGCTCCCTGCCAATGATCGTTAAGAGCTCTGTCCTTCACATCTGTCAGTCAGCACAGACAGGGAAGAGGAGTCATGAAACAATGTATCTACTTTTCTGCGTCATTAGCAATGTGTAACTTGGGGTTGTCTTATCTGAACTGGATTATGACGTGATTTGCTAAATATTTAATTCTAATTTAATTTAAAAAAAACAAACAAACAAAAAAAACAAACAGAGCAATAGTAAAAGTTAACACAAATTAGCTACATTTGTGTGTTTTACTCAACTGTGTAATTTACAGAGATGTGACAATTTCCCTTTAAGAGTTAACATTACCCTTTCTGGGGTGCTGGTTGTACCCCTAGTTGGTTGCTTGAACAAAGCACAGCTATAGAAGAACTCATGCTGTTTGCCTTTATTATATCCTATAATACAGAGTGAGATCCAGAGCAATCGTAAGTACAAAATTTGTGTTTACAAGTCTACCTGGAAGGGAAAGAGTGAAGCAAATGTTTTGTGAAGAAAGCTTTTTTTCCTGTAAAATCTGTCTCTCGGTAGCAGTAATTATGTAAAATGCCAAAATCTGCAGCATCAAAGCATCTTTGTGATTTTGAATGTGCTTTAAATATGGGAGAAAAATATATAATGAAACAAGACGAGCATTTAAACCAGCATGAAAATGTTGCCTGCCCTTTCAGCCTAATTTGGTATAATTGGTTTCTAAAATAACAGTTTTTATATCTGATGATAGATGGACAGTTGCTTCTAGATACTGTAGAATGCGTAGGGAAAAAAAAATTATAATTGATTGCAATGTAAAAATAAATAGTTCTTCATACTGTTTTTATAGTGATAAGTTAAACAATCTGCACTTGTCCAATTCTGTTCTTTATATTATTATGGGGTTGATTTTACAAGGGATTATAAACAAAATTTGATTTATTTAGTGTTTGTTGCATTATATCTCAGTTGATGATGTGTATATTTGGTTAGATAGGATGAAGGTACATATCAGAAATGAAGGTTTAACCAGGAAAATACATTCTCGTTTAAAATATTAACTGAGGGATCAAACTCAATGGCCGGGGGAAAATGCCCAATGATGAAATTACCAGCAATTAAGTTGTTCTATCACACTTATAACCACAGAATAAAAATGCCTGTTGGCTTTTAAAACAAATATCCAAACATTAGAAGGTGCTTGTTGCTAGGCTTGATGGAAACTGATGGTGTAACAATAAAAAAACTGTTTCTGTCACTGTGAATAAACATGCATAAAACCACATGTTCTGAGTACTTTAGAACCTCCATAATAACAGAGAGCACCAAAGATAAATCCACTAAAGACACATCAGTAGATCCTTGTTCTCCACAAGTTTTTAGTGAGGGCCTAATTGCAAGTGCTCTCTTGAAGGTCTCTACTAGGGCATGTCAAACCCAATGGCTCTTTTCTCGATCTAATGAGAAAAGGAGATTCACAGGATCCCATGAAAGGAACAGGCTCCATGACTTATCCTGTTATTGCTACACAGTCAGTTTCCATCAAGCCTAGCAATTAGCACCTACTAATGTTTGGATATTTGTTTTAAAAGCCAACAGGCACTCTTTAGTCCAATAAAGGACCAATAAATGCACAATCTAACTAACTAATCCATATACCAATTTTGTCCAACATTGTAAATGGACAAAAAGTGACACATTAGTTTTGGGGATGTGAGTTGTGGGGCGAGGGAAGGGGACATCAGCAAGACTGTTCTGAGAAGTTTTAGGTGATAGCTGAATGTAGAACAAGAACAATGTAACATATGTACACCGTTTCAATCATTGCACTTACAGAGAAATCTGGACCCATGCCTTTGCAGTCTGGAGCTCTGTTCCGGACTGCGTAATGTCAATTCTGTGTATAAAGTACGTCCGTCGTCAGCGCGCACTAAACTGTGTTGAGTTTATCCCTTGCTTTCCTGCCCACTCTGACTGGCATACACTTTTGACAAGCTTGCTCTATGACGCCAACATGCTAAATGTTATAAACTTAGAATCTAAATGATTCAGTTTTAAAAGGTTGGGACAAAAGGAAACATTTAAATGTTGTCTGCGTTCGATCTTTGTCCCATAGAAGAACAGTTCAAATCAGCAGTTTTTATTGGTGACACATTACTCGTAAATGGTTTCTATTTAGTTTATCTAGTGCTTTATGTAGATTGAGGCTGAAGTGTCAGTGGTGAACCTAAAATGAACAAGCTTCGGATAAAAATAGAATGGTTTTTTTGCAGTTACGTTATCGTTATAAAAATATGAGTCACCCTAATTTTTACATCTACTTTTCAGAGTGCTCAATAGTTTTCAGGTTTCCACTGAACGTGAATTTTTTTATTGTTGTTTTTTTTTTATCACGTTATATCTCTTCGGCCCATATTGCAATGATCGTGTCTTATATTATACAAAAATTAGTTGGATTTAGCATGTATCTTTTACTATTTACTGCCGAATGTTAAAGGAACACTATAGGGTAAGGAACACAAACATGTATTCCTGACCCTATAGTGTTAAAACCACCATCTAGCCCCCTGGGCCCCTCATTCCTCCCTAAATATAGCAAAATCTTACTTGTATTCAAGCCTGAAGCTATAGCTCTGCATGCTGTTTGCCTCAGAATAGCAAGCTGTCTGCTGACCTCATCAGAAGTGGTGGCCTGATCCAATCACAGTGCTTCTCCATAGGATTGGCTGAGACTGACAAGGAGGCAGATCAGGGGCAGAGCCAGCACAATTCAAACACAGCCCTGGACAATCAGCATCTCATCATAGAGATGAATTGAATCATTGAATCTCTATGAGGAAAGTTTAGTGTCGGCATGCAGAGGGAGGAGACACTAAATGTTTGGATGCATTTTAGGCAGCCATGACCCAGGAAGGATCTCTAACTGCCATCTGAAGTGAAGTTATCACTAGGCTGTAATTAGGGCCAGCTTTAGGGGTGTGCACAGCTCACACATGCTGGGATTTAAAAAAATTTAAAAATAAAAATTTTGGCGGGGCGGAGCTAAAAGTGCTGGATAACTGCTGCAGGGGAAGCAGGAAAGAGTCCCTGCTTCCCCCAACAAACAGTCTACAGGAGCTGCACTGCCAGTCTGCCTCCACAATGAACAGAGGTAACTATGTGTGATTGTCTGTGTGAGTATGACTGTCTGTGTGTGTATGACTGTCTGCCTGTGTGTTACATAGTTACATATCTGAAAAGAGATATGCGTCCATCAAGTTCAGCCTTTCTCACATTTGTTTTTTGCTGTTGATCCAGAAGAAGGCAAAAAAAAACAGTTTGAAGCACAATTATGCAACAAGCTAGGAAAAAAATTCCTTCTTGACCCCAGAATGGCAGTCAGATTTATCCTTGGATCAAGCAGTTATTACCCTACATTGAAAAATTATATCCTTGAATATTCTATTTTTGCAAGTATGCATCTAGTACCTGTTTGAACATCTGTATGAATTCTGATAAAACCACTTCTTCAGGAAGAGAATTCCACATCCTGATTGTTCTTACAGTAAAAAAAACCTTTGCCTTAGACAAAATCTTCTTTCTTCCAGTCTAAACGCATGGCCTTGTGTTCTATGTAAAGTCCGGTTTGTGAATAGATTTCCACACAATGGTTTGTATTGACCCCGAATATATTTGTATAATGTTATCATATCCCCTCTCAGGCGACGTTTTTCTAAACTAAATAGGTTTAAATTTGTTAACCTTTCTTCATAGCCGATATGTTCCATTCCTTTTATTAATTTTGTAGCCAGCCTCTGCACTTTTTCTAGTGCCATAATATCCTTCTTTAGAACAGGTGCCCAAAATTGCACAGCATATTCAATATGTGGTCTTACCAGTGATTTATAAAGAGGCAAAATGATATTCTCGTCAGGAGAATGTATGCCCTTTTTCATGCATGACAATACCTTACTGGCCTTGGCCACTGCTGATTGACATTGCACATTGTTGCATAGTTTGTTGTTTATAACAATTCCCAAGTCCTTTTCGTGTGTTGTTATCCCTAATTCGCTTCCATTAAGGGTATATGTTGCTTGTGTATTCTTTACGCCGAAGTGCATAACTTTGCATTTTTCAACATTAAAATTTCATCTGCCATTTGAGTGCCTAGGACCCCAGTCTATCTAAATCCCTCTGCAGCAAAGTAATATCTTGCTCACATTGTATTATTTTACAAAGTTTTGTGTCATCTGCAAACACTGAAACATGATTTTCAATGCTGTCTTCAACATGTTAAATAAAAGGGGTCCCAGAGCAGACCCCTGAGGGACACCACTTGCCACCTCTGTCCAGATTGAAAATTTACCATTAATGACAACTCTTTGTACTCTGTTTTTAAGCCAATGTTCTACCCAAGAACAAGCATTTTCATCTAGACCGATTTCCTTGAGTTTGAACACTAATCTATTGTGTGGAACTGCATCAAATGCCTTGGCAAAATCCAAATATATCACATCCACTGCAACACCCTGATCTATACTTCTACTTACTTCTTCGTAGAACGCAATCAAGTTAGTTTGACATGACCTGTGCTTCATAAAACCGTGCTGATTTTTGCTGATAACCATGTTCTTCTCGAGGAATTCTTGAATATTATCCCTTAATAACCTTTCAAATATTTTACCAGCCACAGAAGTTAAGCTCACAGGTCTATAATTTCCAGGCAAGGATTTTGAACCCTTTTTGAATATAGGAACCACAGCTGCCTTCCTCCAATCCTCCAGAACACTTCCTGACTTCCTGAAAGAAAAGAATCTTGAAAGATTAAAAACAGAGGTTCACTTTTTCCTACACTTATTTCCTTAAGTACACGTGGGTGGATACCGTTAGGCCCTGGAGCTTTGTTTATATTAACTTTCTTTAGTTGCTGTAGCACCTTGTCTTGAGTTAACCAATTACAATTATGCTGCAAGTTTTTAGTAGCAATCATTTGCACATCTATTGCCATGGGTTCTTCCTGGTCTTCATTAACTAACACCCCTGTTTCAGTTTTTAGTGTACCTACACTTTCATTTTTGTTTTTTTTAGAATTTATGTACTTAAAAAATGCTTTGGGGTTGGTTTTGCTCTCTTTAGCTATAATTTTTTTTATTTTGAAGTTTAGCAAGTCTAATTGCCTTTTTGCACGCATTATTTGCTTCCTTATATATTTTGTAAGATGCATCTGATTTGTCCGATTTAAATGCTTTAAATGCCCTTTTCTTATTTTTAATCTCTTGTTTTACTTCTCTACTAAGCCACATTGGTTTTAATTTGTTTCTTTTATATTTATTTCCCAATGGTACATACTGAGAAATGTACCTTGCTAATATTTGTTAGAAGATGATCCTTTTATCCTCAGTGTTCTTTTCACTAAAGAGTTTATGCAAGTCACTATATTGTAAAGCTTCCCTTAACTTATTGAAATTGGCCTTTTTAAAATTATATGGTTTAGTATACCCCATGTGCTTTTGTTTTTTTGAGTTTATTTCAAAGGACACTATATTGTGATCACTATTTCCCAAGTGCTCACCTGCTTGAATGTTGGTCAAAAGATCAACGTTTTTTGTTAAAACCAGGTCCAGACAAGCGTCCATTCTAGTTGGTGCTTGTACAAGTTGTGACATGAAGGTGTCATTTAACAAGTTTAAAAACCTAATTCCCTTTGCTGAGCTACTAGTCCTTCTGTCCCAATTTATGTCCGGGTAATTAAAATCTCCAATAATTAAAGTGTTACCCATATTTGCAGCTTTCTCAATTTGCTCAAACAGCTGTTGTTCCTCGTCAATATTAATATTAGATGGTTTATGACATATCCCAACCAATAGTTGGTTTCCCTTCTTTTCTCCCAAGCAGATATTTATCCATAAAGCTTCCACATTTTCCTCATCGCATTCCATTTGCTTAAGATTAAGCTTTAAATCATGGTTGACATACACACATACCCCACCACCCTTCTTGTTTTTCCTATCCTTCCTAAATAAAATTTACCCATTTAAGTTAACTGCCCAGTCATGTGTCTCATCCCACCATGTTTCACTTATACCTATTATATCATATTGTTTAGTGTATGCTAATGCCTCTAATTCCCCCATTTTGTTATTTAGGCTCCTTGCATTAGTAAGCATACATTTAATATTATGCGTCACTTGGATATTTTGTGAATTATCAACATTACATAGCTTCTCTGTTCTGAGCTTGCCCCTTCCCCCATTTTCTTTCTGTCCTATCTCCATGTTGTAGATTGCTATGACCCTCCCCCCTACTACTAGTTTAAAATCTCCTCCAACCTTCTAGCCATCCTATCCCCCAGCACTGCAGACCCTCTCCCGTGCAATCCATCACTACTATGAAGGTTGTACCCAATCGCAAAGTCGGCCCAGTGCTCTAAAAACCCCAAACCCTCTTTCCTGCACCAAGACTTAAGCCACGCATTGACCTCTCTAATCTCCCGCTGCCTTTCCACTGTAGCACGTGGCACAGGTAATATCTCAGAGAATACCACCTTGAAGGTCCTTTTCTTAAGTTTGCTACCTAATTCCCTGAAATCATTCTTTAGGACCTTCCATCTTCCTCTTACTTTGTCATTGGTACCAACATGGACCATGACCGTGGGTCATCCCCAGCCCCTCCCAATAATCCATCCACTCTGTCAGCAACATGCCGGACCCGAGCACCCGGGAGACAGCAAACTGTCCGGTTGAGCCGATCAGAGCGGCAGATTGCCCTATCTGCTCTCCTAATGATAGAGTCCCCTACCACCACAACCTGTCTTGCCTTCCTTACATTTTGATCTCCACCCGTACTAGGGGGGCTGTTAGCTCGGCTGTTAGAAGTAACAGTTTCCTCTAATACAGCTACTCCTGAGCTGATGCTCCCAACATCTTCCCTCAAACAGGCAAATCTGCTAGGTTGCACCAAATCAGGACTAGCTAGCCCTTTCCTCTTCCCTCACCCCCTGCTTCCTCGCCCCACTATTACCCAGCTACATGCCTGTTCCCCATCTGTATTATCTCCTCCCTCTCCACTACCTGTCCCCACTAAACTCTGCCTATTTGTGTGTATGACTGCTGTGTTTGTGTGTGTGTGACTGCCTGTGTTTGTGTGTGTGTGACTGTCTGCGTGTGTGTGCGTATGACTGTGTGGATGGCCGCCTGCCTCTGAGTGTGTGTGTGGCTGTCTGCCTTCGTGTATGTGTGTGGCTGTCTGTGTGTGTGGCTGTCTGCCTGTGTGTGTATGTGTGTGGCTGCCTGTGTGTGTGTGGCTGTCTGTGTGTGTGTGATTGTGTGCACGTAAGTATGTGTGTAAGACTGTATGTGTGGCTGTGTGTGTGTGTGTGTGTAAAACTGTATGTGTGGCTGTGTGTGTGTGGCTGTCTGCCTGTGTGTGTGTGTGTGTGTGGCTGTCTGCCTGTAATTGTGTGTGAGTGTGTTTATCTACCTGTAACTGCCGGTACTCGTGTGTTTCTGCCTGATCCTGTGTATGTGACTATCTGCCTGCAACTATGTGCATGTGGTGGATTTGACAGTGTATATGTATAACTGTGTGCATCTGACTGTGGGAATGTGTGCACATAACTCTGCAAAAATATACACCTGCATTCACACACAGGCCTAAATGCATGTTTTTATCAGAATTAAATAACCATCACACACAGCCAATAAACTCAGCACAAATATCACATACAACCAATACACACATATCACACACTCTTAATACACCCACACACAGCCAACACATAGCATAAATATCACACACAGTCATCACATCTATCACATACACAGACAACACAAATATTACATCATACATGGATAACGAGGGGGTGGGGGGCGCTGTGAAGATTTTTCACACAGGGAGCCTAAAGACCTAAGGCCGGCCCTGGCTGTAATGTAAACACTGCATTTTCTCCCGAAAAGACAGTGTTTACAGCAAAAAGCCTGAAGGTAATGATTCTACTCACCAGAACAAATGCAATAAGCTGTAGTTGTTCTGGTGACTATAGTGTCCCTTTAATCCAGTCAATAAAAATATTTTTGGGGAAAAAAAGTATTTAACCACAATGCCTTAATTAGTAAAGGGACAATAAAGGTAATCTAGACTACTTCATCTGAATTAAGTGGTGTGGGTGTAGTGGTCCTGTCCTTTCAACCCTGATATCTAAAACATTCCAGTTTTATAGAAAACCACATTGTTTACATTGTAGAGTTTAATCCATAGGCGTTGCTATCAGGGGCTGAGGGGTGGGCAGTTGCTTTCCTAAATTCTTCCTTGCACATCGCCCCATCTGTCCTCCGATGAACTTGTAACCATCGCAGAGCCTTGGGCACCATTTCACTGTGGGCAGCTGGCTAGACATGCACCCCTAGTCTGTCTGTCTGGGCACTGGACTGCCCACACAGACCTAGTGAGGGAAGGTTAAACTGGCTATAAAGGGAGAATGCTCGCTAAAGTGGTGCTGCCTGTCACATTATGATCACATTATGGCATGGCATCTGGGCACCAACAACCACTTAGCAACCATTACTCATTATGTCCTCCATTGCATCTTCTGGCCACTGGCACCCGGTGTATACCACATCACTTAGTGACTGCATCCATAGGCAGCACAAGGGCATTGCGTCCATACGCTCCCGCTCCCTGCACTGTGCGTGGAATAAATCACAGAGGAGGGGAGGCAAGGACCAAGAAGTAATAGGGGCAGCAGTGTGAGCGCAGAGCAATGGACAGACCTGGCAGGCACAGACAAGAGGTATTGTTGAAGGATGGAGTGGGGATCATCACATTCAAAGAGAGGTTGTTTCTCCTTACTCAGATCCACCGCAAAACAACCACAGAAAATACTATTGGTATTTCTATTACATACAATGCAAAAATGTACCAGCCTTTCCCATTATAAGCATTTAAAACACTTGTTTACAGTCTGTGATGTGTTGGACCAATAAACACACTAAGAAACTGGTGAAAACAAGGACTATATCCTTACACACCTAGTGTCCTTAGAAATTGGCTAAATTGTCCCACCATCAGGAGATTTCAATCCTTCTATATTTTTGGGAATTTGATGACTAATACGAATTTAATTGAATAATGAAACAGTTGGTTGCCTTGATCTATGAACAAAAGAATTGCACCAAAGGCAATCTGAATACCCTTGTGGCTATAAGGGGAAAAATAAAAATTATATAAATTACCCCTTTAAATTAGGTTGTGTGAAGACTCCTCAGTGTCTTCTTAAATGTAGACATATAAAATAAAAAAACAAACCTAAAATATGAAGCAGAGACCATAATAGTGCAGATAAAAATAAACAGGTAGAAAAATAAAAAAACTAGATGCACTCACAAACACATGGATAAAATGGACAGGGTATAAAAGTCTCTTTCAGATATTTCTTCTCTTACTCCAAATAGAAGCTTGAAGATAAAGCAGAAAAACAGACCATAGTGTATAGCTGTATGAGTAAAAAAGGATAACTTTGTTGGTTGCACTTACAAAATGAAAGTAGTGAAATGGCTCATCAAATCGTAAAACGTCTTCCCAGTCAGAATGGATGCATAATCAGGATAAAAGAGGAACGAAAGATGAAGTCAGCAATAAAATAATAAAATCAAAGAAATCCTGCCACCCTACGCATTTTGTCTGTGAATACTTTGTCAGGGGCGTATGGCAAAACACATACAAAAAAAAAACTATACACTATTTAAATACCCCACTAAAATTAACATTACCGGCTCTTAAACCAATAGGAATGGGTCCGTAGAAAAGTCCACTAGGAACTCATGCAATTATCCAATCCTCTCTTCTCTTCCTGTTCGTAGTGTCTCAAGACTCTTATCACGCCGTAGCCGGAAATGATTTCAGTTCAGTACTGGAACGCATATGCGTTCCAATAAATCCGTGCTGCTGGAAGTGAAGTCTCCATCCAATGGTGGAACGCAAATGCGTTCCAAGATGTTCATAAAGTTCAATCATAAATAGAGGAAAAATAAGAGGGTAGAAAATTAAAAATAAAATATAAAATCAATAACAAAATTGAAACACATTGTAAAAAGTGGTAAATGTATATATATGAATAAATTAGAATTATTTGAAAATGAATACATATATAAACACCAAGTAAAAATCACAGAAAACAGGCCATATCAACATCAGTATTCATACCATCAGGTTGCATGGTTTTTAGGGTGAAGATCCAGTAACCTTCTCTCTGTCTAAGTTTCAGTACTAGATCGCCTCCCCTTTCATCAAGTGATACCCTTTCAATTCCAATACATGAAAAGTCATCAGGGTCAAAGTTCTGACATTGGTTACAGTGGGCAGGAACCGAATGGGAAAATACTTTCTTTTTAATATTATTATAATGTTCTAAAAATCTCCTTTTTAACGGTCTAATTGTTCTCCCAATATATTAGGCCCCACAGCCACATGTCAGAAGATAAACCACATGTTATGAATTACTCTTGATTACTTTCTTTAATTTAAATTGTTTTCCCAGTTTTTGAACTAGTAAAATAGTGGACCGTATGGCACTTATGAAAACAACGTTTACAGGATCCACAGGTATAAAACCCTTTGTGTTTGTGGATTTCTGTTTTCTCCTTGTTCCTGAAAGGGCTGGGTGCCAAAACATTTTTAAAACTTTTTCCTTTTTAAAAAATAATTTGTGGGACAGGGGGAAGTACTGTCTTTAGAAAATCATCCTCTAACAAAAGTGGCCAGTGCTTATTTAATATTTTTCTTATTTTGGTGGCATGACTATTGTACTGGGTGTTAAAAGAAAAAGCAAATTTGTTATTAATAGGAGGAACACATATTTTATTAAGTAATAGATCTCCTCTCTTTTTATTGTAAGAGCTCATAATTTCTTTAGTAATAAAATCTTCTGTGTACCCCTTCTCTAAAAATTTATTCTTTAGCATTGTGGCCTGGTGTAAAAAAAGTTTCTCGTCTGTGCAATTCCTCCCTAATCTGGTAAATTGGCTCCGAGGAACACCCCGGAGCCAATTGGGATGGTGGCTACTATCCGTATTGATGTAGCTGTTTGTATCAGTAGGTTTAAAAAAAGTTCTGGCCTTAATCTTAGTGTCCTCTATAAAAATAGTGAGATCTAAAAAATGTATTTAATTACGGTTAAAAACAGGTGAAAAGATTAAAGAAAAATGATTATCATTAATATAATTAATAAAATCCATTAAAATGTCTTCGATACTATTCCAAATAAAAAGGACATCATCTATGTACCTTCTCCAGAGTAATAAGTTCGCGCCAAAAGGATTATTGGACCAGATGTAATTTTTCTCCCAGTGACCAAAACAAATGTTTGTATAACATGGCGCGAACTTGGTACCCATGGCTGTTCCTTGTAGTTGTAAATAAAAATCATTAAAAATAAAAAAAATTGTGAGTGAGAATAAAATGGATACTATCCAATAAGAAACCACTAAAATTTGGAGATATTTCAGAGTCCGAGTCAAGTGCTGTTTTAACAGCTTGAGTCCTAAATCATGCTGGATGATTGTATACAATGATGTAACAGCCACTGTAACCCAAGTAAAATTATTATTCCACTCCAAGCATTCTAGCTCTTGTAACAGAGTTTTAGTATCTTTTAAATAGGAGTTAGCACTCTGAGCGTATTTTTGGAGTTAAAAATCAATAAATTCAGATAGTTCGATGTGAGGGAATTGAAACCACTAATAATGGATCTTCCTGGAGGGTGAGTTATAGATTTATGCACTTTAGGCAAAAAATTAAAAGTCGGAATCTTAGGGGTTTCTAAAAATAAAAAGGAAAAAACTTTACTATCAATGGTGCCTTCTTTATACTTTTTTTTGTTTTTAAATTTTTTTATTTATTGGTTGCCTTGATCTGTTTGCTGCTTTGAGTATTAAATGTTCCAAGTTTTTGTATTTTAACACCTAATATTTGTATGTTGAAGACTAAGCCTGTCCATTTTCTGAGTATACGTTTGCACTGTCTAACTACAATATGCTGAGGGAAAATAAAATGTAGGTAATGTGGTCAGATATATTGGTTTAAAGTAGGACCACAGATAATTGAACTTGAAATCAGAAGCTCCATGAGGTTACAACAGTAAAGTACTCTGACCAAGTTGTGGTTTTAATGTAGTGGTTGATCAGTGTGTAATTTTCAGTATTAGAAGAACCATTAAGTTTATTTTTCTTTTTGTTAAATGCATACAAGAAAAAGGTATGTAAATAGTTACTCAAAGCATCACAACAACTACAGCTTGCTGCAGAGGTTATGATGTGAGGAATACCATGGCCCCATTTCCCAGTGAGGGAGTAAAGTTTTTTTCAACAATTTGCCCTCTTACCTGGGTGCCTGCTAGGTACCGCGGGTCCCTCCTTCTCTAATGACACATCAGATGTCCACTCTCACTCAACGAATGCTAGTTCTAGGCTGGCTGATGACACCCCAATAATCCTGCTGGAGGTGGAGTTATGTGCAGCTTTCAAAATAACACACTGCACCCACAGTCTCCAGTAACCATGACCAATTCATATCACTGAAGTGGTCATGGTGTTCAGATTAGATTAACCATTTAAACACAGTAAAAAAAGATGGCTTAATCCAGCACTGGAGAATAATGTCATGAGCTGCTTTGGTCAGGGTGTTAGGATTTTTTTTGTGTGTGTGGATAACTATCTACTGGAAAGAAACTGTAGTATTGTTTTTTTTTTGTTTTTTTTAATTCCTACAAAAACGTCAGTTTGTTTATAGAAGTTCTCTTTTCAGACACGCTCCAGATAAGGCACATTTCAAATTGCCTTTGTGGGGATATATAAAAATAATGAAGAATTTTACAAGTCATTTCTCAGTACATAATGTAACAGATGTAGTATTATATAAAATGATTTGTATCAAAGAAAAGGATATGTCTGGATCACTGAGAGATTTATATCTATATAGAAGAGTGGTCAAAAGTGTGCATGAAACAAGCTAGGAGAAAATTAGATGATGAGTTTGTGTAGCAGATAATTCCAACCTCTGGGAATGGTAACTTGTGTGATTTTAATGGCACTGTTTCTTAGAATGTTTCTTAGTTTTGGTATGGGTGTGTTGAGTTTGAGTATGTAAGTAAGTAAAAGTCCTGGTGTTAGAATAAAAAATAAGAATGGAATGAAGACCTGTCTCTATCGTGAAAACCTCAGACCACAAAAGAAGGTTAAATAGACAGGTAACACTGACCTTGTTCATTGATCTATTTAACTTGAAATCCTGAGTATTACCAGTTATTGATTTTGCTTTAGTGTTTACTGTAATATCTTATGGGACTTTGTCAGCTGGAAACAGACCAAACATGACCAAGAGTTTAATGCAACCAGAGTTGTGTTCTGGTATCTAAGTATTATTTTTGCAGTTGGAATATTTCTGCTATCATTCAAGGGAACCATAGTTCCGAAAGTAACAATCATTACTTCAAAATTATAGGTTTCCTTCTGTCCACCCCCGTTTTACTTTAAAAAAATAAATAAATTTAATAAAGATTATTTACCTTGTTTCCAGTGCCTTGACCTCTCTGCCGCATCCTCTTGCTTTGACTTTGATGACATTCGCATGCCTTCTGACGAGTTTGGAATCTCCTCCAATTGATTGCTTCTCACAGCACACAGGGCTGTTTTAACGCGGGGGATACGGGGCAGCTGCCCTGGGCCCAGTTACTCTTGAAGGCCCAAAGCAGCTGTCCTGTTTGCCATATGCCCCAAATAATTTATTTTATGATCGCACGCTGAGGGGGGCCATCGGGTGGCCCATGCACTTAGGACCACCCGATGACATTAAGTGTATCCTCAGGGGCCTGGTCAGCACTGTGGCCCTTTAATAGCACGTATGTGTATCTGTGTGTTAGTGTATTTATCTGTGTTTCTGTGTATATATCTGTGTGTGTGTGAATGTGAACCTGTGTCTGTATCTATTATCTATCTATCTATCTGTGATTGTGCATGTGGGTGTATCTGTGTCTGTATGTGTATCTGTATGTCTGCATGTGTGGCTGTATGTCTGCATGTGTGGCTACATATATGTCTGTATATAAATCTGTGTATCTGTATGTGTATATGTGTGTCTGTATGTGAATGTGTGTCTGTCTATGTATCTGTGTGTCTATATGTGTGTTATTGTGTGTGTGTGAGTATATGTGTGCCTGTATGTGAATCTGTGTGTTTGTATGTGTATCTGTGTGTTTGTATGTGTATCTGTGTGTCTGTATGAGTTTCTATATGTGTATCTGTGTGTCGGTATGTGTGTGTGTGTGAATATGTGTGTCTGTATGTGTATCTTTGATTCCGACCTCTCCTTCACGCCTCATGTTCAGTCTATAGCTAAATCCTGCTGCTCCCATCTCAAAAACATTGTGCGCATCCGACCCTACTTAACGACATATGCGACTAAAGTATTGGTCCATTCCACTATCCTTTCTCGCCTTGACTACTGTAATCCGCTTCTCAGTGGTCTTACGTGCTCCCAACTTGCACCGTTACAGTCTGTTACAATGTTGCACCGTTACAGTGTTGGATTCGAATGGATTGGAGTCCAGGATGTCTGAGAGTGCACAAAATTTAGGACCGTCAATAGGGAGCCTGGTAGTGGTAGTGGGTTTGTCTAATCATTGTATGTCTTTAAAAATGTTTTTAATGGGATAGGAAGACATGAAGGCGTTTGTGCTAGGGTAGGCAGTTAGGATATGGTGTTGAATACCTGAGAGATATAGTTTTATGGTGTTTAATTATAATTTTAAGTTAAGGTGGCAAAAAGAGATAAATACTATGATAGAGTCTAGTGAATGAGTGTCGCTTATCTGGTAGTCTACCGTGAATTTGGTATACAGGGTGAATGCTCTATTGTATGCCTGTGATGTGTTGGTAGAGAGGGCTGAACCAGCTAGATATCTGCTGTGTGATAACATTCTTTCTAGTCCAGGATGAGGTCTTGGTATGAGGGAGTGCTGAACAGTCTGATTGGCTGTGGGATGGGCTGTAAAGAAAACCTGTAAATTAAATCGAGACAATGCGTCAGCGGCTGTATTGGTGCGTCCTGGGATGTGTATGCAAGTGATGTGGAATTGCAGCGTAGCTGCTAACCATGTTAATCATCGAATCAGTTTCATGATGGTGAGTGAAGATCTGCCCTTATTTATGATGTCGCATGCTGCTTTGTTATCGAAGAAGCATTTTACTGCTTTCCCCTGCCACAGGTGCCCCTATACTCTGGAGGCTGCCACTATCGGGTATATTTCAAATAGGGCAGATGTAGTGTGGAATGAGGGTAGATCAAGGGTCTCCACTGGCCAGTGATCTCTAAACCAGCCATTGCCAAAGATGGCTGCAAACCCTGTGTGAGCTGCAGCATCAGTCTATATGACCGAGGAGGAATCTGATAGGGGTGGAAGAAACATGGCTTTCCCATTCCAATGTGAAAGAAACCGAAGCCACATGTGTAAATCTGCCTTGGCATGTGCATCTAGGGATAAGGAGCTTGTGTCGGTATTGAGCAGAGGAAGAAGGCACAACAATCTAGAAATGAAAGCCGGCTTTGTGGAATAATTTTCATGGCGAAGTTCAACGTGCCCAGTAAGGATTGTATGTCTGTTCTGGTACACGTGTCTTCGGCCAGAAACTATTCCACCAATTCTATGATCTGTCGTACCTTCTCTATCGGTCAACTGGCTTGCAATGAGACAGTGTCTTTGTGGATACCCAGGAAGGTCAGATTGCTGTTAGGGCCTATCATTTTCTCTTGTGACAGTGGAACCGCCAGTGCTGAAAATAGTGCCAGAGTTTTGTGAATACTGATGGTAGAGGATTGAGGTGATTCTATGGTGAGGAAGTCGTCCAAGTAATGTAAGACTGAGGGGCATTCGGCAATGTTCAGGACCAGCCAACACAATGTGTTGGCAAAGATATCAAACAATTTTGGACTGCTTTTAGCCCCAAAGGTTAAATGAGTGGCAAAGTAATACTTGTTCTCCCAACAGATGCCGTGCACATGCCACAGGGATGTGTGAATGGATAGGAGCTTGAATGCATTGGAAACATTGTTTTTTCCTAACCAAGCTCCTACCCCAGCCCTTAGAATGGCATGAATAGCATCATACACTGTGGTGTAATGCAGGGAGAACTCTTCGGAGGGGATTAGTGAATTAATCTAAGGGTAGATAAAGAATGTGGAGCTGACAAATCGTAGATTAGTCTTTTTTTATTATTAAACTTCCCAGTAGCTGTGCCTATTGGGTTGGTATGCCAGCTGGAGAATGGGGGATAAGAGAAAGGGCCTAATAGGAACCCGTTGTTTAACTCTTTCACGAGTAATAATTCTATGCTGACAGTGTCAAGAAGGGCAGACTGTAGGTTGGGACATTCGTGAATACCAGTGGGGAGTGTGACCAGGCCAGTGTGGAAACCGTTGGTGGATTCTTTTACCAGGAAGTCGACTAGGTGATGGGAAGGGTGTGTCTGGAGGTAAAACACCAGGTTATCAATGCTAACTTCAGTTAGTCATTGTATTGGGTACACACGATTAGGACACATATTATTTGTGTGTGCCCTGACACAAATTGAACAGACATGCAACAATCTACACAAGCTAAATCCACAACAGCCAGAATTAAAGTTGTTGTAGATTTGAGTTTTCCCAAGGTATCCTATCAGTATACCTAATTTGTCTTTCAATCCTCTGTGTTCTGCAGTGGAGGAACCGAAAGAAGCACGATTAGTGGTAGGAAGACTAGGATCGACTGGGTACAAGTTGTTGGAGTGTGAGATGGAGGCGCACAAGGCACAAGACGGTGTTTTTTTGCCGGCAAAATGGCGACAGAAAAGTTTTGTGTCAAGCTTACTCCAGTTGGTATGGGTGTTAAACTGGGTGAGGGATGCCTCTGTCTTAGCTGAAAAAGATTTATGATAATCAGAAAAAGAGAAACCCCCATACTTGTTCCCTAGGTCCACCAACTTGTGCATGTACAAATCTAACTCCTCCCTACGGTGAGGGAAAGTGGAAAAAAATTACATCACGATAAAGACCGAAAAGGAAGGACGAACTCGGGTATTGTAAGCTTTCGGTTGAGTCTGGGTTCTCTGGCTTTTAACACAACCGAAAGATCGCCGTAGCAGTATGCCTTGTTCTCAACCACATTCTGAGAAGCAATGAACAAAGATACATATGGTTAGGGGTACAAAGTGGGCGGGTGTGATGATGTGAGTTGAAGTGCTTGGAATTGGGTTTATGGGGGTGTCATTACTGTGGGGGGGGGAGCCGGAGTGGGGGTCAGTATGGGCGAGATGATGGGGATTCCAATTTGTCCAGCCTAACGCTGATCGTGTTGATAGAGGCCAGGAGAGATGACCTCAAACCCTTGATCTCTGTATAATTATCAGGTTGTAGGACCACTCATGGCTGGGGAGTACACGTGTTAGAGATAAATATTTTGTACAGTTCGGCCTTGTGGGCTGTAGCCGGCAACGGGACCCCCGCGCAACGTAATTCAGCAGTGAGCTTAGGGATTGTCCATGACCGCAGAGAGTTCAGGTTGGATGGTTCCAGATTCTCGGTAGGGGTACTTGAACCGGCTGGGGTGGAAGGCCTGGCTGGGGTTTCGGGTATGGCCAGTTCCTCTTCTTGATCAGGAATTCGAGACATACTAAGAATGAAAACATGGGTAAGGATATGGCCTTGAGTTGAGAGTTGCCTGTGTCAACTGGTTCTAGCTAAGCCTAAGGCGAATCATTATCTGACCTACAAGGAAGATGTAGCCCTGCTTGTGCCAAGTGGCGTGAGAGGCTGTATCTTTGAGGAGGGGGCAGGGACCACGGAATGATGTGGCGGGATTGTTGGCCTCTCAGTGACTGTAACAAGACATAATATAATTGTGTGTGACTGGTGAGGCCCTGACTAGTAACCAACAGTGGTTATAGTGAGGCTCTTGCTATGCGTTGGACTGAGGGGCATATACCTCCGATGAGGATGGGTGTTGGCCTCACGGGAGTAGTTTAATTACAGTAAGCTAAGGGCGAAATGCTACTAATAACCGCCAGTTGACAACCCTACTTTGTTGGGATATTGGGATTAAGATGAAAATTGGAGACGTACCTAATTAGTGAAATTGTAAGGGTTCACTATGGAGAATGATAGATACTTGAGAACTAGCTAGTGGTCACTCTCTTGTGCCAAGTAAATATAAGGGAATTGGACATTATGGTGAGGGGTAAGCTAGAGTATGCAAAAGTTGTTTAGCGGTTTGCTTCGTAACTATGAAGTAACTATGCACAACATAAGAGGAAGGGGTAAGGGAGTTTGTAATTTACTTCGAAGAGTGGCATATGGAATGGATGTCGTTGACCAGTAGTGGCCATATTGTTGAACTGGATTTGAACTCGTATTAAGGGAATATTGTGGGACCAATGGGACGTGGGATATGCATAAAATTAATCAAACAAATTTATTTTTAGAATAATTGCACCTGAGTATACGTACTGTATGGAAAGAAACAGAAATACTTCTTTAATGGGTATATGGTGGACTGAGGCAGTCAAGTGCGACCGCGAGCAGAAATATGGTTTGGTAAATACCTAGCATGGGGAACGGGTAATTAGAAAGTTTAGTAACTGTGAGGCGTAATTACATGTTGAATAAGTAACAGTCATTGGATAATTTAACTTAATCATAGTGCAATTACTCTATTTGTTGGGCCTAACTTCTCCATATTGGGAAGCTAATGGGGTACTGATTGCAACCATAACATGAGTGACATATGTATAAATGAGAACACGAGAATTGGTATAATATTGTTGTAACATGATGAGTAGTAATATATTTCCATAAAAAAAATAAAAAAAAATATTTGTCATAATATAGTTTTCCCGCTAGGGGTAGTAGTGAGCGACCGTGTGTATAGTGAATGTATGATTGAAATAACCTGTTCGGGGTCCTTAAGGACCGTTTTTTGTTGATTCGTCATTGGTCAGGAAGAGGTTAGGGTGGAATTGCAGCCTACATACGACCTACTAACTGTGGGTGAGAGGGATCATTCCACCTTGAGTTTCTCAGATCTCTGCAGTATAAACCCCATTTCCCCTGTCAGTGAGGGTTATACTGGCACTTATTGCTAATGTTGCGAGACTGGTTACCTGCATGGATGATGAACAAGCAGATGACACCCTGTATTCCTTGAAATGGCAAAGGCCACATTAGTATTATTATTTTATTATTTATATAGCGCCAGCACATTCCGTAGCACTGTACAATGGGATGATCAACCGAGGCTGTCCTCTGTCCTGGTTAAGCTGGACACGCTATTTGAAGAGTTCTGGTTCAAGCTCAGAAAATGTATGTGGGCCTCGATGGAGGTGCTGCAGATACCTACCCTACCTCTGAATCCATAGCCATGTGTTCCTTACCTTCAAGGCAAATTCACCTGTGAGAGGAAGCCTGCTATACATGATTCTAGAATCTGAAGGCCCCAGACATCATGGTACCTCCCGCCAGAGCAAGTCTGGTACCATTCCCATCGCACAAGGTCTGGGACTAAGACCTACATGGCGATTGGCTGCTCATTGAAGCTAATGTGGCAGCAGTGTGTGTGGTTACTTAACGGTCTCTCTTTATCTAGAACTCCCTAACCACATGAACCTCTGTCCCTCTAATTATCAATATGAGGAACTGTATTCTGACTTTGACCTGGGATTAGTCCTGGTTAATCTGTATTCTGCCATTCTCAACTGGGACACTCTACCGTAATCTAGCTAAGCTTAAATTTTTGTGCTGATGTTATTTTCTTACAAAAATAAATAAATATACTTATCTGTCATATAATTATACCTATTTGTTATATAATTCTTCATTATGCAGTTGTAATCAAAATTATTCAACCCCTATTAAAAAAACAGGTTTATTGTCAGTCTTTACAGACTTTCAGCAGTTTTCAATGAACAAATCAAACAAAAACAATTGAAATAGCTCAACACAACAAATGTTTCAAGTGGTTTCCCCAAATGAATCAGAAAATCCAACTTATATTAACTTCTCCAGTCTCAAAATTATTCAACCACCTGAACAGAATCCACCACAACAGTAAAAATATATAAAACAGGTGTTGTCTCAAGCATGTTAGAAAACACATGGTCCACAAAGTTAAGAGAAGAGATCATCACACTTCACAAACAAAGCACAGGATACAAAAAGATAGCAAAAGAACTGAATGTTCCTAGAGACACTATTGGAAGCATAGTTTGCAAGTTCAAAGTTGAAGGAACAGTGGTTAAACTACCAGGACGGGCAGAAAATGGAAACTATCAATGGCTGCAACCAGATTCATAAGAAGACAGGTTGTGACTGCAAAATGCCTGCAGCAGTAAAATGTATTACAACGATGATATCGCCAGTAAAAGTGACGTTTTTTGCATTTTTCATGCACAAACAGCACTTACACGGACGATATTATTGCTGTGATACTTTTTACTGTTTTGAAACACAAATATTTGTGTTCAGCGAAGTCTCCCGAGTACAACAGTACCCCTCATGTACAGGTTTTATGGTGTTTTCAAAAGTTACAGCGTCAAATATAAGGCTTGCGTTTCATTTTTTTCACATTAAAATTCACCAGATTGGTTACGGTGCCTTTGAGACCCTATGGTAGCCCAAGAATGAAAATTACCCCTATGATGGCAAACGGGGTATGTCCAGTCTTTTTTAGTAGCCACTTAGTCACAAAACACTGGCCAAAATTGGCGTTTTTTTGCATTTTTCACACAAACAAATACTAACGCTACCTTTGGCCAGTGTTTGTGACCAAATGGCTACTAAAAAAGACTGGACATACCCCATTTGCAATACCTTGGGTTGTATACTATTGCAAATGGTATGCCATTATGGGTGTAAATTTAATTCCTGGCTACTATAAAGTCCCAAAGGCAATGTAACCAATCTGGTGCTATATTTGACCCTGTAACTTCCCAAAACGCCATACAACCTGTACATAGGGGGTACTGTTTTACACGTGGGACTTTGCTGAATACAAATATGTGTATTTTATGCAGTAAAAGCAAACAGTATTATGACACTGACAGTTAAAATGTCATGTAGAACTAAAAAAAATTAAAAAATTCTTATTTTCTCCCATTTATTTCATATTAAATTATGTTTCATAGCTAAATATTTGATATTAAATGAAAGCCCTCTTTCCCCTGAATAAAATTATATATAATAAGGATGGGTGCATTTAATATGAAAGAGGTGAATTAAGTTGGACAGACATGTAGCGCAAATGCCAGGTTTTGTTTACATTTTGTTTCGTTCACAACGTGTACATTTGGCTCCGTCCTTAAGTGGTTAAAAGGAAAACAACATAATATCAAATAAATAAATAAGGGCATAACCACAAAGAGGACTTAACAAAATCACATACAGAGAAAGTAATGCAGCACACCAAGGGGAGCAAACATCACAAGGGGAAGGGGCAAAAACTCTCTGCATTAAGGCAAACCAATATTACATTAACAAGAACAAATTTGACATTGACAGCTCGAGCTGTCATTACAATTACCGTTGTCCCCGATACCATGCAGTCATGTCACAAACCAGCCTTGAAATAAGTGACAGACACATGCCTGTACGTTGGAGATGTGCTTTGCTCTTACAAATTGCTTTGCTGTCAGTAAAGAAGTACATTGCAACAGTGACAAGAAGAGGACGTGGCTTGAAGGAAGAAAGCGAAACTTTTGATATTTAAGAGTGAAGCCCGTCATATAAAGCTCTAAGGCAATGGGAGATTGCTAGACACCGAGCTGCAATCTGACATGCTGCCTAGCTGTGTGAATCTGTTCTATGTCCAGAATATGTTTCTGTCTCTTCTGTTCCAAAGTGCAGCAGTAAATGCCATGCAATTACAACCACCTCCATTTCTAGATCTATTATCAAGTGTTAAAAACCATGCAGGTTAAATGCCTGCTATCCCTGTGTCTCTGTAAACTCTAATTCAGCCCAAACAGTTCAGGTTGAACATTTAACAGTAGGACTGAAATAAAACAAAAGCCTACACTACATAATTGTAGCCAGCAATACATTCCAGAGGCTGCATGTAGTGTACTGCACTAGACTATTCTTTCCTGACAGTAATGTCCTGAAAACTTGCAAAATAGGGATTAAAGAACAGCACGCACACAACAAAATACAGTTTTACATTATATAAGGTTACTTCAAATCTTTTATCTCAGCAAAGAAATGTGGCGACTCAGTTCCACCATATGACCATATTGTATTAAGCCCACCACCATGCCATAGTACCCCAATATTGGTGGGTACTACACTATTTTCAACGTGGGGGACAAATTAAGTAATGCTGTTGCTAAATGAGAATAGGTGACCACAGGAGAGAATACATTTGAGGAGGTTTTGTATAGCAATGCCACTTTATTAATTATTTTTATTTGGTATAGAGCATATATTTGATATGCATTGTAAGTATACATCAAATACTATCATTTTAATTGTTTAGTTTTGACACTAGTTTTGTGAATTGTGTTTTTTATCACATTAATTTAGCATTATATATTTACAACAGATTAATTAAATATACTTTAGTTCATTGAGCACTAGTCCTATTTGATTTGTCTTCCACATTGGAATAAGTTTAGGGCCCACAGATATTGGGGTACTGTGGCGTAGTGGTGGGCTTAACACAATATGGCCATATGGTTGAACTGAATCCCCATATTTAGGTACTTGGGCTCTGAATAAGGTGAACACTTATTTAAAGTCACAATATACTCACCTTTAACTCAGAAGTACTACACTATATCACTCTCTATTGTACCACTTCTATAGCTCCCTTTTCTGAGGAAAACTACCAACATTCATAAAGGGGACAGTGCCACCAGACGGTACTAAAGTGAAAGTGATTTGAGCCTATCCTACCCCAGGCTCTATACTATGTGAGTTGGCATTTTGCTTGATTACTCCACAGCAATATTTCAATTATACAGATTTACACTATCACTCCCTTTTATGTTTTCTCTCCCATTTTTATGTATATGCTGAAATTAAAGTGATATCATCATAAAGTCAGGACCAGACGACCCTTGTATAGGGTAGGTGTCCAAAGTATGACTATATGCTCCACTCGTACAGGTGAATTGCCCTGTGACTTTTCTTCCTTTACTTTGGTTTCTATATTTTGAGGTGGGTGTGAGGGATCCCCACAAGAGTGTTGAAGCAGTCTTCTTATTCTTCATTGAATATACTCTAAGCACTTAAGCGCCTTTAACGCCAGTTCTCTCTATACTTCTCTTGAATCCCCATATTTGTTTGCTGAGATAGGTGATTTTAAGTAGCCCTTTGAAATGAATGATGCGGGTTTTCCACAGTTCCACTTTTTTCCATTGAACACATGCAATTCACTAACATTAATCTCTACTCAACACTATTAGTTTATAAGTCAGACATTAGAATGCTAAACAATATGCATCGATTAGTTATTTTGTTGTGCTATTGAAGATATGATAAATGTAAAGGCTAAGGAATAATGGTAGCAAAATAAAGAATTTGTCAGGTATGTTTTTTTAATTTTAAATATTTATGACTTACGAAAAATCAATTATTGGAGTCAGTTTAAACGTTTCTGAAAGCTATAATTTATTTGCTCACATTTGTTCTCACAAGAAACATGGCAATGAAATCAGGCGTGTTATTGCCAATTGCAGTCGTGCTGAATTGTTTAACCCCTCAACTTTCCACGGCTGAAGCCGTTCATCGCTTAATGCCGAGCGTTGAAGGTTTATTGCTGCACTGCTCTAATCTTAGGTGCCATTGTCAGAGAGAAAAACTCTCACTTCATTTTATCTCTCTCACTGCTCCATTTCTTTTTACCTGAGTAATTTCAGGTGCGGTTTGGGAGCAGTTTTGCTGTCTTGAATTTTATATGCCCACTTCTTACAGTCAGTTCTCCCAGTGGGGCAGTTCTGCAAGGGCAGAGCAAGGGTGATCTTTCTTCAAGCACTGTGCATGAGGCAGGCCTGGGAGTTGGATCATTCCCCAATTGCTTATTGTGTGGGGCCTATTTTGTACAATGAAATTCCACTAAAAGCTGTACTAAAGAGCTTACAGTTTGATCTTTTTTTTCTGAGGTAAAATGGCAGAAGAACAGCTATGAATTTGCTCTTTTTTACTCTTTTAAAAATTGGCTGTTGCCAAATCTGCAGTTAATAAATAGCATTAAGGTTTTATGTTGTTCGGCTAAAGCACAATTCCTGTATTTATTTTCTTATGACGATCTTGTTGTGTCTTATGCTAAGAAAAGCTAACAAGTTCCCGTCCTACTGCATACTGCACAGGATAACCATTTGACAAATTAAAGTCTATTTACTTAGGCTTAAGCCATGTCACGGTAAACAGGTAGCAGGTAAAGATATAGAAGGGGGCTGAACCTGTGACACCCTCATAACACATTCTTTCACACGCACAAAAAAATAAATAAAACAGGTTGTAGAAATTTGACCAGCAAACAAAAGCCCTAATAGCTTTGATCGAAAAATTCAACAAGTACGCTGAAGACATTTTCTAACCCTGCTATGTTACGCTGAATTGTGCAAAGATCTACCAATCTACCAAAATGCAACTGTAGTGAATAAAATGCGATATTATGCACAGCAGTGGGTTGAAGGTAAATTTAAGTATGTAACAAAGAAAAAATAAATCACAAACTATTTAAAGGAAAAGACTAGACACGTTTTTTTTCTTTTGGTGTAATTTTATTCTTTCATGTGCATTCAAAGGATATGCACCAACCTGGCTTCTATCAGACAAACTGGAAGTTAATGTTTATATATCTCTGGCCAGAACACAAAATATGTGGTCACCTGATTTTATATCCATGCTACTAATCCTTTAAAATTTCACTCCAGTGAAAAAAATGTTAAAGCTGCAATTGCCAGCTTTAACTCAAAATATAGCTTGTGGCATTTGCTTTCTTTTTTGGTGGTAAGGGGAGGCTGAACTTTAGTGCATTGACAGCTGGATTTATAATGTAACCAGATCTGTCAAGACTAGGCAAGATTTATAGTCAGAATAACTGCAATATAAATCCAATTTGAATATAGCTTCACACTATGCTGCAACAGGATAACATACACATTCGCAGAGATTCTAAATAGATTTCAATTGTTCTGTTCAACTCACTAGGGTGTAAGTGTCTGTATATAAGTGATAAATCATACATTGTACCTTAGACTTTTAATTTTTTTGCTTTTTTATCATTGTATTACTACATACATCTGTGTATCTATAATTTTACATTACTAACCTAACATAACATATATATAAAGTTCCCATTGGACCACATCCTAAATGTACTTTATTGGATTGAGATCATTATTTTGATTTTAGGTGCGCTGCTTTGATTCTTTTTGTTTTGTTTTTGTCCTGACTATGTTTAAAGTTGCATCTGAATATTCAGATTTTAAGGGGCTGAATATAATGGGATCTCTAAGTAAAGTGAAGTCCAGCTGTGGTATATTTGCATATTCATCAATTTATTTACTGAATGGCTTCAATGCAGTTATACTTTAATTCACATTTGGTGCTTTGCAACATGTTTCGGTGCAGGCTTCCCCAAACTCCGGCCCTCCAGATGTTGCTGAACTACATGATTTTATGAATGAAATAGATCGGCTGATAATCATGGAAGTTGTAGTTCAGCAACATCTGGAGTGCTGGAATTTGGGGAAGCCTGTTTTGGTGTGTCGGAGTGTTTGTTGTTCTGAGTTGCTGTGAACTGTGTGTAGATGTGCTGACATAGCTTGTCAATTGTGGCATGGCTTCGTCCCATCACATTTCCTTCGCTTCACTCAGCCTCATCCAGATACTTTACATTGAATAGATTTGGAATTTTGACAGCAGTTACAGGATTATTCAACAAACTCTAGATTTTAGAAAATTCAACCGAAATTGTAAAATTGACGTAAAAATAGTGAATGCGAGTAAAAAAATCTCCATGCACAGCTTGCCTACTTTTACCTTCCTTTTTGTGCCATAGTGTGCTGGTCTCAGCAATAGCACCAGTAAGGTGAGGGGGTGTAGGGCCAAACAGGAAGATTTATTGAGCTCCCTGCCAGCTCAGATAGGGCCCCCTCACATACAAAGCCAGAGCTCTAGACTCAGATAGGGTCCCACAGGGTAATTCAACTCTGTGCCACTGAGTAAAACCAGCCATGCAGGGCCACAATTATTTGGCTGAAAGTACTCCGATAATGAGCTGGTCCTGGCAGGCTCAGTAGAGATAATGGAAGCTTGTTTACCAGAGGAGGTGGCAACAGGCACCCAGTGAGGTTGTAGTGTTGGAGTGTTCCTTTAAATCTATGTTCTATCTGATTCTAGTATCTAACCTTCAGGATGTCTACAACAATACCCGTCATCTGACACAAACAACTTATATGTTTTCCACCTGCCTAAGTCAGAACTAAGGGCTTCATCCATTTTGTCTCCGAGTGACCCAAATCAAAACCATAAACACTATACAACTCCCAACTATCAGCCAGCTTAGAGCACATCTAGTAAATGAAATGTATTCCCTTCTCTCACCATTAAGAATTTCTTACTCAATTTATTGTGGTTTAGCGTTTTAAGAGCCTTCATATAATACATAGAAGATGCACTACTACTTTTTATGTGTTTGACATATGCAAATCTCAACCCAAGAATCCATTTGTAGAACTTTTCTTTGAAATGGCAAAGTCTGAGAGGTCACTTTAATGAACATTTGACAGGCTCAAAAGGTTGAGCACTCCAAATGTGCTTTTCCCGGAACAGACGGCTCCCTCCTAACACACAAATTCATGCTCTATAACAGATCATGAGGACGACTGCTGGAGTAGAGCTGTGAACAAAATGAATAATAACGTATAATGATAAAACTATCTGGATTCAGTGCTTGGCACATCACAAGGTCCTAGCTGCTGTATTGAACGTGCTATTGCTAAATACGATTCTCCTGAAGATATTTCGGACTATGTCTGGGTTGTGGCCAATGACACAAAAAACAACAGTAGGGAAGGGCTAATTTATAAACACTATGTCAGTGGGCAGCAACCTTAAAGAAGGGAATTCCTCTAACCCTTCAAAAAGACAGGGAGTAGTACAAAGGCAGAAAAGGCTGTGCCGATACGGTAAAGTCTCACTAATAAAACAGGATAAAACAGGGTGCAATCCTCAGGAGTTGGTAGTCATAAAATAAAATAATCTTGCAGGAGGATTCTCATAAAAGCCAGTGTGGCATCAATAAAAGTCATTCCTGTTACACCCTTCATGAAGTCTAGGCTCATGCTTGGGGAATATTCTACTTGCTGGGGAGAATCGTCTTGGAAGCTGCATTCATCTACACTATTCCTCTACACCCTAACTGCAGTTATAATCACTTATCCTCAGCTATTGGGAAAAGAATAGAAGACCACAGTACCATAACCACTGCAGGTCTTAACAATACAATAAAATACTTTTATTGCTAAAATACATAAATTAAAACCATAACACGTTTCACCATATGTGGTTCTTCAAATGGAGCCAATAGGAGAATTGAATTTGGGAAAAATATCAAACATAAATAATAACTATACAATTAAATTTTATATGCATTAAGCATTTATGTAAAAGCTACAGTATCCACTGTCAGACTGTTTAGTTGGAACAATCAGAGTTTGCATGAATCTATGATCTGCAAACTTTCTTTGTCTTAGGGATGAGCATAACCACCTATGCGGCAGCCTCCCAGAGTCAAATACCAGAGCTGAAAAAACGCTCATGCTGTGCTCCTGCACAGCAACAGCATTTCAGCCAATCAGGTAATCAGGAGAGTGGTGCTGAGCGCGGGATTCCTGATTACCTTAGATTTTTAAAATTGGGAAACTGCGGATGGTTAGCTCATCCCACGAAGCACTGAGAATATATATTACCCAAAGAGTAGAGAAACTTTAATTAAACCTCTAAACAAAAAAAGAATTCAAGGACCCAATTGTAAAGGGGAACAAGAAAATATTTAATAAGTCGCAAAGACATTTAAGATGGACTTGAAAACGTTTGTATAATGCACACAGCTAAATAAATGACAAGGCAACAATAAGCTTAAGAAAGTATCAAATAGACACTGAAACTGGAACATCATAAATTGCAACAAAATACGTTCTGTAAAGAAAAATGAAACATAACAAGTTTTTGAAAGCAGATTCTTTATGCAGGGAGCCCATGAGAATATCATATTGCAGATACTACTAGCATCGAATCTTCTTACATAGGTGGATCCTTGGTTTGTTGGTCTTGTCTTGGAATACGGTTATAGTCTGTAAAAAAACAGAAAGCAGTTTGAAATAGGCTGAAAAACCACAAAATAACATTATGTAAAGAAAAACAAACTACCACCAGCATGCCAAACCCTTACACAAGGGAAGGGTGGGACGGGTGCTATTACTAGGTGGTTATGCTCATCCCTAAAACAAAGAAAGTTTGCAGATTATAGATTCTTGCAAACTCTGATTTGTCCTCCGGGAGGCACTACCACCTAGCAAAGCTAGTGGGTAGAATAGCACACACCTGGTGGTCCTAAGAAACTGAAGGCGTTCAACTTCTGATGGCCTCCAGTAAAATCTAACAAAGGTTTTACTGGACAACCACCATGCAGCTTTCAAGATAATAATAGTAAGGGGGGGGGCGTGGCTAGCTGAGCTACTGAGCGGTCGCACACTTGAAGAGCTCCCGCTCCAGAGACCCAAAATCTGACTTTAAATACCGCAACAGAGCTCAAGATTCATCGTCCAGACGTCAGGAACACCTCTCCAAGAGAGATGGGCAGAAAGCACCGAAAACTGGCCCAAGCAGAGGACCAGAAACACACCGACATCAGACTTTCCTTCTGTAGGCCGCCGCAGCAGGTCCGACCAAACATGGTGCCTGCGGAGCCACGCGGCTCGAGTGACTCCGAGCTCTCATTGAAGGATGAGACAACTCAAGCACCCCGGACCCACAGCGGAGTGTACCAGAGAGCAGAATCGGATTCCGATACGTCCCCATCCACCAAAGGAGACATAAAAAACCTCCTGTGGGACCTGCGAGAGGTGTGGAAGGCGGACCTCGCCGGGGTCCAGGAGGAAATAGGGGGCCTGAACCGCCGCATGAGAGCTATTGAGACCAGAGAAGGGGAGAGAGGGAAAAATATCGAGGACACCGACTCCCGGGTCACAGCCCTCATGAACCAAGTGCAACACCTTACACGCCACCGACGGAAACACGCCACCGACGGAAAAATCTCAGAATCCGCGGGGCCCCAGAGTCGATAGGACAATGAGGTCCTGCAAGCACTGGGAATTCAGACAGAAGACGAACGGGGTCAGGAAGGCCCCCACAGAGCCTGCGGACGCACCCTGTGATATCATAGTAGTCTCAAGAGACATATCAGTGAAAACCGCTGTTATGGCGCGATCTAGACAAAAACCAAACCTGGTGATCGCAAACAATAGGATTTCGATATATGATGACTTACCCTTTACAATCCTCCTTGAATGGCGCAAGTTCATGCCCCTCACCAGGACTCTGCGAGATCAGGGCATTAAATACCGCTGGGGGCTGTCCGGAACACTGGTGGTACAGCAGGGAGATGCGATACACACCCTGTCGGCCGCTGAAGACCAAACAGAGTTCCTAAAAAGACTCAATATACCAACATCGACCCCCGCGGAGTAGCTCACAACAAGAGACCAGAAAGCAGTGACCCCTAATGCCAAGCAGAAATGAGGAAAAAGACCCACAGGAGACACGCACCCACTGGGGCGAGAAGACCCCCACATAAAGAGACTCTCGTGTCCACACAGCCTACGTTATCACTGAGGTTCCAGCGTTTTGCAAGGCCACAGTAGGTCGTGATGGACTAACAGCAGGACGTATAGAAATCTAACAAGGACAACACAACTCTTCAGTTAACTTAATACCTTTAATTTTTCTGTCTTTTAGCTCTGTGAAACCTTATACTACAAGAGCCTCTTTGAAAAATGCAAAGTTATGCACTTCGGCGTAAAGAATACACAAGCAACGTATACCCTTAATGGAAGCGAATTAGGGATAACAACACATGAAAAGGACTTGGGAATTGTTATAGACAACAAACTATGCAACAATGTGCAGTGGTGTATCCTGGTTTTGTGCTGCCCTAGGCAGGACAAAACTCAGGCACCCCCCCGCCCCACGCCAGCACCACCCAACCCTTCCCCCCGCCCCGCCTTCTAAATACACACACACACATTCACTGACAGATACGCATACACACGCTAACAGACACACTCACTAACAGACACACACACACTCACTATAACAGACACACACTCACTCTAACAGACACACACACTCACCATGGAACCATTCCTACAAGGGATAAGAGATAACCCTAACATATCTGGCCTTAAAGTAGCGGAGCAGGAATACAAGGTCTCTGCTTTCGCAGACGACCTACTGTTCACAATATCCAACCCAGAGTCTTCACTACAACACCTAGTACAAGAAATAGATGCATATAATCTAGTCTCCAACTACAAGGTAAACATAGAAACATAGAAACATAGAATGTGACGGCAGATAAGAACCATTCGGCCCATCTAGTCTGCCCAATTTTCTAAAAACTTTCATTAGTCCCTAGCCTTATCTTATGGTTAGGATAGCCTTATGCCTATCCCACGCATGCTTAAACTCCTTTACTGTGTTAACCTCTACCACTTCAGCTGGAAGGCTATTCCATGCATCCACTACCCTCTCAGTAAAGTAATACTTCCTGATATTATTTTTAAACCTTTGTCCCTCTAATTTAAGACTATGTCCTCTTGTTGTGGTAGTTTTTCTTCTTTTAAATATAGTCTCCTCCTTTACTGTGTTGATTCCCTTTATATATTTAAATGTTTCTATCATATCCCCCCTGTCTCGTCTTTCCTCCAAGCTATACATGTTAAGATCCTTTAACCTTTCCTGGTAAGTTTTATCCCGCAATCCATGAACCAGTTTAGTAGCCCTTCTCTGAACCCTCTCTAAGGTATCAATATCCTTCTGAAGATACGGTCTCCAGTACTGTGTACAATACTCCAAGTGAGGTCTCACCAGTGTTCTGTACAATGGCATGAGCACTTCCCTCTTTCTACTGCTAATACCTCTCCCTATACAACCAAGCATTCTGCTAGCATTTCCTGCTGCTCTATTACATTGTCTGCCTACCTTTAAGTCATCAGAAATAATCACCCCTAAATCCCTTTCCTCATATGTTGAGGTTAGAACTCTATCAAATATTCTGTACTCTGCCCTTGGGTTTTTACGTCCAATATGCATTATCTTGCACTTATCCACATTAAACATAAGTAAGAGCGAAATACTGCCACTGAAGGTGTCCAACGACACACAAACGGCGTTACGCACAACGTACCCATTCTATTGGCCCACAAGGTCAATCAAATATCTGGGAGTCCAACTCACAACCACATTGTCACACCTGTATGTCCTCAACTACGAGACCCTTCTAGATAAAGTACATACGGAACTGAAATCATGGAACAAACCACAATTTGGCTGGCTATGCAGAATCCATATCTTAAAGATGATGATTCTCCCTAAGTTTCTGTACACAATGCAAACCTTACCTATCAAAATCCCAAAGCCCTTCTTCTCCCTCTCTAGATGACTGTTCACTAACTTTATATGGACAGGAAAACCCCTGAGACTACAATATGAGTGCCTAATAAAAAGCAAACAGCGGGGAGGCCTTGGCCTACCTGATTTAGAAACATACCACAAGGCCATCATCCTCACGAGGATTTATGAATGGTCGTACCCACAAAATACAACCCAATGGGTACGGATTGAGGCGAGCTTCTTCACAATGCCCTAGCTAGATAGAGGGACAGACCTAAAGACACATCAAGTAACACCACACCCCACAATAACCCACACACTGAAATTATGGTCAACCACCAGGAAAGAGAAAATATATCACACCACACCTCTCACCACTCTATCCACTAACAGAAAACCCATCCTTCCCCCCAGGCACTGACCTCAGAGCTTTTCAAAATTTCCCCAAACAGGCACATATACTGACCCTGGGAGATGTCCTAAATGACCAAGGGATCATCCCTTTCGAACAGCTGCTACCCACAGAGTCACAAGCGGGACTAACATGACTCAGACATTCACAGCTAAGACACTTTATAAGCTCGGATCTGCCACTCTTACAAGGACACAGAATTCACACTCTGTACGAGACCCAATGCGCTCAGCACACTATCCGGACGGGCCACATTTCCTCCTTCTACAAACAATTATGCCAACGCACTGAAGAAATCTTACCAACTTACACAACCCACTGGGAAAAAGAACTAGAGATACAAATCCAAGCCAAAGAGTGGCACAAAATATTTACCAACATCTGCCACACATCTAAAAGCAACAGCACACATGAGAGCAACTACAAACGAATAGCTAGATGGCACTACACACCAACCCGCATTAACAGATTCTTCCCCAACACTTCGAAGACTTGTTGGAGGTGTAAAAGTGCAGAAGGAACCGCAAGCCACATATGGTGGCTATGCCCGATAATACGTAAATATTGGACCCAGGTAACTGATATTATACACACTATCACGGGACACAGACTACCCCAAGACCCTGTTATTTCTGCTATACCCCCTACCCAAACACACACGCATATTGACCAATCACCTTCTAACCGCAGCGAATGCCGCCATTCCAACAAAATGGAAACAAACCACACCCTCATTGATCAGAGCCTGGATAGACAGAGTGGACGCTGTCAGAGAAATGGAGGAACTATCGTACTCCTTCTCGCTCAAATATGATGAGTATGTGGCCACATGGGCACCATGGTTGACATTCATACAAAAATAAGACCAAGACTATATCGTAATCCTTCCACCCCAAGGAGTCAAGACCAACCACAAGAAACAACGAACCTAACCTCTCAGTAGGCCTTCATGGATAACCTCTCCACAAGGGGTAAGATGACGGATTCACAATAGGATCTCCCAAGCTCCAAACACCTATATACAGTTACACAAGGGCAAACACTATACACTACACACACGCAAAGCAACAACATTTCCATGAGAGATAACAAGTAGACCTGACTCATGCCCTTTTTTAGGGGGCGAGTACATACCTTAATAACCTGAACAGACCCCAAAAAACTAATGTATGAGGTAGCAACGCACAACACTGATGATGTTCTGCACTACGGCTGTACCCACTACTGTTAACATGAAGTCTTAATTCTCCTCTTTGTTAACAATACCCCACCCCCAGAGATGTTGAAATGTTCTTTGCATACTAACAAAACAAATGTTGTACCGTACTCAAATAACTGCTAAAACATTATTGTCTTACTGCAAAACAAATGCTGTAATTTTGAATATCATTCAATAAAACTTTTAAAACTCAAAAAAAAAAAGAACTTATCTTTCTCTAATACTCAAGTATTTCTGGGAAACAATAAAAAAATCTATTTGGACTCATTAGAGTTATCTTGTGCACACACTTTAATCACAGGCACAATGTATGTGTCTGTAGGTAGTTGGTGATATAGCTCCAAAGGATACCTCTTATGTGTATAAATACATGTGTAAATTATTATACGAAGTACAATGTATTTCATTATCAAAATCCTCCGTTTACACTTGTTTTGGTATAAAGAACCAATACATCTTCTGCAAAATTGGACTGTCTAAACCAGATCCAGTTAAGCGTGGAGTTAGATTTGCATGAAAGCAAGAAGTAGATTGAACCTGCAACGGGGCAAGGCAGAGGGTTAATCTAATCTCTCAGAGTGTGTGATATCCATTTCCTTGACTAGATATTTCTCAATGCCTCGCAGTCAACAGCATAGATTTCCAATGCAATCTGGTCCTGTTGTTATGTTTAATAGCAGATCCCACTGAGTGAGGGCAATGATATCTCTCTGCTTCAGTTAGGGACTTCATCCTAGAATTAACCATTTAATACAATATATTCTCTAGTGTGTTATTTAAAGGAATGATTATCTGTTCTCATCGCCACAAATCTGCTAACCTGCACGATGCTCTCATTAATGCCCCCTTCGCCCCAATTGCGGCATTGCGGCTAGGGTTAAAGGACCACTCCACAGCTAAAACTGTAAAACAAAAAATCACTGTTTAGAAGATACACCCCAATAAATATATGCTTGCTTTTTTCATACATGTATTCATTGGCTTCTATCTAAAACAAGCTTGCAAACGCTGCAGGTCTTATGAACAGAAGTCTTTGCAAGCCTTCCACTTTATCACCGCAAGAGTCCCTTCATGGAGAAATGGCCAATCAGAGGCTTCTCATTGAAGACAGGGATCATTATTTAATAATGGTACATTTTATAAAGTGCTTTTTAATGGGATACTCCTCACCTTTAAAGCATTTCAGCAAGCTGAAGTGCATCATGGGTCTGGAGGGGTCCTTTAGCAAAGAAGGGTTAGTCTAAAAAGGTTTTCATTCAAGGGACACTACAGCCACAAGAACAACCACAGTTTCATGTAGTTATTCTGGTGAGTATAGTCAGTCCCTGCAGGTTCTTTTGCTGTAAACATTGTCTTTTCAAAGAAAAGGCAGTGTTTATATTAACGTCTAGGGACACCTCCAGTGGTGTCCCTGCACATTGTTCAGCGTCTCCACGCTCTGTATGAAGATACCAAACTTTCCCCATAGAGATACATTGATTCAATGTATGTTTACGAGGAGATGCTGATTGGCCAGGCCACCATTTGGTCTACCTCCTTGATAATCTCTGCTAATCCAAGGGAACGCATTGGATTTGCTGAGGTCATTACGATACGTTTTAACCATTTATAAGGGGATTAAGGGGACCAAGCCACCTAAATGCTGGTTTTAACATTATAGGGTCAGGAATACAGTGTTCCTTTAAGATCCCGATTTAATATTTTTGAATAAGCTGTTCAAGTGATTTAATATTTTTGGATAAACTATTAAAATTAATATTTAGGGGGGCGTGGCCTGACCGGGTATGGAGTAGGGCGCATCTCCTTGCAGCTCCTAGGCCCCATCTCACGAAAAAAGCACCAATACACCAGTACAAAACAACCCGGGATGGGGAAAACTAAAAGGCCCAACACCCGGGCCACTTACAAACGGGCTCGACGGGTCGCACTTCGGGTCCCATGGACGGGTACCTCGGCAAGCCGCGAGACACGCGAACCGCACAGGCCGCGGCCAAAATGGCGCCGGCATCCCCAGACGTAAGCAGCAACGACAGCCTGACACAGGGCCCAGGCAGGGGCGAATCCCTCACCCAAATAGCAGCATACCTGGCCACAATCTCTGCCAATATGCTGTCCCGCACGGACAAGACGGAGATGCTGGCCGAAAAAAGGACAGCGATCAGAGAGGAGGTCATGGAGGTGAGGAGGGATCTGACAGTCCTAGAACGCAGAGTGGAGTACCTGGAGGCTGACCGGGCCCAAAATTTATAGCACCAACAAGCCACAGATACGGCCACTACCAGACAAGGCAATGTGTTACTTGAACTCAGGAGGCACCTGGAGGACCTGGATAACCGCGGGCGGAGAAATAATATCCACATACGGGGCCTCCCTGAGACCTCTGGGGAGGTGCTGTCGGAGCTCCTGCCGGGCCTGTTCACCCACATCCTGGGGGTCAGAGCACCGAAGGAATTCGGACTAGAACGCGCCCACAGGGCCCTGCAACCCGTGACTGCGGACGGACCCCCAAGGGACAAAATTTGTTGCCTGCTCTCCTACGCAGTAAAAGATGAAATCATGAGGGAAGCAAGGAACCAGCAGAACCTCACTTATATGGATGCCCAGATCTCCTTGTTCCAAAATCTTTCAATGCTCACTCTGGAAGCAAGAAGGGCGCTACGCTCGTTAACCACCCTGCTCAGGGACCGACGCATACTATACAAGTGGGGATTTCCCTTCAGCCTGCAAGCTAAAGTGGGCAACACCTGGCACATCATACGTTGGCCTGCTGATGTCCCGCGTTTTCTACGGGCTGCAGGCCTCCCAGCAGTTGCAGTCTCAAATTGGGTCCTGGAGAGGCAGCCACAGCGCCCACATGAACCAAGCGAGAGGCCAGGAGCAGGCCACTCGGGAGTGGGACACCGACGGGGCGGCCCGGACAACCCCTGGGGGTCCCACAGACGGCTAGACAACACCACGGCAAATCCTTGTACCTCCCCAGAACAACAGTGTACAGCGCAAAGGATAGACCAAATCATGGCACCCCAGATGCTCCCCCTGGAGAAAACCACCATGGGCAGCGAACTGTCCACACCATCGGAAACGCCAATGCTTCGTTGGGTATGTACTTGATCCCCCGTCCCAGGCCCGTAGCACATAGACCCAAGCCAGAATTTCGAGAGAATGGGCAAGCGGGGCACTAAACCCATGGGGAGGGGGGATTGAACAGGAAAGGAGACACTTGGGAAAGCTAAAAGATGGATGTAACGGATCACCTGGCACCCCTTTGAAGGATGCTCCTAGCGCTTCCTGAGGACTCCAAGCACTGCAGCAGGCACCACAACCACCGAATCGGAGAAGCATATGAATCTGTCAAGCATATGAATGCTATAAACAGCTGAATAGGCAAAAACCATACGGATGGGTTTAGACTCCTAGCAGTCAAACTGGAACAGCATACAATAAATCCTTCAATACTGAGACGACACTTCACTTTGAGGGTTAAGCAGGAACTGACTGTACTGGCACATACAGCCTCTTTTATTCCCAATCCACAAACTTAGTACTGCCTACAGGGTTTTACAGAACAACCAATCAATCTGTACAATACACACAGACACTCCCACACAAAATCCTCCCCTCTGCCTGTAATACAATTACCTTGCAAAATGGGTAATCTAATTATCACAGACAGAGAAATACAGTTTCATAAAACACATCACAGGGACCCCAAAACATGCAATAACCCCATAAACCTTGGAACCGGGGGATCTGGGTGAACCACATATCCGAAATTCACCCAGATCCGTTCAGTACTTTGGAAGATACAGTTTAATGCAGATTCTGCAGAACATATACAGGCTAAATGAAAAACAATCACTGTATAATGTGTCCCCTGCTGTATAGTCCAATACCACTGCACAATGTCTCTGTGCACCAAATACTGGCGAGATGGCACCATGTTGAAAAGTCCAACAGGGTCTGTGAGTTAAACTGGCCGCCACCCATTGTTCTCACCATGTGCTTCATCCATTGTTCTCACCATGTGCCTCTGATACAGGAAATGGTGGCCACCCAGTAACTCCACAGTATGTCCCCAGATGGTTCTTAAAGGGCCAGCAGCAGCACAACACAAATCCCTTATGCCCAAATCATGTCTTTAAAGGGCAATACATCCCAGGGGCCATAGTCACATGGCAGGAGGCTGGCAATCAGTCTTCTCCAATGCCCAGTGGCGAGGTCGGTTTCGCCACAATGGACATACCCCGAGCCGGGACAGACTCACTGGCCATCGACTCCCCTTTTGGGTGGTTGGGATCCTAGGAGGCTTTAGTAGATGCAACTATCCGAGGCGATCCCCCTGCCAAGAGCTATGATGTTCTGTGCACACCCTAGGGGCCCCACAGCTCGGACCCTCCCCAACCATGGAGGGGTTAGCCAGTACGCTGGCTTTTTATGCCAACACGCCTCTTGACGGTGACCGGGGGGGAGAGGATCGGAATATGGGGGAGGGAGTAAAGGGAAAGTTTAAGAATGCAGATTGGTTAGTAATGTTTGTAATGTTTACAATGTTTTTTCCAGTTCCCCAATACACCTGCATGTTCACACGCATACACATGAGGGTGGGAAACCCAGGAGCGAGCCTGGGACAGAAGGGACCCGACCAGAGGGAGGGACCTGGGGGGGATCAAGTCCTATACCATACTAGGGGACCGGACAAACTACCGGGCTTACACTGGAGTGACCCCAGACACCCATGGCCCCACGAGAGCATAGTGGCGGACAGGGGGAGGCTCTACTGCAAAACATCCCCATGCCGGGGGTAAACTCCCAATAGGCCCGACTAGTGGGCTGGGTGCCGAGAGAGCAGTGCGATATATATGACCGACTGCTCCAGACCGAATGACCCACCAACCCCAAGTGACGGACTCACACTGTACATATACTCGGAGGCTACTCCGGTGACACACCCCGAGGGGACTGGACACCGGTGGGTGACAGACTCCGAAGCGAGTCAAAGTTACCTTCTTTTCAGACCGACATCCCTACCCCTGACAACGAACTGACTGAACCCCGCCCACCCCTAACACCCTAACCCACGCGACACACCCCCACACCCACAACCCAAGCCGAGCACAGACAGAGATGGGCTCCAAATACGAGCTAGCGCCGCTCACCCTGTGGTCAAACAATGTACGAGGCCTGAACGTCCCTGAGAAGCGAACCCAAATACTCCATGCCCTATCGGCGGAGCGCGTCTCAGTGGCGTTCCTGCAGGAAACGCACCTTAAAGGCGCAGATCCCCCCTCCTTGAAAAACGTGCGCTTCCCCATGGGGTTCTACGCGAACCACCCTGACAGAAAAAAGCTGAAGTCGCTATCCTATTCTCACACAAGCTCCCGTTCGTATGCGCAGAACAATGGGCGGACCCAGGGGGCAGATACTTTATTAAGGGGACCATTGCACAACACACATACACATTTGCCTGCTTGTATTCTCCAAACCGAAACCAACACGTCTTCCTAAATAAGACACTCACACTACTAAATAAATTCAGAGACGGCCTCCTGGTGGTCGCTGGAGATCTTAACACACCACTGGACGCTAGGCTGGATACCTCTAAGGGGAAATGCTCTATACCAGGTAATTGAATACGCTCCACGGAGAGAGCCCTGATGAGGAGTGGCATAGTAGATTGCTAGAGGGCGGCGAACCCGGAAGGCAGGGACTATTCCTACTACTCGGCTGTGCACCAGCGCTACAGTCAAACTGATTACATCTTTTTAGCACAAGAAGCCCTACCCCTGCTCCGCCGGGCAAGCATAGGTCAGATAGCAGAGTCGGATCACGCACCGATCATAGTCCAGATCCAATCCCCCCTACACAAACTGGCGGAAAGACAATGGAAGTTAAACGAGAACTTGCTACTCAAACTAGAAGACACAGAGCCAGTCAGACAAACATTGACACAATACTTTGAAACCAACAACACCCCGGACACACTGCCCCTGACCGTCTGGGAGGAACATAAATGTGTCATTCGGGGACACTATATTAAGATCTGCACACAATGGAAAAAAGAACACACAGGACTGCTAGCCACGCTAAACGCACAAATCTCCAAACTGGAGCAGACACACAAACAAAGCCTGGACGAGGGCATGTTTCTCCAATTGACGGAGCTTAGAAGAAAGAGACGGGACATACTAGCGCAGGGACTCTTACGCACCCTTAGAAAATCTGCCAGGTTCTTTCACGAACACTCAGACAAAAGCGGCAGACTGCTTGCCCGCCAGCTCTGCGAGCCACATACATAAAATAAAGCAGAAACACGGCTGCCAGACGGAATCCAGCGAGCGTTCAGAGAATTCTACACAGACCTATACAACATCCCCCAGCCCACTACAGACACAGCCCAAACACAGCGTCTTAACCGAATTTCGGAATTATTAGAATGAAACGTTGACATGAAGCTAACCCCCGAAATGAAGGAAGACCTAGAACTCCCCATCTCCGTAGAGGAACTAGTAGCGGCGCTAAAACTCTCCAAAACCCACAGAGCCCCAGGGCCAGACGGCCTCCCCTCGATATACTTGCGCACATTCGGAGACATTTTATTACCGAACCTCCTGCGAGGGCTTAACTCCATACTAGAAGGGGGCCGTTTCCCCACGGACACTCTGGCGGCCATTGTCACGGTAATACCTAAGGAGGGCAAGGACCCGACGAACTATACGAGCTACCGCCCCATATCACTGCTGAACGCGGACCTGAAGCTATTTGCTAAAACCATTGCCCTGAGAGTCGCGAAACACCTCCCCCACCTGGTACACTCAAACCAGGTCGGGTTCATCCCCGGTAGAGAAGGAAGGGATAACACAATCAAAGCGCTAAACATCTTACACATAGCGCGGACGCGTCGAAAGGAACTACTGCTACTGTCAACGGACGCTGAAAAGGCTTTTGACCGGGTAGACTGGAAATATCTGGAGAACACACTCGCATACATGGGATTCGGTCCACACATGCTGTCGTGGGTGCTCTCCCTGTACACGAGTCCCACGGCTCGGATCCGCATTAATGTGGCATTGTCTACCCCTTTCCTGATCTGTAACGGCACCCGCCATCTGTAACTGTCCCCCCCTCCTGTTTGCCCTCTCCCTGGAACCGTTCCTGGGGGCGGTCAGACAGAACGGGGGAATCACAGGATTCAGCGTTGGTCACAATGAATACAGAGTAGCCGCGGACAACATGCTGTTCTTTCTTACACAGCCACTGCTATCGTTGCCCAACCTGCTCGCGTCTTTCCGAGAGTTTGGAGCGATTTCTAACCTTAAGCTCAACACAGATAAGTCTGAGGCCCTCCACCCACCACCCCTCAAAGACTCCCCAACACACCTCTTTACCCAGTACCGATTCAAGTGGTGCAACACCAAACTGAAATATTTGGGTATATGGTTACCCAAGGACCCGTCTCAACTATATCACCATAACTATCTCCCGCTACTTCAGTCTCTGCAGGCAGACCTTAAAAAATGGTCCCCATACTACATTTCGTGGTTTGGGTGTATTAATGTAGTCAAAATGAATGTGCTGCCCAGAATACTCTATCTGTTCCAGACAGTGTCGATCACGGTGCCCAGAGCCTTCTTCAGCTCCATAACGACCGCCATTCGCCTGTTTGTATGGAACTCTCGCCCCACCCGCACGAAAAAAACACCCTAGAGCTGCCTAAACTGATGGGGGGAACAGGATTACCCTCCATAGAGACGTACTACCGCGCCACACATTTGCATAGAATAACGGACTGGCACGTGCAACATCATTTGAAACAGTGGGTGACCCTGGAACTAGAGCAGACAGAGAGGACAATACCCTCCAGACTGTGGCTGCACACCGCCACGTACACAGACTTACACACCAAAAACCCTCCGATCGATGCCACACTGAGAGTGTGGATAGCTACACGCTACCGACTACAGCTTACCACCTCACCCAGCCCCCTAACGCCCATCACGCACAACCCAGACCTGGCAGATGCCCTAACCCATAACGAGCTATACGGCCTCCAACCGTCCGACTGGATGTATCTGCACCAATAGTTTGGCCCACAAGGACTTAAACCTCTCAGGGACCTCTGCCCAGACAGACCGCCAACGCTGCTCGAACAGTTTCGCTACCACCAGATAAAAACATACTTCCAATCCCTACCGGGACGTGGACACCTGCTCAGACCCCTCACCAGCTTTGAACTCCTGTGCGTACACCGCACTCACATTGCCAGGGGCATGTCGACCCTATACGCCACACTCCAGAACCAGACCAGTGGGGAAGTGGTGCTCCGATTCAAGGACCACTGGGAGAAAGACACCGAGGAGTCCCTTTCTGCACAGGAATGGGACAAGATCTACACCCTCACACACAAATGCTCTATTAGTTCGAAGTTCCAAGAACTGAACTACAAAATATTAACTCGATGGTACAGAACACCCGACACTCTACACCGCATGCAAGAGAACACACCGGACACATGCTGGAGATGTGGCACGCACCCTGGCACATACTTCCACATGTGGTGGACATGCCCCGTAATCGCCCCATACTGGGAGAAAATCAGGGGGGAGATACAAGAAGTCACAGGCTTAGAGTTGCCTCTAAAACCCCTAAAGATGCTACTACACCACACCCCCACCCCCATGAAGGCATATAAGAAGTCCCTAACACTACCACTACTCAATGCAGCAAAGTCCCTTATCCCTGTTATCTGGAAGCAGAAGGGAGCACCCACCCTCCAGCAATGGGTGACAAAGGTGGAAGAAATACGCTCAATGGAAACTTTAACCGCAGATCTCCATGGGAGACAGGAGCAGTGTGCATTGACCTGGTACCCATGGGCTACTTACCTAGCCAAAAGATTAGCATCCCCGAACACAACACCACAGGGGCCCGCTGAAGTCCAGAGCACACATATCTAAACACCCCACCTAACCCTTACCCCCTGTGTCGACTTCCCCCACCCCTCCCAACCTTAAGACCGGACCTCGGACTGCCCCCTGACGACCGACACAGACAGTAGAGGGAAATATATATTGGACAGACCCTCATTAGGGACACGTCCTGTCCCTGGATAGGACGGAAAGCTCTCAACAGTTGGATAAAACTAGACAGAAACTCGCTACCCACCCTTACAACACTGAAATAAGACAGCGCACCAGCATGAGAGTCATAAGCCCAGACCCCAGCTTAAACAGAAGCTAGAGAGAAATAGCGGCAACACGGAATAGCCCCTAGAACGGAAACCTGACTAGACCTGAAACAAACGCATAGTCTCCAGCAACCCACCGCTCTGCGGTACTGACAGACACCCGGACATATCCCCCGTGACCGACAAGCCCAGCCTACCCTAGCCCGTAGGCCCCACAATGGTGAACTATCTGTGAAAAAAGCCAAATGACCACGAACTGTGGAGCATAGACTCCCAAGAAGCACACTATGACTGTAGATCGCATACCGCAACCGCCACAGTAGTACACCTGATCTTGACAATACAAGGGCACGTAAAAATAAAAACAAGTTCGTGGCAACAACTAACAAACAAGTGGAGAACCAACGCACAGTCACCTACCACAGTAGACTAGGGCGCAACCGGGAAAAAACGGTGGGGAGACGACAAAAAAAAAAAAACTCCAATACAACAGAGGTCAGGTTATACCCTTCCTAGCTACCCGAATAGGCTGCAGCCGCAGGCCTGAACACAGGCTGGTACAATGGATAGAGCCAACTGTTAGAAATGCATTGGTTAGCAGCACAGTTCCCCTTTCCCCTCTTCTTTGCATTATTCAGATGTTGACACTAATACAGACCCAATGTAAAGTTACTGACTGTTACTGGTTTCTTCAAATGAAAAAGATACTAAATAAAGATTGTCAAAAAAAAATAATTAATATTTAGAACAATATTTTGATATAGATAAAGATTTTATATATATATATATATATATATATATATAAAAATATATATATATATATATTATTTTATATATGATACATTTTTCACGTTTTAATATTTTGAAAAAAATAAGAATTTAAATAGTTTATTCAAAAATATTAAATTATTTGAAAAGCTTATTCAAAATATTAAATTAAGACGTATAATGAGGAGTGACAGTGGCTACACATGCCTATTGCCCCTAGCATATTGGTAATGCCTTCCTAGTCATAGATGTCAAACTAAACACTATGCCACTAGTAATGTGTCCAGGGAAATAAATGATTCAGAGATTCAGCCTAATTAACCCCCTAAGGATCAAACTTCATGTCATGTGTCCTTAAAGGACCACTATAGTGCCAGGAAAACATACTCGTTTTCCTGGCACTATAGTGCCCTGAGGGTGCCCCCACCCTCATGGTCCCCCTCCCGCCCGGCTCTGGAAAGGGGAAAGGGTTAAAACTTACATTTTTCCAGCGCTGGGCAGAGAGCTCTCCTCCTCCGATCCTCCTCTTCTCCTCCCCGTCGGCTGAATGCGCACGCGCAACAAGAGCTGCGTGCGCATTCAGCCGGTCACATAGGAAAGCATTCATAATGCTTTCCTATGGACGCTGGCGTGCTCTGACTGTGAAAATCACAGTGAGAAGCACGCAAGCGCCTCTAGCGGCTGTCAATGAGACAGCCGCTAGAGGAAATAGGGGAAGGCTTAACCCATTCATAAACATAGCTATGTTTATGAAAAAATGGGTTAACCCTAGCTGGACCTGGCACCCAGACCACTTCATTAAGCTGAAGTGGTCTGGGTGCCTAGAGTGGTCCTTTAAGGGGTTAAAGCCTCCAGCTCCCCAGACAGGTTCCTGAAGAATGTGCTTTCCTGAGGTGCTTGTCTGAAACAATCCAGGAAATGAAGCACATATATAAACCTTGGCAATTCAGTAGGATTGGTGTAAACCATACTGTGTCCTGCTAAATGAGCTAGTTTAGGTGTATAATTCTGTGATGTGTAAGGTGGATGCACTCGATTACCTCCTGTTCTGATGTCCAATAAATTTGCCCTTGTGTGGTAGACATTTGGACTCCAAGCCCATCTCTTTCCTCTTTTCTGAAGTGTCTGTGGTGGCACCACAGCGTACCTGTGTCAGTTACAGCAGTGCTAGCAGCTGCAGCAGTATTGGTATCAACAGTGTTAGCAGTCTGGGAAGATACCTTTCTAAACATATCCTGGATAAATGTAGTGTCTTTTCCATATTGTACAATAAAAGATAACAGGCGCTCACTATAGGGTTGAAAAATCTTAAAATTACACAGGCAGCAGTAAATTATACAAGGATTCCCAGACCTAGAATTTTAGCAAGATAAAAAAAAGAAAAGAATATATTGCACCCAGTCTTAGTGTACAAATCTTTTACAGACATTAGTCTTTGGATTATTCAACACAGTTGACCTCAAAAAAGAGCAGCGCATTAATAGTGCAGCACAGTACGGTGTATATCAATAATATGCTTAAACACTTGTGTAAAATACACTCACATTGATATGCGAATGCACGGTATGATCCCCGTCTTATGATTTATGCTGATCCAAATGGCACAGATGCTTCAAATAGGATCCAATATGTAAAGGCAAATACAGTAAAGACTCCAATGGTGAAGTAAGTACTTATTAAGAACCAGATGGAGATAAAGAAATGCACTTACATCTACTAGCCCAGTACTTGCTTTAGTTTAAACAGTAAGGGTGGTATAATTCCCACCTAAGGATATAATGGCACAGGAAGCAGGATGGTGAATGGATAATAAAAAGGTAAGTATATATAAAAGTTAACTTTTTATTAAACAATAGAGAATATAAAAACAACAAAATATGAATAATGCTAAAAGGAGTCCCACTTTACGTGTTTCGCCTCTTCAGGGCTTCTTCAGAAGTGTGGTTCATTCCTTATAACTTCGAGGTAAGTACTGATTGTAGATCAATTCCTGGTGAGTCTGCACTATTAATGTGTCTATTTATGCTCTTTATTTTGAAGTCAACTGTGTTGATTAATCCAAAGAGCAATGTGATTTGTACACTAAGACTGGGTGCGGTATATTCTGTTCTTTTTTTTTTGTCTTTTCCATATGTAAATGGTTTTCATTAAAATTTTTCGATTCTGAATTGCTCACTTGGTTTTTAGATGTTTGATTCAGCACACATCTGAAAACAGTCACAAAACCTCTGCCGTTGGTAATTCCATGGTTTCACTGATTCCCACGTCTTTTCTAAAAAATGCATCCAAAAACGTATTAATTCTAACCCTGCAAGTCCATTAGTCTGTCTAGTAAAAACAAGGACAGAAGGTGCCCGTAGCAAGTGTGTTAAAAAATGATAAGCTTAGAGTCATGTCTACAAATGCTTGCAGTTTAGGGAATAAGATCCATGAACTTGTGGCAATAATGGCAACTGAGAATGTAGATTTAGTCGCTGTTACTGGGACATGGTATAATGAGAAAAATGACAGGGACATAGCAATGCCAGGGTACTCTTTATATAGAAAAGACAGGGAAGGCAAGAAAGGGGGAGGGATGGCCCTGTATGTGAAGGATAGCATAAAATCTAGCCTAATAAAAGTTAGTGAAGTAAACATAGAATTTGGTAATCACACAATAACTTGTGTAGGTGAGATTTATAGGCCCCCAGGACAAATAGAAGAGTTAGATAATCTACTAGTTGAGGAAATAGCAAAAATGACAATGAATTGGAAAGTTATCATCATGGGCGACTTTAATCTTCCTGATGTGAATTGGAAAACCAAAATAGCTGCTTGTGCCAGGTTAACACAAATTCTAAACTCCCTACTGGGATTATCTCTAAAACAAGTCATTGAGGAGCCAACTTGTAAGGAGGCCATACTAGATTTAGTGTTAACAAATGAAGATTTGGTATCAGATATTACTGTAGGTGAACATTTAGGATCCAGTGATCATCAGTCAGTGTGGTTTAATATAAGAATAGTGACTGAGTCACACTAACACAAAAACAAAAGTTTTAGACTTTACAAAAACAGACTTTTCTAAAATTAGAATATGTGTAAAGGAGTCATTATCAGACTGGAGCAATTTAAATGGAGTCCAAGAGAAATGGGATTATTTAAAAGTTGCACTGCTGAAGGCAACAGAAAATTGCATTAGGCTTGTCAGTAAAAGCAAAAAATTCAAGAAACCACTGTGGTACTCTGCAGATGGGGCAAAAATAGTAAAAAACTAAAAGTTAGGATTTAGTAATTATAAAAAAAACAGCGTGAGGAAGGCAGAATGATCTATAAGATTAGGCAGAAAGAGGATAAGCAAGTTATAAGATCTTCCAAATCACATACAGAAGAGAAAATAGCACAGTCCCTAAAAAAGGGGGACAAAACATTGTTTTAGATACATATATGAGAAAAGGAAAGTAAAACAAGGATTAGTTAGATTAAAAACAAAAGAAGGAAAGTATGTAGAAGAGAATAACGGTCTAGCTGACTGCCTCAATGAATATTTTTGTTCAGTATTTACAGATGAAAATGATGGAAAGGGGCCTCAGTTAGGAAAAAGGACAAATTAGTCATTTGTAACATGTGAGTTTACAGAGGAAGAGGTTCTATGTCAACTGTCAAAAGTAAAGACAAATAAGTCAATGGGACCTGATGGAATACACCCAAAGTTATTAAAAGAGCTTAGTGGTGTACTAGCAAAACCATTAATAGATTTATTTAACCAATCATTGTTAACAGGAGTAGTCCCAGAAGATTGGAAGTTAGCGAATGTTGTGCCCATTTACAAGAAAGGTAATAGGGAGGAGTCGGGCAACTATAGGCCAGTAAGCCTTACTTCAGTAGTGGGGAAAGTGATGGAAACCATGTTAAAGGATAGGATTGTTGAACATCTAAAAACACATGGATTTCAAGATCAGAGACAACATGGGTTTACTTCAGGGAGATCATGCCAAACTAATCTTATTGATTTTTTTGATTGGGTAACTAAAATTATAGATCAGGGTGGTGCAGTAGACATTGCTTACCTAGATTTCAGTAAGGCTTTTGACACTGTTGCACACAAAAGGCTTATCAATAAACTGCAATCTTTAAGTTTGGATTCCAATATTGTTGAATGGGTAAGGCAGTAGCTGAGTGACAGGCAACAGAGGGTTGTAGTCAATGGAGTATATTCGGAGTGTGGGCTTGTCACCAGTGGGGTACCTCAGGGATCTGTACTTGGACTCATTCTCTTTAATGTTTTTATTAGTGATATTGCAGAAAGTCTTGATGGTAAGGTATGTCTTTTTGCTGATGATACAAAGATATGTAACAGGTTTGATGTTCCAGGAGGGATAAGCCAAATGGCAAATGATTTAGGTAAACTAGAAAAATGGTCAGAGTTGTGGCAACTGACATTTAATGTGGATAAGTGCAAGATAATGCATCTTGGACGTAAAAACACAAGGGCAGAGTACAGAATATTTAATAGAATCCTAACCTCAACATCTGAGGAAAGGGATCTAGGGGTAATTATTTCTGATGACTTAAAGGTAGGCAGACAATGTAATAGAGCAGCAGGAAATGCTAGCATAATGCTTGGTTGTATAGGGACAGGTATTAGCAGTAGAAAGAGGGAAGTGCTCATGCCATTGTACAGAACATTGGTGAGTAGTAATGTCCCAAACAGTTCGCCGAACGGTTCGCCGCGGACGGTGAACATATGCGGTAAACTTTGACCCTGTACCTCACAGTCAGCAGACACATTCCAGCCAATCAGCAGCAAACCCTCCCTCCCAGACCCTCCCACCTCCCCGACAGCATCCATTTTACATTCATTGGGAAGCTGCATTCTTAGTGAGCTGTCCAGTAGGTGGGAGGGTCCGGGAGGGAGGGTCTGCTGCTGATTGGCTGGAATGTGTCTGCTGACTGTGAGGTACAGGGTCAAAGTTTACCGCATATGTTTGCCAACCGTGGCGAACCGTTCGGCGAACCGTTCGGGACATCACTATTGGTGAGACCTCACTTGGAGTATTGTACGCAATACTGGAGACCGTATCTCCAGAAGGATATTAATACTTTAGAGAAAGTTCAGAGAAGGGCTACTAAACTGGTTCTTGGATTGCAGGATAAAACTTATGAAAAAAGGTTAAAGGATCTTAACATGTATCGTTTGGAGGAAAGACGAGACAGGGGGAGTATGATAGAAACATTTAAATACATAAAGGGAATCAACACAGTAAAGGAGGAGACTATATTTAAAAGAAGAAAAACTACCACAACAAGAGGACATAGTCTTAAATTAGAGGGGCAAAGGTTTAAAAATAATATCAGGAAGTATTACTTTACTGAGAGTATTACATTATCGGCTTCCAGCTGAAGTGGTAGAGGTTAACACAGTGAAGGAGTTTAAGCATGCGTGGGGTAAGGCTATCCTAACTATAAGATAAGACTAGGGACTAATGAAAGTATTTTTAAAAAATTGGGCAGACTAGATGGGCCGAATGGTTCTTATCTGCCATCACATTCTATGTTTCTATGTTTCTAGTAAATATGAACCATCTTCACGGTTTCTTTTATGTGGTCGTTGCATAGTTAGTTGTTTTGTTGTTTTTTTTATTTGCTATAATGGTGATGGAGATATAACAGCAAGTAAATTACATTTGGGCTTGTAGTGTATTAAATTGGACTTGTAGTGTACTGAAGATATTTTTTGAGAACGTATAGAACAATGCATAGTACATATTTTCATTTACACTAGAGAAGAAGATAGATAAATGTAGCAAATATTTTGAACTAATAAAGAAGAGGGAAATCAGAGTAGGAGAAAAGGCCCAACATTTCCTGTCCTACTAGGGATTTCAGTTTATTCAAAACAGCCTAGCTACCCTTGTTAATCTACATCTCTGTTATAAACTAAGTGCTTGGACTACACCAGATTAAATATTTCTACCACAAATAATTTGTTTGACCCTTTTTTATTAATACACTGACCCGGCAAAGCAGAACCAGGCTGGTTCCAACATCTTGTTCTGTTTCTATAAAAATGTGTGTGTTTGTGCAGATTAAGTCACAGCACAGGAATTCCCAACTAATCTTCCCTGGAAATGCACACTGTGTGCTTACTCTCTGCTTGATATAATTACCCTTAAGCTGCTTGTAATGGCTTTTTTTTCCAATACTGATGTATGTTGCTTGTTGATTGGTCAGAGCATCAGTGTTTCTTGGTTCAAAGGCTTTAACCCATTGCTTGCAACCAGAGATTGAGACAATGCAACTTTTACTCAAGCTATGGAGATATAGCAAGACTGGATCATATGTGCTTTACACCCCACCTCCTATAGACTGTAAGCTCATTTGAGCAGGGTCCTCTTCAACCTATCGTTCCTCTAAGTTGTCTTGTAATTGTCCTATTTATAGTTAAATTCCCCCTCTTATAATATTGTAAAGTGCTCAGGAATCTGTTGGCGTTTTATAAATGGCAATAATAATGATAATAATGTCTTTACCTTGGTAAAAAAAAATCCCTCTGATTGTGAGTTGAAGCGTTTCTCCTCTAATAGGTTTATGAATTTAAAGAATATACACTCACAGCATGGAAACAGTTAAAAATGTGAGCAGTACAATTTTTTGCATGGGTGCCCTAGAGAATTGTGGGTCTATTCACTAAATCCCCATTCCTCGGCTGATAACTTTATGATGATAAAGCAACTATTACCAACACGTATATTCACTTAATGGAATTCAACTGCAAAGCTCCCCTGGACTCAGCAATTAAACTTATCAGGATCCAGCTACAACTCTGACCCTGCTGAGTGACTTTGATAGCTGCAGGGTGTAGATGAAATTATAGTTACTGAGCTTACTGCTTGCTTCTCACTAAGTTCACCTAGAACCATTGCTATCACTGGGTTCTCTGCTTGACAGAGCTCTGAGGGTTTTGCGTATCTCATTTTATGACTTTAATGGTGAGTGTTGAGTACAGGTAAAGAGGTGTGTGGGTATTAACAAACACACAATAATTCACATAAATCACTGTATAATTAAGAAACATTGATTACATTATATTTTTTACAATAGGTGCTGCTGATTGTGGCACAGAGACAGAAATTATTTCAAAAGTTGCCAAAGAGGTAGCGTGTCTCAGGGGGCACATTTTGTATAGTGTACAATCGCTCAGTGCAAGTTACAGTAAGGGACTACGTTTGCTGGCTCTTTGGCTAGCACAATGCATTATATAATGGGGATGATATGGCAAAGCACTGCAACTTATATGGGCCATGACTTCCTTGCCATGCCATCTAAGGGCCAAGTTATGGCTTCTTATTATTAATGGGTGTTATATGTAAATTTTGGGCTGAAGTGGCTTTAGTGGTCTGTAGGGTTCCTTTAAAAGAAGATATATATCAGCCTTTTCTCAATAGCAACAGTTTTGGTGTTTTTTTGCAAAAGAAAGAAAGGGAAAAAAAAAAAAAATAATACCAATTATTTTGGCTGGTAGGTGTTTTCACTTTTCTTTAAAAAAAAATAAATGAAAAAGCATGCTTTTGAGATTTGTTTGAAAACATATATATCTGTCTGTTTAATGTGCATTCTGTAACTTTTTAACCGACTATTAACTGGCCATCAAGATTTTTCTTAAGCTCTGAATGCTTAGTGCCAGCACCGCAGTTGGCAGCATGGAGGAGTGAGCAAATGTCCCGGATGCTCTTGAACCTGTAAACAGATGTTCCCACCCTAGATCAAGCATTCCAGCATTGCTCCCACCCTTGGTCAAGTGTTTTGATAATTCCTGGGATTTTAAGTTTTGTAATTCCATTTTTATAATTAGACTTTCTGACAATCTGTAGTTGGCGAGAAAAATGAGGATTTGGCTAGGCACAGACTTTTTTTTTTCAATTTGTACTTTATTAGCGAGTTTTACACAAAAATAAATCTGTTTTGCAGTATAACAAAAGAATGACAAGTTATTAGTTTCATCAACTGTCATGGTTCATAAATTTGCACCTACAGTTGTGAACCTGTTGATATAGGTATATAGCTGGTGGTCTGACCTATTGTGCAGTTCTAAAACATCTATGCATGTTTGTAAACTTTCTTTAAATTCTATACATAATGAAAAAATAAATAGTAATTAATAGTAGCGATAATTACATGGTGCTATCTATTTCCTACTAATTCAACATTTATACATATACACAAGGGGCATTTGTTGGTGTAGTCCCTGTGGTATTAACAACAAAGCAGTAGCATCAACTAACTATCAGGTTGGTATGTGTAGGACTATCAAATACGTCAGGGAATGCTGTCAAAGGTGTACTAAGTTTTGCAAACTGGTTAACCAAAATAAAAAAGAATAAACCATGATAAGTGAACAGGCTTAGTTAGGCAGGTCATACTTGAATAGAGGTTCTCTTGCACTCTTCTCAGTGTTGTCAAGTGCCTTCACCTGCTACACTTCCAGCCGGTAAGTTCGGTCTTCGTAAGAAGAACATCAGGTCATCTGATGAGTTGGCACAGACTGTTAACCAAGGTTTCCATTTGGCCCACGGCTGGACTTTTCACAAGACAGCAAGATATGGGTTGAAACATTGAATTTAAGATGTTGCACGTCTTCTTATAATAAAGCAGTTTCTTTGTTTCTTTTGCCATGTAAGAGTGCTTGGGAAATAATTTTCAGTTTTTCATTTTTCCCACCTGTACATCAGTGCACTATACTGGCACAATGCATTCACTGGTATGTTGTTTTTTTTCCAGTACTGCTTTTTATTCCCAGTTCTGCCCTCGTAGTGAAGATATTGCAGCATGAAAGGGTTTCTGCCATGCACACTTTATAGGAAATAACAATTTTTCACTCATGCAGAAAGCACAAAGAGAAGATTAAAGGTTAAAATAAAACGACAATGTACCATCTATCCAGCACCTTAAATCTGACCTATAAAGGGTGGCGTGCAGTGTCGGCATCTGATAATTACTAACTTCTAAAGCAGTTAAAAACCCAATTTTCTTACTGAAACTCATTTATGCTTTACTGTGCTTTCAGAAATGTGATGTATCGTCATTATAAATTTATCTTATTGGCACACACGTTTTACAAATTTAAGTAAAGAGGAAATGTTTGTAAACTTTCTTTAAATTCTATACATAATGAAAAAATAAATAATAATTAATAGTAGCGATAATTACATGGTGCTATCTATTTCCTACTAATTCAACATTTATACATATACACAAGGTTAAGAAAACAAAATCTAGTAATAAAATGAATCGTGAAAAAACAGAGAAGCTGTAAAAAGAGAGATGATTCCATAGATGTTAAAATCCAACTATTGATTTTTAATTTGAACCTTAGAACCAGTTTTTATTATTAATATGAATATTCCAGAGGGATGGCTGTAATAACCTGATTAATCTTCATTGCTCACTTCATCAGTAATATCGTGATTCCAATTTAATTTAACCCATTTGAATCTACTGTTTGGAACAAAAATGTTATATAACATAGTGCCTCGATCCTTACTTCACATGTCATCCGTTTAAAGGTAGACATAACCTAACTTTTTATACATTATATAAACTAAACCTTCCAAATATACAAATATTGTGCTTTAAACAATTTATAAAATAGAAAAGATACTCACTTTCAAGATTTTTGCTGATGCTGTTAATATATGTTGGTTACAAGTAGGCAGAGCCTCTCATTGTGATGTATAGGCCTATTCTACAAACTCCAGTCCAACATTTATAACTCCATTTGCAGCTTTTTTAAATGGATCTTTACACAGTATTCGCCTAAACTACTCACCATGCATTCTGACAACTCACCATGCATTCTCACAGCCCAGCTGAAGGAAGGAACTTGCACAGCATGTACCTACCTTGTGTGCACACACAGTATGCATACATGCCAACTTTGGGCCAGCAGGAATCAGGAAAGGACGGGTCTTCCAAGGTGGGCATTACCAATGACACAAATTGTGTCATTGTTGATGCCCCTAAATTCGTGATTATTCTAACATTTAGTGACCGAATAATCTAAATTTTATTAAAGACAGGAGGCGAATATTTGCTTATCTTTCTTTACTGTAACTCCAAGGAGCAAAGAAACAGTTAACAATCAGTGTAAAAAAGATAACCAATCAGCATGCATCACAGTAATATAAATTGTCATCAGGCTCCTCCCAATTCCTCTTTCTTGATGTAGCTGGACAGCCGTAGAGTCAACCATGTAAACGTAGAACAGTAGAACGATGAATTGGTAACGGTGTAAGAATCAGGTAGGATGAAAACAGTGCTCAACCTGCGGGGTAGACTTGAAACAGAGATGACGAACGATCTTCACACTAGAAGGAAAGAGAAACATCGTGAAATTATGGTCTCTTGGGCAAGAGAAAACCAAATTAAAATGGAATGAAACTAACGTCCAATTTGAGTGCAAGCTTTAACATATAATAATTAACTGACAAGTATAGGCCAGAAAAGAGGACAAGTCGAGACAATGCTAGCCACCTAATTAGAGATGGAGGCACTAAGAGATACTTACCTATTAGGGTGGATAGAAGCATTCCTTTTTAGGGTGGGAAAATATTCGCCTCCTGTCTTTAATAAAATTTAGATTATTCGGTCACTAAATGTTAGAATAATCCTGAATTTTATGTCAAGACAGGCGGCTTCATATTTGCTATTTTAACGCGTAAATAGCATGAATAGAGAAACGTGTGGAGAATGTCTAAAGTAAAAGGTACGGAGAGTGGATTCTCTAGACCAGGGTTTCCCAATTAATTTTTCCCGTGGAACCCTTTGACATAGTGTATCAACATCGTGGATCCCCTCCTCCCCCCCCCCCAAAAAAAGTTGCGCCGTTTTATTTTTTAAATGTGTGTGTCAAGTTGTATATATCTGTGCTTGTATGTGCCAGTTGTATATCTGTCACACAGATACACACACAGTGCGTGTGTGTGTGTGTATCTGTGTGTCAAGGTGTGTGTATTTTTGTTTGTATGTGCCAGTGTGTATGAATCTGACACAAAGATACACACAATGGCAGATACACACACCTTGACACACAGTGTGTATCTGTGTGTGTGTGTGTATGTATGTATCTATCTGTGTGTCAAGGTGTGTATATCTGTGTGTCAAGGTGTGTGTATTTGTGTTTGTATGTGCCAGTGTGTATGAATCGGACACACAGATACACATACTGGCAGATAGTGGCACACAGATACACACACTGACAGATACACACACCTTGACACACAGTGTATGTATGTATCTATCTGTGTGTCAAGGTGTGTGTGTCTGTTTCAAAGTCTGTGTATCTGTGTTTGTATGTTTCTATGTATCAAGGTGTGTGTATCTGTGTTTGTATGTGCCAGTGTGTATGAATCTGACACACAGATACACACACTGGCAGATAGTGGCACATGGATACACACACTTTAACACACTGTGTGTATCTGTGTATCTATGTATCTGTGTGTCAAGGTGTGTGTATCTGTGTTTGCATGTGCCGGTGTGTGTCAAGGTTTGTATATCTGCGTTTGTATGCGCCAGTGTGTGTATCTCTGTGTCAGTGTGTATATGTCCCTGACACACAGATATACACACACACTGGCACACAGATACATACTGACACACAGATACACACACCTTGACTCACAAATACACACACACTCAGATACACACAGTGACATAAACACATTTGCACCCACAGATACACACTGACACACTCAGATACACACACACACAGGCACATACAAACACACTGATACATACTGGCACATACACACACACACATGCACACAGTGACACATACACAAACCTTGACACAGATACACACACTGACACACACACACTCTTTGACAGACACACACTCTTTGACATGCACATATACACTCTCACTGACAAACACACATACACTCTCACTGACAAACACACACACACTCTTTTACAGACACACATACAAACACATATACACTCTCATTGACAAGAACAGATACATTCTCACTGCCAAACACGCACACTCACTGACAAGCACACATTCACTCTCACTGACAAACACACAAATACATACAAACTCCCTAACAGACACACATACATTTTTTTTTACATTCTACTCCATCCAGTCCCCCTACTTTTAGGCGTGCTGGCATGGAGCCCATGGGGTCCAGTGGGGCTGCTGGCATGAAGTCCCTGTGGTCCAGTGGGGATGGCTGCAGCTTGGTAGGCAGCGAGGAACAGACAGGTGAGCAGTGGAGGTGGGCGGCAAGGGAGATCTGATTTCTCTGCACAGCTCCCGCGCGTGCCTCCTAGTGATGCCGGAGCTGGAGTGATGTCATATTCCGTCTCCGCCATCACTGCTGTGCGCGCGAGGGAGCTCACTGCTCCCTCGCTGCCCGCGGCCATTTTTTTTTCAAATTTTTGGGCGGAACCCCAATTAGTGTTCCACGGAACCCTAGCGTTTCGTGGAACACCAATTGGGAAATGCTACTCTAGACCAATCAGCAGAGGACAAAATCTCCGCCAGGGAGCCTCCAGCCATGAATACAGAGGAGGCGGCCGCACATCTAACCGAGTGAGCCTCGAAAGACGCATCAATGCCAGCCAGAGCTAGTAGCCATTTAATCCACCGAGCAATAGTAGGGCACAAGACTTGGTTTGTGTGGTCGCACATAAGACACAAGAAGAGGCCCAGTAGGTGCAAGAGATGTAGTGTCTTACGCAACAGGCTACGCAGAGGAGGGGTAGCCTACTGTAGATGAATTGGTCTTGGTGCGTCTGGTGATGTGAAAGTGCACCCCTTCCAGCGTGAAATCGAGGGCATGAAAGTCAAACGCCCTGATGTCGAAGACTCTTCGGAAGAAGACCAAACAAAGGAGGAGAGCTAATTTGGCTGACAATTGGCGTAGGGAGAGTGCCTCATTGTCTGGCCAAGATTCTAAGAATGTTAGCATGAGGGTCACATCCCAGAACTGATTATATTTAGGTGCCAGAGGTCTAGCGATGCAGATGCCTCGCAAGAGTCTACACACAGAAGGGTGTTTGCCTACTGAAGAACTTTCAATAGGAACGTGCGCTGCTGAAATAGGAGATCGAAACACGTTAATAGTCCGGTAGGATTTGCCCTGGTCGAACAGAGACGACAGGAAATTGATATAGATGTTGAAATTGATATAGATGTTGAAAAGGGATCAATGTTCCTTTCCAAACACCACCAACTCCAGTGACGCCATGTGGAGATGTACGAGCGTCTGGTTCCTTGGGCCCATGAGTCCCAAGGAGTCCCTGAGCAGTAGCGAAAGGCCTGAGACATTCCAAGATCCCCTGAAACGGTCCAAGCCACTAGTCGGAGATGATCCTGAATTGCCAACGGGTGAAAGTTGACTGCCGGGTCCCTGAGGAGGTCGCAGGAGGTGGGTAGAAGCAGGGGAAAATCCACTGACATTTCCAGGAGGTAAGGGTACCATGGTTGGGCCCGCCATAGGGGGGTCACCAGAGTTATCTTGACACCTTGAGTTTTGAAGTACTGTAGTGTGCGTGGAATCATGGAGAATGGAGGGAACGCATATGCTCTGGACATCAGCCACGTCTGTAAGAAAGCATCGACTACAAGGCACGCTGGGTCTGGCAACAAGCTGAAAAATGCGTCCGTCTGACGGTTGAGGCGAGATGCAAACAGATCCAGGTTGAATGATCTGGAGACGGTGAAATATCTGTGGGTCCAGTTACCAATCGCTGGAATCTCTCCGGTGTCGGGAAAACCAGTCTGCGACTAGGTTTTCTGATCCCGGTAGATATTCCGCTCGAAGGGAGATATTCCTGTCTAGGCAGAACTGATACAATTCCTTTGTCAAGTCCGAAAGCATCTTTGATTTGGAACCTCCTAGATGATTCATGTAGTGAACCGCTAACACATTGTCCATCTTCAGCACCACGGAGCAATTGTAGACATCCTAGGCGAAACTGCGGATTGCGAAGGAGCTTGCAATTAGTTCGAGGCAACTGATATGAAGCGCTCGTTCCAAATGGGACCAGAGTCCTCTGGTAGAATTTTCAGAGCAAGTTGCGCCCCATCCGAGAAGGCTTGCATCCGATTCCAGAATGAAATCAGGTTGGGATCCAAAGATGGCTCTCCCATTCCAAGCGTCCATATGGTGTAGCCACCAATGGAGTTTTAGCCGAACTTTGTCTGTGACTGTGATCTGCTGATCGTAGGATGTTGACTGATGTAAATATTGTGTCTTCAGGCACTGCAGTGCTCGGTAGTGTAACGGGGCAGGGAATATTGCCTGTATTGAAGCGGAGAGCAAGCCGATGATGCAGGCTAGATCTCGCAGGCAGAGGTATGGTGATACCAGCAACTTCTGAATGTCCTTTTTTATGGATTTGATTTTGGTTGCAGGAAGTTGTAGGACTGCCTGGACAGAATCTATCCGGAATCCCAGGAATTGTAATGTCTGAGACGGAGTGAGAGATGACTTCTGTAGGTTGATCACAAAGCTAAGGTTCTGCAACAAAGCGGAGGTCATGGCCGTATGAAGGTGAAAAGTCTCTTGGTCCTGCACCATAAGGAGAATATCGTCCAGATAAATGATGGACCAGATTCCCTGGGAATGCATTAATGCCATTACTGGTTTCATTAGTTTGCTAAAGCACCAGGGTGCGGAAGATAGGCTGAAGGGGAGGCAGGTGAATTGTCATAGTTCCTGTTCCCAACGAAACTGAAGGAGGCAGCGGTGGGCTGGTGTTACCGGCACCGTGAGGTATTCATCCTTTAGATCGAAGCAGGAGAACCAATCTCCCCCGCAGAGTAGGTCTCGCAATAAATGGATTCCCTCCATTTTGATGAACCTGTTCAGATCTCTCAGATTGATAACAGGTCGTAAGGCTCCTGATTTTTTCTTTACTAGAAACATGTTGCTTATGAAGACCTGTGGGCCAACAACACTTTCAATCGCACCCTTGGTGAATAGTTTGTTGAGTTCGCTCCGTAGAGTCAACTCGTCTAACAATGACATCTTGATCAGGATAGGAGGAAAATTTTGTATCGGTTCGTCTGAAAAGTCCTGGTGGAACCCGGACACAGTCTGAAGGATCCAAGGATCCCGAGTGAGTTGAGACCACTATTGGGAAAAAGGGTTAACCGGCATGCAATAGGAATATGAGAATAAGTAAGGTCCATTACCTGTAGCAGTGCGATCGCGGAGAGAAGCAGATCCACATCCTCGGATAGCTCCGCGAGACGGGAAAAACTGCCTGTGATGGAATCGGGTATTGCCCGAGTTCCAGGTGTCCGATGGTCAGCCTCTGTAGCAACCAGCTCTCCCAGAAAAACTTTGTGTGCGAAACAACTGGAGGATTGCGCATTTGTTGGCGTAGTAAACACGGAGATGTGTTTACTTAGTTCTTTTATGAACTTGTCTCCGAATAACATGCCTTGAGTCTCTGGATCAAGTTCTTTAATGCCCAATTCGGCAAGCTTGGCATCGATTTTATAAAGGACGGCCTTCCGCCGTTCCATCAAGATTGCCACATTGGCATTGCCTAAAAGGCATAAAGCCCTTTGTGCCCACTCTTGCACCATATGTGCGTCACACGTGCCACCTGATAAAGCCTTGTCTGCGATAATGAAAATTTGTATAAGCGGGCCCGCCACATCCATCAGTTTGTCCTGAGTGGCTTTCAGGCCCTGTTCTAAACCCTCACGGAGGTCTTTCCCTGACTTGGTCAGAAACGTAACAAGGAAGGGGTCGAATTCAGGTGTAATGGCCACCTTGTCTGGGATGATGGGTCGTGGGCATTCTGCCCTCAATTTGGCTCTCACCTCCTTTTCTAAAGGCCGACAGAGCCACATTCTACAGTATTTGGCAATGTGGTCAGGAGGTGTCCATTCGGTAGATCTAGGGTGCCTGATGCATCTGGAGTCAAATAAGGGACGGCCAGCGGTGTCAAATAAGGTATCATCTTTTGAGTTAGGGTCAGTGGTTAGGTCAGACTCCAAATGGAATTCCTCTTGAGGTATGAGGGAGGACTCATTAGCGAAACCAGAAGAGTAAAGGTCTCGGGATGTCTTATGAGGTGGAGCCTCATTATCCGAATATCCTGCATAGTATTCATCTACCACCTGAAGATGATAATTAGAGGTTGAACCCTCAAGTGGGTCAAAATCATGTTGGGAGACAACTTCCCTGGGTTTAGAATGGGAAACTCTAGGGCAGGCATAGGCAACCTTTGGCACAGATGTTTTGGACTACACCTCCCATGATGCTTTTCCAGCATTATGGGTGTAAAAGCATTATGGGGGATGTAGACCACAACATCTGGAGTGCTGAAGGGTTTTTGGCAGGTGCTTTAGCTTTACTGGCGGTAGCGCTATCGCCCTTCCAAGGGCGTTTGCGATGAGGTTCGTCGCGTTCTGAACCGTGAGAATCCTCAGAGTCTGACAGCTAGGTAATGGTTGCAGTAGGGGCTGGGACTGTCTGCTCGCGGAAAGCCGCTAGAGCTTTGAGTATGGAGTCGGCAATGGCATTGTATAGCCGTGCCTTAAGTTCAGCAGAGACTGCTGGTTCTGGTAAACCACTATAATATAAAAAAAAATTTAAAAAATTATTTATTTATTATTATTTTTTTAATATAAAGTTTTTTGGGTTTGTGTTTTTTTAATATATGCAGACAAACTATTTACAAGGAGGCGGTGGACTTAAACAGGATGTATTTTTAAATGCAGAAAACAATTATTCTGTAAATAATTGGGGTTCATCCACAGCTTATCAGTGGGGTTCACCCAGAGAGAAAAGGACAATATAGCGTCCAAAATCAATAACAGGTATGTACCTGTGTAATCATATAGGGGGTTACCCTGTATAGAGGCAAAAAGGAGGACACCTTTAATATAGAGCAGACATAGGCAACTTTTGGCACTCCAGATGTTTTGGACTATACCTCCCATGATGCTTTGCCAGCATTATGTGTGTAAGAGCATTAAGGGGAATGTAGTCCATAACATCTGGAGTGCCGAAGGTTGCCTATCCCTGATATAGAGTATCAGAGGGGTCACCCTCAGAAAAGAGGCTAGAGGGGGTAACCCTCAAAATAATGCAAGCTTTTTTAAGAAACACTTTGTTTTTGCATCTGGGAATCTGCAAACAGAGAAAAACTGATATTTTGAGTATGGGGTGTATACCTTTAAATAAACTAGCGGTCTAGGGCTTTAAGAAGAAAAAGTATACTTACCGAATGGCTGGGTCGCGTTTACAGTGAAGAGCCGAAACAAAACGAAACCGCCGCACAGAAATTGTGCACAAGATGGCGTCGAGTCAAAAGCCCGGGAAAAAGGTAAGAGAAATGGCCGCGGCATAGAAGAAAGGGCGGGACGCGTCTCTATGTAGACGCCAGGTAAACACAAAGTGTGTACAAAGAACTGAGCGGCTGAACGGACTGGTAAGATGCCGGGAACTGTGGCGAAACTGTCAGTGCTCTTAATTTAAACTGACAGAGCACAAGATAATTAGTTTGAAAGAAGTATGAAGTAGTATAAAGTTGTGGGCTGACTAGAATGTCAGCCCACTTAGCAGTGTAATAAAAGGGAGTAAAATACTTCACATATAATAAAATCATAATAATAGTCAGCTAAAAGAGCATTATTAGGGATATAATTAGAATAGACTCACCTGGGTAGCTAAGCAGCAAAGAAAGAGGAGTTGGGAGGAGCATGATGGCAGTTTATATTACTGTGATGCATGCTGATTGGTTAACTTTTTTACACTGATTGTTAACTGTTTCTTTGCTGCTGGGAGTTATAGTAAAGAAAGATAAGCAAATATGAAGCCTCCTGTCTTTAAAGGACCACTATAGGCACCCAGACCACTTCAGCTTAATGAAGTGGTCTGGGTGCCAGGTCCAGCTAGGGTTAACACTTTTTTCTATAAACATAGAAGTTTCAGAGAAACTGCTATGTTTATAAATGGGTTAATCCAGCCTCTAGTGGCTGTCTCATTGACAGCCGCTAGAGGTGCTTCCGCGCTTCTCACTGTGATTTTCACAGTGAGAAGACGCCAGCGTCCATAGGAAAGCATTGTGAATGCTCCTGCCGCGCATGCGCATTCAGCCAAAGAGGAGGAGAGGGGACGGGGAGAGGAGGTGGAGAGGAGGAGGAGAGCTCCCCGCCTGGCGCTGGAGAAAGAGGTAAGTTTAACCCCTTCCTCTCCATCCACCCCAGCGGGAGGGGGACCCTGAGGGTGGGGGCACCCTCAGGGCACTATAGTGCCAGGAAAACGAGTATGTTTTCCTGGCACTATAGTGGTCTTTTAATAAAATTGGCAGACCTGCCCATAAAGCTAGGCTGGTCCACCCACGGAAGGGTGTGTGAGCCTGGTGTCAAGCAATCCAGGCCCACAGACAGACTTCTGGACAGCTGCCCTACATAAAGGACCATGCAGGGAGTGCTGCTAAATTGCTCTCTGCATTTTCCTAGTGCCCGCTACACAGCCCAAGCATGTCTAATGATGTGCTCACACTGTGATGCCTGGGGATGACTGGACAGGATAGTTAAAAGGTATGCAGTACACACCTTAAATGGATTTTGAATGCCAAATTATTTATTTTTCCTTCAACACCAGCTTTAATAAGGGCAGTTTTATTGCTGTAGCAAATATTGCAAGCTGATTGTTTTATAAAACAGTTGGGGAGAAAAGGGCATTTTCAACCATAAGGCGGCACAGGCAGCTGCCTTAGAAAGCAATGGCCCAAGGGGCGCAAGATCCGTTTGACCGGCAGGAGGGAAGCGCACAACACAGTGCTCTCTTCTTGCTGGTCATTGTATGTAGAGTGGCCAAGCTGTGTACCGCGGTAGAGGAGCTTCTATATCCCTTACCAGGTCTGACAGGAAGGGCTTATGGAGAGCACCAAAGAGATTCCTGTCAGACCGAGTAGAAGAAAGAAGAAGAAAAAAGATCTTTTACCGCAGTCCACGGATCAGCCATGCTTCACAGGAAGGTGAGAGGCAAGGGGGGGAGGAGGGGGTAGGAGGGGGGAGACACAGATGAGGTTAAAGAAGAGGCAAAAGAGACAGCCAGGGGCTACAGAAAGGGCAAAAGAGGGTCTGGGGAAGACACCCAGAGGGTCTGGTGAGGATACAAAGAGAGACAGAGGGGTTGGGGGAGGAGGCAAGATGTTGAGGAAAGAAACACACAGAGGGGCCCGGGAGGGAAAAAAAGAGATACTAAATAGGGCTTAAATAGAAACATACAGAAACATACAGAAGGGCTTAGGGAATAAAAAGACACAGAGGGGTTGGGTAGGGGAAAAAGAGACAGACATTGACTACAGAGAGGGGCAAAAGAGGGGGGATACGCCCATAGGGGTTGGTGAGGGAGACAAAGAGATGCAGTGGTTCTGGGTTAGAAAGAGGCATGGTGCTTGAGGGTAAGGGACACACAGATGAGTTGGGATGGGGAGAAAGAGACACACAAAAGGGGCCAGGGGAGAGAGAGTTACAAATATGGCCTGGGAGGGAAGAAAGAGACACAATAAAGGGGCTGGGGGATAAAGAGACACAGAGAGGTTTGGGAAGGGGCAAAAGAGACCGGCACCAGACCTGGAGGAGATTTATCAGAATGTTCTATTCTAAAAAGTACTGAAAAGTAGATAACACAGGGATTTCATCATGGAAACAAGTAAAACCAGAAGCCACATTGCATTAGTAATTGCTCATCTCTTAAATTTTTGCGCTACTTTTTAGAATAGAACACCCAGATAAATCTCCCCAACTGTGTACAGTGAACATAGCTTGTTATTATGGCCCTTTAAGAAATATCATGACTGTTAAGGGAACACTATAGTGTTAGAAATACAAAGCTGTATTCCTGACACTATAGTGACCCCCTGTCCCTGCACCCCACCCCGGTGGATTAGGGGTTAAATAAATCTTTAAACACTAACCTGATTCCAGACCTGATGTCCCTCAGCGATGGATGGATCACTCTCCTCCTCCTCCAACAGCAGCAATGGAGGGAACCAATTGCACATGCCATTCCCTATATGACTTAAAGATGTGGATACCCGCATGCAAAGCGTGAGGATGTCCAATGTTGTTTCAAGGAGTTAAACTCAGTGAAAGGCCAGGAAGCACCTCAAGGCAGTCTTAGTGCTGCAATGTTCTCTATGGTCTGGGTGCCTATAGAGTCCCTCTAATATTTTGTTTGAAGTCTATTATATTCAATACTGTTATAAAACCGTTGCAAATGAATTATGCACAGAACTTTAATAAAAGGTGCTTGATACCAAGTGGCTGAGATTGATTATGCTCTATATTATAATTACATTTGACTTCTTCCTGATGAGGGGCTTCAATGATCAACAAATAACTAATGCCAGCACAAATATCTCTGAGATTAATTCATAAATCACCTATACGACATATTAATAGTGATGTGATTTTCGTTAATACTTTGGGGGTGAGTGTAATTTGGGAAACTTGCCTATATGGCAATGAAGAGGTTAATTGATTCTGCCCCTGTTGCCAGACACCTCTGTGTATTCCCTCTCGTCACAGGAGCTGCTTCGTTTATATATTTATTTATTTTTTACAAAGCCTGAAGTGCTTTATTTAATGAACTGTGAGTCCGTTTATAGGCTTTTAATTATGTACTGATAATTAGCATTATGACTAGTAACCAACAAATAGCACAAAGCAAATAGAAAATATCTCCGTTTTGTAAATAAGCAGGGCCCAGCGTATGAGCATTGCAGATTAATATACTGGATATTTATTGTGTGTGGAAGGTTTTAAAGGGAAAACATCCCTTCCCAAGATTTATAATATTATTTTTTGCTAATTCCTATATTTAATAAATAGATATTGTGAGATATGACCGTTTACATTTTAGTATTCACACCTTGTTAACTTGCAACTGGACGCCTCCATTTTACCTCCCAGTCAATCATTGTTATAAGTGACAGTCAGTATAGAGACAGCACAGAGAAGAGGAGAATGAAACAATGCCTCTATTTCTCCTCTTTGTTTGCAATAATAATTAATAATTAATTTGGCCCTGCCTTGCCTTGTCTGAACTGGATTACGAGGCAATTTGCTAAAGATTTAACATACATTTTAAAAACAAAAGAGATCATGTCATGCTAAGAGGTAAACACAAGTTATAGACAATTTACAAAATTGTATTCATTGATGTAAATTCCGGAGCTCTGACCTAGCTTATTAGCGAATTGCATTATTGTAAACACAGGGTTTCTATTTTCCAGATAGTAGGTAAACATGTATTTGCGTTTTACTAGTTTGGAAAAATATATATGTATATATTTTTTCATTTCTATTTTTAAAAATAACACAAAGGTAAAGAATTCTGTAATAACAGTGAGCTGCAAACTCGATATTTGCATTGAAGCTGATAAAAAAAAAAAATCTCTTTAATGCACTTTATTTTGACCCAAAATTTGAGATGATCAGATTTTAAAAAGAATAATTATCACTATGAAGAGAAGGTTAAAGCAAAGTCCGGGAAAGCGGTTTTCTTTGGAGATACAGATCAGATTCATTACATGCAACCCTTCCGGTGTTTACTACTTGTACGGATATATATGCTATAAAGCTTAATAAATAAATTGGACAATGTTGGGAACACGAAGTAAGTTTTCTAATATACATTTTTTTTAAATTTGAACTAAAAAAATGTCATGACCTGCAATTGCTTAGAAAGAAAATAAGCAAAACACAACAATCCTTGAATGTTTACTGTTCAGATATTGGCTAATAAACATATCACATTAAGAACTGTTCCATTCTCTCAGTGCAGTTTACTAAAAATAGTTATCCCAGTAAAGCAACACTCTAGCTATTTAAACGTATTCCTAATGCCATAGTGTTTCCTTACCTATTTGTGTACCCACACAGAGTTTAAAACCTTACATCCCATAGTGTGCTGCCCTCTTTGCTGCAGCTCCAATATCTTGGCTGAGATGATCAAGATGATCTCAGCCAATCCAATGCTTCCCTATAGGGAAACAGTGAGAGACTATGCCATTCCTACAAAACAGCAATGTTTTCAATTGCAGGGTTAAAATGACAGGGCCATGGCACCCAGAACACTTTCATATTCAGATGAAGTGGTTTTGGTGCCTATGGAATCCCTTAAAAGTTTTCTGAAGCAGTCCATGTATAAATAGTGATTCTCATTTGCATCTCACTACCCAGAATCCTTAATGTATAACGTAAAACTCTATTGAAAAGCAGACACTGTTGAGTTCAATGTGTGCAACCATTATTTTAATTATAGTATCATTCATATAGACCCAACATATTGGCATGTTACAATTTTATTTTATTATGGATATAGTGCTAAAATACTCATTAGAAAACAAAATCTTAAATTTTTTTTCACCATGGACTATGTTCATAATAGTGTACAGCGTCATAAAATAGAAGCAAATAAATTACAATTGATATATAATAAAAATATAAATACATAATATTAACAGTCACACCGCTTTTTTCTGCTTCCTTCTTTGTTCATTCTCCGAGTTTCTTTCTATTCTGCACATCCTTGCACTTGGGTTTGTCCTTATGGTACCTTGAAGAAGCCAGCAGCCATATATTCCAGAGGAAAAGTCCTTGTTTTGTTGCGGTGACCTGCTGTGCTCCCACTGCCTCTCACATAACTCCAAGGGTGACATGTTTAAAGCAGAACTTGTGCTGTTAATGGAATGGTTTAGCAGTCATATATTCCACTGTCCTCCGACTAGCAGCGATTAAATATGGGAGATCCACAGCAAACAATTCATCTCAGCTGTCTGAAATATACATAGGGACCAGACCTCCTTTTAAGGTAAAACGCGCCAAAAAATTAATAGATCAGAAAATGTTATCTTAAAGTAATAACACCCACACTATACATTTTACTTTTATAATGTTGTAGATGTTTTATTGTTTTTTTAATACATATCCCATTCACGTATTACGTTGAGGCCACTTCATATGAGCTTTTTATCTCTCTGTCATATGAACTACAAATGTGTGTTTTATATTCATCTAAATCTTGCACTGGCGGAAACATAATTAAGCAGGTTCATTTGCTTCTTACAGTGTAAAACTATTAAGGAGCAATAGGGTGCAAATTTCTGGGTGCAATCCCAGTACAAACCCATTAATCCTAAATCAACTCAGAAATGTGCATTCCAGTGAGCATGTTTCAAATTAACAGCACGAAAATGTAAAAGAGAGTTGTACTGATTTTTTTTTTAATATTATCTGGAAGAGTATTTCCGTTGCTAGTTATTAAGTATTTCCTGGATTATTATACATTTAAAGGGACATTATAGGACTCCCATAGAGGTTCAGTGCAAGGTATTGTTTAGGTTTAATGTGTTAAGTTAAAGGGACTCTATAGGCACCAGACAACTTCATCTCACTGATGTGGACTGGGTGCAGTGCCCCTGTCTGTTTAGCCCTGCAATATAAACCATTGCATTTCTGATAAAACTGCAACAATTACATTGCAGGGTTAACCACTAGAGGTTCTTCCAGGTTCTTAACAGAGTTTTATTTTGTTAAATGACGTTGGACGTCCTCACACTTTCCAAGTTAAGTTACAGTCAGTTATTCTAGGTATTTTTTTTATTTTTTTTTAATATAATATGCTAATATCCCCTAGACAGAAAAATTAGAAGGGTACTGTAAAAAATAGACCACATAAAAATTAACATTAAGAAGTCCACTAAAATACCAGAAGGTATGAAACAGTCCTAGAAAGACAATTCCTTTTCAAATGTTCATATGAAGTCCTTGAGACAGCTCCACTCAGTAACAGCATATGTAGGAACCAGTGCAATATGACAAATAAGATGGTCTACAGACAACACTGAGGTATAAAAATGCAAACTCACATATAATAGAGCTAAGACCAGCTCTAGGTAAAACAGCATGACTAGAGCTGTAGTATAAAATCCCCACTTGCAGGATATCTTTCTGATGGTAATTTCACTGCTGGGAAGCAGTGGTCATATGAAATAGAAAAAGGAAGCCAATAGTGCTCTCCATACAGGTGTGTATAAATAGTAATAAGAAATATACTTATAATAAAAAGAGCAGAATAACCACACTGTGCCAGGAGTGGGTGGAATGATCCCCACCTAGGATTCTTTTGACGGTTGTTTGCTAGTGCTTCAGATGATAAAATCCATGCCAGGTAAAAAAACCTAAAATAAAATACTAAAAAGTATATGGGCTAACCACAAATAATAAAGTAGCAATATAATACTTTTTTTTATTTTTAAACAGTGAATAGTAAAACCACAACGCGTTTCACCCTTTAGGGCTTTATCAAGTAGAATTAACTTGTTATGGTGACCGGAATCCCCTGATGCCATCCCACTGTTAAGAGTCATACAGATTGCGAATGGTTTGAGACTTATCTGGTTCCTGTGGATGCCTGCGGTCTAGGCCCTATTTACAGTTATCGCCTGGATTAATTATTGTATTGACCAGTGAAGGATAAAAGGCTGAGGTAGCCAGGAACTCAGAGATATAAGTGGCACTTTTTTGCAGTGACCATTAACTTATTCCACCAGCACATCTGGAGTACGCTGACTCTTTAGAAATAACGTTAATATAAAAATAAAATATAATTTGTTATAAACTCTGCTTGATTGATATGGACTCTATAGTTATATTTCTTTCTATATGTTTTATATTTTATTGCTACGACAGTTCAGGCTGCTAGATTAAATATTGTCCTATCCCTAGCAGATTCATCCCTCATAATGGTCACAGGTAATGTCAACATAAACTATTTAGGGCCAGATGATGCCTCTCTGTCTAAATAAGGTGTGTAACGGCCATGCATTTCAAATCGCTTTCACCATAATGGTAAAAACAAATTATCCTGTAGCAACTAGAGTCACATTAGTAAATGTTCCTGATACAGAATAATTTACACATAATGGGAACACTGCAGTCGAGAGATGATATCATACATTGTTCCAGGAAAAATGATAGACTTTGTGATATCACAGAGTGGTTCATTTAGTAAGGGTGCTTTTTGGGTCTTATAGATTGCACTTAATGAAGAAATCCATTGTATATATGAATAAATCACATTATATATTAGAACAAGTTACAAGAGAAGTAGTGTGAAAACACATTTGAGTTAGTGCTTTATAACTATAAAAATTGTTTTCAGGGAATAAGTTCTGTATTCAGAGGAATATACATAAGTTCTGCCTATAGATAAAAAAAAAATCATCCCTTACTACAATTCTACACTTTATCTATGGCATGAGAGTTAAACTGCTTTTGATACTCTGAAACTTGTCATATAACAAGCACCCACAATTAATGTGCTCTACTAAAGCACCTGGCAGATGTCATTGCATTTTTCTTTTTGTATTCTCTATGCACTGAATGCATCAGCAAGGGCATTGACCAGAAATGAATGCAGGGTATAGGCTGATGAACAATAACTTTTTTTTGCCAAATTAGATGTCTCCTGACTAGTGCCAAGGTCACGCCAGACCAGCATCTAAGGAAAATGAACAGGCAATCAATGTGACTGGACATGTTCTCCACTATGGTGTGACTGGCAGGTTTTTGTCCAAACCAATCACATTGCAGCTCTTAGCAAATCTGATAGATTTCTGCAATTGGAACTAACACCAAAACCATAAAGAGTAGAGTACATATGTAATTTACTTATGGGAACAAATAACTGCCCGGAAAGGATGACACAGAGGATGGGATAATTAAAAAGTAAATTTAGAGAGAAGTTCAAGGCAAGAGTTAGAGTTAATTACAGTCCAAGGCAAAGGGGACATTGACATGCCAATGAAAACTATTCATATAAAAGAGAATTGTTGGTTGTCACAATCGCCAGCGGTACTTGCCAGTCCCAGAACTTCCGCAACCCCTGGAGGCTGGTCCATGGTGGTCTTGGCACCCATGGCACGTACTTTCTGGACAGCCAACTTTGCTATTCTGTCTGAAGGTATGGAAACCACGACCGCCTCATCTCACTAAGATGGTGATCACCATGCAGGGAGACCAACCAGGATGTCCAAAGATAAAGTGTGGCATGACCTTGGGTGGAGCAAGGACGATGATGTAGCCAAGATAACAAATTATCCAACACAACAAACGGAAGATGTGAGGAGAGTCCTACAATGCGTCTGTGATCATGGTCTGTATGCCAAACTGAAAGAATAAGTGTTTAACCCTGTAGAATGATATCATCACCACTGGCTTTTAGTAGATGGGCCCCAAAAAGTAAAAACCATCCAGGACTGACTCAGTACTAGGGACAAAAAAGCTGTGCAGTGCTTCCTGAGGTTTTAAAACTTTTACAGACAGTTTTGCAAGGTGTGTGCCCCCAACCAACCAAAAAGCAAGACAAGTACATATGGACGCCCAAGGCTCAGAGGCTTTTGAGACATTATAGAAGAGCTTTACACAGCCGCATTTTGGTGCAATTTGATACCTCTAAGCATTCTTCCTTTAGGTTGACAACATAGTAGTGGCTAGCATACTATCCCAAAAAGGAGTTAAAGATTACAACTCCTTCTCGTAGCATTCTATGTCTGTAAGTTTTCACCCGCAGAAATTAAATATGACATAGGCGAAAGGTAACTGCTCACCGTTTAGTGCACTCTGAAGGAGTAGTGACACCTATTGGAAGGATCCTTGCTACCAGTCATGGTATATATCACTGTAATTAGAAATACCTACGATCAACTTTTGCCAAGCTCGGTGGGCCTTTTATTTATGCCACTTCAATCTACAAATAACTTATTGTCCTGCCTCAAAAAAGGTGGGTACTCTGTCTCATATTTACAAAGACCCTGAACTAAGATCAGTAAATCCAGCCAGTATCCTAACTCCACATCAGTTCCTTGTCATACAAGTGTCTCTCTTAGACATATCTAGGCTTTGGGTAGTCAACCACCTAATGTGGTCTGTGGTACCATGGTTCATAGGTATACATACATTCTTCCATCCAACCTGATATCCTCAGCTTATTCCATGACCAGTCTGCATGTTATGGGGATGGTCACTAGAACACAGGAAAGTATCTGTCATTATGTTTGGTGGCCTGCCCTCATGCATGACACAAAGGAGTATGTCCCTTCCCGTGGAGTATGTGCTCATGCAAAGTCCCATAAAACCATACCTGCAAGCTTCCTTCAATCCATATCTATTCCTCTGGAGCCTTGGATAAACATCACCATGGAAGTCACCATGGATTTCCCACCTTCTCATAAACATAACATCATTCCAGTGGTCGTCGACAGGTTCACGAAAATGGCCAATTTCATTCCCACCTTTGGACTCCCTACAGCAGTCAAAACCACTACCATATTCCTTCAGGAAATACATTGGCTACATTGCTTACCAAATTCTATTACTACAGACTGAAGCACTCAGTTCATATCTCACTTTTGTTCCCACTTATGTTGCCATCTACAAATCCAACATTGTTTGTCATTAACCTATCATCCGCTGTCCAACAGCCAGACAGAATTGCCAAATATCAGACCGTAAAGAAGTACCTTATCTGTTACAATACATACTTGTCCCAGGGTGCCTGCAGTGTCCTGGTGGCCAGTCCAAGGCAATCTTGGCACCTCATACTTCGTCACCAGTTACCTTTATTGTTCTATGAGGAGCTTTGGACAGGACCATCAACAGAGGAGGCAGAGCCTCTACAATGGTCTGGCAGGAAGTGAAGAGGTGAGCAATGGAAAAAAAAGAGGGTCTTATTTATATCTAGGCATGGGGCACTACAACACTACAGTGTCCCTAAAGTTCATTAATCACTGCCACTATTGTCCCATACTTCTCTACATACTTGCTTTCCATTTTTTCACACACACACTCAGTGGTGTGAACAATCTGCTTTTTTTAAAAATTTGTTATTATGGGATATTGAGCGTAGATTGAGGTGCAACAATAATTTAAATAATTGTAGACTAAGGCTGCTACATAAAAAAATGGAAAAGTTTGAAAAAAATTGTTTGTATCTACTTAGTAATATAGCATTTGTTCTAGTTACACAGTAAAATAATAAATGACTCAAGTCCATTAAGTTCAGAAACACCTGTGTTATCCAAAAGAAGATAATGATTTCAAATGTTGTCATAAAGAAAAAAAAGCCTTTCTTGACTTCTAAGATGATAAATGTCTCCTTGGATCAACAAGTTGTTACCCTTCAGATTAACTATGATACTCTTGATTATTCAGATTTCCCAACATGTATTGTGCCATAATGTCCTTCTAGCGAGTGCCTACAATTACACTGCAAATTTAAAGTGGAGTCTTACCATATCTTTATAAAGTGGCAAAATTATATTTTCGTCCTGTTTTTTTATACATGACAAAGCCTTATTGGCTTAGCAACAGCTACCTGACATTGCACATTGCTGCCTAGACTGTTGTCTGTAATAGTTCTGGGATCACCTGAGCACTCTGAGCATGATGAAAACATATTTGTTTAGTTGGATACACAAATGACAAAGGGAAAAGCAATGAGGGAAATACAGTGTACTCAGGATTGGTAACCATAGCATCTCAAAATATTTTGTATATGTGGAATTATATTTCGAGACAGACAATCTTTACAAACTCATTTTGCTATAGTACCTTATAATAATCTGCAAAAGTAAAAGGCCAGCTGATAAGTGTAGTACCAGCAAAAACAAACCTTTGATTTGTGTCAAGGTAAGTATATTAACACTTAACGGAGAGCTTAAACGTAGACTATCCGATAGTATAGTAAGGGATAGCAGTGATTTACCGGTCCTTAGTGTAATAGGTCTAAGTAGCATTCCAGTGTTATATGTATTATTAAGTATAAATACTATACAAGTATGAAGAGTAAATATACTCATTATACTCATATATTCAATATTTTTATTTAGACATGCTCCAGAGCTTAAACTTAGACTATACAATAGTAAGGTATAGCAGTGTATCACCAGTCCTTAAAGTGGCTGGGCTTAACGCCGTGCCTATGGTAAGCATAGGGTAGTCAGACACGCAAAATTAAAACAACACAGAGAATAAGGAATGTGCTATTGGGATCAAAATTATATCAGTCTGAGCAGGACAAGCCCTTATAGATGTCTGAACCCTACAGCCTGCTCACGTCACTCCTGTGTATCCTACACATGCATGCGTTGGCATCATGATGATATAGGGATCGACATTTAATGCAGCGATGTGCATCTATAAAATAACATACTAGAGCAGGGCTGTCCAACCTGCTGCCCCCCAGATGTTGCTGAACTACAACTCCCATGATTCCCTGGCTATCTGTTTAATTGAAAGAATCATGGGAGTTGTAGTTCAGCAACATCTGGGGGGCCGCAGGTTGGACAGGCCTGTACTAGAGCATCGATCCACGTCAATATGAACGCAAGGACCAGGACACACTCTAATTTTAGTGCCAACTCTGATAAGACCAAGATAATTGTAATTTTTTAAGTAGTAGGGTAGACAATGTAGAAATATCTAGTATGTCCCTGAAGAGAACGAATAACATTAACCGTATCAGATGAGGCGTCCTGAAGCAGCTACAGGTAACCTTACAATGTATGTTGTTTTTGTTAAACATTTTTAATGTTTATTGACAAATTCTTAGTGTCTTATATCCTCCAAAAGCATGTATAATTTAATATGTTGAAGGTAAGTCACATCTACTTTCACTCACTATTCTTGAATGGTATTTATACTTATTACACTGGAATCCTGCTAATATCTATTACACTGTTAAAAATAATTTACTGTCCCAGTATTGTAATGTTATTTGCTACCATTTTGAAACAACACTATTTCCTGTAAAGTATTGGCCCATTTAGTACTACAATGGAGAATCTCTGAAATACACAAGTAAAAGGTGTTTGCAGTGAAATGTTTCTGAGTAAACAATGGACACAATTAAAACATTGTTAGGCTCTATAAATTGTTCTATATTAATAATAATAATACATTTTATTCCCTGATAAAATCCCAACAATTTCTAGTTTAGTGAATAACCGTGATAATTTTACCAACTACACTGCATCTGCTAAACAAAAAAATAAACGTTTTCAACTAATAATGTAATCAACTAGTTTTTTGGGTGTTTCTGTTATACTATTCAGCTGATTTATAATTTATATTCTCTATATAAAGAGTTTAATCCATCCATAGATGCCCTGACAAAATAAAATCAAAGGATGAATCTTAACATAATTGTGCCCCAAGCACAATGGTGATAACTAGCACTTCCTGATGGAGATAGGTGTAGGACAGCTAACTGGCAAATCACCTTTTATCTGCCAAACTGTAATTGTCGTTTAGATTGAAGATCAAGCTCTTGTTTCCTCCATTACGGACATATACTGGCAACTAAAAACATTCAGTAGTACAATCTAAAACCTAGTTATTATTTTCTAAAATGAAATGGACAAGCTAGATATCAGTATGGCCTGATATGTGTCCTTCAAGAATGGCACATATCAGATCACTCCAACCTAGAGCTAAATGGTGGAATAGTCATTTTTCTCTTTAAATTGTTACTAAAATGATTTGTTGCTTTTGAAACACAAAGCTCCATAATATATGACTCAACTTTGACCATTAGCAGAATTTTATCAGGCCTATTATATAGTTTCAATTGAATTTTACAAAATATATCTATTTAGTAGAGTTGCAGCATATGTCTATTTACTAAAAAGAAAATGCAAGTAATTTTTTTAATCAAGGAGAAAAGTTCAAAGATTTTAATCGAAAGTAGAACTATTATATATGAGATGCAATGGTCATTCATACTATGGCCTTGATGCAATATTTTGGTTAAACATTTGAGATGATTTAATATTTTGAAAAATAATTATTTTTTTGATTTATTAATATATATTATATATATATTTAGAAATTGTAATATTTGGGGAAAAAAATAATTTAAAAAGTTTATCTATGAATAATAAATCATTTGAAAATCGTATCTAAAAATATTAAACCAAGGACGCAAAGTTTTCCATGTTTTGAAACACCATAAGACCACATTACTAACCTTTTGTAAACTTGGAATGAAATTCAGTTTTCAAATGAAAGTATCATGTAACTTTCTGGCAAGCTTATAGTATCAAACAGCGTGTTAAGCTCTTTGCTAGCGACATGCTGATCTAAATCTCATAATGTTGATGGGGAGAAAATGGTTCATAGCAACAAACTATGAGATCTATTTGCTTTGAGAACATCAATGTCTACTTTTGCTATAGGTCAGTAATATTGTGTGTATTTTCTAGTGTAAAGTCTGAAAGGCACCACACATTTTATGGAAAAATAATAAACCCTTGAAGATGAGCATTGACAAAACATAAAACTAATAATAATGTGATAGGGTGATCCCTCGAGCATTTCTTGACCTATAGATGAGAGTGCACTAGGAAAAAACTAGCATTCAAATGAAAGATAAGGCAGGCCAAGATATAGAGCTTTTAAATAAAATCGTTCAATTTCAACTTTTGGCATTCTATTTGTGAATATCATTAGAAAATAATCAATGATTTTTGATGACTTTTATTTATTAAATCCCTTTATATGTTTATGTTATATGTTTTTATTAAATGGACACTATAGTCACCTGAACACGTTTATTGTGTGTTGTTCTGGTTAGTGTAATCATTCCCTTCAGGCTTTTTGCAGTAAACACTGTTATTTCATAGAAATGGGAATGTTTATATTAGGCCTAGGGATACAGCCAGTGGCCACTCCTCAGATGGCTGATAGAGGTGCTTCCTAAGGGCAGTGATGCACAATGTGCAGCACTGACAGTCAGTGTATCTATCCTCTGCATGCAGACACTGAACTTTCTTCATAGATATGTGTTGATTCAATGCATCTCTATGAGGAGATGTTGATTGGCCAGGGCTAGCTCTGCCCCTGATCTGCCTCGTTGATAGTCCCAGCCAATCCAATGCTTTCTTATGAGAAAGCACTGTGATTGACTTTGAAGACCACTTCTGATTATGTCAGCCAAGCATGCAGATCAGGTGCAGAGCCAGCATCAGTCAGAATAAAAGTAAGATTTTACTATAATTAAGGGTGCAAGGGGGAACCAGTGGGTGCTAGATGGAGTTTTTAACACTATAGAGTCAGGAATATATGTTTGTGTTTCTCACCATATAGTTTTACTTAAATCATTATCAATTGTTATCCTATGTATTGAATATATTGTTAAATTTAGTAAAATTTCTTTAAAATGTAAAGTAAAAGAATTTGAAAAGAAAATAACTTGTTTAAATAGTTTGCATGAATGCAGTGTCTTACATTTTTTCTACAGATCTACACTTGCATAACATATATTTTACAACAGCAAGATTGTAATTAGAACCTTGTATTCTTTCAAGTAACACATGGAGGAGGATGAATTTTGCATACTCATGAAAGTGGAGTGAATATTGATTGTAAAGTAATGTTTGTTTCAAGGTGCACATGGAGCTAAAATGTTGCTTGTCAGGGAAATTGGCCCTGACTAAGACCTAGACTGACATGATTATCAGTGATGTGCTAGACCAGCGGATCCCAACCCGTGGTATGCGTACCCACAGGGGTACAATTCAGTGCGCGGGGTACGCGTAAAAAAACCTGTTAATGGAGGCGGTGCAACCACCATGCACAGGCTGGGGAGCGGGTCCATTGCGTGGCCTATGCACTCTGGGTCACCTGATGGTTATGTGCTATAAGGGGTTGGTCGTGTGCTGCAGCACTTTTGTAGCGTGACAGGGCCTCTTCTAACCAGACCGGAGAGCTGTAGGAAGTGAGTGCAAGAAGCACACTTCCTCCCAGCTGTAACCAAGCTGCACGGGACGGGACCTCGAAGGGGGCTGGGCGGAGAGGACCGGACCTCAACACCCAACAGCCTCAGCAACAGAAGCCACCCAAAAGGTATGTGTATGTGTGTTTGGGGTATCAGTATGTATGTAGTGATTGTGTGTGTGTGCATCAGTGTATCTGTATGTCTTTATGTGTGTGTGTCTGATTATCTGTGTGTGTGTGTGTCAGTGTGTCTGTCTGTATGTGTGTATGTCTGAGTATTTGTGTTTGTGTGTGTATGTCTGAGCGAGTATCTGTGTGTGTGTCAGTGTATCTGTATGCATGTGTGTGTTTGTGTATCTGTGTGTTTGTCAGTGTATGTATCTGTGTGTCAGTCTGTGTATTTGTATGTCTGTGTGTCTGTGTGTGGGTCAGTGTGTTCATTTATATGTCTGTGTATCTGTGTGTGTATCTGTGTATCAGTGTGTATATCTGTGTTTGTGTCAATGTGCGAATCTGTATGTCTGTGCATGTGTGTGCCAATGGGCATATCTGTATATATCTGTATGTCTGCATGTATGTGTCCGTGTGTATCTATATGTCTGTCAATGTGCGTATCTGTATGTCTGTGTATCTGTGTCAGTGTGCGTCTCTGTAAGTCTGTGTATCTGAGCATTTTTTAGTGTGCGTATCTGTATATATCTGTATGTCTGCATGTATGTGTCCGTGTGTATCTATATGTCTGTCAATGTGCGTATCTGTATGTCTGTGTATCTGTGTCAGTGTGCGTCTCTGTAAGTCTGTGAATCTGAGTGTTTGTCAGTGTATGTCTGTATGTCAGTCTGTGTATCTGTATGTCTGTATCTTTATGTGTGTATCTGTATATCTGTGTGTGTGTCAGTGTGTATCTGTATGTCGGTGTATCGTGTGTGTGTGTCAGTGTGTGCATCTGTATGTCTGTGTGTCAGTGTGCATATCTGTATGTTTGTGTATCTGTGTGTTTGTCAGTGTGCATATTTGTATGTCTGTGTATCTGTGTGAGGGTCAGTGTGTGTATCTGTTGTCTGTATTTGTGTGTGTGTGTGTGTGAGTGTGTGTATCTGCATCTCTGTATCTGTGTGTGTTTCAGTGTGTGCAGGTGTATGTCTGTGTGTCTGTGTGTGCATCTGTATGTCTGTGTATCTGTGTGTGTGCATCTATATTTCTGTGTGTGTGTCAGTGTGAGCTCGTCCACCGGAGAGTACTGGGAGGCCACTCAAAACTAAAAAAATAAATAAATCATAGTGGTCTGGAGAGGAAGGCTGATATGGGGCTGGCCGGGTCCTCAGGGTTATTTCCAACTGAAGTTCCGGCACTCTGAGCTTAGTAGCTGTGTGTGCTGGATCTTGAGTGGGAACTTTACTTACATCAATTTGCTGCAGGGCTGTTGCTGTGGGCTGGCCCCCACACTGACACACACAGATGCAGACAATAAAATATAAAAAAAATGTCTGTCTGTCCTGATGAAAGCTCCATGTGGGAGCTGAAATGTTGACATCTTTTTATGGATTAAATAAAAGTTAAGTGCTATTTTAACTGTACAAATTCCCCAGAGTGCATTTTTTTCTGCTGATTCTACATAATTTGCCAGACCAGCACTGGGCATTACTGAAGGTGACCGAGGAGTGCAAGCCTTTGCTATACATATATATATGTACCAGTTTTATGGGGTTTTGGAAAATTACAGAGTCAAAGATAGGAATTTCAAATTATATATATATATCTACCCCAGGTTGTCTACTTTTACAAATGGTTTACAAATGGTATGCTAGGTCCCTATCTCAAAGTCAACATGGACCTAGAAAACTAATCTGGCAAATTTCAATGTGTAAAAGCTGAAAAGCCCTATATTTGACCCTGTAACTTTACAAAACCCCACAACACCTGTACATTGAGGGTACTGTTGTACTTGTGAGATCTCACTGAACACAAATATTATTATAATTATTATTATTTTATTATTTATATAGCCCCATCAGATTCCGTAGCGCTGTACAATGGATGGACTAACAGACATGTAATTTTAACCAGACAACTGGACGTACAGGAACAGAAAGGTGGAGGGCCCTGCTTAATGAGCTTACATTCTAGAAGGTTTTACATTTGGTTTTAAATATGAGTGTTTTACAGCAGTAAAATGTATAATGACGGTGATATCATCAAATGGTAGTTTTTGTGTGAAATGTGCAAAAAAAAAAAAAATATGAAACAACTTTGACTAGGGATTGTTACTAAGTGGCTACTAAAAAAGACTGGACATACCCCATTTTAAATATCCAGAGTTGTCTACTTTTGCAAATGATATGCCATGATGGGGGTAATGCTCATATATTCGACCCTGTAATTTTCCAAACCCCATAAAATCTGTACATATGGGGTACTGTTGCACACAACAAGACATCAACGAACACAAATACATGTATTTTTTTGCAGTAAAATTTAAATTTTTCACCCTTTTTAAAATTGTAATCAAAATAAATTGTGTTCCATATATAAATATTTGATGTGAAGTGAAAGTCTTATTTCTCTTGAACAAAATTATATATAGTAAGTGTGGGTGCACTTAACATCAAAGAGATCAATTAGGTTTGAACAAACATTTAGCTCAAATTCTAGGATTTGCTTTGTTTTTGTTGTGGGCAGAACTTGTACAATTGCTGCCATCCTAAAGTGGAACATTTAAACCTGATGGTATTTTTTTAGCCTCACTTATATACCAGCAATTGATAGTACCAATGCTTAACATGTACTTTATAATGACAAGGATAGAAACAATACCATTGTGTTTACTAAAAAATATTAATACATAGTACTCATGCCTGTCTATATCTCTCTGGAAAAACTAGCAAACATAATGTCACACACATTTTCCTTTCTTCTGCCTCTGTCTATTTTTTTAAAATTATTTTTTATTATTTGAGAATATTTAACCTTTTTGTTAATAATATAATAATATAATTATAATTAATTCTGTGCGGTACATTTTGCATAGTTAACCATTTACAATGTCAATGTATTTGCATATTTAAGAAACAAGTAAAACGTTTTCAACAAGCTTTTAGAACATTCTCAATCTGTCGCCACAAATCCGAAGTTTTGGTCTACGTGGCACCAGGATCTGAAGGTGTTAAGACTAGGGGACCATAATTTCTAAACCCTTGGAGAGAAAGTGATTGCCAATACCTGCAATCTACCTTCTCTCAATCTATGAGCTGCTCTCACCTGCTCTGGGTTTAATGGGAAACAATCCATCATATTTTGGTCTCGGAATCTCATCAGGCAGTGTCAGGCGGCCATATATTTATCAACAGTCACTGAAGCAATTTCCCTTTCTCTTTCTGCGCTCTAATCAATATAGAGCTGCTCAATATGAAAATGAATATTGTCACTGCCAGGGCTCAGTAGGAGGCCTGTATTGGCTCTATCTCAAGGCAGAATGTTAGCTATAGCAGCTATTAAAAAGTGGCATCCAATGCAGTCTTTGCTACAGTGACATTGGCGAGCTACACACATACAAGCTCTGCATGTTTGCATATTTTCAAGAACAAAGTACAAGAATATAAACTAGTTATTAAACAGAATGAGAAAGTTGGAGTGGAAAAAAGTAGTAAATAGCATATAAGATCAAGGAATGTTCAGCACACACAAGGAAGAATGGAAATGAAAATAGAGTTTACCCGTGCCTGACAAATAAATAGTGCTTGACATTCTTTTACCAGACAGCAACTACATGTCTCTGAAAGGTTTCTGACTCATACTGACACCTTCATCACAAAGTTAACTTTTTTTTTGTTATGGATGTATTTTGTTTTTTGTTTTTTTTTATAAAAAAACAACAACTTCTCTGGATCTCTTATTAAGCTGTACAAAAACCCAGTTGGTCACTCAAGATTCTCGCGATTTAAGATGTCATGATTTTGCCTCTGAGTACCCGCCAAATTGCCTTGAATTCATTTATTATTTCTTTGGACTTTGGTCAATAACCCTCCAGTGAGACACTGGCAAGACCACTGGTGAAAGAGTACATTTAAATAAAATGTATGTGGTTTTAGCAAGAAGTCAAACAACCTATCTCCTCCTCACCTGGACAAATGGCTAAAAGTATACCTTCAATTGTATAGTATGAGTTTGCTCTATTTATATATTGTAAACACAGATATAAAACTATACCTACCTAAGATCTGAGCCGATACTGAGCACTTGCCAAAATCATGTAAAAAAATTGAGAATAATATCTCAAAAACATTATTTTGATCTGGTTACTATAAACCATAAAAAGAGATCATTCATTTTGATCTAGTCTTTTTATCTAGCTACAACATACTCTTAGTAGACAATCCTGGTTGAAATGATCATTCCAAATGCTCTGTTCAACTCATATTTACCTAGATCTTCTTGTCTCTTCCACCAAAATTAGGACAGTCATCTTGAAATCTGTCCTGGTTTCTGCACATAACACACCAAATACACATCTCTTAGATGGTCTAAAGGTTCATCATTGATGTCCAGGGTCTGGTGAAGTTTGGTAGCTATGCTTCTACTGAAAGAACTTTCTCAGTATTAAATAAATACAGGGCATTAAACTTTTCTGGAAAAAAAAATAATGAGGTCACAATAGAACAACAAACTGTATTAAAAAAGAATGCAAACCTATATTTCCTATTAACATAGAATACAGCATTAAACACATGTATGAGCTTGCTACAGCTCCATATCCAATGCAGTTTGACAAACATAGTCCCTGTTTAAAGTATAATGAATGATGGTGTTGCTCCAACAAATACAATGGCTAAATGAGGCTACATACGGAACATGGCAATCTCCTGCTTAGTAATGGGAAATCTGAGAAAAAAAGAACCACAATACTGCTGAATTCTTTTAAACAACAACCAGTATTTTCACTTTCCTAACCAGGGCATTGATTAACTAAATAAGGCACACATACATATAAAATGAAACTTTGGGAATTACTACACAATTCCAGACAAAGCAGCGGACTTCTTTCACTCCTATTTCTTTAAATAAAAAATGTACCCTACTGCACAAATCATAGGATAGATAGTTCCCTAACCCTAGAACTGGATACTTAAATTAACAATAAAAAAAATATGCAACATTTCAAGGTCACTTCAGATTTCTTTGCTTTCCATTTTAAACCACAGGTTAAATCATATTTAGATCGTGTTTAAGATATGAATGTGCGTGTATACTTTAAATAGCCTGCTTGTGAGATGTAGTTCAAAGTGTTTATTGTGTTCAATCAGTGGCATATGAGATACGACGGTATTACTTACTGACTCAAATAGATGTTTACGTAATCATGTGGGTGTGGTAATCGGTAAGGGACATGATCTCCGTATTATGGTTGTATAGCTGTCAGTGAGTGATCTATTTTATAAAGGTAATGGTTCGCATGCCAATTGTATGGAGATTAATGAAGTTCTTTTCAAGTTTAGTATCAAAACATCAATATGGAAGTCCAAAAATATAACTAGAATATGCTCTGTAACATATAGATATATACTTATGTGATTATTTTAATGAATCATTATGCATGTTCTACAGTAAATCTATATAAAAAAAAGTCTTCCCTAAGGGTATGTTACATTCTTGGCATGATGATGTAACAAAGCGCATTTCAAATCACTGGGTTTATAATTTGTTGTCTTGCCGCCTAACCCAATACATGAATATTTATTAACATATATGTTTGGCATTCTTCAGGTATAAAAGTTTTTAAAAAACTTTGCAAAGCAATATCCTGCTCACATTTTATTTATTAACAAAGTTTTGTGTCATCTGCAAACACTGATACATGGCTTTCAATGCCTATTTCAAGATCATTTATAAATATGTTAAATAGAAGCGGTCCCAAAACAGAACCCTGAGGGACACCACTTACCACTTTTGTCCAGTCTGAAAATTTACCATTAATGACAACTGATCTATACTTCTACTTCCTTTTTTGTAGAATGCAATTAGGTTAGTTTGACATGACCTATGTTTCATAAAACCATGCTGATTATTGCTAATAACAAAGTTCTTCCCAATGAATTCCTGAATATTATCCCTTAATAGCCCTTCAAATATTTTCCCAGTTACAGAAGTTAAGCTCACAGGTCTATAATTTCCAGGCAAGGATTTTGAACCCTTTTTAAATATAGGAACAACATCTGCCTTCCTCCAATCCTCTGGTACAATACCTGAAACAAAAGAATTTTGAAAAATTAAATACAGAGGTTCACTTATTTCCCCACTTAGCTCCTTAAGTACTCGTGGGTGGATACCGTCAGGCCCCGGAGCTTTAGTTACATTAATATTCTTTAATAGCTGCAGCACCTTATCTTGAATTATCCAATCACAAGTTATCTGCAAGTTTTTTGCAGCAATCATTTGCATATCTCTTGCCATAGGATCCTCATTAATATATACTGAAGAAAAATAGTTATTTAAAATTTCAGCTTTTTCCTGGTCTTCATTAGCTAATAAACCCAACTCTGTTTCCAGTGTACCTACACTTTCATTTTTTGTTTTTTTAGAATTGATGTACTTAAAAAATGTTTGGGATTGGTTTTGTATTCTTTGGCTATCAATTTCTCATTTTCTAGTATAGCCACTTTAATTGCCTTTTTGCAAGCGTTATTGGCTTCCTTATATCTTAAATAGGATGCCTCTGATTTTTCTGATTTAAATGCTCTAAATGCCCTTTTCTTATTTTTAATCTCTTGTTTTACTTCTCTACTAAACCACATTGGTTTTAATAATAACTGCTTATGAAGAATGGTAAATTCTGAGATAAAATGCAAAATGTCGCCACTTCCTGCCACACCCCGTGGCATACATTCACTTCCTGTTAAACAAGAACATATACACCAGTTTGCTTTAATGTCTCTATATATTAAATAGATTCTTATTTTTTCCATAGCAATTACAAAGCAAGTTGTATTTTGTCTTCTATTACTAATTTCTCGGGACTAAAAAACTGGAACAGAGAGGACATATTTAAAAAAAAAAATAGATTTCACGCACGACTGTACTCTAAGCTCATTCACATCAGCAGGATCCGTCTTCCCACTTAAAGAAGAAAAAGTTAATTAAAAATCTCCCACAGTCTTTAAAAAGCCTGATCTTTTTATGAAAAGGAAAAGAAAAAAAATGATCGCAAGACATTAGGGATGGAAAGAAAAAGAGTAATCGAAATATTGTTTCTGAAACATCCACCTACAGGATCAGCCATGCGTGAAACAGGAGTGACTTCTACCAGCTGGAAAAGGCTCACTAATCCTGTGTAATTGCTTCATTAAATTGCTTCAATATTTTCACACCTTCAATTATTGGCAACCAGTCCAGCTTCTGTTTATAAACATTTTAATCAATTTTACCTCTTCTTTATCTCTCTTGCTTTCCTTCTTTCAGACATAGAAGGTGATCTTAGATAACAGCCACTTGGATTGCCTAGTAATGTCTGTTATAAAACCTCAAAAGCACTTTAACCCTTCATTGCCAAGTACTTGTTTAAAAACATATTGTCTATCTATCTATCTATCTACCTACCTACCTACCTATCTACCTACCTATCTAAACACTAACTTGTTGCTTTAGTGGTCACAATATTTTTTTTATTTGTGTAAAATACGACTTGAAATATAATTGATAAGGACATCACTTTATCTCTCCTATGGAATAGCTTGCCTACTGCCATCAGACTCTCCCCTTGTCTTCAATCATTTAAGAAGGGCCTTAAAACCCATCTCTTCAGGAAAACTTATGGCCTCCCAGAGTACAGGGAGTGCAGAATTATTAGGCAAATGAGTATTTTGACCACATCATCCTCTTTATGCATGTTGTCTTACTCCAAGTTGTATAGGTTCGAAAGCCTACTACCAATTAAGCATATTAGGTGATGTGCATCTCTGTAATGAGAAGGGGTGTGGTCTAATGACATCAAAACCCTATATCAGGTGTGCATAATTATTAGGCAACTTCCTTTCCTTTGGCAAAATGGGTCAAAAGAAGGACTTGACAGGCTCAGAAAAGTCAAAAATAGTGAGATATCTTGCAGAGGGATGCAGCACTCTTAAAATTGCAAAGCTTCTGAAGCGTGATCATCGAACAATCAAGCGTTTCATTCAAAATAGTCAACAGGGTCGCAAGAAGCGTGTGGAAAAACCAAGGCGCAAAATAACTGCCCATGAACTGAGAAAAGTCAAGCGTGCAGCTGCCACGATGCCACTTGCCACCAGTTTGGCCATATTTCAGAGCTGCAACATCACTGGAGTGCCCAAAAGCACAAGGTGTGCAATACTCAGAGACATGGCCAAGGTAAGAAAGGCTGAAAGACGACCACCACTGAACAAGACACACAAGCTGAAACGTCAAGACTGGGCCAAGAAATATCTCAAGACTGATTTTTCTAAGGTTTTATGGACTGATGAAATGAGAGTGAGTCTTGATGGGCCAGATGGATGGGCCCGTGGCTGGATTGGTAAAGGGCAGAGAGCTCCAGTCCGACTCAGACGCCAGCAAGGTGGAGGTGGAGTACTGGTTTGGGCTGGTATCATCAAAGATGAGCTTGTGGGGCCTTTTCGGGTTGAGGATGGAGTCAAGCTCAACTCCCAGTCCTACTGCCAGTTCCTGGAAGACACCTTCTTCAAGCAGTGGTACAGGAAGAAGTCTGCATCCTTCAAGAAAAACATGATTTTCATGCAGGACAATGCTCCATCACACGCGTCCAAGTACTCCACAGCGTGGCTGGCAAGAAAGGGTATAAAAGAAGAAAATCTAATGACATGGCCTCCTTGTTCACCTGATCTGAACCCCATTGAGAACCTGTGGTCCATCATCAAATGTGAGATTTACAAGGAGGGAAAACAGTACACCTCTCTGAACAGTGTCTGGGAGGCTGTGGTTGCTGCTGCACGCAATGTTGATGGTGAACAGATCAAAACACTGACAGAATCCATGGATGGCAGGCTTTTGAGTGTCCTTGCAAAGAAAGGTGGCTATATTGGTCACTGATTTGTTTTTGTTTTGTTTTTGAATGTCAGAAATGTATATTTGTGAATGTTGAGATGTTATATTGGTTTCACTGGTAATAATAAATAATTGAAATGGGTATATATTTGTTTTTTGTTAAGTTGCCTAATAATTATGCACAGTAATAGTCACCTTCACACACAGATATCCCCCTAACATAGCTAAAACTAAAAACTACTTCCAAAAAAATTCAGCTTTGATATTAATGAGTTTTTTGGGTTCATTGAGAACATGGTTGTTCAATAATAAAATTAATCCTCAAAAATACAACTTGCCTAAATTCTGCACTCCCTGTAATCTCTACCTTACATACCTGTCTCCTGCTCTCTCCTATGGGACAGTGCTTTGCTCTCTCCTCCAGCTCTGCCTCACTCCTACTTGATATTTCTTGTCCTAATGTTTCTAATACCCCACCTCCTATAGTCTATAAGCTCATTTGAGCAGGGTCCTCTTCAACCTATTGTTCCTGTAAGTTTTCTTGTAATTGTCCTATTTATTGTTACATCCCCCCTCTCAAAATATTGTAAAGCGCTACGGAATCTGTTGGCGCTATATAAATGGCAATAATAATAATCTATAGAAATCAGAATGCACTCTGACGTTCAGGAGACCCTTAGATTGCTATAAGTGATATTAGGGCTATAATTTGCTCACGGATAAAAGCGCCAAAATATCATGTACTGTTCTGTTTTACTGATGATTCTTTCAGGATGTACTGAAACTAGAAAGCTTTTTGAGTTTAAATTTGGAAAGTGTCTTGACCAGCAGAAGAATGATGGGATTTGCATCAAAGTTCTCAGCAATAATCTAGTTAATATTGTGTAAAATATTCATGAGCACTGCAAGAGGCTACGAGTAATGTGTGGGCATCAAAACCTACCAACGACTTTCAGTTCTAAGGCTCTGTGTTAATTCAAACTGAGACACTGCACTCTATAAAGAAAGCCGGTGATGTTGTCTGGCCTCGCTCACTCAGCATCCATTATGTGCATTTCAATCCACGTTCTTTATGTCTAGTCCCAAGTGTATCTTCATTTGTATGCGGTTGTGGTTTGGATAGAGGGCATGGGCAGGGTTTGCTGTGAGGAACAGGTGAAGGCAGGAAATATTTCTGCACTGGGTGACAAGGTTTTCCATTAAGTTCAGGGACAGGACCTACAACCATAAAATATAGCTTTTGAGAAAAGAGAACTCTCAGTTTATTTATATTTTCAAATCATATGTTATTTTGTCTCTGTCATGTGTGTTATCAGTATATGCCCAGAAAACACAATTCTGCCAAATTCTTCAAATGTGAATAGTCGGATTTAACAAGAATTCAAAGTGAATTTTAAATATCTGGCCAAATAGTTTAAAGAGACACTCCACTGCCCAAATACACACAAAAATATATATAAAAATCACTGTAGATAAAACATGAAATGAAAACATGCATGCATTTTAATATTAACATTTTTTTAAATTGGGATAAATCTAAAAGCAGCTGCAGAAAGCTGAATATATATATTGTCTAAAATCTTTACAAACCATTTGTTTCTAGCCCCGCCCAGATGTTCTGTGGTTGTCCAATCACAGACTTTCTAATGCAGCTCAAAGAAAAGTATTTTCAAAGCAGATGCTCTGAGCAATTAGGGATTATTCTAGCCTCGGTGAGGGAATAATCTAAATTTTATTAAAGACAGGAGGCGAATATTTGCTTTACCTTCTTTACTGAAACCTCCAGCAGCAAAGAAACAGTTAACAGAACTTTTTAAAACAACCAATCAGAACAAAGCAACAGTAGTATAAAACCCCTAAACAGGCTCTTCCACTTCCTCTTTCTTTGATGAGGTCGAGCAGGAGAGCAAGGAGACCAACGAATCCACCTTGTAGCAGACACATCCAGAGAAACAATCGTCAAGCCCAGAGAAAAAACAGATTACACTGCAAGAAAACAGAAAACATTGTGAAAGTAAACTGTCAAGGCAAGATGTCATATCCATACAATATCACTTTCACATCATAATACCTGATGAATAAACAAAGTCTACAGATCTTATGAAGACCTTGTATGTACCTAAGCTAAAAAGGCATTGACTAAACATAATTACAACACAAACATGATGAATAAACGCACACGGACAACCATCACTGAATATTAGAAATAACCTTTATTATGTAAAATTCACAAAACATAACAATATCCCCAATTATTTATAATAAAATAAAACCCAGATCCAGGGAGGGAACGTAAAAAAAAGGGGGGGAAATATTCGCCTCCTGTCTTTAATAAAATTTAGATTATTCCCTTAACGAGGCTAGAATAATCCCTAATTTTATGGCAGGACAGGAGGCTTCATATTTGCAATTTTAACACCCAAATAGTAGAACCAGAAGCAATATGAGATAGAGGACTGAAATAAAGGAGAATGGAAAAACTGATTCCCTAAACCAAGCAGCGGTGTAGAGAAAATGTAGAAGGGACCCAACGGCTTCCAAAATTGTTGAGGTGACAGCACCCCGAACCAAAAGTGTCCCAGAGGAACTCAAGGTCAGTCAATGAGAGGATCCACCAAATCCAACGGGCAAGCGAATATGCAGAAACAGTTCAAAATGGCCTTACGCAGAAATAAACAGCTGTCCATGAGTAGACGGACGAAAAAACCAGATCCTGGATCTACATGGACATGTACATGTACAATCTGTCAACAGAGCTGTGGCCTATCCGGAGAATAGGGGTACGACACAGAGGACGAATAAAAATGAAATGTGTGGAGCAGAAGCCGATGTACTGAACGGCAAGAAGGAAAAAGACACGTCGATACCATGGCGTCAGAACGCGATGAAATACAAGATGTACTGGGGGGAAACCGTAAGCGGAAAAAACTGGTGCACCTTGTCATCAGGTCATTCCTCAATGAAATACAGAACACACGATACCACTAGACTTGAGGAATAGCGAGAGATAGGGCTCCCGTACGGTATACTCCTCTTGGTAGACTGCAGACCAAGAGATCCTTAGCAATGCCAGAATCTTAAGAAAAACGCACGAGTCGTCCACTAGCTGACATAGGACGTGAATGGCCCCATACGATCCTACCCTGAGAGGGCAACTCAGCCAGACAATGGGGACAACCATGATAAGGACCGCCATTGGGACCCAAACACCAGTCGTGGCAGGCTACCCATGTGGATCCCACGTGGAACATTAAGAGACAGGGAGTCGTAGATTGCCTTCCCATGGCAAACTCCAGCAAAAAGGAAAGCACGCAGGACTCCTCCGAAGTGGTTTGGCCAGGCGAAACGACACTTCCAGGAATTCGGTCTGAAGCGAAACCCAAAGTATCCTGTAGGTAAACGGGATGCGTACGCCCCGAAGCAGACCAAGTTTGGAAAACTCGTCCCTCGCCCAGGGTACGGCAGCCAGTTGGAGAACCGCTCCGTATGGCGGTTCGCACCGAATGTAATCATGCCAGTACTCAAGACCCCGGAGGGTGAGGCAACCAATCATTGGGTCTCTCCATGGTCGGGTGAAGCTGTCCGCCACATGAGTGTCTCGTCCGTATACATTCTGTCACAAATGACGAATACTTGTCCAGAAGCTATAGATAGCGATCCTATGTGAGATCCGACTGCAGTCCGTAGTGGGCAACCGGTGAGAAGTCCATGTCGGAAGGTAGCGAGCAATACTGTGAATGTTGAACAAACCTGCAGGTAGTTCCATGCAGTTGGCGTAAAGGAGTCCCTCCTCCGGAGTCATCAATTAAGTTTTAGATGAGCTTCATCCGAAGGTCACATGATTTGGTCATACCAGGCCGAAGACCTGAGAAAGCGCCATGTTGGAGCGGCTGATAGTACCGGATCCAGGAGGTATGGCTTCCATGGCGAATAGGCACCGGTCAATTAACCGGGTTGGGCCCCTAAGTGTAACCCGCGGGTTGCGGAGCATATACCTGGTATTTTCCTTGAAGACGGACATCTTGGTCCTCGGGAGGCGGAGCACCGCCTGGACCGAATATTCCATGAAAGACCGGAAACTGGGTTGACTGGGAGTGAGTCAGATTCAATATGTCCATGTTGATGGCAAAATCCATGCGGGTTTCTCTCATGTGCATTTGAGGGAGAGAACTAATCGTCAACACCGAGCAGCTCTCAGAGTGCCCTCCATCTCAAAATGTGTCAACAGACGACATATGCACTGGGAGCATGTAGCGTGGGGATTGGGCGGGAGTCCACTCCACCGCACCCTTTGCCCAGCAGGGCAACTGCGGAATGAGTCGGAATGGATGCCTCTTTTGGTCATGCGTATCGCTCATGGAACGGTCCAAGGTTCCGCAACCTTAATCTGGAGTCCGGGCACGGTCCGAGAGACCTCTGGGGCACCCTATGAATAGAAACGTGTCAGTTCAAGTTGTACACGAGGGTAACTCGTGAGAGCAGACCCAGCACTTGGATGCTAAATCCATCAGTTTGATGTCCAGCTTGGACAGGGGCCGTTTTGTGGTTCTCAGGGGTAGAAACCAACTAGGCGATACCTATAAGTCATATCGGTCCATTCCCAGTGGGAATTTAGTCTCCTCCGCTTTCCAAGCGGTGACGCACCGTTCGTCCCGAGGAAACATCTGTGTCCGCGTGTCACCGACATCCACTGGTTAGTCCCAGATAGAGTGCAAACCCCGTGTCAGGTGTTTGCGGTGTCCTTTCCGGACTCCGTCATGAAGACTGATCCACTTGATGAATCCATCCGTTAGCCAATGGGTACCAGGGGTGCTTGGTGTAGCGTCTAGGCTAGCCGGTGGAGTGACCCCGTAGGGTACCGATGGTTTCTGGCAGTGAGGCGGCAAGAGGACAGGCCAAGTGACCTTCTGGGTATAGGAGATTTGTCCTTCAGCCGTGATTGCACAACTGCCATAGAGGTAAAACTGTCGGAATGATACCTGGTGTGGCCAGCTGGGGGTCACCCAGCATGCAAGAGGGGGTCACCCAACATGCACAAGCATACCATGCAGTATAGGCCAGCAGGGGAGGGGGTCACCCTCAGTCTGAACATAATCGGACACTGTAGGTACAGTGGTGCGGCCAGCTGGGGGTCACCCAGCGAGCAAGAGGGGGTCACCCAACAAGCACAAGCATACCATGCAGTATAAGCCAGCAGGGCAGTCTGAACATAATCGGACACTGTAGGTACAGTAGTGCCGAAGTGGTTAGCCGTATAATAAAGTAACCAGACATTGCCGGTCCAGCAGTGTAGATGGCAGGAGGGGGTCACCCTCATATAACCAGAACCGGGCATTGCAGATCCAGCAGTGCTGTAGGTAAGAGGGGGTCACCCTCAGTGTGGTATCATAGAGGTCTGTACACCCAGCAGTGTAGTCAGCGAGAGGGGGTCACCCTTATTATGGTTATAACGGGACCTTGTAGGTCCAGCAGAGTAGTCCACAGGAGGGGGTCACCCTCAGTATCTGCGTATTGCAGGGCACTGTAAGAACAGAAGCTCAATCAGTGGGAGGGGTACCCTCTTTTATGGGAATACCGGGACGCTGCAGGTTCAGCAGTGCAGACTGCAGGAGGGGTACCCCCTCGGTATGATAATAGCAGGACATTGCCGGAGCATTAGTATAGGAAGCAGGAGGGGGTCATCCTCAGCATTAATCTTACAGGACGCCGTAGAGCCAGCAGGGTACTCATAGGTAGCCATGTTGCCAGAGGGAGGGGGTCACCCAGCCCACAATGGTGTCACACGTCCATTATTATGGTCCAGTAGCGGGTAGAGCCCCAGAAATATGGATTGGGGGGGGGGTTCACCCCCCAGTAATAACAGGTCTGAATGTGGGGCCAGTAGCCCCCCTGAGGGGTAGGAGGGTCCATATAGCGAGAAGCTGGCTCACAGACCACTCAGGTATTATATTAGGATACACTTTTGAAGTGTATGTGTAGTGGAAAATTTAAGTCCCTTGCAGGAAGGGCAGCAAATCCTAGGCAGGGGAGCTAGGTGCTGAAAAACAGGCCATTTAATTTTATGAGAAAAAGACTGAACCTTAGAGAAAGACTTGATTAGCATATAACATATGTGGCATAGTCCTGTTAAACAAAGATTTTTAATTGAGCAGTAACATGTCCCTTTAAATCTGAGATTCACATGTAATAGTAAAAAAGTGTGACAAGTCTACTGCTAAGATAGAGAACCTAGTTAGACATAGTAAGCTGCAGTTGTGAGTGTGCCTGGGACAGATCCTGCTATCCAGGATCTGTTACATATGCAGCATGTGAGACAGGCACAGTAAGTAGAGGGATAGCTGAAAAACTGGGCTATCTTCCCTGATATAGGGAGAGGGGAGGGTGGCCACATGGCCAGCAGGCCTGTTCACAACGCACAGAGCCCATGTGGCTCTGAAAAATGGCTGCAAAAACAGAGCGCGGCCTACCGCGTGGTGATCGTGCGGCACTGCCACGGTAGAAAAAGCTGCTCAGCAAGCGGCCAGGGGCCGCGGGGAGCAGGTGGGGAATAAGGGAGAAGGGTATGGGCAACAGAGCCCAGCAGGGGAACCCATGGAGGGGAAACAGATTACAGGCAGAGCCAAAAGCATCATAGCAAGGGCACCCATTCCCCATACAGCAGAATGAGAAAACAGAATAAAGTAATACAGCAGCTACATAGCATGAAGTGGTATAGGAAATAACACAGAATAGACTGCCTAGCTAAACCCAGCAATAGACTGCCTAGATAAACACAGTAATAGACTGCCTAGATAAACACAGCAGACAAACTGTTAAAACAAATTCAGCAAGAACCCTGCCTAAATAAATCCAGCAATTAAGCTGCCTAAACAAACCTAACAAATAGACTGATTAAATAGACTGTTTAAATAAACAAGCAGCATGTAGGATAAAACAACAACCAAGAGCAGAGACAACTCTGAGTTGGTGAGTGCTCACCTGGAGGCAGCAGCAAAGAAAGAGGAAGTGGAAGAGCCTGCTTAGGGGTTTTATACTACTGTTGCTTTGTTCTGATTGGTTGTTTTAAAAAGTTCTGTTAACTGTTTCTTTGCTGCTGGAGGTTTCAGTAAAGAAGGTAAAGCAAATATGAAGCCTCCTGTCCTGCCATAAAATTGCCTGGAAGTAACAGAACTGGTTGTCTGAGTGAAAGCCAGGAGGGTGTAACAAGGTAAATTTATAAAACTGCCAATTTCTATTTAAATATGTACTTTAAATAATAAAAAAAAGGGGCCAAACTATTCACCCATAATGCACTTCAGCAAACTAAAGTGCTTTCGGAGTCTAGATTGTCCTTTTAACTGGATAACGTCCCAACGTCAACTGTGTTTTTATTTTGACTATTTTCACTTAAAATTAACAAGTCACATTTTGTTTTGGGCTTTAAATTTGCCTAAAAATTTAAATTCACTTTGAATTGTCACTTTAGTCAATAACTCTGATTTCGTCCAAAATGCAGTTAGCCCATGGACACCTGTTATTTTATTAGGGCTATCTATTTCTATCTATCTCCGTTATGTATATCCTGGAGAAAATAATGTTCACTCTGGTTTTGAGGAGGGACTGGGCAGGGATGTTTGATATTTCTCATTCTAAATGTCTGGTAGGTTTATTTATTTACTCGATTGTAATTCTTACTGTCTGGCAGCTATTCAAACTCTAATAGCCTTCGCTCTCCCTATCATTCCAACAGGTCAGAGCTCGAAGAGAGGGGAGTGGAATTAAAAAGGGGTGGAATGAGCATTTAGAAATGAAATACAGTCTTTGGCAAAGCTTATTTATTCTGCCAGACGGCTTTGTGTTCCATGGCTGATTGAATCAGGCTAATTAAAACATGCAGCATTAAGGTCAATTTACTAAGCAGCGTAAATAGTTGTGCTGCTGCTGCAGCTGAATTGTGTTAGGCTTCCAAGTCAGTTTAGAGATCTGTAAAATGTACTATCATGTGCTGCAGACTGTCTTCTGAATGTAACTGAGCTCCTTCAATGATTCTATTTCCCTGGCATAAGTGCTAAGACACCACAATGTTAGGAAGATAGCAGGTGTAGGCCTGTCAATTTCTAGCTGCAAATAGTAACACGCTATTTGCAGTTATAAAAAGTAAAAAGAAATAAAAAATGTTTTTAAATGATAAGTTCTGTGAGATCTTAGCATGTCATAACAGACCTTCGATCAGCAATTCTTAGTGGAAGAACTGATTTTGACACTAGATAAAAAAAAAAAAAATAATGGATAATTGTTAAAAAGCTTGGGGTTCGCATAAGACCCCAACAATATCAGGAGAGTTCTGATGAGTAACCTCTCCACTTTCACCGCCTAATGGATTCAGAGTAGAGGGTTTTATATTAAAGGGTCCAGGAGATGGGCCCATAGAGGGGTCCAGGAGATGCCAATTCTCCTGGCACCTGTATAAAAAAATTATTCCTTAGAACACAGGAGATGCCCAATCTTTTGTGCCATTTTGTTTATAGGGGGCCTTTAATAGGAACTGTCACTGCATGAGAATTGAGAGTTGCTCATTTTTTCACCCCAATAAATGCTATTTCAGCATTTACTGGGGAGAATATGCAACAGCGGTAAAGAAAAATTGTCTGTACTTTTGGTGCATGTCCGTATTGGAGCGTCTCTGCTGTTCCAGGCATGTGCATGCATTCTAATACATCTAGCAGGGTAGCAATGTATGCATGCATGCGCACAATTTTTTTCCAGCGATGCCATAACCACACATGTGCCATGCATACAGCACTGTTCTCACCTTGTCCAGAAAAGTATGTACTTAAAGAAATAAAGGAATAAACATTCTTGAATTCCAAGTATTTTAGTGTGGTGTACTATGATATTTCAGGTTTATTTCGATTTTACATGGCACCTGGACATTTAATCATAAGAAAATACATTGGGGGGTGTATTTATAATATATATGCCAATCCATTTAAAAAAAAAGTGCTTGTCAACTAACAAAGTAACCAAAAATGAATATAAAGTGACAAGCGGGGGCGGACTGGGACGGGGGGCAGGGGGACAATTGCCCCGCAGGCTGCCCTTCTTCAACCCCTAGCCCCCTATTACAGCCCTGTCCCCTTACTCATCCCCTGTCTACTGGCTTTTAAAGTGTAATGTTTGGGTGTATGTGTGTATATGAGTATGTCTGTGTGTGTCAGTATGTCTCTGTGTGTGTGTCGATATGTGTGTGTGTTTGGGTGTGTCAGTATGTCTGTGTGTGTGTGTGTGCCAGTATGTCTGGCAGAGTGTGTGCAAGTATGTCTGGCTGAGTGTTTGTGTCAGTATGTCTGCTATGTGTGTGCAAGTATGTTTCTGTGTGTGTTCCAGTTTGTCTGTGTGTGTGTGCCAGCATGTCTGGCTGAGTGTGTGCCAGTATGTCTGTGTGTGTGTGTGTGTCAGTATGTCTGCTATGTGTGTGCAAGTATGTCTCTGTGTGTGTTCTAGTTTGTCTGTGTGTGTGCCAGTATGTCTGGCTGAGTGTGTGCCAGTATGTCTGTCTGTGTGTGTGTGTGTGTGTGTGTGTCAGTATGTCTGCTATGTGTGTGCAAGTATGTCTCTGTGTGTGTTCCAGTATGCCTGTGTGTGAGTGTGTCAGTATGTCTGTCTGTGTGAGTCAGTATGCCTGTAACAGTGTGTCTGTCTGTGTGTGTGTGTGTTTGTGTGTCTGTGTGTGTTTGTTAGTGTGGGTCAGCAACTGTGTGTGCCTGTCAGTGAGTGTGTCTGTTTAGGTGACTGCCCCCCCCCCCCTTTCAATCACATGGGAATTTACTCATGTCTTGGTGCAGTGGGCTACTTGACTGGTTTTGCCCCACAGGCCTAAGGCTGCCAGCCCTCCCCTGGTTGTGTGTCATTAATTAAAACACACACAAGTGCCTTCCGTTACAGAACAGCATTTTTTCTTATTATGTATGATATTTGCACTTGTGCCTATTAGCAGAAATGTATACCTTTTTATACAATAGTGAAAACGTGAAAATAAATATTTGTGAAAGTGAGTATGGAATACTGTACAATGCAGAGTTACTGAAAAAATAGATGATACAATTGCATGGAAAAAAAGGAATCACATGTAACCTTGGGGTAAGGGATAGTGATGGCACATGGAGAAAAGATCATTTAGAAAAAAAAATTAAGAGTATTTTTCAGTGAGGCTTAAATGTGACTGGTAGGCATGCCCAGTGGAGACTTGTCCATAGGAGTACTTAGGGCACATCCATTTAAAGGGTAACCCCATCAAGAATAATTAGAGTTACAGGAGTACCTGGTGACACTCTTAAACAGGGCCGGATTCGGGAAAAAATTCGGCCTGGGCATTTTTTATCACAGCGGCCCACTAAGAAGGGGGTGGGGCAGAGAAGGTGTGTTTTGTCATCACCAATGACAAACATGCCCCCTCTCAAAGTGAGCATGTTGGTTCAATGCTCTTCCAGGGCAGACCATGCGCAGAGCTCTGCTGAAGAGCTCTAGCATGAGAAAAAAAGCCATGTATTTGTTCTGCACAGTGCAAGCAAATGTTTCCTTGCAACTTGTCTCTGGTGTCTCTATAAATGGATACCAGGAGACAAAAGGGCCAGGAAAGAGTATTGTGCATGTGTTTGGAGCCTGCTTGTGGGATTGCGTGTGTGTAGAGTGAGTTGATTGTGGTGTGGTATTGTGTAATAAGGTCGGTTTTAGTCATGTTGTGTTTGTGCTGTAATGTAATGCATATGTGGCTAGGGGCTGTGGAGAATGTGTGTACAGGGGATGTAGAAAGTGTGTGCATAAAGGCTATAGTGAGTGTGCGTGTGTATAGGTGATGTAGGGGTTGTAGAGCGTGTGTGTTTAGGGGTGTAGTATGGTTTACTTACAAGGAATCTAGTGTGTATATAGGGGATCCAGAGTGTGTATGTAAGGAATGTAGTTTGTGTGTAGGTGGTGAAGTGTGTGTATATAGGAGTCTAGTGTGTGTTTGAAGGACTCAGAATCTCTATAGGAGATCTAGTGAGTGTGTGTATATAACAGATTCAGAGTGCATAGGAATCTAGTGTGTGTACATGATCCAGAGTTGGGTAAGGGACCTAATGTGTGTCTGGAATGTAATGTGTTTAGGGGTGCAGTATGTTTGTGAGGGGTTCAGTGTGTGTGAGGTGTGCTGTAGTATATAAACATATATATATATATATATATATATATATATATAATAAATATGATTGGCAGTATTGTGTTTGTGTGTGTGTAGTGCAGTGTGTTGGAGGGTTCTGTGTGTATGTATGAGGGGTGCAGTGGGTGTCTGTGAGGGGTGCAGTGGGTGTGTGAGGAGTGCAGTGTGTGATGAATGCTGTGTGTGAGGGGTGCTGTGTGTGTGTGTGGGTGCTGTGTGGGTGGGTGCTGTGTGTGATGTGTGTGTGTGGGTGCTGTGTGTGTTGTGGGTGATGTGTGTGTGTGGGTTCTGTGTGTGATGTGTGTGAGGAAGCTGTGTGTGATGTGTGTGAGGGTGCTGTGTGTGTGGGTGTTGTGTGTGGGTGGGTGCTGTGTGTGATGTGTGTGTGGGTGCTGTGTGTGATGGTGCTGTGTGTGAGGTTGCTGTGTGTGTTGTGTGTGGGGGTGCTGTGTGTGGGTGTGCTGTGTGTGAGGGTGCTGTGTGTGAGGGTGCTGTGTGTGATGTGTGTGAGGGTGCTGAGGGTGAATGTTAGAAGGGATTAGGTTGTGTTGGGGGTTGGGTAAAAAACAAATAAAAAATAAGCAGGCATTATATCCCTTCTTACCTTTAGCCTGGGAGGGGGGGACCGGCACAGTGGTACCTGGGAGGGGTGGTGGCGGCACTCTTACACCATCCCTGGTGGTCCTAGTGGTGTGTGAACTCTAGCCTGTGGGCAATGCTACTGATCTCGCAAGAGGAACCCGGCGGAGATGCAAGATAGAGCTCCACCGGGTCCTCCTCTCCCTGCCTGGCCACATGTGTATGCAAGTGGGCCAGTGAGGGAGATCTTTGATCTCCTCACCGGCCCGTCAATGAAAACAGTGGGGCCGGTGCTCGAATAGTGCCGGCCCTGCATAGACCGGCAGGGGAGATCCTGTGACCTCCCCTGCCGGCCTATGCCGATGGCCAGTCCGGACCTGCTCTTAAATAACCAGCACTGCACAATCCTAGGCTTCCAGATTAAAGCTTTAGACCATCGATAGCGATAGAGGTGTTAAATCAGGCAGACGCCGTCTTCTCAAATTTGGAGTCAAGTTGTTAATAATTGGTTCAACCCCTTCAGGTAGGATGGCTTCCATTTCATCCTGGCACCATAACAACATCATTGAGTTGGAGTTGTTATGGTACCCAGAGTGTTCCTTTAGTTAAAATGTTTATAGCAGTTCAGTGACTTTGAAAAGTAACACAGTAAGATAGCACTAGCTTGTTGTAGGGAGGATTGTACAAGAAATATGAAGTAGTTTAATCACAATAAGATTTCACAGGGCTTGTTAACATGATTTTAGAAGCATTAGACTGTTAGCAACAGTACAAGAACTCTTTGGAGACTGCGCTACCTAGGGTCAGGTACAGTCATTATTTCTCAGACACATGTCCTGACCTGTATTTTGAAGCCAGGATGCAATTCCAAGTATCACCGAGAACAAGAAATCACCTGGGATGTTAAATCAATTCATTCATAAAAAGAATACAATTGCAATCTGTGAAATACATGAAAGGGCTTGGATTTCTCTACACACATAAAGGTATATAAGTGGCTTAAATGCACTCTATCTCTACCTTAGCTACATTTTGGGAAACTGCATTAAATGAAAAGAAGGTGTTTTGCTTTTTTCTTAATAGGCTGAATACCCACTGAATCTTATTTTAGAACAGCATGCACGACAGAATTCGATAGCCAAAATTTCCATATCTTTCAATTTAGTCTAAAATTAAGATCAATTTCTTAGAAAAAATGCAATAAGGGTGCCTACAGTGACTAATTATATACACGGCACGGCAATAGTTGCTTTTCTCTCTGCATGATGTTTGTCTAGCTTCCATGAACCTCTTGAAGAGTATATTAAGAGGTTCTTTGATATGAATTTGGGATCATAGATACAAACTGCTAAAAGCATTTGCACAGTGCACAAAGTCAGCTGTAAGTTAACTCTTTTATGCTTCCATGCACTCCTCATACATCTCCATGCTCCTTTCCTCTACACAACATTACAGAGCAAGAGCACAGTGAGGAGAAGTGATCTTGAGAAAATAGTAATACATTCTTTTTTGGCAATATCCATGGAATATACTACATAGGTATAGTCTTGGAGCTATAGCTCCATTAGCCCTTAAGTTAATTGGCCATTGCCACTGATGAAGTTGAGGGCTGGCTACTACTAGTAAGACTAAGAACTTAGAGGACTAGGGTCCTTGAGGCTGTTCTTGTCCTCATGCAGGGGACGTTACCTGCTCATGTAAGAAAAAACAGAAATCATTAAAGGAACACTGCAAGCTAGTGCATTTGTTTTCAGATGAATTTTACCACATGACAGGAGGCTTCGTATTTGCATATCTTTCTTTACTGAAAACTCCAGCAGCATAGAAACAGTAACAACCAATCAGAGAAAAGATATGGTGCCCATATAAGGCCCTGTCTATGACATCACTTACTCTTTCTTTGCTGCTCCAGCCATCAACAGGTCAGAGTAATTGTTACCTCTCTGTCTATATACATGTCTTATCCTTTTATTGCCATATTCTATTGTACTTCATTCACACCCTGTCTACCTATTCCTGTCCCTTTATTTTTCCTTATGCAGTTCCCCTGTTTCATCAGATTGTGTTAGCCTTGTATTATTGTACTTGTTTTTCGGTCCGGCGGGCCGCGGGCGTCACGGCTGTCCGTGCCGCGCTTGCCGCACGGACCTGCCTCTCTACATAACAGGGGGGCTGGGTGGGGACGGGTGGAGGGTAGCCGGGGTTAAAATTTTTCTCTTTGCCACGTTTTTTTCCAGCCCGCTCGCGAGACCCGCGACGGCCGCCCTGCCTTCACACACGGCGGCTCGGGAATCACCCGATCGCCGCAAACAACGCAGGGGGATTGCCCTTAGGGCATTTTTGCTGTCTCCCCCAACCCTCAGTCTCTACATTTAAGTTTTATTGTTAGGTACCCTTCCACTACCTGTCACAAAGGGACTCTCCTATCAATGTGAAGGGTGAATAAGCATGCACAATTTATGATGCTATAAGGCTGTGAAAAATCTATGTTAAACTGAACATACTATTTACAGGACCCCTGCAGGGATATATACATATATTATACCACCCCTCAGGGGACTTGGCACTACTGTACCCTTCTAAGGGAAGATCATACCTGTTACCCTACACAGGGTCATAGCATACTACTGCACCCTAGGGTGCACGCTGATGTGGGTGTCCTCTGGGTATTTTTTCATGGCACACCACCGGGGGTGACCCCCCCCCAGTCACGCATGCTAGGGCGCCACAGCCCATTTTCAGTTGATGTGGGTGTCCTCTGGTTACCACGGCACACCACTCGGGGTAAACCCCAAGATTATGCACAAGGGCCTACGCCTCAAACGCCAAATTCACGCATAGCCTGAATTTACTAATTACGTACATACTAAGCCCTCCACATATATACCTTTTACCGACTGGACACATCCCGGTCGTACTAAGAATCGATCTATGTATGCATGTGACTTCCCCACGACCTGTCCACTGAACCTTGTTTTCACCCGATAGGTTGAATTACACCACAGATCATGGAAGATACCCAAGCCAGCCAAGACTTCCAAGCCATGATCAATGCCGCCGTGGCGGCTTCTGTGGAAAAGGCCCTCTTGAGGGCACTACCCCCCAGCCGGGAAGCCACAAGTCCACCAGAGCGCACGGAAGCCTCGGGCTCGGAGGTGTCCAAAACCAAGAGACAGAGAAAGACTTCAAGTCCACCCTCAACCAAGACTAAGGGCAAGCTACCCACCAAACGCGTTAAGAACGCGGACCGCCAGCCCACCCCCTTCCCACCTCAATCCTCGGACGAGGAGGACACCTACGTCCCACATGCCTTAGACGTAGTGGACGAGTGGTATAGAGACGACTCACATTCGGACGACGAGGAGTGGCAAGACCTACCACCCACCTCATCGAAATACGTCAAAGAGACCTTCGTAGACAGCCGGGACATGGAACCCGGCGGGGACCACCACACCGCTCAGGCCGAAGACAGTGCTTTACTGGACGACCAGGGGACACTACTATTCGACCCACGTACCATCCGGCACCCACGGTCCTCAGAATGGACACTGCCGGATCAGTTGACGAAGTTTATTCACTACTGACTGCGCAAACCGCTAGAAAAAGAGGTACGGGCGCGACTCAGGGCTGAATGCCCCAGGCCACTAATTCCCGATAAAGTGGCACTGACGCCCGAATTCGATGACACGATGGTGGTCTTCATGTCACGCACGGGCAGGGACCCGCGCAAAGGGGTGGAGAAAGGCATGAAAGCGGCACAGGACAAGGTGCTGGATTTGCTCGGCCCCATCGCCAAGATGCTATACTTTGCTGACCTAGCCCTCAGCCAAGACTCCCAACTTGACCCACACGTCATACGAGAATGGGCTCAACGCGCGGTGTGCCTACTGGGCAACGCCAACGCCGCCCTTTGCGTCAAGAGACGCAGGTCGGCCCTGATACGTATCGACAGCAAGCTTCTAGATCTCGGGGCTAAAGAATTTGGACCGAGAGCCCAGGGCTTGTTGTTTGGTGATGCCTTCATCATGGAACTCAAACGTCATGTGAACCTCTTCACCACCTTAAACAAGGCCCAAACCTCTCTCAAACAGGTGTTCCACACCCCATCTACTAGAGGTGTTTTTGGAAGGGCTGGTCGGCAACGGAGCCGTGCCACCAGCCGATTTTGGGCCTCAGGTTCCAGATCATACCCGCAAGCCTCAAATTTCTTCCCCTCTTCATCACAAAGACCCTCAACATTCCGAGGAACTGGGAGGACCAGAGGTGTCAGAGGCCGTGGACACGGCCACTTTACCAATGGTGAGTCCCTCTATACACACCGATGCACCAAAGTTTATTGCTGGCAACCTATCTTTTTTCTTTCAGAACTGGGAGCTGATTACCAGGGACGCCTGGGTCCTACAGACGGTACGCGGTTTCGTAATAGAATTTGCCGCGCAACCCGTCCAAACCGCCCCCCCTCCCCCGATCCACATGTCGTCAGAACAAAACCGCCTGGTGGACGAAGAGGTTCACGCACTCTTCGAAAAGGGCGCGATTCAATACGCACCAGACAGGGGAGGCTTCATGAGCAACATCTTCTTGGTCAAGAAAAAGACGGGCGAGCACCGGCCGGTTATCAACCTCCGGCAACTAAACTCTTTCGTAATCTACAGACACTTCAAGATGGAAGGCATCCACCTTCTACAAGACCTCCTCATCAAGAACGACTGGTTTACGCGCCTGGACCTCAAGGACGCGTACCTCACGGTTCCGGTGGACAGGCACTACCGTCAGTTCCTTCGTTTCCGATGGAGAGGGCGGGTGTGCCAGTTTACGTGCCTACCATTTGGTCTCAGCTCGGCCCCGTGGTGTTTCACGAAGCTGCTGAGACCAGTGATGGCTCACCTCCGTACAAGGGGCATACGGTGTCTCGTATATCTGGACGATTTGCTGATTTTCTGCGAATCCGCCTCCAGACTACGATCGCAGACGAAATTTGTAGTTCACTTACTAGAATCTCTGGGGTTCATAGTGAACAGACAGAAGTCGTCTCTCTCTCCATCCCAGTCCGTACAATTCCTGGGCTTCGACATCGACTCGAGGGAATGCGTGCTCAGCCTTCCCTCGAAAAAGATTGCCTCAATAAGGAAGGAAATCAGGCGGACTTTGCGGATGGACACGATACCGCTCAGGATGCTCGCTCGGATTGTGGGACTCCTGTCCTCATCCATACAAGCAATATTCCCGGGCCCCCTACACTACAGGGCCATGCAACGGCTGAAAGCGGGATATCTGCGTGCCGGTCATTCCTACGACCACTGGATCCCACTCACCCCGGAGGTGAGGTCGGAACTGCGATGGTGGTTACTTCACATACAAGCCTGGAACGGCAAGGCGATCTTCGGCCCCTCCCCGGACTTCATCGTGGAATCGGACGCCAGTTTGTGGGGATGGGGCGCCCACTGCTCGGATGCCTCCACGGGGGGCCCATGGCAGGGAGAGGAAACCAACCTACACATCAACTGCCTGGAGTTGATCGCGGGTTCCTTCGCCATCCGCAGCCTGGCCAAGGACAGGTCGAATTGTTGTATCCTACTCCGCATGGACAACATCTCGGCGGTGCAATACATCAACCGCCTAGGCGGGGCGAGGTCGAAAGACCTGACCGAAGCCACGAAGGACATTTACAATTTCTGCCTGCGGAGGAACATCACGATACAGGCGGAATACCTCCCAGGAGTCTCCAACCTGACGGCGGACTGGTTTTCCCGACACTGGAGAGACACCAGAGATTGGAAACTCAACGAGGAAATATTCCGGACACTACGGCGACGGAAGGGACCACTATCAATAGACTTGTTCGCCTCCAGGACCAACCACCAACTTCAAAAATACTACAGCTGGCTCCCGGACCCGATGTCCGAAGCAGCGGACGCATTTCTTCAGGACTGGCCCTCTCACGGGGCCTACACCTTCCCTCCATTCTCTATGATTCCACGAGTGCTGCGGTACACACGCACTCACAGGATATCGCTCCTGCTCATAGCACCTCTCTGGCAGAGTCAACCGTGGTTCCCGGACCTCCTGGAGATGTCCCACGACCATCCCATTCGGCTTCCGACCATTCCACTCCTCCTGTCGGGACCTCGGGGGGAACTCCATCCCCTCGTCCTGGAAGGACAACTGGAACTGGTGGCCTGGACGATTTCAGGGGCTCCTGGTCGGTCCACGGCCTATCGCAGTCTACTAAAGACCTCCTGTGGGACTCATGGGCTCCTGGCACCAGGAGATGTTACATCTCCGCATGGTCAGCCTGGAGTGATTGGTGCGTGGAGAGGGATTCCGATCCCTTTACTGCCTCTGTCCCACTGATCGTCAACTATCTCGCTCATCTTTTCTCGACGGGTTGATCGTATAGATCCCTTAACGTGATCAGATCGGCTATTTCAGCGGCGCACGTCCCAGTACAGGGCAGGCCAGTGGGTCAAGACCCGCTGGTATGTCGTCTACTGCGGGGCGCCAGACTTACGAGGCCCCCAGCGCCCAAGTACTCCAGCCTCTGGCAAGTTAATGGGGTGCTGGATTTCCTCCGGGGCTGGCCGGACAACCCGTTTCTATCACTGAAACAGCTCTCAGCTAAACTGGCCCTTTTGCTATGCCTCGTCTCTTTCCGACGGGTGTCTGACATTAGGGCGTTTGACGTGGACGGTTTCATAGACAGGGCCTTATATGGGCACCATATGTTTTCTCTGATTGGTTGTTACTGTTTCTATGCTGCTGGAGTTTTCAGTAAAGAAAGATATGCAAATATTCGCCTCCTGTCATTACTAAAATTAAGATTATTAGTACACTAAAGCTAATATAATCTTCAATTGTCCTAATGTAGACTAATTGTCAGGTTGTCTGAATTCTGTAACTGCTAAACGTATAACCAACTTGCGCAATGGACGAACACGCATAATTTCCAATTAAAAATGCTCTTTATATACATGTATAAATATATATACGTATATATATATATTGAATTTTTTTATTATTGAAAAATGAACCATAGTGGTTATCATGCCTAGGGTATTCCATTAATGACTGTAAACAACTTGCAATCCATCCATCTCTTCAATTGACACATGTATATTTACTTTAACATTATACAGACAGCTACTAATATTAAATAACCTTAGTACAATATTATAGAAATGCTTTACAAAGAAACAGTTGACATGCACAGAAGGACACAATATAACAATTTTCATCATAACACATAATTTAGTTTTCTCAAGAGTATACGTATTATACATAGGTTTAAAACAGTAATTATGCTTTCACATTTTCCTTAAATACATCATTAATACATTATAATTATTTGTCCTATAATATTTCTTTTTTTTTTCTGTATCATAGTATAAATATATCTGTCAGACCATTACTGGTGTTAAATGCATGCACTGTGTAGGTAACAAGCACTCTATTGATAGAATACATTAGGACAGTGGTGGGCAATATGCGAAACTCCAGATGTTTTGGACTACATATCCCATAGTGCTCTTAGGGCCATAATGCTAGCAAAGCATCAAGGGAGATGTAGTCCAAAACATCTGGAGGGCTGCAGATTAGGAGAATCTTCCACTTGTTGTGGTTGATGTGGTTGCTAGCCACCACCAGCTGCTTTGGTATGTCTCAGTTCATCCACAATTGTGACACTTACCATGTGTGTGCAGACATGCCCCTGTTTTTGATGATGTCGAGGGTCCCTATCAATCCAGTAGCACTGAATGCCTCCCCAACTTCCCTCTAGGTAGTGATCCCTATTGCTGCCATTACACTTTTGTCACTGGTGAACAGGTTGTCCTCACAATCAGGGCCATCTTTAATTTTGATTGGACCCTGGGGGCAAACAGTTTGCTTGGGCACCCTTGACACTGCCCTTCAACTCCCTGACATGCAATCACGCCCTTTACACCAACACCCCCAAAAAAAAACCAACCCACATTTAGATACACAGAATGACACTCATACAGATACAAACACTGAGACGCACAAGTACACAGGGGGCACACAATTACACACATGCAGATAGACAGACACACATGCAGGCACACAGATTCACATGAAGACATACACACACAACTAGATACACAGACTCACAGATATACATTCAAATAGATACACACAAACAGATACACAGGCACAGACAGACAAACAGATACACAGACAAACAGATACACAGACACACTCATATATACAAAGACACATATATAGACACATGCAGATACACATAAGATACACAGATATATAGACAAACATGCAGATACACTGACACAAATAGATACACAGACACACTGATAGATACACTAACATGGAGATACACATACAGACATACATATAATTACACATACAGACACACAGATATACACATACAGATAAACAGACACACAGATAAACATACATATACACAGACAGATACACGCAGATTAACAGACACACATACAGGCACAATGTAGACTAACAGACACACATACAGACAGACACACAGATACACATACAGACACACATAGTAACATACAGACACACATACACATACAGACACACATATTCAGATATAGACACACAGATACACACAGACACACACACACATACAGATGCACAGATTCACATACAGACACACAGATACACATATAGACATACATGCTGTCATACAGACACACATGTAGACACACAGATACACATACAGACACACATAGTAACATACAGACACACATACACATACAGACACACATATTCAGATATAGACACACAGATACACACAGACACACACACACATACAGATGCACAGATTCACATACAGACACACAGATACACATATAGACATACATGCTGTCATACAGACACACATGTAGACACACAGATACACATACAAACACATAGATACTCATACAGGTACATAGATACACACACAGACACACATATTCATATACAGACACATATGCAGACATACAGATACACATATAAACACATAAATACACACACAGACACACATATAGACATACAAATACACATTCACATACAGACACACATTCACATACAGACACACAGATACAAAGACACAGATCGGTGATCCTAAAAGAAATTATTGGGGGCAGAGGACAAACAGGGCAGCTGCTTTGGGCCCCCTGGGAGTAACTGGGCCTGGGGCAGCTGCCCTGTTTGCCCTGCATTAATGACGGCCGTGCCCACAATCCATAATGGCCTACACTATGATCAAGTTCTCCAGCTTAGTAAATGTCTTGTCCTTTGGCCTCTAAACAGTGGACTTGGCAGTGCGTCCATTACTTCTTGTTCTGGTGTATGGAAGTGTGCCTGCTCCTTAATTTTACTTCCATGCCCCAATTCCACCTGACTACATCATGTCCTAGGTGGGTTTATAGCCACATTACAACTCCTATTCCACTATACCTCTCTTTATTCCTCCCTGCCAAAGGTATGTAGGCAAAACTACATAAAGTGAAATGGTTAATTTTCATACTCTCAGAATGTGGTCTTCAGAAATAATGCGTAGAGTTGGGTTCTCGATTAATAGCAACACAGAATAATAAAAGGGGTAATAGTGACAGTGTATAGAGCAATACAAATTAATTTTCTGATGATTTGGTTTAGAATCAATTCCTCAGAGTAAAATTATTTAAAGGAGCATTACATGCACCATTACACTAAACGGTAGGGTTTGTGGTGCCAAGAGAACCCTGGCGCATTGCCCAATGTAATTAGTAAAATTGTTTTAGCTCGGATTTGCCAATCCCCACCTCTCAGAGATACAGAACTTTTCTCGAGTTAGGGCCAGCGGTGCAGGGCTTTGATCATTGGCAGAAAGAGATCAGCTGACACCCTTAGCCAATTAGCTGCACAGCATGGCTTAGTTGAGGAGAGCTAACAGAAGCTAGGAGTTCAAGGACTGAAAAAGGAGAGGTGAGGAGTGGCACCTAGCAGACTCCAGGTAAAAAGTCAAACTAGTCAAATATGGTTTGACTACTTACATTGGGGGGCAACAGGGTACACTTGGCACCGGAGCCACAAGAGTTCACTAAAGTGGTCATGGTGTTTGTAGTATTATTTTACTATCCTTTTTCTAACCCTATAGTTTCCAGGTCTCTATTCTCCCCCTGCTTATACTTTTCCACCTTACTACGTTCTACCTTACATTCACTATGATGTGTTTCTTGCTTCAGTTCCCTAAGTCCAGTGTTAATGTATTTAATAAATAACTCATGTTGAGAATTTTTATTTTTGATAGAGAGAGAAGTTTTCAACCCCCTCTGTCAATAATTTAGGTTAATGATTTATGTATAGTGACTCCAATCTTTGTTAATTAGAGCCGAGTTTAAAAAGCCAAACCACACAGACATTGTGCTGTACCAGATCTCCCCTATCCCTAAAACAGAAGTATGGATGGAGGGCAGGAAGAAGGTAATAAATATGGAATTTATCAGGAATGAACAATTGGTTGCTACCAATAATGCCATTTCCTTTAAAACAACCTTTAGCAATTGTTAATCTGCTGGCCTTCTCCGAACATTCATATATTAACATATTACCTAATGCTGCACTTAAATCTCCTCTATTCTATAAGTGCCCTGCATTCTGTATATTTAGAAATCATTGTTTTATGCTTACTGTTAGCACAGCTATCTCCAATTCCAGGTGGTTTTATGTCCTCTCCTATGTTTATGTGGTAAATACCTACTCTATCTCCGCAGAGTAAACAAGAAACAGATAATAAATTATATACATTTTAGACATTCGATCAGAATGTCAATTCGAACAATTTCGGGTAATTCGGACATTCGGATACTTCCGAATGTCCGAATAGCTGAATTGCCGAAGTTCCAAATTGCTGAAGTTCCGAAATTGCCGAATTTCCAAAGTGCTGAAGTTCCGAAGTTGCCTGAGCAGCGGAATGGGGCCCTAAGTTAGAATAAGGGGGGGGACCTATTGTACTCCACCCTAGCCCCCACCCATGAGCGGTGGGTGGGGGCCCTAAATTAGAATAAGGGGGGACCTAGGCATGCTAACTGGATGGTTTTCGATCTGGGTTGTTGGCTGATAGCCCGATGAGGGCTTCAGCATATGTTTTAAGCTTGTATATATGTTGTTTGTAGGCACAACTATTCTTGTCACTAATAAACTTTATGTGTGGCTACACCAGTGATTGTATCGTAGATTATTATAGCTAAACCATTCTCTTTTCTCTTTGTATATTATACCTTGAAGCTACGTACCTCTGCTACTAGTCTCTAGGATGATGCTACAAATATTACAAGAAGGTGCAGATGTATTGACACATACTGACAATCTTTATTACCATTCATTATCTTACTGTTATGTCTCAACCAGCCTGTATTATTATGTCTGCACTGCAAGCATAAAGAATGTCAAAACCAAAAATAATAACACTAAAATAGTCATGGTCATAGTAAAATTGATCAAACTCCCATTAGGCGACCTTTAATGAGTGTTTCAAAAATGTATTTGTTAGTCTGGTATTTTAAGGAATCGTATAATAGGCACGTTGCTCCTACAAAATATTTCTGATGTAAAATAAGGACAATAATTGTTCTAAATAATTGGAAGGTATTTTGCTCTAGTTTACCAAGTATTAAAGACTTTCTTACTTTGAAATCTTTGCCGGTGAGTATTCGTATGATGGGGGCTAATGAAGGGGAGGTGCAATGAAGGAAAACATGTCATTTCGAGGTCCCCAGAGCCACTGGAACACACAATGGCCAGTGGTAGCAAGGAAAATGAGTGACAAGGCTTACTGAGACTTGCTTTACGCAGTCATGTACCCGCAATCTATTATTCATTAGTATGAATGGATTTTTAATTGGAAAAAATGAATTGTATAAGGAGGCTGTGATTGATGGTCGGCTTTCACTCATTTATGTACAAATGAGAAGGGAAGGATGTGAGGGGGGTGGAAAGAATAAGAAGAGAAGTGTTGTCATTATCCTGGACACCTGCCAGTGGTTAATATACCAGCTCTAGTTATCATTAACACGGCATGGGCATGGCTTCTTTACATGAATATCCAGCATCCATGCTGTGTCCTGTTCAATATTTACATAGTGTAGCGTTAACTCTTAAAAACACAGCTGATTGGATATATACAGGGTTATTTGCTAAAGTGACAATTCTAAGTGAATTTCAGATTTAAGGCCAGACTAGCCGAACTGCAAGCATAGCTGACTGAGAGAATGTTTCCAGTTTGGCAATTTTGACCTTGAATTTGATTCAATTCCCTCTCTAGTGGATAACCCTGACAGTATTTTGCATCTTATAGATGCATCTTAGTTTTCTTAAGAGAAACTGTCATAACCATAATATTACACTTCAAACCAACATAATTCTCTGTTGTGAGTAGGTTTTGAGTTTGTATTTTCTAGATCTCCTGTCCAGAAAAAGAGCAACAAAGTTTTATTTTAAAGGGCAATGCATAGTTCTGAGACACTGGTCTCATTCAAAAGTTTCAGCTTTGAATGAGACAGTTGCCTTACTCTGCAGGCTAGAAAAAGCAGGTAAATATTATTATTATTATTATTATTATTATTTGTTCATTTTGACTTGCTTCTAATTTCTTATTCTTTTCACACCCACACCATGTGTGATACTGACTACCCAATCAATATCTTATCCCTAGGAATGCTTAAAAAGTGCACTGGGCATATCTAACAGATTTACGCATGTACAAGATCTCTTAACCATGCAACATGCTGACAGGGGGAGAAAAAACGGGAGTCTGATCAGTGTGATTCATGCATGGCAGGCTCTGGTGTCAGGCTTCTCTCTCATGCTACTGCACAATGATGCCCTTATTGTATGATTAATTGACTGGTCTTAAGAACATATTTGTCAAGGGTGGCATGTCCCTTTAAAAGAACACTTCATAGATTTTTTAAAAAAGTTTTTCAATTATTTAGTATATATAGTGAAAACAATATGTAAATAAACAATAGTTTAGACATGTGCACCAGTGAAATTTTCTTTCGTACAAATGATTTCATACTAAATAAAAATGTAATTCATCAATCCTGAATTTCATCTGCAAATCATTTGTTTTTGAACTGCGCATGGGCAAAAAAAACCAAAAAAGCAAGGAGGAGACGGAAGTGCTACCAGCTCCCTCCTTGTAATAAATAACTATTCATAAACCCCCCTCCCTTAAAACCTATGGGGGTGACTATGACCCCCATATTAATAAAAGGGAGGTTAAATCCTCCCGCATGCCCCTACTCACGGAATGCCATGAGAAGGGGCATGTCGCATAAACAGCAAGCAGAAGGTGGCTGCTCGCTGTCATTTAAAACTATTGCTGCCCAGTCGCTAGTGTGATAAATGGGGACCTGGCAGAAGTCCCCCTGCTCCCCCATGGTGGGGAACACAAATAACTAAAATGGGGGGATATAATGCCCCAACCGTGCCCCTACCCATGACCCATGGGTGGGAGCTATTAATATTAATGGGGGGACCTAATGTCCCCCTCAGATCCCCACCCATGAGCGGCGGGTGGTGACTTTAATTAATTAAAGGGTGGACCTAATGTCCTCCCTGGTCCACACACATGAGCGGCGGGTGGGGACCCTAAATAAATAAATAATGGGGGGACCTAATGTCGCCCCCCAGGTCCCCACCCATGACCGACGGGTGGGGACCACAAATAATAAATTGACTAGGGGTCCCCAAGCCCCAAGTAACTCCCCTCCCCCCAATACAAATACCCTACCTATCCCCCTCACCCTAATAATAGTGAGGGGGGCAATAAACTGAACCTGTAAAATAAAACTTCATACTCACCATTTGATGTCTTCTTTCTTCTTTACTTTTCTTTATTCAGCACCAAAAAGTGCCAAATAAAAATCTATAATGCTGTTAAAATTTAAAAAAAAACCTGAGCGCTAAACCAAAAATATGAAAAAAATTGAAAAAGCTTATAAAGCCTTTCCCTGCCCTGCAGTTGGGCTCAGTGTGCTTTGATTGGTTGGTTTAAGCCAACCAATCAGAGTGCTCTGACAGGTAAATGAAGAGACGGACAGGTAAGTCTCTACACTTATCGTTCACAGCACTCTCATTGGTTGGCTTGAAATCCAACTAATCAGAGTGCTCTGTGTCATTTTACATAGCGTGGGAAAGTACTTTGGAATGTTCCCATGCTGTGTAATTTGACTTATAACACTGTGATTGTTTGCTTGCAATTTGAAAGCCTTCCCCCGCCCTGCGGAGCTCATTCTGCGCCGTGCCCTCAAAGGGTGAAGGATTATCTTTTTATCGCAGGATTTTTAAATTTATTTTCTGCTTATTTTTTTTGAGAGGGGGGCGCTCAGGTTTTGTTTATTTTAACGGTTGCGACGGGTATTATGGATTATTATTTGGCCTCTTTTGGTGCTGAAGAAAGAAAAGAAAGGAAGAAAGAAGACATCTAATGGTAAGTATTACATTTTATTTTACAGGGCTAGTTTATTGCCTATTATTAGGCTGACTAATATTAGTGAGGGGGTAGGTAGGGTATTTTTATTGGGTGGGGAGTGTCTAGGGGACACCCACTCATGGGTGGGGGGAGGGGGGACATTAGGTCCCCCCTTTAATTAATTAGGGTCCCCACCAGCCACTCATGGGTGGGGACATTAGGTCCCCCACCATTTTTTATTTATTTAGGGTCCCCACCCGCTGCTCATGGGTGGGGACCAGGGAGGACATTAGGTCCCCCCTTTAATTAATTAAAGTCCCCATCTGCCCCTCATGGGTGGGGACCAGGGGGCCATTAGGTCCCCCCATTTATAGTAATAGCTCCCACCTGTGGGTCACGGGTGGCGGTGGCGGTCACTGTCCCCCCCCCAATTTTAGTTATATTCTGATTTCCACCATGGGGGGTCAGGTCCAATAGCTGCCCAGTCACTAGAACTTTTACATTTATTTAGGCAACATGCCCCTACTCATGCCATGCAGTGAGTAGGGGCATGCGGGAGGATTTAACCTCCCTTTTTATCAATACGGGGGTCATAGTGACCCCCATACTTATTTATATTTAGTGTTAAATGACATCGGACAGTCACTGGCTGTTTGCTGTTTAGTCGACATTGCCGGTTCCCTTCTTGTTTTGTTTTTTTCGTGCATGCACAGTTATTTCTATGTGCTGTGGGGGTTAATTCCCCTGCAGCACGGAGTCTATTAAACGAACGAAACGAAAAGGTAATGCATTTGGCATTTGCCCTTTAGTTTCTTTTATATTTCGTTTGTAGGGCTGTCGTTTACGTTTTAGTAAACGAATACAAAAAAAACCTGAATTGCACATGTCTACAAAAGTTTGCTTTTCTAACAAAGTCATACAGGCTGGCAAGCTGAGTACTTTGAAGACTTTCTATGGTTCAGGACTCGACTGAACAATTTTTTTTTTCATATCGTTGTCAATAAAGTAATTTGTTTAAATTTAGAATATGCAGTATGTTGGTAATTTGTCATGATTCTGATGTTTTGTTGTTTGTTTCTGTTTGGGGTAAAACTGAAGCATATACTGTGACTTAGTCCACCTTGTGAGACATGAGAGCAAGTGAACTCTATTTTCTGTTATATTTGGCTGATAATACTGAGTCTGGTATCTTTTCCCTGATCCCTGGAGCTTATAAAATCGTGTACTGACAGAAGAACTCCCATGCTCACTTTACTCTGGCCATCCATCTAGACATGATCTGTGTGATTATTCCTCTTCATTAATTTATCGCCTGTCCCCTTTCCTTTAATAGATGCTGGGGGGAGGTGGAGGGTGGAGGGGGCTACCACTTCACCACTTACTGACCCTACCATAGGAATGATTATGATTTGCGTGATTATTCCTCTTTGATAATTTAGTCCACCCTTTGAAGGAAGAAGATGAGTCCAGGCAGCTTGTAAAGGAGGTGTGAAAATGAGGGAGGTGAGCTCAAGTCAAAATTTCACATAAATCATTTTACTTAGAACAAATTATTAACATTGGGTTCCTGTAAGCCATATTGAATAAATAAAACAGACAATTCACTGACATGAACAATGTCAAACGTTCACAAAATAATACTTTTTGCATTTTATCAGGGTTTGCCATATCATTTTGTATGGACTTTGTAATTTTCAATGTCTATAAAGGCCCTCTCCAGACTGGCCAATGTTTCACTTTTGTTTTTTTTGTGTCTTGGACCTGGGAGCTTTGTAGCGCTTCCCTGGGAAAGAGCAAGGATTTGAAATCTATATCTGCAAACTGCACCTCATCATATGTCCTCTCCTAGGTGAATTCAATGCTGTGTGCATTAATATCTGTCAGAAAGCCGAATTGATCTCCGGAGTGGCAGTTTGGAAACAGAGGCCTTTTGCGCTTTCAGTTTAATTGATTTCTATCACTGCAAGCTGCTCTGTTAGAGTGCTAGCACCTGTTTTCTCATGCACTATGTGTTTCTGCCTGAGAATAAACAGACAGGACAATTCATTCAGTTATTTTGTAACAGTCTGTGTGATACAGAAATACACTATCATATTTTACATCATTCCAAAAGTGATTTTTTTATGTGAATAACAGCATTACAATTGACCATGACAAGTACAAAGATATCTTATAAAGCACATCCTTTTAAGTATAGACATGTCTTTTTTACCTCAACTTCACTGTCTCTTATTCAAAACTGGTAGCAAATTAAAATGGAAGATGTGTTACCCTACACAGCCTCATGATTTTTGGAGGGTGCTATTCCTTTTTTTTGTGATGCAGTAGTACTAAACACAAAAATATAATTCATTCCACAAACCATGCGCTTAAAGGGATACTATATTGCCCCCCCCTTCACCCCACCCATAAGAAATAACTGTTTTAGTAGATATACCCAAATGGAAACATGAATGCATCTAATTATTCTCATTAGCATTGATCTATCTCTAAAACCAGCTTATACAACTGCAGATCTCTTGTCTGCAGCCTTTGCAAGCCCTCCCCTCTCTTCCTCAGACCAGACTTTCTATGGCTGTCAAATCACAGACTTTCCAAAGCAGCTCAATGCGAAGTCTTTGCAAGGCAGGTGCTCTGAGCAATTGCTGCCTATTGAGTTTAGCTCCACTGAGCTATACAACCAGGAAGTAGCTGTCTGCATGAAAGCCAGGGGGATGTAGTAAGGTTATTTTATAAAAGTACCAAACTCTGTTGAAATCTGCACTTTTTGTAAAATGAAAAAAGTGCTTTAGGGGACTGGCGTGACCCTTTAAAGAGGCACTATAGGCTGACCCATTCATTTCTTATGCATTTCTTATTGTGGCATTACATAACCACAATAATTAAACCAAAATAATGAAATAACACAGGAACTAATTTTTAAAGTGCTTTTTTTGCACAAATCTTAAACGTTCCATTAATAGCATTGCCCGCTTTATGAAGTCAGGAGCATCTCATTGTGGGATATGGAGACTTCAATGTCGAACTAGTATAACTCAGTTCTTAAGGGCTAACTTGCAGTGGGCAGGGTCTGACTGGCAGATTTCATAGCTATCTGTTCCAGTCAGTGCAGCTGTTTGTGGGGCTTGCACTTCAATTATCGTCTTTCTTCAGTTGAAATATGTCAGCTTCCAGAAAACTGTAGGGCTTGCAGATGACACGTACAACAGTGTTTTGGACACTGCATGTTATGTTTTAGGGACAGAAGGGAAGCTGCATAGGAACCAGTAAGAAGGAAGTATTCTAGAATGGGGATGTTAGATTGGAGAACGATGCTCTGTGCTTTAAATAATGTACTTATTTGGTGCAAAACTATAAAAAAAACATGTAATTGCAAAAATACAAATTATTACTTCGACTAAGAACAGTAAAATACATAGCATTTACTCTGGTGCGCAGGGTTTCCCTTTAATATATATGGGGGAGAGGATCACATGACTGTGTATATCCAAACCTCGCTTTCATTTGGACTTCCTCCCTGACAGAGCCTCTGATTCATCCAGAAATGTAAGTATCAATGCTAGAACCCACTGGCTGCTTCTCATTTATATAACATATGAATAAAAAGTGCGTCTGTGAATATATTAAAACGGACAGGGCACCCATTAACCAAAATTCTGTTACTTTATGGACGCAGACTTTTTGGCACTTTTTCTTCACCATTTCCATTAGGTGCACCACTATGTATATTATATGTTACTTTTAAATGACAGATATAGCTTTTTATGACCCCCTATATGCAGGGCCAGATTAAGAGCCTAGTGGGCCTGGTGCTGACAATTATGATGGGGCCTAATTACAGAATCTTATCAACCAAAAACACTAAAACAGTCATACCTCTCAAGCGTCATGTATCTGATGGAGTTGGTGTTGGAGGGAAACTCAAAGGATGCAGCTATAAGAAAACACCTACTCTATGCTAATCTCTTTATCTAATTCAGGGGTAGTCAACCTTTTAATGCCTACCCCCCACTTTTGTATCTTTGTTGATGGTAAAATTTCTTTACCACCCACCAATGCTGCAGTAACTTATTTTATAGCGAAAGTGCAATTTTAAAAATTTTTGAAAGAAGGGTTTTTTTTTTATGTGTGTGTGTGCTTGCGTGTGTGTGAAGGGTGCTGTGTGTGTGTTAGGAGTGGTGTATGTGTGTGAATGGTGCAGTGTGTGTGTGTGAGAGGTGCAGTGTGTATGTAAATGGTGAATTGTCTGTGTGAAGGGTGCAGTGTGTGTGTGTGAGGGGTACTGTGTGTGTCAGGGGGCAGTGTGTGTGTGAGGGGGCAGTGTGTGTGTGAGGAGGCAGTGTGTGTATGAGGGGGTAGTGTGTTTGTTAGAGAGGCAGTCTGTGTATGAGGGGGCGGTGTAGTGTGTGTGTTTTTGTGTGAAAGGTGCATAGGGTCTATGCTGTGTGTAGGTGGGCGAGATGTGAAAATCTATCTTAATATCTCCCCCTCCCTTCTTCTTACCTTTTACCAGGGAGGGGAGGCGTAGTGCTGCAAGCACTGGTGGTCCAGTGGTGTCATGTTCACTTTAGCCTGCAGCTCCTGCGGCTGCAGGCTGACTCTCCTGTCCTCCTGCGAGCACAGCACTGTAGTGGAGCATTGCCATGGTAACACGCAGCAATGCTCCGATCAGCCTGCTCGCGGGAGGAACACAGTGCCATTGGTACTGTGAGGGAGATCTTTGATCTCCTCACCAGCCTGAAAGGGCTTTCAGCAAGCATGGGCTGGCAGGGGAGATGAAAGGATCTCACCTGCCAGCCTTGACCCATAGCCATCAAGGCCCACTGGGCGTTTTCTGCAGAACCCACCACCGCCCACCTGAAATCCCAAACTTCCCACTAGTGGGAGGTAGGGACCAGGTTGACTACCCCTGATCTAATTTATGTTTTCATCTTTCAAGTAAATCCATACCAACAGCAGTGTCCAGTGAAGCAGGAAGCCAATGGGCGGGGTAAAAGAGTAGGCCACTGATGCGAATCACATGACCAGAACTGCCAAAAGAGGCGAACATACCCAAAAAAGGGGTATGTCTGTCCAAAGAATTGAAAGGCCAGCCTAGCATCAGTGTCCCTATGTATCACAGTGTCAGTGTCCCCATGTTGCCCAGTCCCCTAGTCTCCCAGTGTCTGTGGGCGCATTTCTCCCAGTGTCCCCATGTCTCAGTGTGTCCCGTGTCAATAGGATACTAGGGGACACTGAGAGACATAAGGACACAAAGACACAGGGACACTGAGACACGGGAACACTGAGACACTTAGGGACACTGGGAGACATGGGGGCACTGAGACACTTGGGGCAACTTGGAGACATGGGGGCGCTTGTGGATACAGACATGGGGACACTGAGACATGGAGACACTGGGATACATGGGGACACAGACATTTGGGTACACTGGGAGAGATGGGGTCACAGACACTAGGGACACAGAGACATGGGGACGCAGACACTGGGAGACATGGGGACACAGACACTGGGAGACAGGGGGACACTAGGGACACTGGCTGGAAGACATAGGGACACTGGGAGACATGGGGACACAGACACTGGCTGGGAGACATATGGACACTGGGAGACATGGGGACACAGACATATGAGGACAATGGGAGACATGGGGACACTGAGAGCCATGGGGACACTGAGACACTAGGGACACTGGCTGGGAGGCATGGGGTCACTGGGAGCCATGGGGACACTGAGGCACTAGGGACACTGGGAGACACTGTGTCCCTAGTGTCTCCGTGTCCCAATGTGTCTACCTATGTCTCACAGCATCCCCATGTGTCTCAGTGTCCCCACGTCTCCCAGTGTCCACTAGTGTCTCAGTGTCACAATGTGTCCCCTAGTGTCTCAGTGCCCTAATGTCTCCATGCTGCCTTTCCTCTCATCCCTCACTTCCCTGAGCTGTAGTCTTTCTCTGCAGGCTGGGAGCTGCTGTCTGAACTCTCTGTGCTGTGTAGCTGCTCCCCAGCGGATCAGTGATTAGAGAGAGGCAGGGAGGGATATGCTGTAACTTCCTATCCCTGCCTCTCTCCATACACAGTGACCCCTACTGGCCGGTGCTGGTATTGCAAAGTAATCTCCGTTTATACTGAGAAAAATGTTTGCATTTGTATTGCCGGTATTACTGCAATACCATCACGGCCAGGCAGCCTTAAATACAGGCTGTGCCTTAAAATACCAGTCAGATGGCAAACCTAAGAGTAGTGTGTTAAAAATAAAAAAAGAAAGTTAAAAAAAAAAATTTAATTTTTTTTTTAAATGGGCCTATTCCATGGGCCTGGGCCTGGAGCTGCAGCTCCATCAGCCCCTATGTTAATCCGGCCCTACCTATATGTATTTGTAGCAAATCTGAATAAAATGTTACAAAGATGACAAAACAAAGAAAAAAAACTTTTTTTTCATAGTTGACTTATAGTTTCCACATTTAGTACAACTGGAAAAGGAGACAAGCAAACAGCTGTTACTGTGTATAGTGCGCTTGCAAATATTAAAAAAGAAAAGAAGCAGCTGCACACTCTAGTGGGCTTCTCTTACACCCACTATATGCCATAGTGAACAAAGTGAATCAGTAAGATGTGAGTATTATACACAAATCTTTACTAATTAAATGAATGGAGCGCTGTGCAAAACATAAAAATATATACACTTATCCTAGAATAGGGTAGGAGGCTTGAATGTACAATTAATGCATATAGGGAGACAGAAAACAAAACAATATAGTGTAAATCCACAAAATATGGTGTAGACAAAGAACTTAATTGGAAGTATTTCAACTCACATTGATGAGAGCCATAGAGGACAGGCTCAAATCACATCAGCGATAGTTGTGTTGGCGACAATGCACCCTTTTGCCGGGTTATGTTCCCTCAAATGACGAGATAAAGGGGAGAAAGATCTCTAGTGTATTATGGTTTCAGTATATATACTTATTGGCTCTACAAAAGGTGAGCAAAACCATCATCACTTTATGCTATATATATATATAGATAGCATAAAGTGATGATGGTTTTGCTCACCTTTTGTAGAGCCAATAAGTCCTGGCTCTGGATTGTAAGCCTTGGTGTCTCTAAAGGGGGCACCTTCCCTTCTTTGCAGCAGGAGATGAATAAAACTGGTAAAATTGAATAAATTTATTGGAACTTTAAATATAAAAACAAATAATGGACATTATTGAAAGTACAAGAGTACAAAAGGTCCAAATAGTAGCTTGAAATCCGCAAAGGCGTTTCGCCCATGGGCTTTTTCAATCGGTGTATTCATTTTCTTCATTGTTGTTGCTTTTAAAAATGCCGGTTTGAGTCCTATAGGTCCTTCCCCAGTCTGGTCCTCCAATCAAGGTCCAGGATGATGGGAGGTCAGGTTTCACACCTCCAGTTGATTGAGGTAATCGGGAGTGACGTGACATCCCCATTCACGTCACTTCCGATTCCATCGCCGCCATTTTCCTTGTGGGCGCATGTCAACAAATTCAGACCGGAAGTGACATGACGAAAGGCTTTCGGACGTCACTTACTATTTTGGTCACGGTTTCCATTCTAGATATGGGAATCAGTAGGAATATGATAGTAGTTTGCCCTTACATCAACATTATGGGTGAATTTCTCATCACAAAAGTAATAAGAAAAAAGGGAAAAAAGGTTAAACAAAGTATATTGATATTATTTGTATTTATACATGATTGTGTATCTTTCAAGTCTAAAATCAACAATGTCTCCAATAAATTAAATAATCGTTTTAATATAATCAATTTTGCTCAATTTATGGGTTGATTATTAAATAAAAATAATTGTTGGTATTTAAACATTTGGGGTAGGAATCAAATTTAAATAATAATATTTTATTGTTGACATTTTCAATTTTCAATATTATTAAAATGTGTTATATCTGCAAAATATTGATGATCAATCCTCATTCCCCTAGTTTAATTCAAACCCCTAGTGTAATTCATACAGGGGTTCAATAGGCAAAATAATAAAATTATTTTTTTTAAATATGATTTATTGATTTAGATAAAATGGTATATTTCAAAATCGCTATTAAGACCACCAAGGAGTAAAGTGTTTAAATTAAAGATCCACTTCATCTCAATCTGCCCCATTTTTAAAATTAAGTCTTCCCCTCTCCAATTTATATTTACTAACTGAATACCAATGAAATGTAGCTTTGTAGGATCCAGCTTGTGTTTTTTGCTTGAAATGTAATAAAAGACTATGCTTTTTAAATCCGTTTTTTTATGTTTCTTATGTGTTTTTGTATGCGGACTTGAAGGGGCCTTGTGGTCCTCCCTACATAGCTTAATCCGCAGGTACACACTATCAAATAAATAGCTCTCTTCGAGTAGCAAGTGATTAAGTCCTTGATAGTATATTTCTCTTGTTTCTGTTGTGGATTATGGAATTTATTTAAAAATCTTTTCTTGCTACTTGTATTTTTGCAAGCACTGGGGATTCATTAAACATGTTCTGTTTTAGCTTAATTGGCTTAATGTGATTGCATACCAGATTGTCTTTAAGATTATCCACCCCTCTATAGACAATCCTAGGACCATCAGATAAAATTGTATTTAGAAGAGGGTCTTCTTTTAAAATGGGCCACTATTTATTAATGATCTTTTTGAACATATGACTCTTAGAGTTAAAGTCTCAAATAAATGTTTCTTGATTATTTTCCCCACGTCGGCTGTCACTAGATAATAATTGTCTTCCCATTTCTGGTCCTTTACAATCTGTAAAATATTCAATGTATCTTTCAAATGACTGGGGCATCTTTGTACTGCCGGTTGTAAACATTTATCAATATATTGGGACAGATGACTAGAAATGGAACCAATTCCTGTAATAATTGGTCGACCTGGAAGGTGTTCTTTATTTTTGTGGATTTTCGGTAGCTGATAAAACACTGGGATTTTGGGGTATGTAATGTCTAAAAATGTAAATTCTTTTTTATTTAGAATACCTAGAGATTTACCTTTATCAATTAATTGAGAGTAGGTTATTTTGAAATCATTAGTTGGATCTTTGGTCAGTTTTCTATACATTGCATTATCACGTAGCAATCTTAGGGATTCTTCAATGTAGTTTTATCGCCGGGTTTGATGACTACTGTATAGTCTTGTTTTAAGCCTTTTTAGTGCTTGTATTTCGTCCTTTCCTAGATTTAATTCATATTTATTTATTTTTTTTATTTTCTGCATATCTTGGAAAAGGAGACAATTTGTGCTACTTAAAACAGATATATCACCCCCACCAACCACAAAAAAAAAAAAAAAAAGAATTGAATGTTTCATAAAGATAACATCTTTATTAAACACTCAAATTGGATGTGTTTGAATTTCACTGAACTCCCAGTGCAGTCAAAAGATATCATAAGACAAGGTAGGAACTAATTTGTCTTATGCATTTTTCCTATGTTTGACAAAACGTTATCATAGCCTATGATAGCTGTGAGGAAAAAGGCATTGCCTGTGGATGCTCTCACAATCTCACGGGATCCTCCAAAGACAGCAGTTATATACTCTTGTGCATGCAAGAGAAAACCACTTTAAACTAGGGCCATTTTGAGTCTTTTTACTTCATTTCACCATCACTTGATGCTGAATTAGTAGCAATCATTTTTTTTTTACTTTTTTTTTTTTAATTTATATTTAACTTTAATGATGAATTTCACAGGCAATGTGTGTTCTATTACTTAAAAGAACCCAGATTTCTTTCTGTATTCTTCCCCATCTCCTATATACAGCAATACCCTATACATACATATCTTTGCCAGATTTTTGGAATACGTATTTGAGAGATTTCCTCATTTTGACATGCAGGCATTCCCAGAGAAACTATTTGTTTAACTGACAATATATGTATAATCATACTGCCAAGCATTATACTTTGATGCTAGTTCTAACCTTGAGTGATGGTGAAACCCGTAATTTTTGGAGAAGTGGGGAGGGGGGTTTAAATGGCTGCTGTACTTGATATGTCAGCTGTCACAGTGTACTGTGCCCATCACCCATCAATTGTTTAATGAACGAGACTTGGTATGTGCATAATTGCTGAGTTTGCCTTTGGCATAGTCTTTATTCTTACTGCAAAAGGGAGAAGGGTGATTTTGTGCAATGATCCTGAATTTTTTAAAAGTCTCCATAAAAACCATGCATTTATAATCATACAAAAACTATTTGGCCACATTATTAGCATAAAGCTTGGATGCCTTATGAATATAATGGCTGAGTTAAAGGAACCCTATTGTAACCAAACAACTTTAGGTTAATGACACAGTATTAGTGTACAGATCATGCCTCTGGTCATGCTATTTAGGAGTTAAATCGCTTTTGATTCTGTTTATGCAGCCCTAGCCACACCTACCCTGGCTGTGACTCACACAGACTGCATGAAAACAAAATGGTTTCATTTTCAACCAGATGTAACTAAAATGTTTTCGTGTCTTGCTCTGTAGATTAAACTGTTATCACACAGGAGGCTCCTTCAGGGTCTAGCAAGCTATTAACAGAGAAGGAGATAGGAAATGGTAAATTAAACAGAATTTGTAGTAAAGGAAGTATAAACATTAGATGACTCTTTACAGGAAGTGTTGGAAGGCTGTGTAAGTCACATGCAGGAAGGTATGCCTATGGCTGTATAAAAAAAATGTGATTGAACTCCTGCATGGCAGGTAATTGAGCATTGGTACTGCAGGGGCATGACCTATACAGCCAGGCGTGCTTCATTAAGCTAAAGTTGTTTTGGTGACTATAGTGTCCCTGTAAATCAATTAATTAAATAAAATGTACTGAAACACTTACCATATGTATGTGTGTTTGCAAAGCGAGCATGTGCGGAAAAAGTGGAAAAAATTATCTAGAGGAACAGTTAATTAGAACATAAATTTAATTTACAATGAACCCCAAACAATTAATCAACGAGTCCTTTTCAATTGCACTTTTGTTTTGTCTTCATGGACAATATAATTTTAATTCACCACAGTCTTCCAGGAGTAATTTAAATGTAGCAGATCTGAAAGTGCATTAACCATAACAAGGCTGCCATATTGGCATATTACTTTACCTCTTACCACATTGAAAAGTTATTAAAGTTACTCTGTGGCTATCAATGTATACTATATTGCAAAGGTGATTATAGGAACTGCAGCCACCAGTCAATCCCAGCAGCCACCGGTGCTCTGGAACAGGACCAGCAATCCCAACACGTTAAGGCAACAAAGAAATTCCCAGGCACTCCCAGGCAGCTGCCTTTTTTGTTTCATTAAATCTGCCTGAGCCTTTAACACTCTGAGTACCTGGGAACTTCTTTGTTGCCTATCAATGTATACTTCAAGAGGAAAAAACTCACAGGCACTCCAACTTCAAGCCGCAGGCAGATTTATTATGACAGAATGCAACGCAACGTTTCGACCGGAAAGGTCTTTTTCAAGCTTGAAAAAGACCTTTCCGGTCGAAACGTTGCGTTGCATTCTGTCATAATAAATCTGCCTGCGGCTTGAAGTTGGAGTGCCTGTGAGTTTTTTCCTCTTGGATTATTGTACTGGGATTGCTGGTCCTGCTCTGGAGCACCCTTGGCCGTTGGGACTGGGTGCGGTTCTCATCACTTACTCTTATCAATGTATACTTGTCACGTCCTGTTCCGTTCTGTACAGATGTCTGGCCTTGGCTTCTGGTATCCAGTACTCTTTTTACAATTCTTGTTTAGTTTTTCTTGGTTTTTCTGGTTATCTATTATATGTCTGGTTTTCTTTATGGGTTCATTCCTTTATTCCATTTTCTGGATTCGTTCCTTTATTCCCTTACTGGAATTCACAGTCTCCTAGATTCCTTTAAATGTTTCTTTTTTGTTGCCACATCCGTTCCTTTGCCATTTAATCCTTTTCGTTTCAGTCTGTTCCTGCTAGCAGTGGTCTAATTTCCTCTGCTCCTTTCTTTGCAGGTAAGTACTGTGTGTGTTTTTATTGTTGTACATTTAGTCATGCATATCTAGGCAGTTAGGACCCACCGTAATTGGAGTACTTTGGCGCAGTAGTGGGCTGCATACATCTTGGCCATTTATGTATGTCTAAATCTCCAATGTTTATTACATATATAGTACTTAGTTATGTCTCCTCTTGTTTTGCCTTGTATCTCGTCTTGTCTTGTTTTATTTTGTCTTGTATTCCCAGTTCATGTACAGTCCTGTCCTGTTCATGTATATTGTACATGTTCTGGGTTCTGTTTTCTATCCTGCTCCGGTTCTGGGTTCTTATAGTCTTGTCTTATCTTGTTTGGTGTCTATTCTAGTCTTGCCTTATTTTTTAGTACTGGATACATATCTGCAATATATATAGCTCCTATGATCTGCAGAAGCTGCATCAGGGCTCTGGTATGTGGCCACGCAAACCCTGGTGTTCAACACCAGGGGGTGTTCGGTTACCCTGCACCAGACCCTGATAGTTCATTTCCACACTGTGACTCCTACCATCAACAGGCATACAGGGGTCCTGGTCTTTGGACCAGCACCTGTGACAATACTGCCTTAGTACTAAACATGTACATCCTCCATGTGGCTGTTCTATTGAGACACTTAGAGCACTGCCTTGCCAGACTGATACGCTTTTATTTATTAAAAATGGTCAACAAAGAACAAGTAATAATTATGTTAGAAAATTAAAACTCACGTGTTATATCTGTGTATTAATTACTGTTAACGATGGCTGTCTGGAGAAGCCATCGGCACATTTGTCAAAAAATCACAGCCAATGCTTAAAGAACTAAATCACCAATTTGCACTGGAAAATCTTACTCTAGTCTCAAGGTAGCAGAGCAATAATCAGAAAATAGTTAGAGGTACGGTGTAAATGGAATATTGTGAAGGCTATGGCCATTAGTTATTACTGGCCATTAGTTCAATCTTAACATGATGTCTTTCTTTTCTGCTCATTGATGTCTTTAGTTTGAGTTGATTTTAAACACCTTAAAGTGTATTGACATTTATAAATGTTGATTGAAATGCTCTACATGCTATTAAAGAAATGTATTTTGCTGGATACCTACACCGATTTCACTTACTGATAGAAAAAGAATGAAAATTAAAAAATAGTCAAATGCCCAATTAACCCCTGTATGGAGCTAAAGCACGGGATAAAATGAATGGTAACGATTGTATCCCTAGAATGTTATATTCCCGTTTCCTATAGCATGCATTTTTTTTCTTTTCTAAAGGGAATACATGCTGTCAGTAGCCCCAATGTGGGATGGCCATAGGCTAGCTATTTTTGGAACTTCACTGAGTGAATAGGTTTACTCGATTAATGTCGGATGGTGAGCTGGGGAATACATGCTGCGATTAGCCCCAATGTGTGGTGGCCATAGGCTAGCTATTTTTGGAACTTCACTGAGTGAATAGGTTTTCTTGATTAATGTCGGATGGTGAGTTGGGGAATACGTGCTGCGATTAGCCCCAATGTGAGATGTCCATAGGCTAGCTGTTTTTGGAACTTCACTGAGTGAATAGGTTTACTTGATTAATGTCGGATGGTGAGTTGGGGAATACGTGCTGCGATTAGCCCCAATGTGAGATGTCCATAGGCTAGCTGTTTTTGGAACTTCACTGAGTGAATAGGTTTACTTGATTAATGTCGGATGGTGAGTTGGGGAATACGTGCTGCGATTAGCCCCAATGTGAGATGTCCATAGGCTAGCTGTTTTTGGAACTTCACTGAGTGAATAGGTTTACTTGATTAATGTCGGATGGTGAGTTGGGGAATACGTGCTGCGATTAGCCCCAATGTGAGATGTCCATAGGCTAGCTGTTTTTGGAACTTCACTGAGTGAATAGGTTTACTTGATTAATGTTGGATGGTGAGTTGGGGTTAACTGGAATGTTGTAGGCACCTTGAATATGTTATGTGCATTGTACAAATATCAGGTATACAATCTCAGTGCTAAATCTTCAAGGCACACTGAGATTATGTCTATGATAAGATATGTTCTTACGACCAAAATGTTTACAAGTGGCAAATTACTTTACCACTTCCTGCCTATACTTAGAAGCCATGCAATTTTATAAGCATACAACCACTTATGTGCCATCTACAGTTGATGCATTTTACCAGGATTTCCCTATAGAAAGGGTCTAGTTGCTTCCAGGATTACTTAGAGGGTGGAGGTTTACCATTGCACTAATCAATATTTCACCTGGGGTAATTGATCCTGGCCCAGTGCAGCTAGCTGGGTTCATCTGTCTTCTGTGAATGGTGTACAGAAGGGTAATGAACACCAGCTTGTAAACAAATATTTAACCAATGCTCTCTTTGTGGTCTTCACTTTATACAATAGAAGCAACAAGTAACATTGGGAATGTAAAACAAACTTTAAGAATTGGAAACAGATAAAACATAATAATGGAATTGGCACTCTACGAGAATTACAGAGGAGCACATGCTTGGATTGCATTCCAACAGATTATATTGTGTTTATTTTATCAACAGAAATAGTTCTGTAAAATTTTTCCCCTTCGTTCACACCAATAATTTTGTCTTTAGGGTGGATATAAAAAGAATGAAAATTTAAAAATAGTCAAATGCCCAATTAACCCCTGAATTGAGCTAAAGCACTGGATAAAATGAATGGTAACTATTGTATCTCTCGAATGTTATATTCTCGTTTCCTGAAGCATGCAATTTTTTTCTTTTCTAAAGGGAATACATGCTGCGATTAGCCCCAATTACATCTCTGAATTTAATATGCTTGTCTTCTGAGGGAGATATTGCTGGCTGATGCCAGAGGACAAGTTCAGAGCAAAGTTAATATAATGTGTTTGAGCTCTGAAGAGCCTTGTAATGTAGCAGGATGTCAGCAGCAATTAAAGAAGATGATAAGGTAAGTGAAACCCTAGTTGAAAAAAAGACAACTGTGACACAGTGACACTTTTAATTGAATTGATGAGCATTTCTTTGTACCAAGCACATGATCTTTGATGGCTGAATCAACTATTTCACCTTAAAGGAGCACTATAGGATCCGGAACACAAACATTTATTCCTGACCCTATAGTGTTAAAACCACCATCTAGCTCCCCATGGCCCCTAATGCCTCCATAAATATAGCAAAATCAATTCAAACACAGCCCTGGCCAATCAGCATCTCCTCATTGAGATTAATTGAATCAATGAATCTCTATTAAGGAAAGTTCAGTGGCTTCATGCAGGGGGTGGAGACACTGAATGTTTGGATGCATTTTATGCAGCCATGACCCAGGAAGGATCTCTAACAGCTATCTGAGGAGTGGCCAGTGAAGTTATCACTAGGCTGTAATGTAAACACTGCATTTTCTCTGAAAAGACTGTGTTTACAGCAAAAAGCCTGAAGGTAATTCTACTCACCAGAACAAATTCAATAAGCTGTAGTTGTTCTGGTGACTATAGTGTCCCTTTAACCTTTTCAGGAACAGGTAGGGATTTAGGCATAGCACAGAGTTACAAAGCCACTTTGGTAATTTTTGGGGATGAACCCACTTTAGTTAGGAAAACATGACTTACGTTATAAAATGATTGATCCATCTAGTGACCAAGTCAATTATAGGTTTTCCTAAGATATGAGTTTAAATTAAATGCCGCCTGATTTCCTTGCTTGTGTCACAAAAACCAGACTGGTAAAACATACATAGTTATACACAAAAATAAGTCCTGCGCTCAGACTCCCAGGCAGCAGTAATGATCATAGTACACAACAGCCCCAATACATACAATAAAAAACAAAGAAAATAGTTACTTGTGCACTATCCCAAATCCTGATGCATATTTAAATAACTGGACTCTAATGGCCAATAAGCCCACCTGCCAAATCAAGGCAAACCTCTTAGTTGTCTTACACTAACAATTAGTGTAGTGTTGAGGGTTGCCTTGGTGGGCTTACACCTAATGTCCCATGTGGACCCCTTGGTGGGCTTACACCTAATGGTTATTGGAGTGTCCCTAAAAAGCTCCAGTTATTTAAATATATATTGGGATTTGGGATAGTGTGCAAGTAGTTTGGTAAGAATACACTCCTAATATGGGCATTGATGAACCCAGTAAGGGCAGTGACATGAGGCCTTGTGCTTGGATAAGTAAATATGTGCATTTTGGTTTTTCTCAGACACAGTGCGGCAAAAGAGACACCAGACTAAGAAAAAAAGACTTCAAGGTTGCAACTTTCGGCATTTTAGGATTAAACGAGGCTGTAATGAGAGTGACTGAGTGATAATAAGATTGCACCTATGCTGGACCTGCAAAACCTGTGTCCTTCTTTGTCAAATGTTTATATAGATGTTGGGGAGAACTACCTGCAGAATTTTTAAGGAAAGGATGAAATTTACACAGTTAGTATTTTGTGTTTTGGATGAATGTAATTTATACACACTTTCAGGGCGTTATTTCATGTTAGAATTATAATATAAGATGGTGTCTGTGGGATACCGGAGGGAGTGAGAGCTTTTTTATCTTCTGGATGGGAAAAAATGGAAATAAAAGTTGTTTGAATGGAGAATTTGGGCCTCTTTCCCTCCAGAGGGAAAATAAATTGATTGGGTTACTAGAGAATGGCTGCTTGCCAGAGTGGGATAATTTAGTTTGAGGTGAGGTGTGGTGTCTGTTGAGGTGGGGGAACAGTTTTGATGACACTCTGGAGTGTGAATGTGGGAAAATAATGACTTGATGGGGATCAAATCGAATGGGGATAATGGCTGAGAGGTTCCATTGGTGCAATATCCAGCGCTCCTCTCCTGCCAGTCAATTCATGTAACGTGGCCGAGCACCAGCTTTAGAGCATGCCGCAGGCTGTGTGAAGGTGTCAGGGATATGAATCATATCATACCCCTGTGTTCTTCACAAAGTGGCAAGCGCAGGCAAACTCAGGGACCGTCCCCCCCAGGTGGCAAAAACTCTAGGCACACCACTGGTACACCCTTACACTCTCCTTTTCCATGTATTAAAAGCAGGTAGCTGGCCTCTTATTATCATGATGTCATTTTCTATGTCCCTAGTTAAACATCTTGCATAGCATACTCTCCCACATTGCTTTCACTGTGGCTCGATAGTACACGCCTACCAATTTAAATAAACAAAATTTTGCGTGGTATGGGTCTTATCATCTCTAACATTTTAATTAATCTTATTTTCTTTTCTTTCAGTTTTAACAGTGTGAACACTGTTATTAACCTCATTGTCATCCTCTGTTATATGTTAAAGCCTGATAGTTTCTTATATATCCATTAAGGGGTAGCTTTAACCACTCCTCTCATTGATTAATGCTTGATATCGTTTGTAACTGTTTCGAATATGATGACATGTTGAATGTCAATTCTATTGTACTTCTTTAAAAAACAAACAAATGAGCTACAATCCAGCTTTGAACAGCTTGTTTTATTATGTGTGCACACATATTCTTACTGTTGCTTATCTCTGTATGTCAAATATTCTTATCGCTCAATAAAAATGTGATGGAAAAAAAATATGCCCTTTATCATCTACTTTACTTCATTTCATTATTCATCATCAATATTAAGAGCACAAAATAAAAATAAAAACTTCTTTATGCATAACCTTTGTGCCGCAACCCCGCTCATCATGGGTAATTCATAGAATACACAGTGGTTAATTACTGTGTCTAAACAGTTCTTAGTACAGCTACTGGTGCAGGCCCCATAGTTCCATATTAAATCATCATCCATATATATTTTTAATACAGAGTCTATCTGGATCCCATGTCGTGTATGTGCTCTGTTAATATTGTCTTTTGTACCATGTTGCACATTGCACAATTAAATTAAGTACATTTGAGAATCCACCTCGCTGGAATTGTTTGGTTTTCTTTTCTTTTTTTTTTGTAAATGTGATTTTTTTATTGAACGGTTGTTGTATCATACACAGACTTATGCATGGGGATCAGACAGTGTGCATGGAGACTCGCAGGTCTCTACGATATATACCATATGCCATATGCATCTGTGTGTGTTCGCAGGCTCACCATTTTTTTCCCCCCTTTTAGGTTTATTTTGAGCAATTGTTGTATCACACAAAGATTTATGCATGGGGATCAGATGGTGTGCATGGAGACTCGCAGGTCTCTATCATATATACCACATACCATATGTACCTGTGTGAGCTCGCAGGCTCCATGGTTTTCAGTGCTGTATTTTGGCTCGCGGGCCTCCTGTCACGCCTGGTATGTGTTCTTTCGTGCCCATGTCTTACAACCTTCCCTTTTTGCTATCTGTGATGTGTGTTTTTTCTGTTGTGATGTAGGGTCTGCGTTACTATACTCGCGTGTCCGGTGGCCTCTCTTTTATATTAGGGGTATGATATTCCCTGGAGTAATTGCTATATTACGTTCTTGTGTGTCTATCTCCTCACCTCCGTCTCCCTGTGTTCTTCTTAGCTGTTAGTTAGTCTGACCAGTTATCGTCTATGTGTCTGGTAGTTTGTTGTTGTGCGTGGGCGGTGTCGTGACGTGAGGTAACATCCCCACTCTATTAGTGGTCTGCCTCGTAGTCATTAGCTGTTATTGCGTTTCCTGTGTGAGTTATCTTGTCCGATTTTGCCTGTTGTGTTCGTGTCCCTGCGTGTAAGTTAGTACGTGTTTGTGGGTGTTTGCAACTATATTGTACCTCCGTCATTCTCTCTGTGTGTGATGTCTACTTTTGTTGTTTCTTTATATGTTCCCTTGCGTGTTTATCTGTTTTTCCCAGTTTTAGGGGGTTGGTATCAGTTTGCTCTTTACTCCTGTTCCACTTTCAGTTCCGTCGGGTGAGCTCCTTGCGGTTTCAACCTTCATTGCGGTCGTGTGCAATGAAGCTCTCTCTTCGTGTTTCCCCTGGGTTATATAGGGAAGTTGGAACAGGTTGGGGCAAGGTGGGGGGAGAGAGGGATTGAGTCTGCTATCTCCCTCAGTGCGCCCGGGCCTGCCCCCCCACTTTCACCCCGCCCCCTGTCCCAGTGCATCTCGTCTTCCACCTCCACCTAAGTGCTGTGTAGTATCCAGGGTGTCCACCTTTCCACATGTTTGTCGCTTCTCCCTTGGGAATCTGCTATTTTTGCCTCTGCTATCCTGATGTCGTCTACCCTGTGTGTCCATTCTTCTATCGTGGGTGGGTTTTCCTTTTTCCAGTGCAGTGGGACCAGGGACTCGGCCGCATTTAGTATCGACTTCCTGTAGGAGGGTATTGGTCGTTCTGTATGATGTAGAAGAGCGACCGCCATCGTCAAATGTGTGGGTTCGTCTAGTATCTGCTTGATTTCCCATTGAATGCTCCCCCAAAAAGGTTTTATTTTATTGCAGTCCCACCAGATGTGCCTTAAGGTGCCGGGTTCCTCCCTGCATCTCCAGCAGGTGTTCGGAATTGTCGGGTTGTATTGGTTGATCAGGGACGGTGTACGATACCAGTGTGCCAGTAGCTTATAATTTACTTCCTGGTAGTGGGAGCTGGAGGCGCTTTTGTGTTGTAGGGTTAGTATCTTCCCCCATTGGTCGTCCATGACGGTCTCCTCTGTCCAGTCCTCCCATTGTCTTTTGTATAAGGTGTTGTTAGTACGGTTTGACGTCAGTAGGTTTTGATATAATGCGGAAACCCTATCCTCCACCTCTGGTGTCTGTGTGCATAGGTTTTCGTACCATGTTAGTTCTCTGTGTATCTTGCCTCTGTGTGGTAGGTTGTGATAGTAGTGCTTAAGCTGGATGTAGTGGAATTGGTGCATTAGCCCGAAATTACACTTAATGGTTGGACTCCCGTATTGTTCAGGACTGTGTGTATTGGTATGTATCCATCTCGGTCGTCTATTGGCCAGGCATTCGGTGGAAGGCTGTCTCCCAGGTTTGGGTTGTACGTGATGGGTATCAGGGGACTGGGTTTGGGTGAAATCTGCTGCTCCTTTCTTATTGTGGACCAGTGCGTCAGGGTGTGCGTGAGGGGAGAATCTTCCCGTAGCAGCGTCCGGGCGTCCCTTTCATTGTACCACACCAGTGTATGCAGCTTTTTGTCTACAGTGTCCCTCCAAAGCTGGACCCATCGTTTGTGTGGCGTGTCCGTGTGTAGTTCTTTGAGTCTCTGTAATACCGTTGCCTGATGATATCTTTTGATGTCAGGTAGAGCCGGCCCACCCCAACTCCTCGGGAGGCAGAGTTTGTCGTAGCTGATCCATGCCCTTTCTCCCTTCCAGACATATTGTACGAATGCTGTTTTGAGTGCTGTAAAGAATGTGTGCGGGATTGTCTGTGGTGCTGTGTGTAGGAGGTATAATATCCATGGTAAGATGTTCATCTTTAAGACTGCTATTCTCCCGATACAGGTTATGTGAGGGTAATTCCATCTTTTGAGGTCTTTTATGATGTGTGTCAGGAGTGGAGCGTGGTTGTGAGTATAGATGTCCTTTGTTGTATGTGTTATCCACAGTCCGAGGTATCTCGTTCTGTCTGTGCACCAGTGGAATGGGAACTTCCGCTTTAGTTGCTCACATTCGTTATCCGGGACCATGACATTGAGAATTTCACATTTGGTCAGGTTCAGTTTCAACCTGGACATAGTTTTCGAATTCTTCCATTAGTGGTGTAATTGAGTCTAGCGGATTTTCGAGAAAAAACATCATATCATCAGTGTATGCGGCGACTTTGTGTTCCTGTTCTCTTTGTCTCAGTCCTGTTATCTTCCCTGATGCTTTCTAATAAAGGTTCTAGGGTTAGGTCGAATACCAGGGGCGACAGTGGGCACCCTTGTCTCGTGCCGTTTTTGATGTCGAAACCGTCTGTAAGTGCACCATTCACCCTGACTCTGGCGGTCGGTTGACTGTAAAGTGCGGTGATCCATGTAAGCATACCCATGCCCATATCTGTCGATCGTAGTGTTTCCGTCATGAAGCTCCAACCCACCCTATCAAAAGCTTTCTCTGCATCTGTGGAGAGTAACAGCAGTCTCGCCAGATGTTTTATGGCAAACAGTCGTAGGGTGCAGTCTCTTGCTTCACGTCCTGGTATGAAACCTGTCTGGTCTGGGTGTACTAATCGTGCCATATGAGTTTGTAGTCATCGCCATGATTTTGGAGAAGAGTTTGATGTCCGTGTTAAGGAGCGATATTGGGCAGTAGTTTCCGACTTGTTCAGTGTTTTTTCCTGGTTTGGGGATCACTGTGATGGTAGCCGCCAGTGCCTCCCTATGGAAGCTGTGTCCGTGTCTTATGCTGTTGAGCGCCTTGGTCAGGTACGGTAATAGTATGTGTCCGAATTTCTTGAGGTATTCCACCGGGAAGCCGTCTGGTCCCGGGGCTTTGCCCGTTTTTGCTGTTTTAAGTGCCTGTCGTATTTCCCCCTCAGTGATAGGCAAATCTAATTCCTCTGCTTCAACCGGTGTGAGGGTGTTTTGTTGTAAGTTGGTCAGGTATTCTATCATGTCCGCCTGCCTCGTGGTTGGGGATTGCCCGTCGTTTCCTTCATGTGTGTTGTATAGTTTCGTGTAGAACTTCTCAAATTCGTCTGCGATTTCCTTTGGGAACTGCGTTGTTTTACCCTGCACTGTTCGGATGGTGTGGACTTGTGCCCTATTTTGTGTGCCTCTCAACATCCGTGCGAGGAGTTTGCCCCCTTTATTGGCGTTCCTGTAGAAGAATGCACGCGATCGCTGTATAGTTCTGGCGTGTTTGCGTTCAAGGAGCTCTGCCAATTTTCTTCTGGTGGACATTAGGTAGGACTCTGTAGGTCTGCTCCTGTTGATCGCATTTGTGAGTTAATTCCAGGTCGCTGATCTTCTGTGTGAGGTCTATGATCTGGTGGCTAGTTAATTTCTTCCTTTGGGTGGCTATTCGGATGAGGTGACCTCTGACAACGCTTTTATGAGCTTCCCATACCATCATGTCTGATACTCCTTCTGTGACATTCTCCGCAAAGTATTGATTAAGGTGTTCCACCACCTGTGCCTGTATTGCCGCATCTATCAGTAAGGAGTCATTCAGCCTCCATGAGGTTCTTGTCGGTCGGAACAATGGTGATGTCGTAGACACTTGCACCGCGCTGTGGTCTGACCACGTCGTGGTGAGGAGGTCAGCCCACTGGAGGTATGTAAGCCCCTCTTGTTGCACAAATATATAGTCAATTCTGGTGTACCTATGATGTAGCGTGGAGTAATAGGTGTAGTCCCTTCCCTCTGGCTGCAGTGCTCTCCAGGTGTCTATCAGCCTTATGTCTCTAAGAGCTTTAAGTATGGTTTTAATCGAGGAGTCTGGGACGCTGCTGCTTCTGGTGGTGTTATCTGTTTGAGGGTCCAGGGGTACATTGAGGTCCCCTCCAAATAGGAGGGTTCCTTCCGTGAATCGAGATACCTCCGCCATTGTTCTTCTAAGGAAGCTGGAGCGTAGACCATAATGAACGTGTATATTTTCCGCGCTATCTCTCCTTTAATGAAGAGAAATCTACCCCCCGTGTCTTCCATCTTGTCCATAAAGGTGAATTGTAAGTGAGATGCCAGTAATATCCCTGCTTTGCGGGCCGATGGGTGGTTGCTATAAAAGTTTGTTTGGTAGCTTTTGTCCCGTAGCAACTTGTTAGTTTCTGGTCTGAGGTGTGTTTCCTGTAGGAGGGCGACTGATACATGTTGCTGCTTGAGGTTGCGAAGGAAGTGTGATCTTTTCTCCGGGGTGTTGAGGCCCCTGTAGTTTTGCGTTCAAATCACTAGGGGTGTCGGTGTGTGTGTGTCCACGTAGGTGCTGTTCAGTGAGTCCGCCTCCGTGTCCGCGAGGGCAGCGGTTTTCACATCCAGCGGGCAGGCCCGAGCGCCGCTCCAAGGGTGGCTATGTGGGACAGTAAGGGGGGGGGGGATTAGGCAGGGGGGGGAGCAGTGGGTTTAGGAGTAGTGTGTAGGTGTGTTTGTAAGTGGTGCGACTAGGTGTGGGTGGTAGGTTGTGTTGGAAGCTGTGTGTGTCCCCAATCTGCCGATGGGTCTAAGGCGTTTGTTTCGTGAGGTCGATCGGGGGTGTTAGGGGTTTTGTGGTACCCCGGTAAAGGGTAGCTCCGTGTGTCTTGGTAGATAATCAGTGTCGTACCGCCGGTCAGTTCTCCCGGCTAGGCATCGGCAGTGGTCTCCCAGTGGGTATTCTACATGGATTGTGGGTCGGATGGTGGCCTGTGCCTTTCGGGTGTATTTCTCCCATTATGTCGATTGGGGTAGTGTGTGGTAAATTATTTGTGTCCCGTGGGTCTGCGTTCCCACTATAATTATCGTTTAATAGATGCACTCATGCTATTTCATTTTGTTGTCTGAGATATAACCTTATGAGGTAGTTGTCTGGTTTGTGGATAGATGTCAATGGGGTCGTTGTCTGGTTCGCCGTTTGTGGATAGATGTCTGGCTAGTCTGCTATTGAGTGTCTTTAGTTAGGTATTGTCTCCCTTCGTGTCTGGGAAAGTTTTGAAAGCTATTGCAAATCACAAAACTCACAACTGCAGCTGCCACAGGGCCAAAGAATATTATATCTTTATTCACTGTAATATCTGGAATAAAAATTAGTGTTGTTTTCTTATGTCTATATGGATTACAAACTATTTATGACCCAAGATAATACACAAGAAGAATACCCTTCTCGTGACCTGGCCTGTTCCCCTGCAAGTTGCACTTTATATTTATTTGGACATTTTTATCTTATTTTTGGTATATTGTTTTTTTAAGGTTCTTTTATATCTTTTAGATATTTATAGTAGTAAAAACATATTTTTAGCTATACTTTTTTCTTCTTTTTTTACATACTCTATTTCTTTTTGGGGTCTGTGATAGAGCCTCATTACCTTAGGTGTGCTACCTTTGTTTTTTTTGGCTAGATAGCGCTGATCCTTTGTTCCTCTTTTTTTTTTTTACTATATCACCAAAACTCTGAATTTGGAAACTCCTCCGAGTTTTCTATGGTATATCAAATGCTCTGAGCCAGTTTAGTTTTGGAGTTTAAAGGGACACTATAGGCAACCAGGCCGCTTCAGTTCATTGAAGTGGTCTGGGTGCACTGTCCCTATTGCACTAGCTGCTTCAATGTAAAACATTGCAGTTCCATGGAAACTGCAATGTTTACATTGGAGCACTGAGTCTGCCTTCAGTGGTTATCTACCAGACATCCACTGCAGGCGCTTCCTGCATGTTAACGGACTTTTGGTCTGGTAATTGATGCTGGACGTCCTCACGGTCTGAATGAGGACATCCAGCGCCAGCTATTTCCTCATAGGAAAGCATTGATTCCATGGTTCCTATGGGGAGGGCCTAATGCTGTGCATCAAGCGACGACGGAGGAGGCGGAGCTGCGACCCACCACATAACCCTTTATTTACTGCTGAGGAGGGGCACAAGAGAGGGGGTGGCTTTGTATTCCTGGCACTACAATATCCCTTTAAGATAAAACACATGAATTAATAACTGAACTCATTGTATTTTTGATTAAAGGACCACTATAGTGCCAGGAAAACATACTCGTTTTCCTGGCACTATAGTGCCCTGAGGGTGCCCCCACCCTCAGGGACCCCCTCCCGCCCGGCTCTGGAAGGGGAAAGGGGTTAAAAACTTACCTTTTTCCAGCGCTGGGCGGAGAGCTCTCCTCCTTCTCTCCTCCTCCGTTCCTCCTCCTGGGCTGAATGCGCACGCGCGGCAAGAGCTGCGCGCGCATTCAGCCGGTCGCATAGGAAAGCATTTACAATGCTTTCCTATGGACGCTGGCGTGCTCTCACTGTGAAAATCACAGTGAGAAGCACGCAAGCGCCTCTAGTGGCTGTCAATGAGACAGCCACTAGAGGATTAGGGGGAAGGCTTAACCCATTCATAAACATAGCAGTTTCTCTGAAACTGCTATGTTTATAAAAAAATGGGTTAACCCTAGCTGGACCTGGCACCCAGACCACTTCATTAAGCTGAAGTGGTCTGGGTGCCTAGAGTGGTCCTTTAAACAAGTTGGTTGATTACATGCTCCCTCGACTAGTGCTACAACAGTTGCTGATTTTATAAAATTGCGACAAATAGTGAACTGTTTAGGCAATTGTTATAAGTTGTGGCATTGAAATATTTTGTAAGCTTCCTTTTTTTTTTTTCTTTAATGACTTCTGATGTAATTCAGTGACCTCAGATCTCAATCTTTAGCCCTGAAAATTGCATATTCAAAAATAAACAAGAAATAAAAATAATCTGATGTCCCCATAATCTAACAAACAGTCTTGATACATGCAGAACTCAATGTATCAAGCCCTTAAACGCTTAAACATGTGATGTCAATACGTTTGGGAAGGGAGCAAAGGAACAGGAAGCCAGAGGTAAAATGATAGTCTTTATGGCTCTGGAGTCTGTTTTAGTTAATACGCAGGAATATATGTTTACTACCTCAGAGAACTGTTATTTGTTTGATTATGAATTATTAATAAGTGTATATTGTAATCTGTAAAACATTTTGCTGCATGTTTAGTGACAAATACAGGAATCAGGAAGTAGAGATGATAACATCGATGCTGTTTTATACTTTGTTGTAATGGCAGTTGGGTATGAAATACATTATTATGAAGAATGATTTTACATTTTGGCTTTTGTGTTTGGTTGTGTTCCAGATGTGTTGAATTTATGTGACACTATGATAGGGTGTAATTTTTTTTCTTTTTCTTAACTTGACTTCATCAATTGATGTTCTGGAACATGCAGTTTAAAGAATTCAAGGAAAATGCCAGATGATATGTCAAGGCTAAATGCACCTAACGACTGAAAGGGTAAAAGAATGTCATTGCGGGAGACAAGGATTGCTTGAGATTGTCAGCCAAACAATAGGAAATTGCTTAAGTGCCCACCAAAAGCAAAGTAGGGTAGGCAGATAGAATCACACTTCAGGAAACAAAACTCTTACAACAAAAAAACAGGAACAAAGAAATGGCACACTGCAGGTATAAAATGGAACATAGCAGCAGTAGGCAGAAACATTTGACAAAGTAGGACATAGGTGCAACAGTGGTAAAATTATTATCACTTAGTCACTCTAATTCCAACCTAATTTACTCCTAAAATGCAGAAAGTTACAACCTTGAAGTCTTTTTTCATAGTTTGGTCCTCACAGTCTGCATGAGGACATCCAGCGCCCTCATGCAGACTGTGAGGCACAGTGCTCTTTCGCCTCACTGTGCCTGTGGAAAAATGACAAGGGTTTGGTCCTATTCAATTTTATGTTGCCTGATGAGTCATTAAGCATGTTGTTTTATTGTATTTGCTTTTCTGGTCCTGACCTGGCTTTTAGCTTGTTGCCCTGTGTATGAGGCTAAAAGTTCCTACTCCAAAGTAAAACTTGTGAATAATTCTCATTTACTACATGCTTATGCATATGCATGTTGTGTCTTTAATTTGTACCTGTTCCCACCACAGTCCAAAACAGACTAAATGCTTTACAAACATTCTGAATGTTGAATAGACCTTTCATATATTTGTCTTTTTTCCCCCATCCATATAAATATACTTTTCGGATTAGTCTCATTTGCTTTGGATCTGCGTAATGGGTTTGCATTAGGGTATTGAGTCATATAATTGAAGTTGATCAATATATATATTGATGTGCTGTGGCTAATTTTATCTATGGTACAACTACATCAATAGCAATTTTTACAAAGTGGGTGTCAGTTATTGCTAGTGATCTAACGAAACAACTGCTGAAATCTAGCTGAGTAACCAGTGATATTGTCTAGTCATAGAAATATCATCATTGTTGGTGACCTTTCTTAGTAAATATGGTGTTTGCTTGCTCACAAAATGAACATTGAGACCATTTGAGAACAATTGCATTTGCTGACTCTGAATCATCCTGTGAATTTTATCTAGGTCTACACGACAAGTCTCTTAGAATGTGAGTGCATTCCCCTGGGGAAGATGTTGGAGCCATGCTGAGAGACCTATTCAGGGAAATCCTGGGCCCAGATGCCCCGCAGTGCTTCGACTTCAACAGAGCACACAGGGCTCTGAGACCCCGCACTACAGAAAACCCACCAAGGGACATTATATGCTGCCTATACGAATACAGGATAAAAGAACTTATAATGAACAAGGCTAGAACCAAACAAACTTGGTGGTTCCGGGGAGCGGACGTATCCCTGTTCCAAGACCTATCACCCCTCACACTAGAGGCCCGAAGAGCCCTGAGGCCAGTGACGCAGCTACTGAGAAGCCGAAATATACCATATAAATGGGGCTTCCCCTTTTGCCTGACCGCTAAACATGGCAATGAATGGAAGTCCCTACGCTGGCCAGAGGAAGTATCCACATTCCTACTAACCATGGGTCTGCCTCACACTGAAGTATTAGACTGGGTCTTGGGCCTGCTAGAGCAGAGAAACAACCAAATGACACCCAGAGCACCCAGACGCCGCAGAGAAGATTTGCCGCAAGGATGCCAAGCACGCAGATACCAACAGCCAACGCTACAACAAGCACACGCCGGAGCGGAATAGGTCTCAGAACAGGAGATGGACCCCATGGCACGAACCAGCAGAGGTATAAAGTTTCCCGCAGCAGACAACAGACGAACTACAAGACCAAGGACACACAGATAAGTGCAATACACACTTAGACTTTTGGACACCCAATGAGAGTGACAATGACATATGATCCCGGGACACAGGATGCCTATAGTACCTCCTAGACTCAAGGTGACATAAGCACCACCCCCACCTTACAAGTAGAGACACTGGATCAGGTTGGGGGGGACAGGGCAGAGGGCATACAAAAAACAAACAAACAAAAAAAAAAAAATGCTGGGACCCGAGCATATGGACCACTTGCATGGACTGACTACAATCAGATGCGGACGCACGGCTCCTGAGCAGGGACTATGGACAATGTGACACTGTTCCATGGTGGGGTTGTTGACAGCGGGTAGAGGGAGATAGGGAACAACAGGGTGCAAGGGTCAGAGGTCGGGAGAGAGGAAGGAGGGAGGGGACAGAGGCCTAGGAAGAAGATGGCTGGCTGGGAGGGAAGAGATGGGAAGGGGAAAGGAGGGTATGAGAGACAGATGCCTACCATATGGAATAAGTGGCCGAAAGTCAATCGTACAATACGACGGGAGAAGGGAAGGAGGGAGAAGAGACCTAGATGGGAGGGATGGGGACGTCATGGGAAGAGGAGAAGGTATAGTGTCATAATATGATAATAATCCTGATTGTTGGGTAATTGAGGAGTGGGGGGAAGGAGGGAGGGGCATATGTCTTATAGAGAAGTGGAGGGGGGAAAGGAGGGAGTGAAGCTATAAGGTAATTGGAATGTCTATGTATGATAAACTTGCAAATCTTTTCAACTGTTTAAATATGCTGAAGCACATACCATATGCGTAGCCCCACCGAGCTGTTGCCCAACCCCGGCATAAAGGGACACATAGAGACTGGTCAACTGCCTGTAGGCAGAAACAGATGACCCAACGAAAAACGCAAGACAACTTCAAGCCCCCTAGGGCACTCATGTCCCCCCCCTGGAACGGCACAGCCAGCGTTAAAGGGGACCACCATGCACATAGTCGCTACATCCCATGCCCTAATGGACTCACACCACAAGCCAAATCATCAGCACACACACCACGTAAGACGACGAACTGACACGAAGGGAGACAATACCTCACTAAAGACACTCAGTAGCAGACTAGCCAGACATCTGGCTGACCGCTCAATGCGTAGGGCACAGATTGTATGATCCCCACTCTGGATTCTTTGGTGAGGTCCTCACTGAGGTAAAGAATAGTATTCAAATGCAGAATTTTGGATGGGATTGGCCATTCTCTGCTTTGAGTGTCAGATGAATTTGTAGAAACAGCCAATCCCATCCAAAATTCTGCATTTGAATACTATTCTTTACTCCAGTGAGGACCTCACCAAAGAATCCAGAGTGGGGATCATACAATCTGTGCCCTACGCATTGAGCGGTCAGCCTGCTCAACCAAATGTGAGTAATATCTATCTATCTATTACTCCTGGTTTAGTACATAAAGAGATCACTATTTTTTTCTGTTGTGTTTCCCTTTGGGTCTCATTGTTGCCACACTGCTGTGATACCTGAAAACTAAGTCTTCTCTTATATCCCAGAAGTGGGGATAATACCACTCTATGTCTTCTACACTAGAGCTGATATTAGCTCTGGTAAATGTGAGTATTTTTATTTTAGTTTTTTTTACCCAGTTCATACTGCACAATTTGGATTTGTTTTTGTTTTCTTATATGTCTATATGGATTGCAAGCAACTTCTGACCCAAGATTCCACACAAGAAGAGTACCCTTCTCATGGCCTGGCCTGTTCCCTTGCACATTGCAATTTATATTTACATTATTGTGGACATTTTCAACTGTTATTTTAGGTATCTTGTTTTTGTTTGTTTTTTAAAGGTTTTAAATATCATTAGCGCTACCTTTCTTTCTTTTATACATACTCTATTTCTTATAGGTGATAAATGTTTAATTGACCTTTATGTAAATATGCTTTGCACAAAATATAGTGAAAACTGAACTAAGTATACCAGGGTAAAAGTAGCTTTAATTACTGCAACTTGCATTTAAAGGGCACGGCCTGCCATATATAGTCTTGATGTTGATATGTTAATGATCTGTCATTTTAAGAGAAATGACTCATTCAGGTCAGAACAGACAGAAACTCCTTCATGCTTTCCATTGACAGAAGAAGCAATGTATTAAATTTAATATACCTTGCGGGCCCTGTGGCAGTTGCAGTGGTGAGTTTTGTGATTTGCAGTAGCTTTCAAAGCTTTCCCAGACAATTCTCTGCTTTAAGTGTCAGATGAATCAGTAGGAACAGCCGATCCCATTTGAAATTCTGCAGTTGAATATCGGGCAAATATGTTTCACAAGACAGCTGCTTCAGGAAGTGGGGAAAAAAAAGATTTAAAATAAAGCAATTACGCCTCTGGAGATAAATTAAAATAGAAAAAAATGAAAACACTAAAAAAAGTCAAACCTTCAATAATTTTTTGCCAACGTTAACACTTTTTTCCCCCCAGCTACTTTAGGCATACTAAATATCAGTCCATAATGCTAATGCACATACAAGTGTCTGAAAAGTGTGTTTTTCTTAAAAGCTCAGAGTAAGTCTGTACTCTCTGGTATATTATTTTATTTACGCTTCCATTTTTCTCACATTAAAGCTTAGAACTGTTAAACTGAATTCATAGTTTCAAGGAAACACTTTGTACTTTATTTTTGCCTTTGTCTTCGTACAATCAATCTAGAGGCTTTGATTTAGTAAAAAGCAAATACAGTGTAGATCATCTTTTTACATCCTTTTGTTTCCTGTGCAATTCTTTTCTTTCCCTGGCCAATTCAATGCAGTTTAGAAGTAAATTTCAGGATCTCCAAATAAGTTCCTTCCAGGTACCCAAACTAGATCCATGGCTACAGCTCAGGTGTATTTAGGGATTAAAGGGACACTGTAGGCACCCAGACAACTTCAGTTTACATTGCAGCTCTAAGTCTGCCCTCTGTGGCTGTCTAAAAGACAGCCATTAGAGGGGTTTTGGAATCCTAATGGACTTTTGGTCCGTTATCTGATGCTGGCACACGCGCATTAGGTCTCCCCCGCCGGCTGCGTGGGCAGAGCCTGACCCAGTCCTGAGGGACATTGGCACTGGATTCAGGTAAGTGGCTGAAGGGAACCCCCTTCAGTCCAGTGGGAGGGAGGGAACCCCTTCAGCCCAGTGGGGGAGAGGGAGGGCATGAAGGAGGGGGGGAGCTATTAATCATATAGTGCCAGTGGCACTATAGGATCCCTTTAAGAATAACTGGTAGATATGGCCATGAATTGCAATAAACCTCTCCTGATGTGACAATGAATATATATGCACAGGGAATTTAAGCTGTGAGAAAGGGGTGCATTAGCATATTTCTGTTTGCAAGAATCTTTTAACTTACAATCAGTGGTGTACCTACTACAGTCGCAGAGGTCGCCGCTGCGTCCAGGCCGTCATTTCAGGGGGCCCGGCCACAGCTGCTACCATGGCCCACCTGCATATCTTTGTTTCCCGGTTGTCTGGCAGAAGGGGAGAGCTGTGTTGCTCCCCTCCTGCCTGTGTGTAGAGTGGCTGAGTCACAGGAAGTTTTTACTGAGAGAGCACTTCCTGTCAGACCGGGAACCAAGGCGGTGACCAGGTACAGTAGGGGAGAGGGGAGAAAGGGAGGAATTGTACACATGGAGGGGGAGGGGGAAGAGAGGGAGGAATGGGAAACATGGAGGGGAAGGGGAGATAGTGAGGAATGGGATACATAGAGGGGAGGGAAGAAAGAGAGGGAGGAATGGGATACATAGAGAGGAGGGAGGAAAGAGAGGGAGGAATTTGACACATGTAGGGTATGGGGAGAGGGAATGTGACACATGGAGAGGCTGTGGGGGAGGAGGGTATGAGACATGAAGAGGCTGTGGACAGGAAATGAGACACATGGAGGGGCTTTAGGGCAGAGAAAATGGGACACATGGAGGGGCTTTGAGGGGGAGGGAATGAGACACAAGGAGGGGCTCGGGGGAGGATTAGACAGTTAGGGGAGTGGGAAAGAGACAAATGGAGGAGGGGAACTTTTCACAGTGGGCACAGTTGCTTCTAGTTACACCTCTGCTTGCAATATTTATCTAAAGATAATACCTAGGTGACACTGTCACTTTGTTTAGGGCCAGTGACATTGTTCATAGTTTCTTGGTAAAATCCAGCAAGACCAAGTGAGCCTTTCATGAAATAGGTACCGTTAAGTGGAGTAATATTTCCAACCTACGATCAGATGCCAAATTCTGATTCGTTTAATTTAAGAGAATGCTCTATAAAACAGTATTATGAATCACCATATAAAAATACATACATTGTAAAACTACAAATTCTATACATTAATCACTTAAAAAAGGAACCAAAACATGGAGCGAAAAAAGTATCCTATTATTTGTTTGCATAAGAGTGAACTGAAACCTTTATAGCACCAAAATAGAGCAATGTCAAAGCAAGCATTTTTATCATCAATCATTTAACATTAAAGGATTTAAAGAGGAACTTTCATTTATCTAAAACGTGCACCATTGAATAAAGCACTAAAAATCACCTATAAATTGTGTTAAAAGGACTCTCCACCACTTAAAAAACCCCTCAAAAAACATTATCTAGTAGATATACCCCAATGAAAACATGCATGCATTTAATTATGCATTTTTTCATTGGGGTATATCTAAAAACAGCTTGATTTCTTGTCTGCATCTATGCATGCCCTCCCCTTCTAACCTTGCCCAGACTTTCCGTGACTGTCCAATCACAAACTTCCCAATGCAGCTCAATGAGAAGTCATTGCAAGGCAGGTAATCTGAGCAATTTCTTCCTCTTGAGCTTAACTCTACTAAGCTAACCAAACCAGAAAACAAGGTTAATTCATGATAGTGCCAATTCTATTGAAATCTGTACTTTTTGTAAAATGGAAAATAGTGGACACACTCTTCACCTGTAAAGCACTTCAGAGAGCTAAAGTGTCTCTTTTACCTTTTTGTTCATGAGATGGGCCATTTTGTTTTGAATCTATAGTAAAGATTTAGCAAATCACTTTGTAATACAGATCAGGTAAGGCAAAACTAGGGCAAACTTTGCAAATGAAGAGGGGAAATAGAAAAATTTCTTAATGTTCCTTTTTCTTTGTATGCTTTCTGTATGCTGACTGCAAGGTGCAAAGACAGAACTTATAACAGTGATTGGCAGGGAGCAAAGATGGAGAGGCTAAATTGTAGGGTAAAGTTGTGGAATTCAACATTTAACTTTATTTTTTAAACCTCACAAATATATATTTGTTAAACACAGGCGTAAGTAAATGTAATATTAAAAATTTCGAAGTGTCAATTTCCATTTAATGACATAGGACATGTGGATGAATAAAGGTGAATTTTTCAATATTTGGTTTGAAATGGCTGAGTAGTTAAGGTATGTGGATCTTTAAAATCAAAATGGCATATTGAGATACGATATTAATTCTAGCAAGGTTCAGAAAATCTGTATATTGATTGCATTTTCAACACTGATATGATGCGAATCCTGTCTTACAATTTTGTAACATTGAATAGGTATTATTGTACAAAATAAAAAAAATAACAAATTGTCTGCTAGCAGGAATGTACAAAATATTTTTGAGAAGTACCCTGCTGAAAGAGCTCTTACCATAAGATTCCATTTCTGCCCGTGTACCTATTATCTTAACAGCAATATGAACTGCAGGGGATAACAGAACTGGTGCAAACAGATCTCAAGAGAATGCACAGCAATGTGTTACACATAACAAGATAAGCTATTTTATTAACTAGAAAAACTGCAGACATTGAAAAATGACCACCGAAACATTGTGGCTGTAAATTAAAACAGATGGTCTCCTAACTACTCAGTGTTCAAGTGGGGAGTAAACCGGTGCATTTAAGATCTATGCTTACTGTTTCATCAAATGTTTGGGTGTAATTTACTAAGCTCATAATGCCTCTGCCTTGCAAAATTTACAGATAATTCCTAAATTTTTCATACAACTTGCAGAAACTCTCCAAAGGTGAGCTATATATATAGTCAGAATAACTACCCTACAAGCAACCAACCCTTTATGTCTAATCCAAAAATAAATGTTGAATTTATATAATTTATTAGATATACATTTTATGTAATTCTGACTTTGCCCCAACTTTGCAATACAGGAATTCACTACAGTCAATCTGGAGAAAAATCGGGAGATTAACTCCAAATACGACATCGAAGCTTGTTTCTGCTTAAAGTATAAAAGCAAACATTTTTTTACATTCTATAGAAAGTGTGTGAATGTAAACATTCACTTAACAATGAATTGCCCAAATAATTTTCCCAGAATCTTCTATTGTAAATGCAAAGCTTAGTGAATTACTACATGCATTTTTGTAACCAGTTTTACGGATATATGAATAATGAGTTACATATTGCACTTGGATGGAAAGAAGAAGGCTTGGTTAGTGGTGCTACATTACAGTTTTGTTTTTTTATTCTTTATTTTGAGTTGTGCATAAGGTTACAAAACAGGCTTGTGCTGCCACCACCACAAAAACAAGCTACTTCATCAGACATAGTATACTTGCAGCATGGCAGTAGAAATAAATGCACATTTTCTATGGTTATGAAAAATATTTGGTACAGGCTAGGCACATATCTTTGGTATTCTGGTGAAACTTGGTAATTAAACTAGCAAGACAATCTAGACATGAGATTAGTATCATGAAAATAATATGGAAAACAAGCTTAACCCTGTTGTAGGTAAACTAAGCTTAAACCCATTATCAGCTGTGAACTGGGATGCAGCGTGAACTAAGAGTTATGGGTCATATCTAGAACGTTGCCCCGTTTCTATAATAAGTAATCAAGAAAACACAAGCTAGAGATATAGGCAAAAACACAGCAGGAATTGAAATAATGAAAGGTTAAAGACTGTAAATGGATGTTTAGCTAGTATTCAGAGAACAGCTCATGGATTAAGAGGCATGGTGGGAAAATACAGCTATAGCCCGAGAGACTGCGCTCCCATGGCTACAACCAGTCAATCCCCTCTGGGCACCAAATACAGTCATCTGGTATGTAAGAGGCATGCGTATGAGCAGGTGCCAGGTATCCGGCATATGTTGGCAGAGATTAGCATAGTGGGGGGGTCGGAGCATCTCTGGGAGGTAGGCAACGTCAGGTCAGGTCTGGAGTCGTGGTGTCTTGACGCGGAGGTGAAGGCTAGATATGGAACAACTTCTCAGTTTCTGCCTGTGCAGCCGGCCCCGTCATCGGCACCTCCTTGGGGAACCTTTTGTTACCACCATCGTGCGTCCGCTCTTGGGGCATGAGATTGCCAGAGGTGCAGTTGCTAGAACGATCTGCTTTGCAGGTGGGGGGTTCAGCGTTCTCTCGGATATCTTGGCCCAAAAGGAAGCAAAGATTTCATCAAGCTTAGTCAGAGAGTGAGATGCAAGACCACTACAGGCCCCCAGGCTTGCCGACTGATGTATGGCGTCCGCCATATTGGAACTGGTGATTGTTGGTATGAGTAGTCTGAGACATACAGTGTATGTATTCTGCTGGTGCTGGGATATCCCTCATCGCCATGGAGGGTTCGCAGGTGGCCCTCTGCAGCCTCAAGTTCTGGCTCCGGGGAGCCCCGGGCTGGATGATCGGCCGCCTCACCCACGCCCACGCCTCCACCTAGGCCGCAAGACGGACCGGTTATCGCTGTCGCCAGGATAGAGACCAAAGAGCCCCACCTGTGCCACCACAAGAGTACCAAAGAGTAGGTGAGGATTAAATCCGGTCAGCCCAGTAGTTGAGCAACAACACAGCTTAATTACAGATTCATTCCACGGGGCCCCGGGTTTATGCGACTTCTCTGCATGTCGGTCAAGCTCCGCCCCCCAGTGGTGCTACATTACAGTTTATGTGTGTAGACTTTAAGTTACTTTATATATTTTGTTTTTTTGGTGCTTTGTATTCTTAAATGCACACACAATTTTATTCCTGAGTTTTCAATGTTAAATAGAATTCAGCTAAGGACATAAAAGAAATTAATAAAACTGGGAGATCTTACTGCTCGAGTTCAAATGAGATTGTAATTAGACTGTAAGTGTCAGTAACACCATCACATTCACAAAAAGATCAGCCTGTTCCATGCATTATCCAAACTGCTATCACATATCATTCAAGCACAAGGTTATTGGGAGATGAGTATGTCTCCTGAGTACAGCAAGCCTCTTAATTCACAGGTAGATGCAGAAGGAGAAATTGAGTGAATGGGCAGTAGTTTCTCTGGAAGAGAGGCTTCTCACTGCAGTACCTTGTTGGCACAGTTAACAGCATACTGTCAACGCACCTGGAAAAACATATATCACACCATTCAAAATGTTAATGCATTGTATATCATTTTTAGCAACTGAAACAAAGGCCATTGTATCAAAGTGTTTAGCTTCTCTTGCATTCTTCGTATCTCTCATTACTTTATCAAAGTGCCTTTAGCATTGTCTATGTATTAGGTATGTGGAATATCTTGTCTCGATTACCAGGATAATAAACAAGACTTTTATTAATTCTTTAGCCAGGGTTCTTCATGAAACCAGATGGAAGAAGGAAAGCAAATAAAATCGACATATTTTTTCTTGCAAAAGAAGGCATATGGAGGAATGTAAACATTTTCAGCATATTTGATTAAATGTCCCCAACTTTATAAATCTATGACAAAAGGTATTGCCGGTAAAAGTTACTATACATGGAATTCCAGTAACAGTGAAATATGGTGTCAGGCATCGTAAAGATAACCAGAATTATCAGTTTTGTATCAAAGGTCAGTCTTGTATTACTGTCAGTAATAGCAGATGAGACAACATTAAGGCACATCAAGGCACATCCATAGGAACGGTAAATGCCAATACATTGTCTGTATTGCAATAATGGCAACCTGGACATCATTGCATTAATACAGTATACTGACAATGTGCAATCAGGTTGCTTTCTCCATGGTTTATATTCCCCACCTTATCCCAACAGTTTTTTCAAAGCTCTGTACTTGTGACAGGATTGGTCCCATGAATAAGCAATGTTGGTCCCAGGTTTCTAGTTATTGTCTCCAACTGGTGAAGGAACCTAGTGTAAACAGAAGTGTCTGCTGGTGGACGAGGAAGGTACAGAAACCTTACAATGGGGGGAGACAGAGCATTCTGCCCTAGTATCATTTGGTTAACAGCATGTAAGTAATCATTTGAGATCCTGCTGGAATTGTTTGGAAAATTCAGATAAGCCTCTTCTGAAGCTTCAGAATCTGTAGGAGCCTGCTTGTGCCAATGCAAAGCCACCACAGAATCCCAAACTACTGTTTGGATTGAAGCCTTGATGCGAAGATCCTTTAGAAGTTGCTTTAGTTTGACTTCTTGACCCCTTAAACCACTCTCTGTCTCTATGCAGAGAAAGAGGCGTAGCGTAGCTTTTTTCCAGGACCGTACCATGTTCAAGACACAGGCCATTTGCAGAAGGAAAAGACTGCAGGTGTCTACATAGGCTGTGCTGTCTGGTCGTAAGAGATTTAGTGGCCAAACATCAATGTAGGTCTCTTTGCCACGTACACTGTATCTGTTAAACTCTGAGAAGTACCTAGCCAAAACCACATTCTTGGACATCTTGATTGAATCAGAGATAATAGCCACATATTCCCAGGGAGAAAAGTTTTCTCTAGATGGCTTGAAACCAGCTGCAGAAAAAGTAAATGAACTAGAACCATGTGTTTCTAATTCTTCGTCACTTTTAAGCAGTTCTTCAGGAGTGGAACGTGTGTAAAATCCGAGAACCACAGTGTTAGGTCTCATACTTCCTGTAAGATACAAAACAAAAATCGCACATCAAATTAAAGCTCAACCAACATACAGTAAAGACATGAAGTCTGTTTTATTCAGGATTTTATTACTTGCATTTTCAGATTTTCATGCAGGTGGGTATAAAAATACGCAATGCTAATAATGACAAATTATAAAGCCTGACAAATATAAAAATATCATTATGGATATAATGGTTTACAGTAAAACGTACATACATAATACATAACATATTTAACACGAGTTTCAAGAAAAAAGCTCATCTTAAAGAGTTGCAGAAGAATAACTCTGAAACTTCTACAAGCCTTTCTTTTCTAATCTTTTGTAGTTTCAAATGTCTAACAAAATTGCATTGTTCATGGTGAAATGTATATGGTTTGCTATGCTAAATTCTTATGAAATATTTAATATTTTTTGAAGACAGCTTCTGCAAGACAGCAATATAGAATTGCAAATTATAGTTTTTTGTTTTCATTACATATACAGTTCCAGAAACAAAAAGTTCTTGCTTTTGCAAGACTGATTTTTTTTTAAAAGATCCAACTATTTTACTATTCACAAAGTATTCAGACCCTTTCGCCTTATGCTACAATTCTTACAATTATTATTTTTTCACTTCAATCTATACTCAATGCCCTTATAGTCACAAAGCGAAAATAGATTTTTGAAAACCTAAGAATATATGTATTCAGACACTTGAAATTTAGCTCAGATGTATCTCATTTCTCTGGATCACCTTTGAGATGTTTATACACAGTGATTGTAGCCCACATGTGGCATATTAAATTGATTGGACATGATTTGGAAAGGTACACACCTTTCTATGAAATCTCAATGCTGTTAATGCTTATCAGAACAAAATCTAAGCCATGAGGTTCAAGGAACCGTCTCCATATCTCAAAGACAAGATTGTGTTGAGGCAAAGATCTGGAGAATGCCACAAAAACTGCTGGCTACTTTGAAGGTTTCCAAGAGTCCAGTTTGGAACAACCAGGACCCTTTCCAGAGCTGGCCACTCAGCCAAACTGAGGAGAGAAGGAGAGGGTCTTGGTACGAAAGGTGGTCAAGAACCCGATGATGACTCTGGGTGAATTCCAGAGATCATGTGTGGAGATGGAAAAAAACTTGAGGAAGGACAAGCATCAGCACAACACCCCATTGATCTGGCCTTTATGGCAGACTGGTAAAATGGAATCCTCTCCTCACTGCAAGGCAAATAAAAGCCCCCTTGGAATCTACAAAAAACCAACTGAAGACAAACAGACTGTGAGAAACTAGATTCTCTGGTCTGATGAAATGAAGATTGAAGCATTTGAATCAACGCTTCCCTACGGGGAAAAATGTAACGCTGGAGATCCTCATTCAGAGCGTGAGGACGTCCAGCATTAGATAACACACCAAAAGTCTGTTACGATTCCGGAAGCCCTCCAGTGGCTGTCTTGCAGACTTAGTGCTGCAATGAAACATTTCAGTTCTCTGGAACTGCAATGTTTTACGTTGCAGCACTAGGTGGAAAAGGGACACAGCACCCAGACCACTTAAATTAGCTGAAGTGGTCTGGGTGCCCTAGTGTCCCTTTAAATCCAAGTATGCAAAGCACATTATGGGGTACTGAGTGTTGATTGATGAGAAAAAAAAATAGTGGAAACACCTGTAGCATAAGGCTTCATGTCCAAACTTGAATATATATATATATATATATATATGTAAAATAACTTTCGGGAGAACCTCCTTTTCTTAAGTCTAAAGCATTTCTGAACAAAAAAAAGACACAGAATTCAAAGTTGAGTTGTGATACTGGAGTTAAAGCGACAAGGAGTGCAGGTAAGACACAGATCTGATAAAATATAGACACTATTCTCAGAGAGAGAAAAATAAAACCAAACACAGAGTGCAAGAGATGGTACCAGAAGGGGGAGAGAATAATTACACAGATTAAAAGTGCATGAATTCATCCAACAATCCAGAATATGCAATATGCATGCCTATATACAACCTATGCATATATATATTGTGGCGAAACCGACCTTGCCACGTGTCCTTGGAGGGGGCTGCTTGCCTGCCTCTTACCTTTAGACTATGGCCCCTGTTCTTTTTCCCTGGTTTGTGCCTTTCTGCGGACTGTTAAAGCCATGCTACCCCAGATAGCTATGCCATGGAGCCCAGCCGTATACTGAAAGACTGTATGAAAGACTTTGGCTCCATGGCGATTGAACTGTATGTATGTGATCTGAGCGCCATCCGGTAATAACGTGCGCTCAGATCTAAGCTATCTGGGGATAGGTAGAATGTCTGTATTTTATGTATAAATGTAACCTTGTGTATTTTATTGTATTTTACTGTCTTTTGTCTGCCATGTGTGTAATGGAGTTTGCCTCTGTCCTTGGAGATAATTGGATTACTTCTCCAATTATCTCCAGGCCAGGGAGGAGGGATTGTGATGCATTGTGGGTTGTAACTGTTATTTGATTGGTTATTTTATACCTCCCTGTGGGCGGTCCTGTATGTGCAAGACTGTAATAAAAACCAGGCTGGGTGTGCCAGCAGTGTTGTTCCTGTTTAACCCTCAAAGTGAAGTGTCGTCTCATTCTTGGGGGGAATTTGACTGTATGCCGATTGCCAGGAGTGTAAGCTGTTCGTAGGGCTTTTCCTGTTCGGCTGCTTCCAGGGTTCGTGTGTCTGCTGTTCGAGAGTTGGTGAATACGTGCAGTTTGGAGTTCGGGAGGTTGGTGATTGCAGTAGCTGCTGGTCTATCTGGAAGGGGATTATCGCCTAAACGGTTTTTATCCCCTTGTGAGCGAAACGGTCCGTTACATATATATATATATATATATATATATATATATATATATATATATACACACACACACACACACTAATTTCATCTGCCTTACTGGACTAATACGGCTATAATCTCTATAGATCTATATATAGATATTTGAGGGACCTACTGGTCCATACAGACCCGGTTAAAAGCAATGATAAGAAGGTTGAAGTACAGAGTCGGGGGAGTATACGATGTTTGGGTTGTGTCACCTGTGGGCACCTTACAACACCCACATAGAAATAAGTCCTTCCAGATATGTTATACTATTACATGCAAGACTCCGTATGTGGTCTACAAGCTATCCTGCTCCTGTGTGAAAGGATTAGGGGCCACAGATCGAGCATACGGGTAGCTTATAGAGACGGTACCTCAGATCAACCAGTCGCTAAGCATTTTCTCGCCTTTCAACGTCCATTGTCGACACTCAAGTTTGTGGCTATTGATTATATACCTCCGCTAAAACGGGGGGGAGATAGAAGCAAACTTCTTTTAAATCGAGAGACATTTTGGATTTATAGGCTGGACACTATAGCCCAGGGGTGTCAAACATGCGGCCCCCCAGATGTTGCTGAACTACAACTCCCATGATTCCCTGGCTATCTGTTTCATTGAAAGAATCATGGGAGTTGTAGTTCAGCAACATCTGGGGGGCCGCATGTTTGACACCCCTGCGGATAGCCCCAAAAGGACTGAATGAGATGATCTCCTATCACTCATTCATATGAGTTCCCTATAGCAAGTGTTTTTAATTTTTTCATGTTTTGATTTTATTGTCATTAAGCCTTTTTGTATATTTTTTTATATAATATTTTCTCTACTCATTATTATTGAACTTATCCATGTCCATTGCCAAGATTGGTTATTCATTATATCTATCTCTTTGGATGCCACCTATCCCTCTGTGTGGATATACTGCCTCTATTGCACCTTTTTGTGTATTGTCAATAAGCACATAGCATATGTATTGTCATATGCACTGATATTGGCCCCATTTAAAAAAAATCTTTTGCACATTAGGTCTTAAGTAAACTCCACAATATATCTAGCACATAGCTTGCTGTGCTGTGAAGTATATAGTATCATTAAGAATTGTATAGGCTAGTAGTAGCACTCCATATACACAATTGAGCACTTGTTTTCACATGTTGCACTGTTCAGCACTGTCAACACTTTACATCACTTGGTTAAGCACTATGCACTTTATATAGTTGGTTCTTTTGAGTAGTGGATACATTAGCTATAATAATTTTATGGGTCGTAACAATGGGTTAGATTTACTTGGTGGGAATTTCCGCCCATTTAAGTGGAGGATGTAAACAAATATGGGCACTTAGAGCACTTTATTGATATAGATCCCGATTGTAGGATCACGCTGTACTAATTGTTTTGTCTTTCAGCCTTTATGATTAGGAATAGAGGGATTAAGGTAGTCTCATTGTCACTGTCACATATCACTTGCACGATCACTGTTTTTTAGAGAACGGCTAGTGTGTAGTCGGGTTGCCATGGAGATGCGGCTTATTTCGGGTCTCCACGACAACGGACATCACATGGTCACACAGAATGGGGGTGGAGCATGCACACGCATGCGCAGAGGACACTTGGGGCCGAGGGTGGCAGCACTCAGGGGATCGGGTACACCTGGGGCAAGTCAATTTACAATTATTGTTTTTCCTATATATGTTTGTTTTGTATCTATGGCTGTTGTTCCTGATGAAAGTCCCAAACGTGGACTGAAATATTGAGCAGCTATTTTTAAAGATGGATAAATAAAGTTTACAACTTTTACTTACCTATTGGAATCCGAGATTGCTGGTCATCTCCTCTATTGGTATATATATATATAATGGATAAATATCTACACATCAAACACAGATCGGCACACACCAAATAGGCTATAAGCTTTTACTTGCTATTACTAAGCAAGGGATTCTGGGTGGGCATATGCAAGTGAGTTAAACAAATAACCATCTTTTTGCCTGAGCTATACCACTTCATACATAGATTCCTTGAAATATAGCCTGTTGTACAAAATAGGTTTCAAACACAACTCAGGAAGAGATGCACTGCCAGATAATCACGCATGGACTGCTTTTTTGTTGTTAATGCAACTCATCAGCCTAAGGTTGATTACTGGCTTGCTACTAAGGCTTGGTCGTTACTTGTGAAGCTCAAATTAAGAAAGTTATGGTGGGGGAAAATGTCATTTAAACCCCCTTCCATCCATTCGGTGGATACATTGTTAAATACAGACCTGTACACACCAAACAGGCCATAATATATATATATATATTTCCAGTAATAGCTAATAAATGATAATTTTTCAGAATAACCATTTGTAACTCACTTAAAGGAAAACACTGGGCACCAGAAACACTAGCATTTACTGCAGTGGTTCTGAGGCAAAGAGACAGAGCAGTAAAAAACATTCTGAGAAAAATGCTACCTAACACCACCTCTTTAGGACGTCATTTGGACAGCCACTATATGAGCTTTCTGGTTCAGTGTCTCCACAATCTGCATGAAGACTCTGAAAGAATCCCATATTGGTCCATTTAGTCAATGTATCTCTATAAGGAGATGCTGACTGACGCAAGATGGCAGTTGCTGTGGATGCACATTAGCCCCCCAATGCTTCACTAAAAGAAAGCAGTAGATTTGCTGAGATCATCAGTAATTATGATAACATACTAAAGGTATGTTAAACGTATTTGATTCACGGATGGGGGCTTAATCTAAATAGTGGAGGATTCATTTTGTATTGATAACGCTAGAGTTCCTTAAACATTTTTTAATCTCCAAAGACATTTTATATGATGGCAGAGGCTAGGAATCCATTAGTTCAGAAGGTGTAGTCTCCATAGACACCAGGAAAATTCACAAAAAGCGACAGCATACTAGGACTCCGCAGAGAGCACTGAAAAAGTGCCCCTTGCTGAGGGGTTTATAAAGGGTGCTATAATGGCTAGAGTCCTGAATCGTGAGCACCAAAACTCTGTATCCCTTACCTGAGGCACTGTATTTATTATCCCCAGATCTCCCAGCACTATTAAGCAGCCACAGACAATGCGCACATGATACATGCTGCTTAAAGGAAAGCTATAGTCACCTAAATTACTTTAGCTAAATAAAGCAGTTTTAGTGTATAGATCATTCTCCTGCAATTTCACTGCTCAATTCACTGTCATTTAGGAGTTAAATCACTTTGTTTCTGTTTATGCAGCCCTAGCCACACCTCCCCTGGCTATGGTTGACAGAGCCTGCATGAAAAAAAAACTGGTTTCACTTTCAAACAGATGTAATTTACCTTAAATAATTGTATCTCAATCTCTAAATTGAACTTTAATCACATACAGGAGGCTCTTGCAGGGTCTAGCAAGCTATTAATATAGCAGGGGATAAGAAAATCTTAATTAAACAGAACTTGCAATAAAGAAAGTCTAAATAGGGCTCTCTTTACAGGAAGTGTTTATGGAAGGCTGTGCAAGTCACATGATGGGAGGTGTGACTAGGGTTCATAAACAAAGGGATTTAACTCCTAAATGGCAGAGGATTGAGCAGTGAGGCTGCAGGGGCATGTTCTATACACCAAAACTGCTTCATTAAGCTAAAGTTGTTCAGGTGACTATAGTGTCCCTTTAAAGTCAATCTGTCATATTTCTAGGTGTTTGCATATTTTGCAAAGACCCCCAAAATGGATGGATCCACTGGCATGGACTGCAGGGAAGGTGAGTTTTACTTACCTCAAGCTGTCATTGCACAATTTTCTTGATGAAGGTCCTCTTTGGCTTCTGGTGCATCAGCAACACTGAGGTCTACGGAGGATTTTGTGGGATCCTCCATAGGCAAAGCCTGATTCCCACAGGCTGTACAATTAAACAAAGTAGTCCCTACTTTGTCTTCTGGTATTTCTAGATTAAGTTGGAATTTTACTTATTATATCATTATGAAATACTAAAAAGTGGCAGATCTGCTTTAACAGTGCCAGAGAGATCTGGGCTAGTAATTACAACTTCCTGATTGCCAAGCACTCCAAAAAAGCCAGTTGTTAAGAAACCAGCAGATCATATTCTGTGATCACATGACCACAGCAAGCCAATACATGTGATGTGCTGCAGTAGCCTGCTGTATCTGTCTGGGAAGGTGGTAAAAAGACAAGTACTGCTGCTGACATGTGTAAGAGGAAAAAACTATCCCGTGCCTGCCATCCTAAAGGAAAAGTAAGGTAAATAATATTATGTACCATGTTCCCCTTCCTTTAACTTCCCACAACACTCCTACATTTACTCATAAATAGGGAGCAAAAGCTATAGTGAAACAGAGAAGTAGCATTGAGAATTTGAATCAGAGAGTGAGAAAGAGCAAGAAGGAGGAGGGTGGATAAGACGGAGCAGTGGGTAGATGAGAAAAAGGACTGGGGATAAGAAGAAGCAGTTAGGAGTGAAAAGAAGGAAGAGTCTATGGTGAGAAGAAGCCATCTCTAGAGAGAAGAAGCAGTGGATGAAAAGGAGCAGTGGTGGATGAAAAGGAGCAGTGGAAGTTTGGAAAGTAGCACTGGGGATAAGAAGGCACAGTGAGAGTGAGAAGTAGATGTAGGGGATAAAAAGAAGCAATGGGAGGCAGAGAAGTAGCAGTTGGGATAAGAAGAAGCAGCGGAATTGTGAGAAGTAGCGGTGAGGAGTAAGAAGGAGCAGTGGGAGGGTGAGACGTAGCGGTGGGAGATAAAAAGGAGTCGTGGGAGGTTTCGAAGTAGTGGTGTGGGATAAAAAGGAGCAGTTGGAGGCTGAGAAGCAGTGGTGTGAGACAGGAAGGACCAGTGGCAGGGTGAGAAATAGCGGTGGGGGTAATAAGGAGCAGTGGTAGGGTGAAGAGAAACTGTGGGGGGATAAGAAGGAGAAGTGGGAGGGTGAGAAGTGGTAGTGCGTATAAGAAGGAGCCATCGGAGGGTAAGGTGGGGGATAAAAGGAAACAGTAGGAAGGTAAGAAGAAGCAGTGGGAAGGTAAGAAGTAGTGGTGGGGATAAGAAGGAGCAATGGTAGCGAGAAGCAGCATTGGAGGCAACAAGAAGACATATTGGGGCCAGTGAGAAGTAGCAGGGCAGAAGTTAAAAAGCAGCAGTTTGACTAGATTAAGGTGGTTGGAAGTGATAAGACGTGGAGTTTGGAAGTGGTCAGTGGTGGGAATTTGGAAGTGGCCAGAGTCAGAGTTTAGGAGGGGTCATCAAGTTTTTTTGTTGAGATTAGGCCCCAGGTATATGTTGGACCTAAAAATGCCCCTGACACACTGCATGGTCTGCCCCTGGTGGGCTGGCCTGTTTGATTGGCAGGCAGCCTGTCATGCATTCATGATAGGTTGAACTGACAATCCTTTGGGCGTACCTGACCCATTTTCAGCAGGTTCTCCCCCTTTGGGTACTGCCAGTGACGCAATTAGCTTTACTGACCTGTCGGCTTTAACCCATCTGTGTCCCGTTTTACCAAGATTAACAAGTTCCCATGGATTTGATACGGGCAACAATCACATAATGTTATACATCCAATAACACACCTAACTTGTTCAATAAAATTCCATTGATAGTTCACACTCCAACTTACCCAGCCCAGAGATAAAGAGCAGCTGTTGGGCACCATGTCTCACTGAGTCTGACAATGTCAGATTCACAAAGGCCTTGATCTCCAGCTCATCCACTAATTGTAACCATGAGTCTGACTGTGTCTGCAATGGGTCTGATGGCAGGGTATCTAGAACAAAAATGAAACACAAAGATAAAACAAAATGTCAAATCATGATGTGATGCAATAATTAACACAAAAGTAAAAACAAAAATGGTAATATTTTTTATTAAATTTACAATGAACACCCTAACACCAAACGCAAAAGAAAAATAACAAAAAATAAAGAATTTATACATTTACAACACAATAATAATGTCTTTACATATGAAGTGGCTGATAACCCAATTTAAATTGCCAGGTAGGGACTTGGTGGGAACTTAAGAAGTAGTGGCAAAGAGTGGTACAAAGAGATGGACAAAGTCCAGTGAAAATAACCTAATTCCGACCTCAATGGCAATTCTCATATTTATCAAAGTCTAATATAGCGGGAATTCAATCACCCTGAACAAAGCTCTACCCTCCCACCGTTTCTTCTTAAGCATTCAATACCTTGATTAAAATCAGTGCTTTTGCATCTGAATCCTATACAAAGCACTGGTTTTAACAGATAATTCTCAAATTATCTTTCACTTACAAATGATAATTTGTATTGCACTTGCTAGTCAGCCACCACATTACAAGGTTAAAATAAAAAAAACAAATAAATATAATATATATCAATAAGATCCCCATATTACTACAAAGGATGTATAAAACCTCCTTATGCCATACAGCACGTGACAGCATGTCTATTAAATGTTTAAAACTAGCAACTGGGCAGCTTTTGTTGCCCATTTGCTACAAAAGCCCAATGACTGTGTGTCCTCCCCCATCCTTATGCCCAGCGATTCCATTCCCTAATATTAACATGAGCTATGAGAGCTAAGTCTGAGGCAAGTCTCTATGGAGCAAACTACTTGGGGGGAACAATAGCATGCTGTCGCCGCTGATTGCTGGGGTCTGCCTCCCCTTTCAATATTATAATTAGGGCTCGCTGTCAATGGGTGGGAGCTAGGGATAACAGAAGGCCCTCCTCCCTGAATATTTATATTAGGGTCCTCTCTCCAGGACTACACCGTTACATCATAATACCCTTCCAACAGCTAACCACAAGTGGAGCAGGTTAACATTAGGATGTCCCCCCCCCGTTTATTTTATTAATTAGCCCCACCTGCTGGCTACACGTCGGGGCAGGGGGTGGATAGCGATTTGTCCTCTCCCATTACTTGTTTTTAATGTTCACCCAAGGCTCATGGATGAGGGTAAATGGGGGACTATGACTAATGGGATAAGGCCTTTCTAGCTGCCCTGTCGCTCGCTTTAAATATTTAGTAAACATGCCCCCACTTGCCTGCAAGTGCTGGCCAGTCGTCACATAATTAACCCTTGCGCTACCAAGGGTTTCTAACTATTTGCTCACTGGCTGCTTGAATAGTTCTGATTTTTTATTTATTTTTATCCGGGCTTGGAGGATTCAAATTCGGAATAACCTCAAAAGTTTATTTTTTCCAACTCTTTTAACATTTTCACACTCTGTTAACTGTTACTAACACACTCATACTAACTGTTATTGTAAAGCCCAATAACAAAAAGGCAATCATATCTTGATTAGACATCCTCTTCAGGACCTGCTCCTCTGCCCAATTGATATTATACATATATTTTTGGAGTGTTACTCTACTGAGCTATTCTGGGATTCAAAATCAATGTTATGATATCAACATTTACTGATATGCCACCCAAGTACTCCTGATCTTGATGCTGCATCATCTCACACCATAGTTCTACTTACTGCCTCCTCTTATAAAGTCACTTTATAAATGTTGCAAAGCACCGAGACTTCTTCAGTAAAAAGGTGTGAGCTCTCCAGTTACTTTATGGATGGTACACTCACTACAGGAAGTTATATACACTTTGAAAGATGGAATTCCCATCTATACAACTATCTGGGCACACTGAATTGTGACCTACATGAGATCATTCATGTACGCTACAATCCTTTCCTCGTTCTTCCTCTTCCATAACCCCTATTTTTTTGAATTTGACAATTTTTATTGGTTTTCAATTCGTCATGAGGGTACAGAAAAGAGGATGGAGGGGGAGAAAAAAAGTTTTTTTATAACTGCAGTATGCTTGTGAGTCGGGTAAGGGTACAGAATGTAATCGGGGTGTAAGAATATTAAATAGTTAACTTGTTTATATGTATTTTATGCTTTTATAAGGTTTATAACATGATTATTGCTGACTGAAGGAATATTGAATACTTAAACGACATAATATGCTGACTGTGACAGACTAAGGTATTTCTTCTATAGGATGTAAGACAATGCTAAATTTCAGGATGTCTTGCCCATTCCGATTTTAAGGATATTCTTTTCCAGACGTATGCAAAAGCTTATCTTTCCATTGTCAGAATAACGTAATACAAGGAAGTAATAAATCTTATAGTCTGTACTGTATTTGCATATACCATGGCTAATGTAAGCAAACTATGTATAAAAGCCATCTCTGGAATACACTCATTTGAGAGTCTTGTAAAGCTGTTGTCCGTGTGTTATTGCTTACAAATGATCCTCCATCAACGTTGATTATGGTGACCGAGGGATCGAGAACCGAGGGGATTAGAGTCCATTACAACATTAACCCTTTCAGCTTGGTGTCTAGAAGTGGGATAGAAGTTGGATCAGCAAAACCATTTGCGGTGAGTAGCCTTTTTGTGTCTTATTTGACGCTGATTGTCTATGACCCCCTTTGGTTCAGTAAGACTGTATCCAGTAGATAGGAAAGGTGTAAGGACTCTAGTTATATTGAGACTATAAGAGGTCTCCGGTTTATTAGACATTTGGTCTAAATATATAGGGGTTCTTGGTAACCCAGGTTAGTATCTAAGATAGATACAGGTTTTTGAGACCATAAGAGGTCTCCGGTTTATTATAGGGTTTTGGTAACCCAGGTTAGTATCTAAGATAGATACAGGGTATCTCAGGTAGATACAGGTTTTTGAGACCATAAGAGGTCTCCGGTTTATTATAGGGTTTTGGTAACCCAGGTTAGTATCTAAGATAGATACAGGGTATCTCAGGTAGATACAGGTTTTTGAGACCATAAGAGTCTCCGGTTTATTAAGTCTATAGGTGTTCTGAGCAGCATGGTTTGTAGATCTTTAAGTATAACCCAAACTTCTCTTTCTCCCGGTCACCTTTGTTTGTCTTAAGTGTTTTTTGTGGGTGATTGTTTGTCTATATTGGGGACACACTTTGGTAAGTTAGTAGTGTCCCCACTCTGAATCAGCAGTATGGGAAATGTGAGTTCATGTCCTGAGTGACCAATATATGTATGTATATGTGTGTGTATGTATGTGTATATGTATGTATATATGTGTGTGTATATGTATATGTGTATATATAAGATAGCAGTACTTTTAAACAAATGGAGGTTTTAAAAAATACATAGGGATTAAGGAGAGAATGCAGGTAACTTGTTTTTCTTTGTTTTTTACCATATATTGGGGCTGATGTGTACTGTAGTCCTTGCTGCTGCCCAGTAGTGATGGGAGTGAGCGCAGGACTTATCTTTCTGCAAGATAGCAGTACTGTATATTAGAAAAGAAATGACTCACAGGTTGTACCTGATAGACCTACTTAAATCTTTTTATTTTATTCTTTCTGTCGCATAGAAGTATAAGTTTATTACTCTGTTTTATTGTAAGTTATTTCACATGGGATCTGTGTGCCTGGTATGATTGTTGCTTTAAAAATACTATAAGCCCACTACACTTATTATGAGAGTGGGATAGTGTAAATGTGTTGCATTGTTTGCATGATGAGCTCAGTATATTTTATAACTGAGACAAAAAGTCACTTCATTAGTATTTGAAAGTTAATTCCCCATATGGGATTAATTGTATAGAAACACCAATCAGCACATCTTCCCTGCCCTGTGTGTTTGTTGCAAAGGATCCATACTAAATATGATTTATGTTTGAAAATAACAGAGCAACATTTACATTTTCAGCGGTCCAACACATGCTTTATTTTGCGCTGTAAACTAACCTTTTTATTGCAACAGGTTCCTTTTAAATGATCCAGTGTAATAACTACTGCTTGTGTCTTCTATGTCTCACATTATGTGTTATTTTAAATTGTGGTATATAGCCTGAATCAGACATCATGGACAAAAGGTTTTTACCTGTATTACAAAGGGCTCTTGGAGACTGACCGGTCTAAAGGTTTGCCATGCCTTTAAAACATGGTATAGTATAAATTTTTAAGTCTCTGAGAGTTCTGAAAGATTCAGGTGAAACCATGTCTGTTTAATCTGGTCCAGATGTTTGTTCAATTTCTATAAGATTTAAGTTGATGCAGCATCATCTCAGATTAGTTAATGGAAGTTTTAGACAAATAGTTGAGTTATGAGCGCGCTATATAAATGGATCCTTTCTTTAAATACAATACTATAGTAGATTAAAGTAATGAAGTTAATTGAGAAAATGTATACATAAGAATCCCTAAAATAAATCTAAACTAAAATTGGTATACCTTCCAATAATATGTTCTGAATACAGCTGTTAACTGTTTATTCTGTGTAAATGGTGACTGTGATAATGTGTGATAAGTGTGCAGTTTAACTTGAAAGTGGTTTAATTTATATGTTGCTGTATTGTTTTAAATTATATGTGAATCAGTTTGTCACAGTCTAGTGATACTGATAAGAATGACAACCAAATAACCTAGCAAATAACTGTTTTATTAGTTGTTGAATACTAGCGTTTTGGCCAAGAATAGTTGGAGATTTGGAGGTGTTAGTTTAAGATTGCTTTTATATTGTGTCTATCTGTGTTTCCTAGGAGGGAGACAGAGTGTGTAGTTGTGTGCCCATAAATGTGATTTCTGTATTGGCATATCTGCTGGGTACCCATTATGTGTTTCTATAAAGATATTGTTTTGTGAGATGACGTGTAATATTACATTGGATGCTGAGTATGAGTTATATGGTTTGAAATGAATTGGTGATTATGAGTTTAGTACTTCAGTAAGATGTGCTAAAATCTGGAACAAGGTGGAAGCTGAAATGTTGGGATTATGGAAGAATAAGCAGTCTATATTCACTGCTTTGGCATATAAGCAAGATGCAAAGGAAGAGATTGGTAATATGATTTTTGTAAATAAATTTTACAAGTGTTGGAAGGATGAGGCAGGTTTGATGTCTGGAGATGATATAGATCTCTTTAAAATACAGTCATGCCTTGGTAATATGTTGCCACAGTATTCTTTGCTTGTGAAACAATTGATTTCAGACTGGGCCAATTTGGATAGCTCAGATCTTCTTACCAAGGTTATAGAAAAGGAAAATGCAGGTTGTTTTGAATTAAGAAAGGATTTAGGAATGTAAGGTTGCTTATTATGCTCAGGGATTGCCACCTACACAGGCTGAGAGCGAGGATGGGATGGAGCACATAAAGCCCGTGGAAGGGGTGGTCAAAGAGGGGCAAGGGGATGGAGACAGGGAAATCAGGGTTATAGGGGCAGGGGTAACCAAGGAGGAATAGACAGGAACACTTGTTTCAACTATGGCCACTGGAGGAATGAGTGTCCACACCCCAGGAAACCCCAGGAAACCCCACACACCCCAACAACCCCACAATTCTCAAAATATGCCCGGTAGGCAAGAACAACACCAGACCCACTCCCAACACCACTGGCCAGCATATCGCTTAGTTCAGGACTTTAGAGCCCTGAATAGTTTAATTGTGCCCATTTCACCCATTGTCCCTGATGTGACATCCCTCATTACAGCCATTCCACATGATGCCACTTGCTTCACTGTCATTGATTTAAGTAATGCATTTTTTCTATACCTATTGATCAAGAGACACAGCTACTTATGGTTTTTACTTTTTGAAGGCTGTCAGTTTACCTGGACACGCTTACCCAAGGCTATGTGGATTCCCCAGCTGTTTATTCGTTGGTACTCCAACATACTCTAAAAAACATGGACCACCGGTCATGGTTCTGTCCTTTTTGCAAAATGTTGATGATTTGTTGTTATGTAGCCCTAGCTATGAGGCAAGCACTGTGGATACTGTCAGCAACTGTGGGTCACAAGGTTGTTAAACACAAAATGCAATTGTGTAAATCAAAGGTTGAATACTTAGGTTTTGTTCTGGCTTTAGGCACCAGACAATTGAGTCCAAAACGTATTGAGGTCATTCAGAGGATTCCAACACCCACTACTCGGAAGGAGTTGCTCACCTTCCTCGGCATGATTAATTACTGCCACCAATGGATCCCTGAATGTTCCCATTATGACTCAATCCTAAGGGAGGCTGTACGTTCTGACAGCCCTGAAAATGTCTGCTGGTCACCAGACATGCTAGCTGCATATATTGCCCTTACAGTTGTTATTGTGCAAGCCCAGGCTTTAGGACTACCTGTGTATTGTAAACCATTTCATTTGTATGCTTGGGACAATTGTAAAACCATGGCCGCAGTCTGTGCACAAGAGCAAGGAGGCGGTATGCGTCCCATAGCATTCTTTTCCAAAGTAGTTCAAGCTCCGGTACAGGGTATGCCGGCGTGTCTCAGAGCATTGATAGCATGTGCAATGGCTGTTGAAACTGCTACTACTATCACACTAGGGCATCCTACAATACTTCATGCCAGTCACCAGGTCACTCAGCTGACAAATCTCACCACACAACACATGACAGCCCAGCGCTTCAGTGGTTATGAGATTCTTTTTTTAATACCCAGAATCTGTCTTTTGGATTAAACAAGGTTTAGAGAAAGATCAAAATGATCTGTTCTCTAAAGAGGGGAGAATAGGCATACTTGAAGAATAGGCATACTTGAAGCAAGCTGATTTATTTTCATCAGTCAGGCACATAGCAAGCACCATTCAATTCCTCATGAATTCATTTTATATTAGGAATCTCAGGCAGCATGTACAGTCTTTTGTAAGATCGTGTGAACGCTGCTCTTTTTACACACTTACAGATTGATTTTATTCATGTATCCAAAATTAGTAAGAAACAGCAATACTTACTGGTCATAGTTAATCAGTTTAGTGGATGGCATGATGCCTTTGTGACATCTAGGGAGGATGCTAGTGAAGATTATTGTTACTGAAATTATTCCCCGGTATTGCTGCCCTCTGCAGATTGGCTCTGATAATGGCCCGGTTTTTGCAAGTAGGGTTGCCCAGGAACTTGCTAAATTCTTGCAAGTTACCTGGCAGTTTTATATACCCTATCATCCACAGAATACAGGGGTAGTTGAAAGGATGAATAGGACTATTAAGGAAAAGCCCAGAATTTACCCAGGAACATGGGTAAATTGGACTAGATATCTACCAGCTATTTTAGCTGAGATAAGAGTGATTCCTCACAAGGTGACTAAATTATCTCCATCTGAGATTTTTGATGGGATGACCTTTTCCCACACCCTGGGCCAGGGAACCGCTTGTTATAATGTCTGTGGATTTACAGCTAATACAAGAACAATATGTACAGGAATTGTTGATAAAACCGAATGGTATGTATGACAATGTTTCTTCGCAGTTTTCCCTTACCTTCACAGGAACCTACTCATTCATACCATCCCGGTGACAAGGTGTATATCCGTCAGTTGAACAGGACCAAGAAAGGAGGATACCCTTTTGGACCACCTGCTACTGTGATTGCTGTACCCAGAACCGCTGCTCACAGATTCCCATGACATCTGGATTCACGCATCCCGAGTGAAGCTGTGTCCAAAGAGGGGAACCAAGGAAGACAACACCACTCCTCGCTCGGAAACAGAAGAATTTCTCCTCAGCGAAGCATCATGGCTTTTACACCATATCGTAGATTGAGAGGATCATACGTACCTGAGACCAAGATTATGTTGTGCGCTATGCTTTCTGGAGTTGTTATACTCCCTCTGATATTGTTCCTTGAATGCCATTATGAGTACAAGTCAATGGCAAGTTTGAAACCTGTTTGTTTCTGAAAAAAGACTCTGACATGATGAACAATTCTTCAATACCCCCAGCCCAATTAGGCCTTAGCCCCTCATCTAGCATTCGTCACACACGCCCCCTCAAGAACCTTTCTCCACCACCTTTCTATCAGCATGTAATTTGCAATCATTCATTCACTGAACGCATTTGGATGAATTGGACAAATAGTAACCCTTATAAGTACCAGTTACCCATATGAAATGTGTCTACAGCTAATGAAACCGATGCATTATGTTTGTTTAAAGGTTCACAGAAAATTGTTAGATCTTATAACGCAGAAATGTGCACAGTTAAGGTTGCATATCAATGTAAATAGACAGGCCTTATTACTTTTAATAATGATTATATAACTGGTATCATTAATTGGAGAAGGGGACAAATGTTAGTCATTATGAACGACACTGCAATTGAGAACTATACACTACCTTATATTTTTACACCTTATTACTGTCCTTTATCCTCTACCATAGAACCAAAAGTCAACCACGACACACACACACCTATTCCATCCACATGTGTTAATACAACTGCCTTCTTACAAGCTGTACATGTGTCATTAAAAGTCACTACTCTTGTTGTAACATTATGTAACACAGCAAACAAAGGCAGAAAAGGGAATGGTATGACACACTGTTAGGAGGTGCTGGAACCACTATGGGTATACTAAATAGTTATAGATATGGAGACCCTCAAGAATAAGTTAAACACAGCCAGTATGCATATAGGGACTGGTTTCCATGCTACTGCAAACTGGGCTCCAATTGTTGTTAAATCACAGGTTACAGGATTGGATTTAGATAAATCAATGTATAATTATTTAGATAATTTAACTGTTGCAACTATGAAATTCACTACAGGTTTAAGTAACTGGAGTACCTGTGCCATCAGGTATTTATGGATACAACAACAAGGATTGGCATTAGAAAACACACTAATGATTCCTAAACTAGAGAAGATTAGAGGGATGCTTAACCTCACAGATAATGAATGGTTACTTCTAAAACCCCAATCCAGTAAATGCAATGGATGGTTAACTGGTAATGTTTCACATTTTTTCATGCTCATGCTATTTTACATTATATCATACATCATCAAAGGATGTTAAATTAGCTTGTCAATTTAACACATTGCCAGTACCAGTTTATGATTTTTTTGCCAAGAATTTAACCTGGTGGGCACCCACATACACAGGGGACTATATTTTTCCCAAAGATAACACACACAGGTAGCCACACATATCCTAAAAGGAGAACTCCTTAAGGTGAGTTTACAAATTCAGAATGATTTAGCCCATCATTGGTACAATGCTTTACTGGTTGGTCCCCTACTGGATCCCAGATAATGAAATCATTCTTATATCATTTTGTTATTATAGTCCTGATTTTATTGTGTATGGTTTTATATAACTGTCACTTTACTTGTACATTGAGGAAGAGAGTACAGAAATGAATCCATAATGCAGAACAGAAACAATTAGAAATTCTCCTCTCTGCCACTGTAGAGTATCAACCCATCTTTAAACTGGGCCTTAGGAATTACCACATGGGAATCGAGGTGAAGAAATTAATGAAAGTCCCGCAGGGAGTGACTAGCACCCCTGAAAATACCATGTGGAAGTTTCTCTGTCCTGGTAAGATTTTATCGATAAGATGAGCAATTGTTTTATTGCTCAAAGAGGGGAATGTAAGAATATTAAATAGTTAACTTGTTTATATGTATTTTATGCTTTTATAAGGTTTATAACATGATTATTGCTGACTGAAGGAATATTGAATACTTAAACTCAATATACGACATAATATGCTGACTGTGACAGACTAAGGTATTTCTTCTATAGGATGTAAGACAATGCTAAATTTCAGGATGTCTTGCCCATTCCGATTTTAAGGATATTCTTTTCCAGACGTATGCAAAAGCTTATCTTTCCATTGTCAGAATAACGTAATACAAGGAAGTAATAAATCTTATAGTCTGTACTGTATTTGCATATACCATGGCTAATGTAAGCAAACTATGTATAAAAGCCAGCTCTGGAATACACTCATTTGAGAGTCTTGTAAAGCTGTTGTCCGTGTGTTATTGCTTACAAATGATCCTCCATCAACGTTGATTATGGTGACCGAGGGATCGAGAACCGAGGGGATTAGAGTCCATTACAACATTAACCCTTTCACGGGGGAAGGGGATGGGGGAGCCCTACCATGGTAAAGTGATGAGCTGGTCATTTTTAACATTGTGTGGTCAAACAGCATCTCGAGATGGTACACATTGTAGTACATGCAGTGATGTATCCTGGTTTTGTGCTGCCCTAGGCATGACAAAACTCAGGCACCCCCCCGCCCCGCGCCACCCCACCCAACCCTTCTCCCCGCCCCACCTTATAAATACACACACACACAGTCAGACACACACACACACACAAACAGTCAGACACACACACAGTCAGACACACACACAGTCAGACACACACACACAGTCAGACACACCAGGGCCGTCTTTAACGCGGGGCAAACGGGGCAGTTGCCCCGTGGGCCCCGCTGACCCCGGCGGGCGGGTGGCCGGTCGGGCAGGAAGGCGGGCGCGCGAGGGAGCTGAAGAGGAAGCAGTGAGTGCTCCCTTGCGCGCCCGCCTTCCTGCCCGACCGGCCACCCGCCCAGGAGCCCAGCAGCACCACTGGACCCCAGG
>OW240913.1:126763253-126874574 GCA_933207985.1 Pelobates cultripes | reverse complement strand
TGTGTGTTTGTGTGTTAGTGTATATATGTGTGTGTTAGTGTATGTGTGTTAGTGTGTGTTAGTGTATGTGTGTGTTAGTGTGTGTGTGTGTGTGTGTGTTAGTGTATGTGTGTTAGTGTATGTATGTGTGTGTTAGTGTTTGTGTGTGTGTGTATGTGTGTGTGTATGTGTGTTAGTGTTTGTGTGTTAGTGTATGTGTGTGTGTTAGTGTAAGGTATGTGTGTGTTTGTGTGTGTTAGTGTATGTGTGTTAGTGTGTGTAGTTTGTGTGTGTTATGTATGTGTTTCAGTGTTAGTGTATGTGTGTGTTAGTGTATGTATGTGTGTGTTTATGTGTGTTAGTGTGTGTGCCGTGCGTTAGTGTGTGTGTGTGTTAGTGTTTGTGTGTTAGTGTGTTTGTGTGTTAGTGTATGTGTTTGTGTGTTTGTATGTGTTAGTGTATGTGTCTTAGTGTGTGTGTTTGTGTGTTAGTGTATGTGTTTGTGTGTTAGTGTATGTGTGTGTTTATGTGTGTTAGTGTGTGTTTGTGTGTTAGTGTGTGTGTAAGTGTGTGTGTTTGTGTGTGTGTGTTAGTGTGTGTGTATGTGTGTTAGTGTATGTGTGTGTTAGTGTATGTGTGTTAGTGTATGTGTGTTAGTGTGTGTTAGTGTATGTGTGTTAGTGTGTGTGTTTGTGTGTTAGTGTATGTGTGTGTTAGTGTATCTGTGTGTTAGTGTATGTGTGTGTTAGTGTATGTGTGTGTGTCAGCATGTCTGTGTGTGTGTGTCAGTATGTCTGTCTGTCTGTGTGTCAGTATATATGTGTGTGTATATCTGTGTGTGTCAGTATGTGTATGTGTCAGTATGTCTGTCAGTGCGTCAGTATGTCTGTTAGTGCATGTGTATGCATGTGTCAGTATATCTGTCTGTGTGCCAGTATGTCTGTGTGTGTGTGTGTCAGTATAGTCTGTGTGTGTCAGTGTATGTGCCTGTGTGTGTGTGTGTATTCTCAGTGTATGTGGGTGTCAGTATCGTCAGTGTGGGTGTCGTATTTGTCAGTGTGTGTGTCAGTATGTTGATCAGTGTATGTGTCTGTGTGTGTGTGTCAGTATGTCGGTATATGTGTCTGTGTGTCAGTATGTCTGTATATGTGCCTGTGTCAGTATGTCTGTCAGTGCGTCTACCAGTGTATGTGTCTGTGTGTGTGTCAATATATGTACCTGTGTCAGTGTGTCTGTCAGTGTATGTGCCTGTTTATCTGTATGTAGTCAGTGTATGTATCTGTGTATCTGCTTGTGCGTCAGAGTGTGTACCTGTGCATCTGAGCCGCAACTTTAAATACAAATTCACCCCTCCATTCAAACTTCAACACTACATATAAAACACACTCCTGCATTGAAACGTCAACACTACATACAAGCACACTCCTACATTCAAAAACAAACACTACACATAAATGCACACTTGCATTCAAACTCCAGTACCACATACAAACACATTCACACAAACATACTCCATACAAACACATGCTTACATTCAAACATACTAACATGGCTCAGTGCTAAATACAACCCTGCAAGCATGGGAAATTGGTAGAGTCCCAGCTGTCAAAGCATTGTTGGAGTTGCACGACAGATGGGGTTCTACCTTTAGTCCAACCTTGCAATTGGGGGTCCCAATAAAATTAATTCTACTTTAGTACCGCCACTGCGTTGGGATGGATGCCGTGATTGCATACCAGGGAGTGAGGGGCGAGAGCGGCAGGGCACAGGGGGCCCAAGCAAACACTTGCCCAGGGTCCATTCGTTATTTAAGACGGCCCTGAGACACACACACAATCAGACACAAACACACACACACAGTCAGACACAAACACACAGTCAGACACACACACAGTCAGACACACACACACACACACAGTCAGACACAAACACACAGTCAGACACAAACACAAACACACAGTCAGACACAAACACACACACACAGTCAGACACAAACACACAGTCAGACACACACACACACACAGTCAGACACAGACACACACAGTCAGACCCCCCCCCCCAACCTCCTTACCTTTGGGAATGCTGGGGGGGGTCTCTCTCTCCCTGGGGGTCCAGTGGCTGCTGGTCGGGTGGCTGGCGAGGGAGCACTTCCTCTGAGCACTCTGCTCAGCTCCCTTGCGCACCGCAGAGTGAGGCTGGGAGCCGGAATATGACGTCATGTTCCGGCTCCCAGCCTCACTCTGCGGCGCGCGAGGGAGCCGAGCAGACTGCTCAGAGGAATAGCTCCTTCACCAGCCGCCCGCCAAGCGCCCAGCATGTCAGTTAGCCACAGTGCTAACTAGGCATTTGCCCTGGGCATTTGGGGGCGGCTTTTTTTGCCACCCCCTGAAAAATGCCACCCAAGGCTAATGCCTTGTTTGCCTCGCGGCTAATACGTCTCTGAGTACATGCATTACATTGATTGTGTCATTGTATCTATTAGTGCGTCATTGTGGTTCATGTAGTTTAGTGCCCTTATCCTTGCACTGCCTTATCCCATAAGAGGGTGTTGTTAGGGTTTTATGGTCTGAGCTACAGTGCGTGTCATTGTCCTCGATGGGCCATGGCGAGGGTGGGAGAGAGAGGAAAGAGTTAAGGGGTAGCAGCAGAGAAGGCTACTGATAATGTGGCCGTGTTTTGTGGTTGGCCTCTGTTCGAAGCGGGTGTCAGTGGGAGAGATGACTCGTGTATTGCTTCTGGTCGAGGAGGTTTAATTGTATTACGATATTTGCCTGTAGTCTGCATTAAGTAAGTTTAATTAGGTTTAGGTTTTTCCCAGGTTTCCCATGCTTTAGGCCAGTATGGGGCTACTTGCTGTGTGCGTCTGGCCATGGTTTCATATGTTTTGTTGGTGTCTATAACTGGGATGCATTGAGTTATTGGGGGGGGTGGTTTGCTTCCATTTCCTACTAATGCTAGTGAGAGCGGCTATGATGATATGGTAGGTGAGGTATGTCTGGTGCTTGTGTGTTGCCTTTGGTAACAGGAGGAGAAGGAATACTTCAGGTTTGAATGGTAGCTGAGTCCCTGTGCACTTAGTGATTAGATTCGCAGTCTGTTGCCAGAATTGATGAAGCTCCGTACACTGCCACCATATATGTAGCATGGTGCCCCTGTCTCTCTGGCATCTCCAGCAGATATCTGATGTGGCGGGGAAGCTGTGTTTAAGGCGTGTGGGGACTAAGTACTATCTGTATAAGAGTTTGCGGGTTAATTCCAAGTGGGTCATGCATAGAGTGAGCTGCTTGTGTGCCTTGAAGATAGTGTGCCACTGTTCTTTGGAGAGTTGGTGTCCAATGTCTTTTTCCCATGCAGTTATGAAGGAGGGGGGGTGCTGTTAGGGATCGAAGGTTTTCTGATGTGTAGGTGATTGAGATAAGTTTTTTGGCTGGCTTGGCTGTTGTGCAGATTTGTTCAATAGTATGCCAGCTTGGTTTCTGTGTCATGGGTGAGCGTCTGTTTCGGTTGCAGGGCATGCCAGGAATGTAGTTGTCTATATGAAAACATAGCTGTGATGGGTAGCGTGTATTCGAGCTGGAGGTCTGGGAATGGCTTCAGGTGGGAGCCTTGTAGTAGCTGTGAGAACGTTTTTATGCCGTGTCTATGCCAAAGTTTGTAGTTAAAGTCCGGTATGAGGAGTTTCATCGATTCCAGTGGGAAGGCAGGGGATAATAGGACATTGTTGCCCATACGTTTCCGATAGTTGTCCCACATTTAGATGGTGAGCCTGGTTGTGGGCAGCATTTCAGCGAGTTTTGGTCTTTGGCTTTTAGGCAGCCAGGCTAATGCTGAGATGGATAGACAATTCGCATAATTCTTTTCCATCTCAGTCCATGCCATTGGTTCGTGCTGTTGCTGTGATGCTAGTAAAGATGCTATGTGGGTTGCTCTGTAGTATCCCATTATATCTGGCAGACCCATCCCGCCTTTGGTGAATGTTCGGTACATTGTTATCTTCGCCACTTGGGGCTTCTTGTCCTCCCAGATATAGTCATGTAGAAGGTTTTGCAGGTCCTGGATATATTTGTGCGGGAGTTGAATCGGTAATGTTTTAAATAGATATTGTTTTTTAGGTAAAACAACCATTTTCACGGAAGCTATTCTGCCTCCTCAGGAGATGAATTTCCCCTTCCAGCTCTGCAGAAGTGTTCTGATTTCACCAAGCAGCTTGATAAAGTTTGCTTTAAATAGCGTGTTAGGTGTGGGTGTGAAGTTTACTCCCAGAAATTTTATGTGATCATGCCTCCAGTCATATGTGAAGTTGGTTTTTAATTGCGCCATGTCTTGTACTGGAATGTTGATCCCCAGGGCTAGGGTTTTTGCGATATTTAATTTGTAATAGGCGCAGCGGCTGTATTGGGTGAGGAGTTAGTGGAAATTCGGGAGGGATATATGGGGTTGTTCTAATGTGAGATGGATGTTGTCGGCAAATAGGGATAATTTGTATTCTTGACCCTTGAGTGTGACTCCGTGGATTTTTGTGTCATCTCTTATTAGTTGTGTTAGAGGTTCTAATGCTAGTATGTAGAGTAGGGGGGAGAGTGGGCAGCCCTGTCTAGAGCCATTTGAAATAGAGAGTAGTACAGTTGGGACCCTCCCTCCCTCCCCGCTGCCCGTGTAACATGTTTAGGATTTTGCGTGTGCCATCTGCTCCCTGCCTACCCCCCACAAACCCCACCTGGTCCCCTCTAAGGTTGGAATGACGGTGCTAGTCTGTTTGAGAAAATTTTTGCGATGAGCTTCACATCCGTATTCAGTAAGGATATAGGGCGGAGGTTCTGGCTCCTGTCTGGTGGTTACCCCGGTTTCGGGAGGGTGGCAACATGTGCCATCAGCATTTCCTGTGGCATAGTTCCCGTGTTAAGAATGTGAGTGAACAATTTCCGTAGATAAGGGGCTAAGATTGATGCGAATTGTTTGTAATATAAGTTAGTTAGGCCATCCGGGCCTGGTGATTTTCCTGGTGGGAGTGCCTGTATTGTTTCTAAAATTTCTTGTGTAGTTATTGGATCTTGTATGGCTTGTGCTTGGGTCATTGAAAGCATTGGTAGTGTCGTCCGTTGGAGGAAGGTGTCTATTTCGTGTTCCGTAGGTTGGTGCACGGTTGAGTCGCTTTTTAGGTTGTACAGGTTTTGGTAGTAATCAGCCATCGCATCATTAATATCTTGTGGGTTAAGAAGTTTCTCCCCTGTTTTTGCTATCAGGTATGGGATCTTGGAGTTTGCTTGTTTTTGTTTTAGCATCAGTGCTAGGTGTTTCCCCGCTTTGTTGCCTTGGGTGTACGTTTTCATTTTTAGTTTGGTGAGCATGTAAGCTGTTTTGTCAAGGTTCAAGTGGTTAATTTGACTGGTTATATGTTTAATGGTGTCAGTGTGTGTATTAGAGGGGTTCAGAAGGTGAGCATTTGTTGTATCTCGGAGTTTCCTCAAGAGGTCTATGTGCTCCTTTTCTCGCTTGCATTTTAGGTAAGATGTTTGGCTGACTAGCATTCCCCTCATGACCGCTTTATGAGCCTGCCATAGGAATGCCACAGAAACGTCTGGGGTGTCATTTAGTTCGAAATAGTCTTGTAGTCGGTGAGTGAGTTGCTGTGCGAATGCGTTGCCGTTCAAGAGCATATCATTGAGGTGCCATGGAGGTTTGCCCCTATATTGGTATTGGCCTTGTAGTGTCATTAAAATGGGTGCCTGGTCTGACCACACTATGTTTCCTATAGAACAGTCTTCGGTTTGTTGGAGAAGGGTTCCTGATGAGAGGATGTGGTCAATTCTGGAGTAAGTCTTGTGGACTTGCGAATAATAGGTGTATTCTCTGGCTGTTGGGTGGAGTGTTCTCCAGACGTCGTACAGTCCATGGTTGTGTAGTAATTTTGCAAATGCTTTGTTGCTGCGTTTGAGTATAAGGTGTCTGTTTGAGGTGTCAGGGACTGTGGAGTCTATGCGTGAGTCCATCGTATGGTTTAGGTCTCCACATTTTAATACTGGGGCGTTGGTATCAGCCGGCAGTTTTATGAGAACTCTGTGTAGGAAATTGTGTTGGTAGTCATTTGGGCTGTATAGGCCTACTAGCAGGAGTGGGTTGTTGTTGATCAGGCAATGGAGTATAATGAATCGTCCCTGGCTATCGATTTTGGTTTGGAGAGGTTCGACTGTGAGGGAGTTATGGGGGAGAATAGAGACTCATCTTGATTTGGAGGTGTGGGTCCCTGGTGGCAAATGAAGGGGTGCGGTTTGAAACGAAATGCCTTTCTTGTATGCAGACTATGTCTGCCTTATTGCGTTTCAAATCTTCTAGTAGTATGCGTCTTTTGTGGGGCGTGTTAGGTCCTTTAACGTTGTGCATAGTTGTGTATAGTTTCATGGTGGTCGGTATTGGAGTCTGGGGTGGGAGATGCTTAGTTACGGGGTTGAGCCTTGTTCTCGCTGTAGGGCAAAGTGGGGTAAAGGTTTTAGGGAAGGGTGTTGGGGTTAAGTCATGCTATGTGCTTTATAGGTAAACCTTTGCAATGGGTGTGCTAGGTATCTTTCTTGCCCATTCATTTTTGGGCTTGTTATTGTTTAGAAATAGGGTTGGGCCTGTTGCTTATTTTCTCATCGGGGAGGGTGGGAGTATTTACACCACCATCGGGCAGGTTCGGTTGTAAGCGTTTAGATTCTTAATCTGCCCTGTTGGCCCCTTATGGCGACGTAATTGCTTGCCGCAGGGCTATGGGTTCATTAGGGGTGGTTATCAGCGGCTAAAAGCCATAGTGTCTCCCTCACGCCCAGTCTTCTCTGCTAATGCCCAAGCTTGCTTTGGTGTCATTATATTGTGGTTCTAGCCGCGTTACCGGAGGGGTAGAAGCCCTATGTAGTAGCTCTGTAGTAGTTTTAAAAATGTTATGGCCCTCTGACTAGCTGCCTGAGGTTTTCAACAAGGTTATATGCACAATCATCATTTGTTAACTCAAAATAAAACAGTAACACTGGTAGGTTTACTTATCGTATATGCTTATCGTAGAGTGCTTGTCGTTGAATGTTTACGGCAAGTTATGCCTTAAATCATACAGTCCGAATAGACCATTTGGGGCCTGTGGGTCTGTCTGGAAGAGGGTAACAGCCCTTTTGATGTTGAGGCAGGTAGCCCCCAGTCCGTGAGCATCTTTAGGCCTTCCTCCGGGGTGGAGAAGGACTTTATTTCTCCATTACATGTGAGTATAATTTTTGTTGGGTAGCCCCATCTGTACCGGATTCCCTAATCTCAGAGTGCTGCCGTAATCTGTTGGAACTCCCATCTTCGTCTGAGTGTTGCCGTGGAGAGATCCACCATGATGCGCACCGTGGGGTAATCCTCATGCGGATTCGGTTTGCTGCGGTACGTTCTGAGGGCCAACTCCTTGATGTGGAAGTAGTGTGCCCGGAAAAGGACGTCTCGTGGAGCAGAGTGGGCTTGGGGACCCTGTGGACCTTGTCGAGGAGGAGCATGTCCACTGTGATGCCTGGGGCATATGAGTGGAGGAGGCCTCTCACATAGACCTATAGGTCGTCTGGGAGTACCGACTCTGGGACTCCTCTAAATCGTAGGTTGTTTCATCGTGCCCTGTCTTCGTAGTCTGCCATGCGTACTTCCATTGCCTCCAGTTGTTGTTGTAAATTGTTTAGGTGGTCTTTTGTTTCTGTTTGCTGAGATGTTAAGTCCTGGCATTGTTGCTCCACGTGGGAGGTTCTGGAGGAGAGGTCCCGTACCTCCTGCTTAATTTGGTCCGCCGTTGATTTCCAGGTGGAAATCAGTTTTTCTGCCATAGCCTCCATGGCCCTCTCAAAGTAATCTCTTGTGAGGCCCTCTGGTGTGAACGGGGTTCTTCTTCTGTGTGAGGGTCACTTTCCGCGTTGTAGTTTTTGGCGCCATCTTGCATGGTTAGCCGTGCGGCCTCAGATGATGTCGCTCCTTTTTGGCCGAAAAAGCTCAATTTGTCCGCTTTTGCAGTGGTTTTCTTAGGTTTGGATTGCGTCATTGCAGGTTAGTAGGTTAAAGATTTCTGATATGGCGTTCCTGATTGTTAATATTTAAAAGTTGTGGAGCCCATGTGCCGGAGCTAAGATTTATGCGGCCATCTTGCTTGGCGGTCAGCCACGCCCCCCCATAACCCCTATTTAATATGCTTTCTGTATCGGATTGGATCTATCAGCATACATGAGTATGCCTTCATAAGACCTGCAAAGTAACAGATTGGCACTTTACTGTTCATGTATGACTGCAAACGTGTGTTTAAAAATACTCAGTAAAAAGTTATCTACAACAACAAGCAGCATGTAAAGACACAAAGCTCAAAAAGCAATACTTAAAATCTTCAGCTTTTCTCTATGTATAATAATTGTTTTTGCCATTATTCAAACATTCAAACTGATTTTCTTGTTTTATTCCTTGAGATATCTCAGTGTGAAAGAATACCTCCTCCCATTGTAGTATTAAATAGAGTCTTTCTAAAAATCATGTTTAACGTGTTTCTCGCGTTCTACAAATTTAAGAGGAAAATTATATCCTTATGCTCATTTTTTTAATCTAAAACTTGGGAAGGTCACACTACACTAACTAGTACAATAAAGGAAAAACCACAATACAACCCGATTCATATTAATTCCATCATTACTATTCATTATGTACTCGACGTGCCTAGGCAATATCTGCAAATATGCACTGATACAGGTAGGGCAGGTGGCTCTGTAATTCTGCCAGTAGATTGAGTAGGGCCTTGGGATTTTTCTTAATTAAATGGGAAATTATAATCTCCATGCTTAAAGTGGTAGCTCTGTCTAATGACTAGATGATTGTGATTGCAAAATGAAAAGCACTTTATGAAACGTGAATCCACCTTTTAAATGCTCTTTACCAATTATACTGCTTATTAACCTTACATCCGAAAGCTTGCCTTCATTGTCGCTATGGTAACTTTGGAACACTGGGATTTTGCCCATTAAGTCAGCATGAAAATTATTTCAACTATGACTTTTGCACATATGCATATCGTAAATAATAGATAACCTGTGAGGCTGACATTGACCAGTAGCTACTGGCATTTACTTTAATGGGCTAGGGGAAATTAATCTTCAAATGACATTGATGTTTAAGAGAAAGGATTCTGTCAGCCACCGACAAGCATGAGTAACATGACTTTATAAGTATGTTTACACTTACCTACGTTTAATAACAATCACCAAACATGGTGGCTCATGAAATGCTTGTCAAAAGAGAAAAAAAACTAAATAAAGACTAAAAATATCAAGCTATCTTTCATTTCAAATGTTACCTATTAGCACATCTACAACGGCGAACAAACAGAAAATACTGGCAATAGTCCACACTGATCCTTTATTGCACTAATGATAAACTCCAAAATAGTTGCACAAACCCCTAAAGCAGGGGTTCTCAACCCAGTCCTCAAGGACCCCCTACCAGTTCAGGATTTAGAGATTACCCTGTTGTGTCTAAAGTGTTTCCCCCCCCCCCCTCCTAAAAACACATTAGACACAGCACGGTTTTCCATAAATCCTGGACAGTTCGGGGGTCCTTGAGGACTCGGTTGAGAGCCCCTGCCTTAAAGGGACACTATAGTCACCAGAACAACTACAGCTTATTGCATTTGTTCTGGTGAGTAGAATCATTACCTTCAGGCTTTTTGCTGTAAACACTGTCTTTTCAGAGAAAATGCAGTGTTTACATTACAGCCTAGTAATAACTTCCCTGGCCACTCCTTAGACGGCTGCTAGAGCTACTTCCCATCTCAGTTTTGCCTAGTTTGTATCACAGCATTCAGTATCTCCTCCCTCTGCCTGCAGACACAACTTTCCTTATAGAGATGCATTGAGTCAATCCATCTCTATGAGGAGATGTTGATTGGCCAGGGCTGTGTTTGATTGTGCTGGCTCTGCCCCTGATCTGCCTCCTTCACAGTCTCAGCCAATCCTATCAGGGCCGGACTGGGGATACAAAGCAGCCCTGGAAAAAAAATTTGTGCCAGCCCCATAAGTCACTGCGCCATATATTGTCGCGTGTAATATGTAAGGCTATGTCTTGCCAGGACAGATGATTGAGTAATATATATATATATGCTTTTTCTAATATAAAATATTGGTCCTTTCAGGGTAAAACGTTTAATTATACAGTAAGCATACTCACATGCAGACTATGCAGGCTATCCTAACTATAAGATAAGGCCAGGGACTAATGAAAGTATTTAGAAAATTGGGCAGACTAGATGGGCCGAATGGTTCTTATCTGCCATCACATTCTATGTTTCTATGTTTGAAAACAAAAACCACAGCCAAAATGTCTCTGGTCATGTGGTGCAAAATAGCCATTGGTCACATTTCACACCAAAAAAAGTTAGCTCAATGAGAAAAATAGAATTTGATCGATGTACAATGGTGCGGCAATATAAGGTACAAGTATGGTGGCTGCAGTTGTATAGCAGCTGGTGATCTACTTTTTGGTCTATCATGTGCCAGACATTTTAGGGATTGCACAAAAAGAACATTGTGAATATGCATGAACATAGATGGCATAGAGAATGTTTCCAGTTTGGCTATTGTGACCTTAAATTTGAAATTCATTAGCAATTCACCTTGAATTCTCACTTAAGTAATTAACCCCGTGAGAGTGCTGTGTCATTGTATCAAGTCATTTGAGCAGACAGACTAAAACTTCTCTCATATTGCCTACAGCACACCCTGTCTGCTGCAGTTTGGCTAAGCCAAACGACAGCAAGATTAGCCCCTCCAATTATGAAGTGCAGATTAGCCAACAGCTCTGTGTATGCATGCAGCCCAGGGCCGGACTGGGGATACGAAGCAGCCCTGGAAAAAAATCTATGCCAGCCCCATAAGTCATTGTGCTATGTAGGGTGTGTGTATATATATATATATACACACACACACACACACACACACACAATTGAAATAGTTGGCTGCACTCTCGGATTTCCTGAAAATGTAACTTTTATTGAAATATTTAAGAGAAGATCAATGTTTCAGTCCCTCTTGTGGACTTTCGTCAGGAAGATGACGAAAGTCCACAAGAGGGACTGAAACGTTGATCTTCTCTTAAATATTTCAATAAAAGTTAAATTTTCAGGAAATCCGAGAGTGCAGCCAACTATTTCAATTGTATGTATATATATATATATATATATATATATATATATGCAATTTAAGTAGTTGGCTGCACACTCATGCTTACTACAGACAAGCTCACTGTACACACATGCTCACCACAGACAGGCTCCGACACACCCATGCTCCTTACAGACAAGCTCACTAACACACACATATGATCCCTACAGACAAGCTCACTGACACACATACAAGCTCACTCACTAGCAGGCACACACACACACACAAACTCACTAGCAGGCACACACACACACACACACACACAGGCTCCCTCACTAGCAGATACGTGCACACACACACAGAGGCAGACAGTCACTGACACCCAGGCAGACAGCCACACACACACACACAGGCAGACAGTCATTGACACCGAGGCAAACACCCACTCATACAAAGACAGGCAGACAGCCACACACATACACAGACAGGCAGACAGTCACACACACACAGGCAGTCACACACAGGCAGACAGTCACACACAGACAGTCACACACTCACAGACAGTCACACACTCACAGTCACACACTCAGTCAGACACTCACAGGCAGTCACACACAGACAGTCACACACACACACTCACACTCACACAGACAGTCACACAGACAGTCACACATTCACACAGGCAGTCACACAGACAGTCACACACAGTCACACACTCACACAGACAGTCACACACTCACAGACAGTCTCACACAGACAGTCACACACTCACAGGCAGTCACACAGAGACACTCACACAGAGACAGTCACACACACACACAGAGACAGTCACACACTCACACACAGTCACACAGAGACAGTCACACACTCACAGGCAGTCACACACTCACAGTCGCACACTCACAGGCAGTCACACACAGACAGTCACACACACACACTCACACACTCACACAGACAGTCACAGACAGTCACATTCAGGCAGTCACACAGACAGTCACACACAGTCACACACTCACACAGACAGTCACACACTCACAGGCAGTCTCACACAGACAGTCACACACTCACAGGCAGTCACACAGAGACACTCACACAGAGACAGTCACACACTCACACAGAGACAGTCACACACTCACACACAGTCACACAGAGACAGTCACACACTCACAGGCAGTCACACACTCACACACAGACAGTCACACACTCACAGTCACACACTCAGTCAGACACTACAGGCAGTCACACACAGACAGTCACACACACACACTCACACACACACTCACACAGACAGTCACACAGACAGTCACACATTCACACAGGCAGTCACACAGACAGTCACACACAGTCACACACTCACACAGACAGTCACACACTCACAGGCAGTCTCACACAGGCAGTCACACAGAGACACTCACACAGAGACAGTCACACACTCACACAGAGACAGTCACACACTCACACACAGTCACACAGAGACAGTCACACACTCACAGGCAGTCACACACTCACACAGAGACAGTCCCACACTCACAGACAGTCACACACTCACACACTGACCTCCTTCTTACCTCCTGTTTGTTGCTCCTGCAGGCTGGTTGTTGGGGAAGCAGGACTCCTTCCTGCTTCCCATGCTGCAGTCAGCCGGGCCCTGCCGCAGGTAAGCCCCGCCCCCGCCGCGCGCTAAGCCCCGCCCCCACCGCATTAAGCTCCGCCCCCGCCGCAAATTTTTTTATTATTTTTTTATGATCCCGGCCGGCCGTGTGTGAGAGCTGTGCCGGCCGGCTCCCCCTGGCTCCCATGGGGCTCTGTGCGGCCGGAGCTGTCAGCCCAATGATTAGGGCTGTCAGACCGGCCCTAGGTGCCGCGGCCCACCGGGAAATTTCCCGGTATCCCGGTGGGCCAGTCCGGCCCTGAATCCTATGGGGAAGCATTGTGATTGGTTCAGAACAACACTTCTGATGATGTCAGCAGGCAGCTTGCTGTTCTGAGGCAAACAGGGACAAAACCAACAGCTTCAGGCTTGAATACAAGTAAGATTTTACTATATTTAGTCAGGCAAGAGGGGGCCAGGAGGACTAGATGGTGGTTTTAACGCTATAGGGTCAGAAATATAGATTTGTTTTCCTGACCCTATAGTGTTCATTTAAACCTCAATGCCACCCATATACATTGAAGGGTCTAAAATAAATAATCAATGTCCATGTACACTGTTGAAAGACTGTCCAACTAATTGGACTTAAACTGTATGGCTCACAATTCTACCTATTTGGTCTTAGTCTGGTTCAGTTGGGCCTATGAACCCCCTACTTCTTGTATTCCACACTATCCCATAAATACACAAGATCAAAATGACAGATACACCTTTGGACATTATCTAAGATGTACTGTGGAAAGATCACAGGAAATTATAATAGATGGAATTGCCAATGTGGTACACAGTAATATAGACTTTGTTTTTTTTGTTTTTTTTTTCTTGTGAGGTAACTTTCATGCACTAGGATATCTTTGGGTGATATGTAATAGTAAAAGGTAGCACAACATAACCATACGGATGCCTTGTTTGAGAAAAAGAGCCTTCAGACATTATGTCATGTTTGTTCTGTGCCTTGTCTTCTCTAGATAAAGTGTATTTGATAAGGTTTGGTAAGCAAGTAAGCATTGCCAACAAGGAAAAAAGATTAACTGGTCCACAGTGAACAACAGATTTGAAATTTTCACATTTTAAAAATACAAACTTACATGAGGATGGATGGTCATATGTCATGCAAGCCAATAGTTTAACTGTACAAAACCATATGAATGTAATACATGAAATTTCTATTTTTAAATGAACTAAACAAATATATTATATAACAAGCCCTTCAAAAATATTTATTTAGTCTACTTCCCACTATCCTTAGATGAGCACTGATGATTGGTGGATTAGCCGAGAACCAAAGAAGTTGCGGACAGCAACACTTGGAAAAGTTTTGCAGTGCAAGTACTTACTTCACATCACAACTTACCCAACTCATCCAGACTGACATGTCCCAGCACAAAAAGCCCACTTTTCTTGAGGTCATTTGTGAAGGTAATAAGATTTTGGTGGTTGTATGGATTAGAGACCAGCAGCAGAACCTGAGGACGCCAGAATTTTACGTGATCCTTGCGCACATCCAGCATGAGAAGATACTTCCTAACCTGAACAGAGGTAGACAGTTTAGCAGTTAATAGCCAATATATGGATTGGTCGATAAAGAGCAGAAGCATCAGGCAGGAAAGATGGAAAAACTGAAATGGGAGAGAAGTGGAAGAAAGAGAGAGAAAAGTAGCAAGGAAACATGTTTACAGCCATTGTTTTTGCTCTACCTTAGCTTGTTAATGAGGGAATAAATGGTTAACAAATAAAGATCTGGACAGGAACACAGAAGGTTTTATGCCAGATGTATTCAGATGTACTCAAGGCCCAAGATTTGCATCTTTATATCATCTTGGGATATGTCATGATTTCGTGGAAGTTAAAACATAACTATATATAATGTGTTTTAGTGTGATGAATATATTCTGATTAAATATTCAATAAATATCTGCCTTGAAAATGACTTTCCTTGGTTTCCCATCTTAATTAAATGGGACGTTTGTGTACTCCTGGTAGAGATGGATGATAAATACTGAGAGCACTAGACAATAAACATCCTGTTGCAGATGTGTATTAGGGTAAATTCAGAGTTTAATAGATCAAGGCATAATATTTTTGGACTTGATGTCCTAGAAGTAAAGTATAGATATAACGAGGGCACTGGCACTCTGTGTTAAGACAGTGTCACGTTGGGTATATTTATGTAGTTAGAGATCAATCTCTAGACAAGTTCCAAGCTGACAAGGCTCATGTTCTCCCCGTACTGATACTGGTGAGCTCAGCAGCATGGACATAATTGCTGTTTTAGTAAGTGCCATTTTCTTTTTGTACTTGGCTATAGGTGGAAGCACATTGCAGCAATGATGAGCTATTAATAAAGGTTACGACTGAGCCTTTGGGAGACGAGTCTGTGATAAAGCTGAGACCAGCTCATGAGAAAGCAGTGAAGGACTGGCAGGTGCAGGTGACAATGAGAAGGGAAGGGGGCACAGGTTAAAGAAAAATAAAAAATAAACATTGCAGTGACAAGGAAACATCTACATATTAGAAATACAATAGTGCTAACAAAAAAAATACAAAATACAGTGCTAAGTTCCAATTTTCCAATCTGACAGACAGATCCATTTAAACCTTTGGGTACCTGTGGGATGTGCATTTCATTATTTTGCTTGATCCTCTGAGTACACAATTCTTGAACTTTAAAGGGTTAAAACTAACATAAAAAGTATTTGAGTTAACATTTTGTTTATCCTAGTAAATGATCCATTGTGAGGGCCAGTTGGGATCCTCCAGCGGCCCTCCTGATGTTTGCCTTTCTGTACACTAAGCTCTCTCGCCCTCTTTTAATTAACTGCTGAACATAGAAGAAGAGTAAATAATTTGGATTAATTTATCATTGGACTGAAGGAAACATTATAAATAAAACCTGCTCCCTTGGTGTCTGTTGTAAATAAAAACTTTCACACTTCCAGAGATGATTTAATCTTCTAGTATGCCCAATATTCTTCTTATTCTTTTTTTTTCTAATCACATCATTCATCCATCATATGACACATTAAAGAGAAACTACAGTCAAAATAAAAGCGAAATGCTTCCTGGCACACTATTTTCTTCTTAAAGACGTATGTATGTTTCCATAAAATTAAATGTATATAAGGTGTTGGAAAAGTCACTTGTATGTTGCATTATACAGCTCTAAATGTCTAAATATCTTTTTTTTTCCTGAGCACTCTAGTTTTCATGAATACATAAGGAAAAGTGGAAGTCAAGTCTGAAAAACATCATAATGGGCAGGATTAAACAATGTGCTCTCTGCCCGCGGTACCCTATTGGGGATGTCTGGGCAAGGCCTCATTCTGCGGCATCTCTCTGTAGTCTGGAGCAGTGAGATCTTTGCGTGGTCCAGAGTGATGTGAGGAAGCATGTGGTTGTGGCAAGATCTCCCAGACCAGTATATACAATCGAAAAAATTCATGAAGAAGCGCCTCCTCTGCTTCAAGTATGTCAGGAGGTTGCAGAGGTGTACAACACAACCTATGCCTGCAGGAAACTGGCAGTAGCGAACCCAACAGTGAGCTGAGTGTTCGGTCAGCAAATAACCAAGTTTTGGGCCCAAACTGCGCTGAGTAAGTACTGTAAGTATTTGGCTTAATAATTGGATTTGTGAAGGAGCTCCAGCCACATGCGACTAGCTTGGTTGGCTGTCAGGCCCCATGCACAAGTGTTTGTTTTTTCTAACCCCTGCAGTGACATTCTGTGTTTAAGACGATATTTAATTTTAGACAACAAATTATTAGAAAATCTTTAGAAAAAAGTCTTAGTCTTATACAAAACAGTAATTTAGAGTACAAAAGGTGCCTTTAAATAATATACAAAGTTATAAAGTGCACGTGATAGGGCACTATAAAGTGCTAACAATGATAATGCCCACAATAGTAAAAATATATATAAAGTGCAACTCACAGTGCACTATAAAGTGCAGAAAGTATAAATAACTTTGAGTGGAAAATCAGTGCATAAGTGGAAAAATAGTAAAAAAAACTTACAATAATCTTTTAACCCTGGAGTTTCTTGGTATTCTCCCAGGGATAAGTTGAAACATAATGCAAATAAATACAAAGGGAAAAAATATAGTGTAATACTGCAACACTTCTATATGAAAGATTTGTAAATGAAGTGAAGTCTGCTCTAACTTTGAAGGCTTTGTCCTATAACTCAGGACTGGAGTATGGTAGGTTATCAGGGTGGCAGTTGGATAAGTAGAAATTCTTTCTTTATTTAACATAAAAGTAAAAATCACAGAGTGATATAGCTCTTTAGTCCCAATGTAGTTGTCACCCTTCAAATATACTGCTTTCCAAATTTGCGATAAACTGTAGTGTAGGGAGTATACTGTGTAAAGAGGAGTCCTTCCGGGAACTTGGGCATCGACGTCATGCGTAATGGAAAATGATGACGTCATGCGTAATGGAATGTGATGATGTCGTGCGTAATGGAACGTGATGACGCGTTTCGCCTGGGCGACTTCCTCCGATCACGTTGTGGTCCTGCCGTTCTGTTCAATTTAAGTGCGCTTTAGTGGGCAGAGTAGTCTCATAGTAATTAGTAAATAAGTCCTTCTAAGTAACATAAGACCAGTGGCTATATGTCTGTTAAACATATCAGGTGCACTATTTTTTGGTATATATTTTAAACCCTGATTCTGATGGAAAATCACAATACAATGGCATAGGATATATAACAATATAGTACAAAGTCACATAATATATATACAAAGAAAAAAAGGAGACATATACAGCAAATAAAATAATAATAATAATAAGGGGCCCCCGGTGGGCCGCGGCACCTGGGGCTGGACTGACAGCCCTAAACATTGATCAGGCTCACACATGGCCGGCCGGGATCATAAAAAAAACCAAACCCTATTGTTGCATGGACGGAGCTTGGTATGCGATGGGGCAGAGCTTAGTATGCGCCGGGGGGCTTAGCCTACAACCGGACGGGGCTTAGCGTGCAGCAGGGGTGGGGCTAAATGAGCCGGGCAACTGCAGCTTGGGAAGCAGGAAGGAGTCCCTGCTTCCCCAACAACCGGTCTCCAGGAGCTCCAAGGGATCTGGAGGTAAGAAGCAGGTCAGTGTGTGTGTGTGTGGGACTGTGTGTGTGACTGTCTGCCTGTGTGTGTGTGTGTGTGTGTGTGTGACTGTCTGTGTGTGTGTCTGTGTGTGACTGTCTGCCTGTGTGTGTGTGTGTGTGGCTGTCTGCCTGTGTGTGTGTGTGACTGTCTGTGTGTGTGACTGTCTGCCTGTGTTTGTGTGTGTGTGTGTGGCTGTCTGCCGGTGTGTGTGTGTGGGACTGTCTGTCTGTGTGTCTGTGTGTGTGTGTGGGACTGTGTGTGTGACTGTCTGCCTGTGTGTGTTTGGCTGTCCGCCTGTGTGTGTGAGTGTCTGCCTGTGTGTGTGTGTGTGTGTGTGTGTGACTTTCTGCCTGTGTGTGTGACTGTCTGCCTGTGTATGTGTGTGTGACTTTCTGCCTGTGTGTGTGACTGTCTGCCTGTGTGAGTGTATCACTGCATGTGTGTGTGTGTGTGTGACTGCCTGTGTGTGTGTGTGAGTATGTGGCTGTCTGCCTGTGTGTGGTTTTCTGTGTGTGGCTGTGTACTTGTCTCTGTGTGTGTGCGCGCCTGCTAGTGAGTGAGTGTGTATGTGCCTGCTAGTGAGTGAGTTTGTATGTGTGTCAGTGAGCTTGTCTGTAGGGATCATGTGTGTGTGTGTGTTAGTGAGCTTGTCTGTAGGGAGCATGGGTGTGTCTGAGCCTGTCTGTGGTGAGCATGTGTGTGCAATGTGCTTTTCTGTAGTAAGCATGTGTGTGCAATGTGCTTGTCTGTAGTAAGCATGTGTGTGATCGTGAGCTTGTCTGTAGTGACAATGTGTGTGTCAGTGAGCTTGTCTGTAGTGAATCTGTGCGTTAGTGAGCTCTTCTGTAGGGAGCTTGTGTGTGTCAATGGGCTTGTCTGTAGGGAGAGTGTTTGCACATCAGTGAGCTTGTCTTTAGTGAGCGTGTGTGTGTGACAGTGAGCGTATCTGTAGTAAGCTTGTGTGTGTATCAGAGTTTGTCTGTACTAAATTTGTGTGTACCAGTAACCTTGTCTGTGTGTGTCATTGAGATTGTCTGGCAATGAGCCTATTTATTTATTTATTTATAAAATATTTTACCAGGAAAGATACATTGAGATTTCTCTCATTTTCAAGTATGTCCTGGGTATTTGTGTGCATCAGTAAGATTGTCTGTGTCTGCATGTGCGTATGCATTACTGTATAATTTAATTACCCTGAAAAGACTAATATTTTGAATTAGAAAAAGAAATATACCAATAATATATATATATATATATATATATGTGTGTGTGTACACACATATATATATATATATATATATATATATATATATAAAACACACACACTACATAGCACAATGACTTATGGGGCTGGCATATATTTCTTTCCAGGGCTGCTTCGTATCCCTAGTCCGGCCCTGGTTAAAACCCTTCAGCCACTTACCTGAATGCAGCGCCAGTGTCCCCGGTGCTGGGTCAGTCTCCGCCCACGCTCCTCCCTGCCATCAGCCGGCGGGGGAGACCTAATGCGCAAAGCGGGAATGGCCGCGTGCGCATTAGACCGCCCCGTAGAAAAGCATTATTCAATGCTTTCCTATGGGGAAAATCTGATGCTGGAGGTCCGCAAGGACGTCCAGCATCAGATAACGGACCAAAAGTCAGTTTGGATTCCGGAAGCCCTCTACTGGCTGTCTGTTAGACAGCTACAGAGGGCAGACTTAGAGCTGCAATGTAAACATTGCAATTCTCTGGAACTGCAATGTTTTCCATTGCAGCACTAAGTGCAAAAGGGTCACAGCACCCAGACCTTTCAATTAGAAGAAGTGGTCTGGGTGCCTACAGTGTCCCTTTAAACGTTGCGATGGAATTGTTTCATTTGCTTTAGGAATAAAGTATATATAATTTCACATATTTTTACATACTTTATGACTCAATTCATACTATATAAATTTCAAGCTAAGAATTTAACTTTTGTATTCCACATGGCGCTAGGAGTTCCCGTGTGACCTCCGCTAGTAATCTATCAAAGAGTTAAGGAACATTTTGTCACCTACCTTACTGTGACGGCCACCTGTTTTTCTTTTAGTCTGTGCTGGTTTGATAAAGTGTAAGTTTATATGTCCGCATTGCCATGCCACCTCATACCAGATTTACACAATATTCTCTGGCTGAAAACCGCTTGCTGACGGCTTATTGTAGGAGTTGGTATGATAATGCAGAAGTATGAATTAATGCTTTATCAGACCATTTCAAACCCAGAGGGCTGGGGTGGCTCACACGCAAGACAGGTGTAAAAACATTTACCGTAACTGTAAACAGGTTATGGTGTCCTTTTAAGTGCACACAACTTTATAAAGTTCTAACAACTTCATCCTGTAAGCGTCTTCATATTATTTTTTATTTGTGCAAATACATTTTCATAAAAACAGTATTGCGCTACTTAGTCTCTATAACTCTTTCCAAGGTGAATTACAATTCAATCAAAATGCATGTATAATATATAGGGACTCATACATTGATAAAGCAATGAGCATCTCCAGGCCCAATGCATCTAAAGGCTAGGATACATCTCCTTTTGACACTTCAGAGCCATGAGATTGGACATCTCCTGACACTATTAACCATTATAAAGCCAGATGTCTGGGTACCCTCTGGCCCTGCTACCGTATTACCCCCACTGGACAGCCTACCAGTGGGAGGAAGAGAGGAGGACATTCGCAGGACCTGGTATTTATTATCATTTTATGGCAATCCACAGTTTGTATTCGTTTTACTATTCCTTTCTGTACCACAGTGGAGATTTGTGTATGGTATTACTCTCTACTGCAGCACTGAGAGTGTTAATTACATAGGCCCAATGAGACCTTATGTCCAGTATTACAACGTGTAGCGTTTACGGTAGAAAACCTCACTAACTCACTGACAACAAAGGGTTACAAACTATCAAATTATCAAATTCAGAGTAAATGGGCAGCTAACAAGCTATGTAAAACAGCATTCACTCTGCTAAGTGTCAAAAGGTTTGCATTAAACTGAAAGCCAGGCATGAAAAGATAAGTGAGCTCGGTAATAATATTACATTAGAGTTTTCTGCGGGTGATTTCATTGCAGAGATGGGAGCAGGCGGTGGGCTTTGTGTGTGCACAATAAGACCCAGCTATCAGCATTACAGAAAAAAGATATTATTCCCCATGAGATTCTACAGGCAACAAAAAAGCCAGATGAACTATGATGCCCAGTGTTCAATGCGGATTTCATATATATATAAAAATACAGATAAAAATTATTGTGCAAAAATATAGGAACACGCACACGAACTTACCTATAAACATCTATAAAAAAAAGAACTCATATCAATTTCACTTTTTTACATTTGTAAATGAATAAAAAAGCAATTCTTGTCATAACCCACATATAATGAAATATATACGATTAGTATTTAGGGACCTCCTAACAACTGCATGTTGTACCTTTTTCTTAGAATAGGTGGCACAGGCAGAATGACTGTGCTTATGATGCTGGGAAACTCTGAAAATACGAGCCATGTCTGCTTCTTACCTGATGAAAGATGAGAGCTTGGCTGATGAAGCCCCAGCCGTGACTTGGTGCCACATAGTGTAAACAAAGGAGCAGGATCAACATGAAGGCAATGCTAGCAGAGGCATAGATCGGCTGGATCAGGAACATCATAACCACACAACCCAAAATTCCAAGAATACAGGTGTACCAGGTGAAGTAACGGAATGTTGGCCTGTTAATTTGGACAAGAGAGACATTTTTATTTTACCAAACTCGACCATGAACAGATCTTTAATGATGTAAGAAAGCCATGTTCCTGGCTAACTATGTTTGTCTTTAATGTAATGTCATCAAATATCTATATAAATATCAATTATGTTAATAAATTAGATCAATTTAAAATTATAATTCCTAATTATATATTTCTAATTACCACTCTCCCAAACCTCTAGTATTCTGTACATTGTTGCACATGTAATATCAAATGTTCCTACTTACAAAATAATGGCAAGCTGCTGATATACAGTATCATGCATTTCTAACTCCAGACAATGAAATCCCCAAATCATGTTGATTGTCCCTATTTTCTATAATGTTAATGTCTCAATAAAATGGTACCTATACCCTTTAAACTAGACTTTCTATGCCGCTATATTCCCCTTCCATTACATAGTTTCTTAATTAAAAGGTCAGTTTTTCTCTCCTCTGACTGCACTGGCTCTTTCATAACCTGGCGTTTCCTTTCTCCCATGGCTTTTCAATGGTGGATTAGGATTGGTATTATCGAGTTTCATCACCTGGTTACTCAGGATTCAATGGGTACAAAGGCGCACTTGGTGGAAAAGTTTCAACTTCCACCGTCCATATGTATTCAGGCAAATTAACTTCTAAGAAGATAAGATAAGAACTTACCAAGAGGGGAGCACGCTTTTATGAATTCAATTGCAGACTAGCACATTAAAAATTGGAACTGCTCTATCTACTATAATCCCATTTTATTTCCTTATCCTGTCAGATCTAACATCGTTATGTCTCTAAAAGGGACATGACCCGAGGGAGGAAGTATAGGGGGGAGATTAGAATGACATTTTTACTAATACAATGCATATTACGCAATGTACCCTAATAATAGAAAATACTGCAAATAGAAAAAAGTATAAAATGCTGGTGCGCTGATACATCCACCCATCTAGACCAGCAAAGGTTCAACCTGGTAATATTATTATTATTTTTTTATTAATATAGCGCCATCAGATTCCGCAGAGTTGTACAGTGGTTGCTATGATTTCTACTTGCTTTTAGAGCTGTGGGGAAAAATGTGAGGAAAGGGGTGCATACCTGCATGTCTGGTACAAGTTAAGACAAGTTATCTTCTATCTATGAGCAGCCTTGTGTCTGTCTTACTAAGACTTGTAAGGCAGCAACACCCACACAGGCCTAAATTGATGGCAGGATTGGGCATTAGATCGGAATAGAAAAATTGACAGTAGCTATCAATGAACCCACTGATGACTTCCTGGAAATCTAGAGTCCTTGGATGGGCCCCTTTGCTCCACGCAGCTTTAATTTCAACCTTCTTTGTGATTCAGTCCTTGAGGGGGTGTGGGGAACCCCCTCTTGCACGCTTGGTTTGGGATTAACTTTCTACTTTTTCTTTCTTTCTGATCTCCAGCTGTTATATTTCTGGTTTCCAGCTGTTACATTGTTGCAAACTCTTTACTTTCCTGAATAGTGGGACAGATTTTGATTCCTAGTTATTTTTTTTTTTTTGTCTCTTCATTGGTGTCTGCTTTTCAGAGACTTACATGCTTGTCTGGTTGCAACTCTCTTTTTGTATTGTTGGACAAAAATCCAATAAAACATGTTGATAACAAAAAACAGGTCAGATTTTCTCGCTCTTTTGCTTACTGCTACATTCTCTAAAATCCTATTTTCTTCCCACATCACATTATTGAATACCTTAACTTTAAAGGTATCCTATAGTGCCAAGCACTATAGACTCCTAGAGTGCCCCCCTCCGTGAGGACGTCAGATAACGGACCAAAAGTACGTTTGGATTCCGGAAGCCTTTTAACCCCTTAAGGACACACGACATGTGTGACATGTCATGATTCCCTTTTATTCCAGAAGTTTGGTCCTTAAGGGGTTAATGGCTGTCTGTTCTCTGGAACTGCAAACTGCAGCACTAAGTGCAAAAGGGTCACAGCACCCAGATCAATTCAATTAGCTGAAGTAGTCTGGGTGCCTACAGTGTCCCTTTAATCTATATAGTTAAAGGGACACTATAGTCATTAGAACAACTACAGCATATTGTATTTGTTCTGGTGAGTAGAATCATTACCTTCAGGCATTCTGCGACTGTCTTTTTTTAGAGAAAATGCAGTGTTTACATTACAGCCTAGGGATACCTCAAGTGGCCACTTATCAGATGGCTACTAAAGGTGCTTTCTGTGCAGTGCAGCGCAGTGTGACTTACATTCAGTGTCCCCACCCTCTGTATGGAGACACTGAACTTTCCTTGATTCAATGCATCTCTATGAGGAGATGCTGATTGGCCAGGGCAGTGTTTGGCTTGTGCTGGCTCTGCCTCCTTGACAAGCTCAGACAATCCAAAGCTTTCCTACGCATAGCGATTTTCTGAGTTCAGCAGACCCAGCAGCAGCAGACTGGAAACAATTTAAGATTTTGCTATATTTAGGGGGCCAGCAAGGCTACTTTTCATCACATTATCAGGCACTCTTACTCAATAGTTTCAAGATAGTGGGGTACTAGGTTTTACCTGGAATTTAATCACCTAAATGTATGTACTCAACCTATGAACCAATGAAATGTCATGCACAGTTCAACACTATAACACCATATCCTGCTGAAAAAGGTCAATGCCACCCAGGAACACCATTGTCATTAAGGGGTATACAATGCAACAATCTCTAGGTAGATGGAATGTGCCAAAGTAACATCCACATGAATGCCAGGACTCAAGGTTTCCAAGCAGAACATTGCCCAAAATATAACACTGCCTCTGACGGCTTTGCTTCTTCCTGCTGCATCCTGCTGACATCCCTTCCCCAGGTAAATGACGCACACCCACTTGACCATCCTGATCTAAAAAAAAAAAAGTGATTAATCAGACCAGGCAACATTCTTCCATTGCTCCATGGTCCAGTTCTGATGCAGATGTCCCTATTTAAGGCTCTTCCGGTAGTGAACAGGGGTCATCATGGACACTCTGACTGGTCAGTAGCTATGCTGCAAACTGTGATCCACGGTGTGTTCTAAAACAATGGCCAGCATTAAGTTTTTCAGAAATTTGAGCTACAGTAATGTGATTGAACCCGATGAGCTATCCTTTGCTCCCCACGTGCATCAATTAGGCTTGGGCTCCCATCAACCTGATGCTGGTTCACCAGTTGTCCTTCCTTGCACCATTTTTGGTACTTACTAAGCACTACATACCGAGAACATACCACAAGACTGTCAAAGTCACTTGTTTCACTGCCCATTATTCCTGCTTCCAATACATGAAATACAAGTACTGACTGTTCACTTACTGCCTTTGACATCAATGTTATTCACTCCACCTGTCAGCGGTTTTACTGTTAAGGCTGATCAGTGTACTGTTAACTGCTAATCAGTATATTGTAGTTCCTTGCCCGTTAATTCTGGAGCATTATGCTGTTTGGCCCTGTAATGTTAATTCATTCACATGATTAGGGATATCTGCTAAAGTGAAGATTCAAATTGAATTTTACATATAAGGTCAGAGTAGCTGAACTAACAGCATCGCTCACTTAGAGAATTTTTTCAGTTTGACGATATTGACCTTAAAATTTAAATTCAAATTAAATTCTCACTTTATTGGATAACCTTGTATATTGTCTGATCCTGTATTTTTAATTTCCCAACATTTCATTGTTTGTGCTTTAATTGCTATACATTAGATTCCTAACTGTCTGCCTCTCACCATGTGCTACTTAATATTACATGTCAGGTTTCCCTCACTCTGTATCGCTATAGTGCCAAGTACTCACCCCATACTTTCATATTTACAGCCTTTACTGTGTCTGGTCAATTCATTATATAGTGTGTTTTATACTTCTAAATCTTACTATTTGGCTCCTCAGTTTACATTGTAGTACACTTTAGAATTGTATTATCTGTAGTATCTAAACCTCTCTGCATTCTATACTGGCTTTTTTTTACTGTTAGATTTGTGTCCGATCTCTGTTGTCCAGACATCCCCAAGTATTATAGAGCATGGCAAAAAGTCAGCAGTATACATATTCAGGTCGCATTATCCCCATCTGGAGAACATATACTAAACAGTGCTGTGTGGAAACATGATAATCCATCTTTCACAGCATGTAAATATACCCTTTCCCCTCAAATGTTATTGAAGTAAGATTTACTGGTGTTTTGAAGATCAACACAGCAAATAAGTGCTGAAAAAGAAGGCTTAAAGGGACACTCCAGGCACCCAGACCACTTCTGCCCATTAGAGTGGTCTGGGTGCCATCTCCCACTACTCTTAACCCTGCAAGTGTAGTTATTGCAGTTTTTATAAACTGCAATAATTACCTTGCAGGGTTAACTCCACCTCTAGTGGCTGTCTACTAGACAGCCACTAGACAGCCACTACTGGGCCCTTCCTTGTCCACAGCACAGATTTTCTGTGCTAGAGCATCGCTGGACATCGCTGTGTGAGGACCTCCAGTGTCGCTCATTTCCCCATAGGAAAGCATTGAAATGCATTTTCAATGCTTTCCTATGGGGAGCGCTAATGCGCATTAGGTCTCCCCGGCCGGTGTGCGGGATCAGTCTCGCCAACTGGCCGACGCAATGCAGAGGAGGAGCGGCGGCGGAGGAGGAAGCAGCGATGAGGGACATTGTCGCTGCCTCAGGAAAGTTACTGAAGGGGTTTTCACCCCTTCAGCAACTGGGGATTGGGGGGTGGGAGGGAGAGGGGACCTGCAGTGCCAGGAAAACGGATTGTTTTCCTGGCACTGGAGTTTCCCTTTAAGGGCCTATTTACTAAAATCAGCTGAACAGCAGTCAAATGCTGTTCGGTTGTCAAAACACGGTTTTAAAAAAAAAAAAAATTAAAAAAGTATTTCAACAGAATTTGCACTTCCATTAACGGCAGTTCAGCTGTCTTTAAATCAGCTGAATCTCTATAACATTATTAAAGTTATCAGACTAGTCACAAATAGTCGATTTGTAGTTGAATTGTAATAAGGAAATTTGGTTGAGGAAGTTTAACAAATGAATGTATGAGAATTGAGCAAAATGAAATCAGCTCAAATTTGCTTAAGCAAATTTAGTGTTTAGTGAATAGACCCTTCAATTTCCCTCTATGATTCTATCGTGTCATATTACAGATTTAACCCAATGGCAGCCAACTGGTCACTGAGATAACTCTCAGTTCCTGCTGCCAACAAAAATTTTTGTATTTAACATTATTATGAATTAGGGATATTTTCCTTTTCAGAAAGTTCTATGTGACGCACTGCTAGCACTACATAAATACTAGTCTAAACTTTTTCTCACAATTAAATCACTTGCCTGAGTAGAGTAGACCACAGCATGCTTTTCTTCTGCAATAAGTAAAATACTACACTTCACATGATGTCTGATAATAAAACCATGATTTGCATATTTTAGCACCAGCAGCGCTCGCAATAACCTCGTGATTATATAATTAAGACTCATCTTTAAGTCTGATATTTTTTTTTTAAATTGCAAATAATGTGAGGCTTTGGTATGTTCTGCTAAAAAAGAGAATATTTTTTTGTTCAAAGTCCTTTTTTAATGTTCTTTTTTATTTAGTTGTTTTAGTAGCCCATTTCTTTATTGTGTTTTTCATGGTTTGCCATTTTCAGTCTAACATGTCTCTTTATCGGTTTGCACAATATTCTAAGATAATTTCACATTAGGTAGATTTGACTATGAAGGCATCAGAAGAAACCAAGTTGTGAGTGTATCTACATTAGGTGTAGTTACATTTTCCAATCACAAGTATATGAATTCTGCAATCAGTGCCTGGAATGTAAAAGTAGAAGTGATTGAGATGCCACAATATTTCAAGGATATTTTTTCTGTGATTCTTACTTGTCCACAATCAAGATGTTATGTTGTTGTATGGTCCCACCCTGCTGGAACACTTTCCTCCAAAAACACAACGAATGAAATAGAACCAAGAGTGCGGATGCAGGTGAGGAAACAAATACCCTGAGCAGCATCTCACATCTGCTAGAATATATGATTGACCATATGATGAGTTAAAGAGTTTTTAGAAGAGACAGTGCAAAATGTGCTGATATGATTTGTTTGTTATGTACAACAATATTAATATGCATAAAGTGGCAACATAACCTGCAGCTCTGTACAAAGGGGAAACCAACTAACAAGTATATCCAACAAGGTATTCTGAGGGAAGTAAGGTGTAATTACAGAAGAGGTAAGGGGAGTTTGCAATAAAATGAGATGTTAATTGTTGGATGATAGTTGGAGGAGAGGAATGGAAGTGTGTTAGTGAGATGTGGGGAGGAAGACGGAAGGATGTTAACAGTTTAACTAATATGCCTTCTTAAAGAAGGTTTTTTTCTATGGAAAGAAGACTGGGAGAGAGTCTATTAGAGTAGGGAGGTGCAGCCCTAAAGAAGTCTGAGTGAGAGTCAGAAGAGCAAGTTTGAACAGAGTAAATTGGCAAGGCAGATTGAGACATAGTTATTACCGATGGCATGGAAATAGACAATGAACCCTACATTTTATGGGAAGCCTGTGTAAGGATTGACAAGTAGAAATACAAGTACAGAGTTTCAGCGTGTGACCCAAATGGATACCAAATCACTCAAAAAACACCCGTGTGGTAACCTCTCTATCCACACAACAAATAACATAAAATCATATACATACAATGGGTGGAATGATGCGGTTCAAGGTAAAAGATGGTAATATACAGGCAAACGGTGTAACTGTGGAGATAAAATAATATACAAGCACCTAGTGCAATATTGTACAGTATAATATTTATGAGCATAAGGTGTATGATTCAGTACTCACAAAGGAGGAGCCAATAGATAATGGCTCAATCAGAGTGCCTGTGGGATAGTTTGAAGGGATCCCACTCCCTTTCAGGATACAGGTGATCTTTCACTAGTTCCAAAAAAAGTGTCCACACCAATGGGATATTGGGGACTAAGTTTCTTTTAATAATAAACAATAAAATGCAAATATACAAAAATATAAAATAAGAAAAGGTAAAGACTTAATACTAAACTGTGGTAAGGTAAATAAGTCCTTTGTTAAGTCAAAAAAAGAGTTGAAACTCCATTATTATTTTGTTTTTCTTCCATTTTCGAATAATCGCACCAACTGTTGTCACCTTCTCACCAAGCTGCTTGGCAATGGTCCTGTAACAAATTCCAGCCTTGTGTAGGTCTACAATCTTGTCCCTGACATCCTTGGGCAGCTCTTTGGTCTTGGCCATGGTGGAGAGTTTGGAATTGATTGATTGCTTCTGTGGACAGGTGTCTTTTATACAGGTAACAAGCTGAGATTAGGAGCATTCCCTTTAAGAGAGTGCTCCTAATCTCAGCTCGTTACCTGTATAAAAGACACCTGGGAGCCAGAAATCTTGCTGATTGATAGAAGATCAAATACATATTTCACTCATTGGCATGCAAATCTCAGACAGCCACTAGAGGAGGACTTAACCCTGCAAGGTAATTATTGCAGTTTATAAAAACTGCAATAATTACACTTGTAGGGTTAAGGGTGATGGGAGTTGGCACCCAGACCACTCCAATGGGCAGAAGTGGTCTGAGCGCCTAGAGTGTCCCTTTAAAATTATAGACTGATCATTTATTTGTCAGTAGACAAACGTTAAAACCGTACCTGTAAAGAAATCCTTCCAAAACAAACCTGGATAGGAGAAAATGTATATGGATAAAAGGAACACTAAACATCTGTTTACCTTTATGTGTACTATTAATCTACACTGATATCTAAAGTCATGGCCATAAATGACATGTTTATATTACTTTATAAAACAGTGAGTGGGAAATTTACAGTAAACATGTCCCAAATATTGTAACTGTGCACAAATCATTTTAAAACAAAGATTTGCTGAAAACTGTGGAGTAGCTTCAAACATAGCAGGATATCCTTACCCCCAACCCTCTACCAAAATAACTAGTGCAGTTAATGTTATTGAAAGCAGTGGTTTGGGGCAATATGAAAAATCATTAAAATTATTATAAAATATTTACATTTTATTGCCAGGATAAGGGCCCCAAATCTTTTAATTTCTTCAATCCTCTAGCAAATCAATTCTGCCCGTTTAAGTTATTCTGCATCAGTCCAGCATAAACTGTATGTCGTCTAATACTTGAGTCCATCAGATAGTAAATGCACAGGTATCCAGGTCACAGGTACCTTTTTCCGAGGTTCTGCTTAAGGCACAATTGAACTTGGCACCTTATTTTGTAAAAATGTGCAGCTTTTCCCCTCCCCACCTTCATCGTGGCTGCATGCCAGGATGTTGTTCGATGTATGCAGTTTAATAGGAAAGCTCTTAGCAAATGCAAATTATTATTGCTATTATTATTAATAGTCCTCTCTAGAACAATGGTACATGGAATAATATACTCCCCTTTCCATTTCACTAGTGCTCCCTTAGCGACAGCTCTTATTCTCAAGTACGACACCTCAGCTGGAGTCTGTGACATGGTGACAAGCAGGGGCTGACTATTAGGAAAGTAACTGCAGAGGTGGCAAATGGCATTGTTAGCGGTGTGAAGGAGGTCTGTCTTATAGGTGGGAGTTGGGGGATTAAAGTACAGATGCTAACATGATATTTTAACTCATTCAGTCAAACGCCAGTCAAATTTTCTAAAAGCTGACACAGAAACCACATAGAGCGATGAAAGGTAGCTCTAAACAAAGGTGATCACAGTGGAGACAATAAGAAGAACCTGGATATGGGAAGCTGGGTTATGATTAATAACTCTGTTTCAATACAAAGTACACAGCACAACCTTTTCTGGACATGGTACACTTTAGATCAACATTTCTGAGGCACGCCGCACACCACTTTATTTTTAACCAAAAGTTAAAAACCTGTTAATCATATTTACTATATATTTAAAGTCTTACTGAAGAGGTATGGAACAAATATGAACACTGTGCTGAAACCTAGCTAAACTGTAAAAATGCTATTAAAAAAAAGACAAAAAATATTTCTGTAGCTCATGGTACTGGGCCTGCAAGGCTCACATTATGGTTAAAAAGATCTATTATTCCTGGATCATACCAGTTATACATAAAAATGGTCAGCACGTAAAAAGTGCTCCTCTGCAATATATAAAATACATATACTGCAGAAGGACACAAAAGGACCAGCAATTCTGCAGCACATGCATGCTACACATGGCAGGTGACAGATAAGTTAGTCCTTTTCACACACAGTCTATCAGCAGAAAAAAATGGTATCTATCCATTATAACATATAAGATCTGTCAAACCCAGTTCACATACTTATTTTACTTTTTATATATATAGCCTAGACCACCACCACAACAGATAAGTACAATCAGAGGACATTGATAGGCTGTCATGTCACCAACTCTGCTCCCACTGATCTCTCATTTGCTGAGATGAATATAAACTTTAATTAGACAGTTACTTAAAAAGAGGAGGCATTGCTAACGAAGGAGGTTTTGCAGAACAAAGCAAAACCTTTTTTTTTTTTTTTTAAAGTAACAAAATCTAAATGTGGAGAAAAATACAGCATGAATATGGAAATCTGTTAAATACACTAAAAGAGAAATTGTCACTTCCTCACTATAAACACAACCCCAAAACGCATGGCACAGCAATCAGAGCGAGATAGAGGAAGAGACCCAACCATTGGATCCCCTCCCACAACAACCTCTCAGGACTAGGAGAATCAGAGGAGCCAGACAAGGTCGGGAAACATGGAAAGATACAGTGAGATGTAGCGGAGAAAAATGGATAGAAAAAAAAACAGAGAACAAACCAAAGAAAAAAAAACACCTCCCAAATGAGCTATTCAAAACCATGTCAAATGTATACTTTCCTGTAGTCACTTCCAAAGGGAATATACATTATCTTGATGTGTTATGATTGTGAGTGCAGTTTATTATGTATCTGTCACATGTTCAGCCTCACCTTGTGGTGCCCGCAGTGACGAATGCCCTCCTAGCATTAATGAAGGTACTGCTCGGCAACCCTGTGCCGGTAAATCCGACTCCTGCGGCATATTGAAGGACGCCGGCTGCTGCGGACCAGTTCCAAATTACAACCCCACGTCAGCCCATGGTAATGACGATGTTGACGTGTGCGTGACGTCACGCAAAGAACGCGCACACACGTTCTGAGGTCAAAGGCTGGTTACAGCCAATCGGATCCACAGGAGGGTTATATAAGTTTACTTGTTCCTTTAGCTCATTGGTTTCCCTAGTGGTTGTCCGAGAGTGTATTCCTGAGCGTTGGTTCTTCTGGTTATTGACTTTGGCTTCGTTTGACTTCCCTGTATTCTGATATCCTTGACTTTTGGCTTTTCCTCATCGTTGTGTCTCTTTCTGTGTCCCTGACCTCGGCAAGTATTCTTACTATTCTCTGGTACGTTAAGTCCGGCCATTCTAAGACCCGGTAAGATGTTACCCTGGTGTGACACAGTTCTATGTGCTGGATCAATTAGTAATCCTGACAGTATGTATGAGAAAAATATCTACTTAAAGGAACACTCCAATGTTAAGAACTGATACTCGTTTTTTTAACATTTGGGTTTCTGTTACTCCTTTACATGCCAGGCGACCCCCTATATAAAAATAAAATATTTTTCTACATCGGTGACCCATCTCTCAAAACTGCTCCACACAAAATAATCTCCCTTTCTCTCCAGCCAAAAATAGAGCATGAGTGGAAATTGTCACAAACTCACCAAGCAAATGATAACCACACAAAAGAAAGCGTCTTATAAGGAAGTATTAGATTAATCCAATCCTATGAAAGGTCTTAATTTAATCTGAAAGTGAGTTTAAGTAGAATGAATCAGGAAGCTCAGGCTACGTTTGACAGCATGCCTAGACAAATTCATAAAAGTGCTGATTTCTCTTAAAATAGGCACTGAATTGGGAAAAGGAGGCTTAATCATGCCTAAACCACTACAGCAAGCTTAAGTGTTTTAGGAAACATCACTGTCCCTTTAATGTGTGTATAAGAGTATGGCTAAATGTCCATGTGTGTGTATTTAATTGAAATTCTACCAGGTATTAGGTATTGGCCTAGTTTACTCCATATTTTAATTGAGCTTAAATGAGCACTCACAGCGCTCAAGTGTTATTTTATTCACATAAAAACCTTATTGACATTTGGTCCTAAATTTTGATCTTTCTGAACCACTACAGTTCCTACTAAATTTATTTCAAACTTCCTTAAATGGCTCAAATTTGGTCAAAGGGTCAAATAAAACATTCACAAACACCACTGTTGACAGCAGGTCCACATCCAAAGTCAGTGTCCTCTCCACTTGGGAACTCACAGATACTTATAAAACAGTGTTATCAAGAAACTCATCTCTAAGACCACAAGTTTCCAAGAACTGAACAAACAGTGATGTCTCTGCCTTGATACTTGGCCAACACTCAAAATTCTCATTCTTAACTAAGCATCTTAAACCAGTACTTCTGCATCACTTTCAGACTATCTATAATTTAGAAACGTATGCTGCTTGCATAGAAATAACAGTTTTTGTTTCTCTTTGTTGACTGTTTTTCACGCACTGAAATAAAACTAGTCACCGTTAATATATTAACGTAAAATGTATCTGGCACTGCTAATGATAAAACAAAACAGTATCATATTAATAATTTAGGGTTAAAATGAATAGTTTCCGACCATAATTTTTTATCACTACGCATTACTGTTATTCTTATTAACAAATCATAAAATAAACATCTGGGGAAATGTTTCATCTTTTCAAAGATTATTTAATTTTTTTATTTTAAAAAGTCTACTACCAGGAATAATACAGTGAGATTTATCTTGATTTTAAATATGTCCTGTGGTTCATGCACAACCAAGATCATTGTTAATTCGTCCGGGAAGTATATGATTTGTAATATTATCTAAGGTGAAAAATAAATAAAAAATATCTTTTAATATAAAAGTGCAAGAAAGTGTGTTTTTGACAAGTTAAAATTAGTTATACTTACCGTTTTTTCTTAAGAAAGTAGAAAAAAATGCCGCTCCGACGAACATAACCCAGGAAGCATGTGAGTTGTCTATCCATATATTAAATAGATTAACATGGACTGTAACGGAGTTGACCTTTTTTGTCACTTGACTCAGATCGATACCTGTGTTTACTTATGACAAATTTAGGCCTTTTACATAAACTAAAACCTGTGAAAATAACACCAAGCTCTAGTGAGATTTACATTCCGGACAACCCCAGGAACCTTTGTGTTGTGCCATAAACATATTGTTGCTTTTTTAAGTCTAATTACAATTCGATGTGTTTGGGGTAGGGAGAAATAAAAGTAACTTGTCTGAGGTCATGTGGCACATAGACTAAAAGTCTCAGTAGTTTAAACAATTGCAGGCAGAGTTGTCACTAGGTCAACAGGCATTTGCTCCTATAACAAAATCTACAGGCAAATCTGTTAGGTAATGATGGCATGTAAGTGCACTTCCATAGTTTCAGAGCAAAATCTGAGCTAAGCACAGAGATGCTTGCAACCGTTGGTTTAGAAGGGTGGTGAAGATCTTACCAATGGCTTTTGGTTCTCTCTTCTCTGCATGCTAATGCATTGTCACTAATTAATTTCTTGTGCTACAGAGCTATATTACTGTGAAACGTTCCTGGATGTAGTAAATAGCGGATATCACAATGCTTGCTAACTATACCCTTATTGCATTTCACTGGAAGTTTACTGTGATGGTAGTCACCATCACTGGTAATGGAGACAGACACTATATGTAGGTCCCCAGATTCCTCTTGTGTTTTGGTCACCCTGTGCCCAATATTAGTGCAGGGTATGTTTAAAGTATTGCTTGTATGTGCCTCTCCACCTCCCCCTTATTCCTGTCCCATTGTTTCCCCAGCAGGTCGTTGTCCCTGGGACACTGCCGGACTAGTTTACACTATCTGCTTTGTCAATCTCAATCTCCCATCAGCCCTTGCTATTGTCTGACCCCACCCTTCCTTGTACTATAGTACTCTATACACCCTATTGCATGTAAATTAGGCTGTTGGTGGCTTAAAATATGTGTGCTATGTCTATTAAAGTTGTTGTTTTAACCTTCACCAAGTGTCATCTGGTGTTTGATACATGGTGGAAAAGGCCCTCAGTGATCCCAGTCAAGCCTCAGCAACTGGGTCTGAAGTGCTCCAGGGTCCCTGAAAGCTATGAGGAAGCAGACTTGGCAGAGGTACTCAGTCGGAGTACAGGAGCTCCGTCACTTTTGGTTGGCAGCGGTGGGATGGCTTCCTAGTGATTGGGGGACCTCCAAACTACGACTGGGACCCCTGCATGCTTTCTGGAATTTGCCAAGATGGATAGAGCTAGCACCCGTGCAGGGCCCCCATCTGAGGAGGAGTTCCAGCAGAGGTTACAAGCAGCTTTGTCCCAATATGATGTATTTTTCTTGACAGAAGGTGAACTTGACCGGTGGGAGAAGAGCAGATGGGAACGCTGGAACAATGTCCTTGAGGAGGTTTGTTGTCTCCGGAGAGAACTCCTCCCAACCATTATGCAATGGTTTTGGGATCAAGTTGATTCGTGGATGCAATTCTTGGGAGAGCATCCCCTGGTGTAATGTGTGTTTAAATTAGAGGAGCTGGCTGGATGATTCGTACAGGGCTTTAAGGTGGTATGCAGTTCTGCAGTACCCATTTCAAGCAGATGACCCTCCAGAGGGTGACGGCTATGATGGCCCGGCCTATTTTTGGGAGGCCTTTGAAGATAAAGATGAATTTGGAAGTCCTGAGAAGTTCCGTCTCAATGACATTCGGGAAAATAGGGAACACCAACTGTATCTCTCAGAAGCAACTGACCTGGAACATGATTTGACCCACCTGGCCACCATCGAGTGGGAGCTTGGACTGGAGTACAAGCGATTGTTTGACTCTGTACAGCACCAGGTCCCAGAGACGGAGGATTAAATAGACTTTACATCTGAAGATGTTGGCTAAGTAGATGTGAAGAGAACCGTGTTCTCCACACCTGATTCACAGGGATGCTGAGCAGTTGGCTCAGATCCTCACTCCTGGGGCATAGGGACCCTGTTAATCTTGCTACAACCCCAGTGGCAGCTGGAGTTACGTGGAGTGGAAACAGCCGGTCCCTCTCAACGGCAGCCAGAGTTATTGGGAGTGGTGACAGCTAGTCTCACTCCACAGCAGCAGTGTGAGTTATTGGGAGTGGAGACAGTTGGTCTCACTCTCCAGCGGCAGTGTGCATTACAGGTAGAGGAGACAGTCTGTCTTTCTCCCCAGCGGCAAAGTGCAACCCCAGCAAAAGAACTGGCATCAGGACAGAGGACATCTGGCTCTGCCCCCAACTTGCAGCAACACCGGGGCTTGAGAGCAGGGAGTACAGCCTTCTACTGATGTTGGAGCATGAGAAGAACACCACTCCTCCAGCGGAAGAGCTGGCATCCTGGCAGAGCACTGCTGTTCTCTGCCCACAAACACCTGAGGATTTTGGCCCGGGAGGTGTGGATGGGACAGTGATCTCCATACCTAGATCACAGGGATGTGTAACAGTTGGCCCAGATCCCCAACCGCGTGTCAGAGGGGCCCCAGCTACTCTGCCTTCTTTTCAGCTACTGAGAGGACTCCAGGGCAGTGGACACTTGCTTTGACAAGATATATGCTTTGGGAGAGGCAGAGGTCAGCTGGGTGAGTGCTGCTCTTGCATGGGCAATTTGTTTGGGGTACAGATTTGATTATGGCGTTGGTGGGCTGGATGTACTGACTAACCTGTAAGTCAACCAGTCTCAGGTCTCCTCCTGTATTGGTCTTCTTCTGAAGGGAGAGAAATGTGGTGGGAACTATCCTGGGCTGGAGACACAGGATTCCAGATTTGATGTTGGGGTGTGTGGGTGTCATGGTGGGCCCTTGAGAGTGCGGTCATATGGGGATAGGTTTGAGTTTGGGAAGGGGGCCATGGCAGATTTACTGGGAACTCCCTTTCTCCACTTCAAAGTGCTTATTAGGGGCACAAGGTAACCGGGAAGCCCAGTCTGGCCTGCCCATATCAGACTTCCACAGACTGATCGGCTATGAGCTCTCTTATGTGGAACTTTGTCGAGTAGGCTCCCAGGATGGATTGACCCTTTGGGACTGGTTACCCGACTAACTCAGGCACAGACCGATTGGAGGTCTGGTTCCTGGTTAGTCTACCTTTGGGGGGGAAGAAATGTGACAGTAGTCGCATTCACTGGGGATGGAGGACAGACACTATATGTAGGTCCCCAGATTCTTTTTGTGTTTTGGTCACCCTGTGCCCAGTATTACTGCAGGGTATGTTTAATGTATTGCTTGTCTGTGCCTCTACCCCTCCCCCTTTTTCCTGTCCTATTGTTTCCCCAGCAGGGCGTTGTCCCAGGGACACTGCCAGACCAGTTTATACTAGCTGCCCTGTCCCTCTACAATCTCCCAACAGCCCTTGCTATTGTCTGACTCCACCCTTCCTTGTACTATAGTACTATATGCACCCTACTGTATGTAAATTAGGCTGTTGGGTGCTTGAAATATGTGTACTATGTTTAGTAAAGTGAGTTGTTTTAACCTTCACCAAGTATCGTCTGGCGTTTGGTACAGGGTGGAAAAGGCCCTCAGTGATCCCAGTCAAGCCTCGGCGACTGGGTCTGAAGTGCTCCAGGTTCCCTGATAGCTACGAGGAAGCAGAATTGGCAAAGGTCAGAATACAGGAGCTACTTCACAAGTACTGTTTAGTACTCTTTTTAATGATTCATGGATTCATGGTGAGATAAAACAACATAGCAATGCAGCTGCAATACCAGCTAGATTAACAATGACACTCACTCTCGGATATCTGTTCTGGCTGCCTGGGTTGATTACTTTATAATGATCACATGTCCCTCTGTGACTGGAATAGTCCATGATTTTTAATGTGCCTGGTGTAATGAAAATGTTTCTCATGGAAGTCTAGGTATTTTTAAAGTAACGGTAAATGGGTAAAGAAATAAATAGGAAAGAAAAGTCTTATTGATTGGAGAAAAAAAAATGGCTCTAAGTCTGGAGAGGAAAAATTACTTGTAGTCTTATAGTCTTATTGGATGGACAGAAACAAGGACACCTATTCTTATAGGTTGGACAGGAAATGGCTCCCATCAAAGGACACTACTTTTTCTTAGTAACAGAAAGAAAACTAAAAGGTTTTTAAAAAAATATATATAAAACATAGGGGAAAGAGAGGGACAAAAAAAGATTAAATAAAAATAAAATAAAAACACTGCAAAGTGACAGTGTGGCTTTAAGTTTTACATTAAAACATGCCCTGGTAGCTACGATTCTGTCAGTCCCAACTAGGATGTTGCACTTTCTCTCTAGCGTAATTAAAATATCCATTAATGGCAGAAAGGAAATGTTGTATTTCTCAAGATCAGGGCTAGGCAACATTCGGCACATCAGATGGACTACATATCCCACAATGCACTTACAGTCAAAATGCTGGCAAAGCATCAGGATATATAGTCCTCAACATCTGGAGTGCTGAAGGTTTCTTACCCCCTGATCTAGATAATGTCAAAAACTAGTGTCTACATGGCCAGAAGCACTACCTGGTCTGTCACTTCCCAGGTTTTGCATTCACTTACCTCTATCATCCTGCTCCTCCTGGTAAAGTTCATTGAAAGGAACACATCAGTAAATATACAAGCAGACAATGGAGACTGCTTTTTATCCAGAGATCGTATTAATGTGCATTATTCTGCTGAGCACTCTGTGAATGCTAACTCAATTCTCTAACTTCATATCATACATTATTAATGCCATACTTTAGTATATCATTTAGAATCCTTTGCTGTAGTGTAATTGTGTTTTTTGAACCATTTTTTTTAAAACTATGTTGTGAATTATTTTACTAATCAAGCTTAAATTGTATATAGATGCTGAACATGGATATAGGAAACTATTCAATAAAAATAAAACCATGCAACGTTATAGTAACATTTCCCCTTTGATTACATTTGGAAGCACGATTTATGTTTTTAACAAATTGATGGCATTACCAAATTGTTAATTATCACACAAACATTTGTGCTGCAGAGAAATTAAAGATGCCTCGTGTTATAAACATCTGCAGCAATTTTTGCCAATCTTTTCTTTGTTTTATATGCTCTATATTTATGAAGGATTAGTTAATAACCTTTTGTGTTGAATCATAGCCAGAAAACGCTAGATATGCGTCATACTTCAGAAACATATGGGGTGCGAAAGTTAGCCATCACTACCACAGAGTAGTTTCTGTTTTGTTTAAAGTGAAAAGGTTACCTCAAGCATCATAGCCACTACATCCCACTGTAGTGGTTATGATGCCATGAGAACCGTGACCAGGTTTCCTGGTAATGGGGTAAACTGTTTAGCAATGGTTTGCTCCCTGGGTCCCCGCTAGGCTCCAATGATCACTGCTGGTCCAGTGACATGCTTCTGGCTTCTGCAGACGTTGAGGGTCAACGAACATTGCACAGAATTGTCATTAGCCAGCCTTGGCTGGCCTATGACACCTTTATGACGCAGCAGCGGGCGTTAATCACTGTATGTTCAGCGCTTCCAAGCTAAATGCTGCACATACAGACTCCAGAAACCATGACCACTGCAAATCAATTAAGTGGTCATGGTCCTTGTGCAGTAACTCTTTGAGCATTACAAATTAAATAATAAGAGTCACTGAAAATCAAACAATAAGGGTATCAGTACTTGTTACTTCACCCAAATATACAATACATCAGATGGAGCAGTCCAAGACCAATTGCCCTCCAAATCATAAAGATGAATGGTGCAACATTTCCACTATCCACAGTGGTTCTGGTAATATTTCGACCTACAAAAGGTCAAGATGTACAGGGTTAATCACTAAATCTACAGTAGAAAAATGATTCAAATCAGCTTATTATTATTTTTTTGCTCAGCTACTTTGCTCTGAAAGTTATCAATCCCTGGTCAAACCACGGTTTGGCAAATAAGCCTGGGTAAGTCACTTTCAGAATTCCACTGAATGTAAAAGCATATTTATATTTTGGGAATGCAGTGGGTTAATCATTTATATACAGCTACTTTTTTCCCAAATTGCGAAGAACTGAAAATATTGTCATTTGGTACAATAAAATACAATGTTGCTCTCCTCTATCTGAAGCTTCCTGCAGGTGAAAACACCCCCTAACTCTGAGTATGTACCTTCCTCACTAATATCTCCTAATCATAACATCCAGCAGGCAGGACTCAGAGCTGGTAATTACCATTCCAATCAGCGGCCCCTCTATCATTAATGTATCCAGCTGGGAAAATATACACATCACTTAGAATCCAGCACTCTCTTCCCTCGCTTGCTCATGCCCTCCACTAAGCTAAGAGAGGAGAGAGAGGACAAGGGGGTGTGAGGGTAGAACCGCATTATGAATGGTAGAAACAGAACATCTGTATATTTTTGCATCCCAACTGTGGAGAAAGCAGTATAAATGGCTATATGTTCGTGGGTAACGTGATTTTTTTTTTTTATTCTACAGCAATCACTACTAAGTTACTTCTTAAAATCATCCTACAAAATGATTACCTGAATAATTATATATGGCACAAAACGCAGGTGCTGTGCTTTTCAGATAAGAAAAAAAACCTCCTAGGGGTACAGCTTGGGTCAGGTAATAGGGATATACACACAGGGAGGAACCCATCTGCACACAGATATTTTACAAAGGGTCAGGCATAATTATTTTAAAAGCATGTCTAAAATAAATGTACTAGAACTTCCTCCATTTATTCCATTGCACGGTTTGACCCCCCTCGCGTGCAAAATACAGAATAAGCACACTGGGGCGGGAAACATACAAAAATTATCCATTCATTCAACTTACTTTTATGCTATTTTATGTGAAATGCCCCCAATATGCACTTTACAAAGCAATATCCCATTTTAAAAATTAGAGATGTGCATAAGAGAAAATTTTGTCTATTTTCGTTTCCATTCACTAATTTTTTTAAAGGACCACTATAGGTACCCAGACCACTTCAGCTCAATGAAGTGGTCTGGGTGCCAGGTCCCCCTAGTTTTAATCCTGCAGCTGTAAACATAGCAGTTTCAGAGTGAAAAGGTTATATCAAGCATCTCTTGTCGCACATGCGCATTGGGCGCTGACGTCGGCAGAAGGAGAAGAGGTCACCAGCGCCGAGGGAGCCCGGCACTAGAGAAAGCTAAGTGGCTAAAAGGGTTTTAACCCTTCAGCCCAATGGGAAGGGAGCCATGAGGGTGGGGGGGACCTAAGGACTACACAGTGCCAGGAAAACAAGTTTGTTTTCCTGGCACTATAGTGGTCCTTTAATTTTGGTTTGTCTGAAATTCTGAAATTATTGGTTCAGAACTAAACTAAATTCAGATGCCTTTATTTTATAGAATAATAAATTAGGCCACTGTTTCACTGATAGCTTCTTATTTAGTTACCCTTGAAAATGTTAATCCCACATTAGGGTACCAACCCAAATTATGAATCTGTCTACTAAACACAGCTGAAAAAACTAAATTGCTTTTTTTTCTCAGTTTTGATATTTCAGCTATTTAGTAGATAATTCCCTAGTTTGCAGTCCTTTAAAAATTTTACAGCAAATTTCCTACTTTAATTGTGTTTTGAATTTGCATTCAGTAGTTAGCAGAATTGGGGCATACAAAGTCACACGTACTGCACAGAACCTTTGCCATAAAAAAAACAACACATTTTACGAGCAGTTAAGGGTTAAAAAAGGTCTTTATCATGCTTCATAATGAATATGTCTGACTAATAACATTGTGACGAGGCTCTGATTAGCCACTGAAAGGCTGCAGGGATATTAAGGATGAGTTGGGTTGGCAGGTAAGCTGCAAGAGGCGGATGGTCTTTGTGAGGCGGGAGTAAACGCTGTTATTTTCTCTAATTGTTGTTTTTGCAGAAAGGTAATTAAAATCCCTTTTATTTCACACGTCAAGGACCACAGCAGAGGAGGAGAATGAGGCACAGCTGGTCACAATGTGCTGCCCGGCGGGGGAGCCTGGCACACACAGTGCCAGCCAATGCCCAACGCCCCCAGTTTCATTCCTTTTATTACAGACAGTCATTTTGTTTCCGCTGCTAATCAGTGTTGTGCGAAAAACTTAATGGAACCAAACGTGCAATGATTAATGCAACCTTATCTAAACAATAGTGATTGAAAACAAATGCTTCCTGTTTCTTAGTACCTATTCTTTTCAAAAGATCTTTACTTATTACCCAAGATTTTCGCTTGATCCTTAAAAATAGTGATAGGATGTAAAGGCTTACAGGGTTATTCACTAAACACCAGAATTTGTCTGGATGAACAAAATCCGGTTGAAAATAGTTGGATTCTTTCCAGAATGGCAATTTTCATATTTATTAAAGCCAATTCTGGTCGGAATGCATTTGGTCCAATGCATTTGGCAATAGGATTCAGAAGATGCACAAAGCACTAATATGAAATGGATACTATAGTGCTAGAAATACAAATCTGCATAATCTATTAATAAACCCTTACTGTACTTAACCGATTCCAGCGCCAGTCTCCATCGGCGCTCTGCCTCCTCCGATGTCACCAGTGAGGGGGTTTATGTGCATGCACCATGAGCACATTAGGCCCTCCCCATAGGAAAGCTTTTCCTAAGGGGATTAAACCAACGCTGGATGTCCTCATGAAGAGCATGAGGACGTCCAGCGTTAGTTATACAAGCTGGAAGTGCCTCTAGTGGCTGTATGTTTGACAGCCCCTAGAGGCAGTCTTAACCTTGCAATGTAATTATTGCAGGGTTAAGGAGACAGTGGTACTGCTCCCAGACCACTTCAATGAGCTGAAGTGGCGTGGTTGCCTATAGAGTAACTAACAAAATTCGGAACTGAATGCATCTGGCAAGATGCTAATTAGTAAATGATTGTTCACTTTACAAAACGTTAATAAATAAAAGCCTATGGGGATCAATAAGTCCCCCATATTACTATCAGGGAGGTTTTAAACTCCCCTAAGACTGCACCTGCCATGTGCCATTTGGGGACATATATACCAATTGCTATTTGGGGACATATCTAATAAATATTCAAAACTAATAGGGGTGGTGGAATAAAGATGGGGCTACTACTAGCAGATGGGGCTACTTATTAAAAGGGGGGATCTAATGTCTCCACCACCACCCATAAGCCAGAGGTGGGGGCTTTGTTATAATATATGGGGAGGACCTAATGTCCCTACCCCAGGCACCACCCATTAGCTTGTGGAAAAAAAGAAATGTGATAGCAAAAAAACGTCCAGAAAAAAATAAATTAATCTCCCCCTCTACGGGTCACCATTCGAACTGCTTCAAAGTGGTTTAAGACGTTATAAAGGTTTTCTCACATTTTGAATTCTCATTAGAGTGCCTTGGCTGGAAATTCAAGAGAAGTGAGACTTACCTGTCAGAGAGCTATGGTTGGTTGGCTTGCAAGTCAAGCAATCAGAGTGCATCAATGAGAATTTAAAGTGTGGGAAAGCATTATAAAGTTGGAGCGGAGCCCACACAATTTAAAGGTAGATTTTTTTTTCTTTTACAGTTTTGAATAACTGGTTAACTATTTTAACCTAAATTTTGCTACATTTTGGATTTCAATCTGCAGCTGTTCAAACTTTAGTGAATAACCCTGTCTGTCTGGTGAGAAAAAACCCACAAATTTGTTTGCATTACATAATTAATTTAAAGGGGCGGTTCAACTAAATCTATTATTTGAACCACATTTATATATAACCTGTCCCACACCACTTTGTTTTTGGTCTGATACTTTTACTGTATTTTTCTAAATTTTCCACAATTTATTTTAATTTATTAATGTGCTTTTCAATAAATGTATGGTACTCGTGTGAGCACAGATTAATGCATACTTTTATATAAATAGTGTTTGCATTCATTAATCTCATGCTTGGCATGTTCATTGCTAGCAGCTTTGCCATTTCTCTTTTAGTTGCTGCAATATGTTTTTTATATTAATGGTATTCATGCTAACATATCTCCCAATATGTATATACAGCAGTGACAGGTAGCTCTTAAACACGTATCTCTCTGTTTATTTATAAACATGTCCCATGGGCGACCAAAGCATCATGGGAGACGTGTAGCTGATACACAGTATAGTTGTTTCAGCTGAGGAGCCACAATTTGCACCTCTCTGATGTCGAAACTCCTAACTGGCTATTTTTTGTTAATAACTGTGCTACAATAGCCAAACCCAACGTATTATAATGTGCTGATGGTATGACTGTATAGCTCAGTGATGTCTACCTAGCTACAGATGTTTGTGAATATTTCCTATGTTCAGTAACAAAGGGAATATAGTTGCAGTGCCAATGGTAGCCATCAGCAATATGTTGTATCCCTAGGAACTGGACTGTTACAATGTCACACAGAAAAATGATACCTTATTGGTATGCATCAGAGAAAGATAGCACGCGTACATAATTCTTACAATGTTTTTTTGTTTATCTTTTTAGTTTCCTTATTGTTATACACTGATAAGTAACAGGTTAGCTGTACTGATATTATGCACTAATATTAAAGGATCGCTCAGCCCATTGTAGTGGTTATGGTGCTAGGCGGTCACGGGTGACATCCCATCAGGAATGTTGATTTTGTTAAAATGCGAATGTCATTAATTGTCTGAGGTGCTAACTTTGAAGTGGAGCTTCTGCATTAAAACATTGGAGAGTGAACTGCTAGGCTGTGGGCGCTTGGGAGACCCTCGATTTGTGTAAAACCAAAATTAGTTTGACACAGAATGAGGGAACAGTGCAGTCTCCTAGCACCATAACCAAACTAATTTATAAAGTTTAACATTGTTATCATAGCACACACCAACTTTGTTTCATGTCTTCATGTATTACATTATTTTTTGCAAATTGCCATCGGACACCAGCACGCACAGTATGCTGGCACTAGACAGGCTATGGAACCTCTTAGGTCATCCTCCCTGACAGAGATGGAAGGGAGATAACTTCTAGTTTTTGCTTTTATTTATTTTTTAACCTGGGGGAGACAGACCACCTCAGAAAGGGTTACCAGAGTTTTATGAAGACATTGTTTTTTGGTTGGAGTAACCCTTAAATATTGGAAGCATATAAACCATTGTAAAAGGCCTAACTTGAGGACTCTTGTGTTCATTATCTATGACATAGCTCATATTTCTTAAGAAACAGGTTTTATCTGAAATTTGAAACTGTGCATTTAATAGGCACAGCTATTTTTAGCTCACATACTTTACAGCTAGGCTTAGCCTTGTTTAATTCTTCACAGAAATAATGGGTTCTATGTGACAAAGTAATGCAATGGTTTTTTTAAGCACAATGCATTGCAAAATAATTTTGTTACATATTAAAGGTAGTTTTATTTATATTGTGTGGTTCTACATGATCAGCAAGCACATCTGCGTGTTCTACGACTTGCTAGGTCACCTACACAATGCATTAACTATGTTCGAAGTAACTGCACATGTTTAAGTCAAGAGTTTGGGGGTTTTTTTGCTTCTTTTTTTCTTAATAATATCCCAATTTTGTGAATTTGCCAAACAGCCCAACATACAACTTAATTCTAAAAATTGCATTAGGCTAATTCCATAGCACGTCACATGGAAATGTCACACAAGGGACAGAGTCATCATAATTGAAATCATTTATTTTTTTCTTAACCGATACATTTCCTAGCAATGATGAGCATGCTGCTCACTGGCCTATGTGACTACCAAAGACAAATGTCAAGATAAACATGTGCAATACTTCCTCTTCTACGTTGGTGGTTTCCTGGTGAGTGAACAAATGGGCATGTCTGGAGTCACATAGCTGTAATATTGGTTCTAAGCACCAGTAAGTGATTCATGAATATGACAATATGTGAATTTAAACCAATGGTTGTAAGTCTCAAAGCCCCATATTTATATTTTTTATGACCAAGCTAGAGATATGACATAGACTGGAAACACTGAAAATACGAATTTTTCAGTGGCAAACCATCCATGCCATGTCTGCAGATGTGGAAGATGCTGTAAAGTCTATTTAAATTCAGAAGTCCCAACTGCACATCATTCTTGTCGAATATGAATCCCTCCCTGCACTCTCCCCTTTTTCGCCCTTGTGCATGGGCTTCATGATCAGACTCCCCAACATGTCGTTTGGACCTGTGCCCTCCACCACCTGCGATTCACAACAATTCATCACAAGTCAACTTCTGGACTTTATCTAGATGCTGTAAGACATCACCACTATTAATGTAATGAAATAGATTTCAAGGCATGGAATTGGTGGGAGTTTTCTGGATGGCGTTCAGAAACACAAAAAAATCTCCCCTCTGCTGTTCCCAAAGGCTTTTTTGCCAATCAATGTGTATTAATACTGGATGTCCTAACATATTGATATTATAAGCCCCATGAGGCTGCAATGCTGATGGCTTTTCATTCATAATATTGCTATGGTATTGAAATTCTGACTGCTTAGAGGCTGTGGTGAGGATCAATAAGGATCTATACATTAGGTTATTTGTTAAATTCAATTTCATGAAATGATGCCTTCGGAAATGCAAGCTGTGCTCATTAACTTGTTCAGTGCCAGTAAACCTGACAACGATGGATTTCAAATCTGCAGGTAGCAAAATCATTTACGGAAAGAGTCATTCCCCTTACATAACGATTTACCAATGACATAGGATATTAATCTAGAAATTATCATTGAGAGAAATGTATCCATCACTCTTGCAATTTATCATTGTATTATCACTTGCAGCTTGCATTCAAATCATATTTTATTGGAACCCAGTTATAAATACACGGTATGTGAAATTAGATTGACATTACCCTGGCAATAACCTGGCAAGGAGGGGGAGGGTTGGGTTCTGTTTTTTGTTGTGTTTTTTTTTTTATTATAAATTTATAAAAATGTCACTGTGAAGTTTGGACTTTAAGGGATTTTCTTACAGTGCTTGAAACACAGCAACATGTCATGTACCCAACATTTCAATACTGTTTATTGAAATCAGCCTTGACAGGGGCAACAGCAACAGTTGCTCATCTTCGTATAAGACAGCCACTCCATGTACGAGAATCTATTACTCTCACGGTACAGCCTTTAACAGTTCACTATCGCTAGCCAGCTCCACATGCAAAACAGTCCAGTATGGTACTAGTTCAAAAGATTAAGGTTATATTAAAAACACTGTGTTTCACTAACAAAAAAACACTTATAATTACAATCAAGAACAAATTGATCTATCTTTATTTGTTAATTCTGGATGCCAGATAATTATTTTTCTAAATATATATAACAGTATTATAAAACCACATAGCCTATGATGCTACAGAAAAACCCTTGTTGGAAACATATGGATTATGATCTGAAAGGTGGGCAGCTTCCTGATATATAAATCTTTCCTAATGTACTCCGGGGGAAAGCCAGTCCCCAGAGAAATCTTATATATTAGGTCATACTCCACCGTCTCTAATCCTAGTTCCAAACACCAAAGGGCCTCTTCTCTAATATGAGTATTCACTTTATAATATTGGTATTGGCTATATACACTGATTTCACCAGTAGTATAATCTAGGCATGTTTAATCCTAAAGTGATTTGCTGTGTAATGTTTCTCTACGCATCCTCCTTCAAATCCAGCAAAACTAATGTATATATTGTGTGTGAGTACAGGATATTCCTATGCTGCAGCAAGCTGCATTGAGATGCTCTGCCCATCTCTCGTTAGTTAATTACCATTAATGGAAAGGAAGGGAGCTCTGGCAGGCTGCCACAAAAATCAGATGCACTTTGGGAAAAGTTTAATAAATTTCATGTAAGTATCAATTTCATTGCTTGCTGTCAGGGGAGGAGTATAGCTATGTGGATGTTGTTTGAAGGGCAAATGCAAAAGAAGGGAGGAAATTGCACACTTAGAAAAGGAGCCTGTGCCAAGCTTATGCTGGGGTGAATCGAAAGGGACCTTATGCTGGCTATCTATGCCTTCAGAGACGGAGACAAAGAACCTATTCTGCCGACTTAACACAGGACACCAAAATGGGACACAAAACAATCTGAAAAAAATATACATTTTGTCCTGAATATTCAGGCCTTGATTTTGCAGTTACAAAACATAAAGACATGGTAAAACCAGATGATACATCTCCTATTCAAATATATCAAAGTAATTATGAGAAACGGTTAGCTCCTATATATCTCAGGTGGCCACATGGGGAGACTGAAAGCAATACTTGTCTATATGTAAATGTTTGTCAACAAAGCTACCAAGTCTTTGGGCTCTGGGGGGATTGCAAGGTACCCTCATACAGTGTGATGTGATCTACAAGTAATATAGGAGAGAGAATTTTAGTTTGCATTTCAGATTTGAATTGGTAGAATATATTTTGTAATCAAATATTTTATATCCATACTTTATGTACACATTTTGACATCCCAATGTATATTTCCCTTTGATTCTGCATTCTAGGGATAGCTGTATCTGTAGCTGGTGACTCAGCAGTTGTTTAATTAACATAGAAACCGTTATTTGCTAGTGACACAATTTGTTCTAGAATTGGGACTGGGACTGTTAATGTCTTACTAGATACTATTCATGTTCACAAATGACTCTGCTCTTCTCCAATGTGTGTTTCAAAATTTCACACACATGGCTATCACCCACTAATCATGCCCTGAATTAATTGTATACATTTTTATTGAGTAGGCGAATCAGATTTTACTCTTACTACACACGCTCTTTCATAAATAAAGCAGATGAAGAGGTTATTCTCCTTTACCAATGCAAACATGTTTCTTGTTGTCAGCTGTGCGTGTGTGATTTATCTATTATTTTCCAACCGATGACACTTTACTTGAGGTTTTACTCTGAATCAGATCTAGACCTAGCCTGCTTGACTCTCTATTATGACCTCAATCTGCCAGCCCTGAATTACAGCATGTTGCTAACTGTTTTATAGATTCAAGATGCAGAACCCAAGTCACGTTTCAGTCCTTTCCTTAGCATTGCCCTGTGGGGACACTTCTTCAATTGGTACTAGCAATGGTACACTGATGCTGCTAATGCAGGGCAGTTTACTAGATGTAAAAAAAAAACTAAACAATAATGACATTTCTCTGCCACCCATTGTAGGCCAAATGAAATAATGATGAAGGAGTATTGATTACACATCCCCCCTCACTGACCCTTGTGCAGTTTCCCATTAGAATTCAGGGAGTGTAGGGGAATCCTCTGAACATCTGTTTGTTTCCTTTAACGTATTTCCTTTGGAAAGCAGTAAGTAATATATAAATAGTGATTAGACCAACAGCCTGCTTACAATCAGCAGGTAGCAGGTTCCTGTGAATGTAAAACTGACCCCATTACAAGAACATTTTATAATGTAATAGTCATCTGATTGGGTCACGGGATAGGTATGGCATATTAATCTTTGACAACACAATAAAAAATGGGTTTTTTTTCCGTGTGTATTATTTATTTTGTGCCAGATTTGGAACCAAAGTCAAAGCACATTTTCATTGCAGACTCATGGGCAGCCACTAAGAAAAAGGCATAGGGATTTTGTATATGGTTCATCATTTCTTGCACCTGCGTTATTTACTAAAGATTGTATTGTCAGGAAACGAAAGTGAATTTCAAATGTTAGGCTAGAAGAGCTGAATTGGACAATTCTCCATGTCAGCTATGTATTCAGTTCGACTGTTTTAATCTAAAGTTTTAAATTCCCTTCCAGTTCACTTTGAATCCCCAACAATTCACACGCTAGGTTAGTGAATAACCCTGAATATTTTCCACGACAAATCTAATTCATACATAAGAAGTGAAACAGATTCACAGATTATTTGTAAATCAAAATGTTCTTTCATAGATTAGTAAGATAAAAGATAATTTAATAGTGATGAGAATTCTGATGGTCTCCGTATTTCCTGCACACCTGCTCTGTCCATTTGTATTTCCTCAGCTCAAAACGAAACACATAACAGTACAAGTACAATGCTTTCTATACAAACTGTGTACATTAATAGTCTACATCAAGCTGATATCCTGTAAAGGTCACAATAAACTGTTTGAGACAGACTATGGGAATTCAGTTGACATGGACATACGTGATATGTGAGAGTGACTGCTTGAAGTGGCGCTGTCACGTCTCTGGAAGTGACAGTGCCATGTTTACATGTGGGCTTTTCTGAAGTAGTGATTAATTTAAAAAGGCGTTTATGTAATTTGCATGCCAATCCTTGCATGCCTGGCAGGGCATACAAATTAAAAAATAACTAGTAAACATTTTAATTTTTTTCTTTAAATAGCACAACCTACCTGTGACAGTTTCACTTTACTGAGCAATTGCTTGTATGAAATTTTACCTGAAATTTGGTGCAGATGCCCATTCGAGAGCAAGGCAAGCCAGACCCACAGCAGCGTATACCAGCAGGAAGAAAATGGTCACAATTGCAGCAATGGTGTTGAGTTTCCCTGCAAACAGCACCAGCTAAAAAAAAAGATAGTTAAATCTGATTAGTATTGGCTACAAGAAAGCACATCAGAGAGAGCTATGTCTTCCATTTTGAAAAAAACAATATATATAAAAAAGCATTGAATTTCAGGCCAAGGAATGCAAAGTGTCTCATACTTGGTGTCAATTCAAGTCCTGAATCTGCAATATCTATTAAAAAAAAAGGAAAATTGAATTTAAATTGTTCTGTTAATCATCCACAGCTTGATACAATGTTAATAACAGCCATGAATGGAAGTAGGAACCAATCTGGGTAGGAATTCATTCACTTCTCGTACCGTACTGCGGGGAGGGTATCCATTTTACTGAGATTATCCTAATCTATTTGCTCACTCTCAGGGTGAGCTCATTATTGCAAACTTTAATTTCTGAGCGTGTTCCATGAATTACAAAATGTTTCCTGTTTAGGACCGTGGTAGAAAGATGGCTGCTTCTTGTGCCAGACACTGCCACAACTTGTCAGTAAACCAAAAAAATAAATAAAAAATTGGAGGTTGGTGATAAAACTAAAACTTTGTGTCAGTTTCAGAAATGGTAGCAAAATGATGAGTGGATTTAAGGTGCAATGTGAATATTAGGCCAATGGTTGTCAAATCCATCCTCACGGAAAACCAAAATTTTGGGGGGCAACGCCCCACTAGTTTTTATGTAGGAACAAATTATTTGCAAATGTTTAGAAACACTAAGATTCTATTTCTGGGGGTAGGGAGGTAAGCACATATATATATATATATATATATATATATATATATATATATATATATATATATATATATATATATATATATATATATATATATATATATATATTAGATTAAAAAGTAGATTAACAGACTCAAAAAATTTCAAAATAATAATAATAAACAAATATTAGTGTCTCTTTAATTCTGTCATAGATTTCAGCTCTACAGGGCCCCTCTCCCCTCACTGGTGGCTGTTTGGAGAAGTTTTCTTGAGAGCAATTAGGCAAGTCAAAAACTGGGACAGATTTGAAATCTGCCCTGTTTCATCAGAATTTGCACATGCCTAGTTTCCCCTAAGAAGGAATTTCATGGGCCTTCCATTAAGTTGCCAATCCCACAGTAAAGCCAGCTGACCAGGAGTGGAGGAATGCTATTGGACTCTCTATTCAGGGGCAATCATTGGCTCATAGCACCAATGGTGGGGTTACAGTGTCCACAGGGGAGAGAAGAAAGAGGCCCTATTGGAAGGGACAGAGAGAGAGGACAACAGCAGCAGAGGTCTGATTAAGCAAGGCAATTTACCATATTTCTGACCGCTGCCTGTCACTAACAGATTATTAGCTCCAACTACATATTACATTGTGTAGCTCAGTTGACCAGCACCCACTGTCTTCTTTAAAGTGCTCAATCACTGTGTAGCTAAGGGCTATGACTGTGTACTGATCTGATTTCTGCTTGTCCTTCTTTCCTTCACAACCTGTTCCACAATCACTGCACTACATGAACTCTTTTAACTTTTTGGGAATTCCAGTTCAGGTGTTTCTAGCTGACAATTGAATTATATCTCTGCAAACCCGTATTGTGCCCATAAAGCAATGCTTAGAGAATACGCTCAACAATGCTGTAGAAATTTAAGCAAGCATCATGCTGTATGGGTTCCTGGTTTGGTGAGATCTCAGTACTCAAGGTACTCCAATACAATACAATACAATACCTTCAAAATACAAAATATGTTTTTTTATTATTTTATTGAGGGAAGAGGGGGGAGGGACACATATTAATGTGTTATCTATACAAAGCATTACAAAAGAATGAGTTAAAGGGACACAACAACTTTAGCTTAATGAAGTTGTTTTGGTGTATAGATCATGCCCTGACAGTTTCACTGCTTAATTATCTGCCATTTACAAGTTAACTCAATGTGCTTATACAGCTCTAACCACACCTCCATGAATGTGACTTTTACAGCCTTCCTAAACAATTCCTGTAAAGAAGAGGTTTAGAATTACTTTATTGCACATTTTGTTTAATTTAGAATTTATTACCTTCTATTCTGTTAATATCCTGCTATAGTTGCAGTAGCCTTCTGTGTGTGATTAACCCCTTAAGGACCAAACCTCTGGAATAAAAGGGAATTATGACATGTCACACATGTCATGTGTACTTAAGTGGTTAAAGGAACACTCCAGACCCCTCATACAGTTTAGCTTGCTGGAATGCATTAGGAGTGAAGAGTTGGAAATATGGTTCCAAAGGAATCCCCTCTACAGTTAATATAGATTTTCTTCTACATACTGCATGCATCATGTGAAGGCTAAAAGCACTGTGAAATCTTAAGTCATGGCACCAATTGATAAATGCCACGACCCTAGACATTTTATTTAAAGAAACACTTTGGGCCCCATAACCACTTAATAAAAATTAAATGGTTATGGTGCCAGGAGGTCCCTGGCCCTGCTTACCTTTTGGGGCTAACCCATTCCCAAACGTTTTAACCCCCAAAGTCTTCTCTCCAGCTCCGTCTAGCTCTGCCCCTGTCCTTCTGTTTCTCTCAGATTCCTCAAGCAGAAAACATCAGACTGCCCCAGACAATGGTTTCACTGATTTGCTGAAATTGTCAGATAGCACCAGGGCCAGATTAAGAGCCCAGTGGACCTGGTGCTGACAATTATGATGGGGTCTAATTACAGAATCTTATTGACCAAAAACACTAAGACAGTCATACCTCTCAAGCGTCATGTATCTGATGGAGTTGGTGTTAGAGGGGAACTCAAAGGATGCAGCTATAAGAAAACACATACTCTATGCTAATCTCTTCATCTAATTAATGCTTTCATCTTTCTAGTAAATCCATACCCTCTAACAGCAGTGTCCAGCGAAGCAGGAAGTTAATGGGTGGGGTAAAAGGGTGGGCCACTGACGCGAATCACGTGACCAGAACTGCCAAAAGGGGTTAGCATGCTCAAAAAGGGCACATGTCTGTCCAAAGAATTGGAAGGCCAGCCTGGCATCAGTGTCCCTATGTATCACAGTGTCAGTGTAACCATGTCGCCCAGTCCCCTAGTCTCCCAGTGTCTGTGTCCCCATTTCTCCCAGTGTCCCCATGTCTCAGTGTGTCTCGTGTCACTAGGATGGGGGAGACATGGGGACACTGAGAGACCCGGGGACACTGGGAGACATGGGGGCACTTGTGGATACAGACATGGGGACATTGGGAGACACTGGGAGACATGGGGACACTGAGATATTTGGGGACACTGGGAGAAATGGGGTCACAGACACTAGGGACACAGAGACATGGGAACACAGAAATTTGGGGAAACTAAGACACTAGGGACACTGAGAGACATGAGAACACAGACACTGGGAGACTAGGGGAGATTGTGAGACATAGGGACACAGACACTAGGGACATTGGTTGGGAGGCATGTGGACACAGACACTTGGGGACACTGGAAGAAATGGGACACTTGTGGACATAGACATGGGGACACTGGGCGACATGTGGACACTGAGACATTTGGGGACACCAGGGACACAGAGACATGGGGACACAGACACTAGGGACACTGGCTGGGAGACATAGGGACACAGACAGTGGCTGGGAGACATGTGGACACTAGGAGATATGGGGACACAGACATTTGGGGACACTGGGAGACATGGTGACACTGAGAGACATGGGGACACAGGGAGACTAGGGGACACTGGGAGCCATGGGGACACTGAGACACTAGGGACACTGACTGGGAGACATGGGGACACTGGGAGACATGGAGACACTGTGTCCCTAGTGTCTCTGTGTCCCAATGTGTCTCCCTAGGTCTCACAGTGTCCCTATGTGTCTCAGCGTTCCCATGTCTCAGAGTGTCCCCATGTTTCCCATGTGTCTCAGTGTCCCCAAGTGTCTCAGTGTCCCCACGTCTCACAGTGTCCCCTAGTGTCTCAGTGTCCCCATGTCTCCCTGCTGCCTTTCCCCCCTATCATCCACATACCTGAGCTGTAGTCTGTCTCTGGAGGCTGGGAGCTGCTGCCTGGACTCTGTGCTGTTTAGCTGCTCCCATGCGGATCAGTGAGTAGAGAGCTGCAGGGAGATGCTGTAATTTCCTATCCCTGCCTCTCTCCATACACAGTGACCCCTACTGGCCAGTGCTGGTATTGCAGAGTAATCTCCATTTATACTGAGAAAAATATTTGCATTTGTATTGCCGGTATTACTGCAATACCATCACGGCCAGACAGCCTCAAATACCAGCTGTGCCTTAAAATACCAGTCACATGGCAAACCTAGTAGTATTTAAAAAAATATATATATATTTTTTTTTAAAAATGGGCCTATTCCATGGGCCTGGGCCTGGGCCTGGGCCTGGAGCTGCAGCTCCATCAGCCCCTATGTTAATCCAGCCCTGGATAGCACTCTAAGCCAGTCAGTAGCTCACCATTCATAAAAATGGCTTGAGAAAAATATATATGTTTCTCAAGCCACTTTAAGAATGGGGAGCTACTGACTGGCTTAGAATGGGAAGCTTTAAGAATGGGGAGCTACTGACTGGCTTAGAGAAGGGGTGAGCAAACAGATCTCCATAGGTCATATAACTGTAACTTCCATGAATGATTTGCCATTCTAATGGGTGGGAAAGCATAATGGCAGTTTTCACTTCTACAACATCTGGAGATCTACCATTTGCCTGGCCTTGGTTTGCAGTGTCAGCCAATCAGCGGAGCCCCTGTGCGATGATGTCTTATTTGAAGAATCTCAGACAAGTGGAAGGACAGGGGTTGAGCTAAAAGACGCTGGAAAGAAGACTCCAGCGCTATGACCTCCTAGCACCAGAGCAACTTGTTATGGTGTCCAAAGGTTCCCTTCAAATATGATTAATTCTATTTTTAAACCCCCATAGTGCAGTGTCTGATTCCTCATAATGTATGGTTGACTACCTCTATTGAGTGCAGGTAATTTCTGAGATTAGTTGGAGTTATACTCCTTGGCAGTAGCTGATCTTTGCAGATGACAACACTAATACAGACCATCTCCTGATGGTTTATTGTTTTCTTTGTACACAACCGGATTTGTACAACAGCAAATGGAAATTAGCATTGCCCACAGAACCAATATTATCTATGTGGCCGAAATAGAGATGGTCCCTCAAAGAATCTCGGCTTACATCAAACTATTCTTAAATGGTTTGATTCTAAACTGAGGGAAAGTGGGATTCTACAACAGTGAGCTGTAGCAGCACGGTTGCTTAGCGTGTTCCTTTAAGTCTATTTCACTATCTAGCATGTGCTCTGAAAAATAGCACAGATACCGATCTGTTTAAGATAAGATAAGTGCTGGCATGGACAAGTGGGTTATATAGGGAAGGTGCAACACCCATTAATTACCCACTTTTCATCACTTTGTAAGATGGCCATTAATTACCCATGTTTTATCACTTTGTAAGATGGCCACAACAAAGACTCTAAAATATGGGCCTAAATGGTTTATTATTACCTATTTAGACAGGAAAATCGCCTTCATAATTAATTCCCATTTTCGTGAACTTGTTGCAAACACAAGTAAGGTCGGGAGACAGCATTAGATCTAAAAGCACAGGATTGCCCCTGTAATTTATCGAATATATGAGTGTATAAATAAATACATTCTAACATTTCAAGCAGCTAAAAAGTGACACTTTTGTTTTAGTAGGTGTGGTAGGATGTGTAATTGAACGTTGCAGCATTACTGAAAACTGTTACGTTAACTACATGGCCTATTGGTAGCCATTTATATAATTGTGTAGCCTATTTAGAACAACATAGCTTTTTTATTTTATATCTAGGCACATTTACTGTATTTTAAAGACACATCTGCATTTTATTGATAGTGCTGTAACCACTGTAAAAGAGAAAAAACAAACAAACAAACAAAGAATATGCAGTCAGGTCCATAAATATTGGGACATCAACACAATTCTAATCTTTTTGGCTCTATACACCAACACAATGGGTTTGGAATGAAACAAACAAGATGTGCTTTAACTGCAGACTTTCAGCTTTAATTTGAGGGTATTTTCCAAATCAGGTGAACAGTGTAGGAATTACAACAGTTTGTATATGTGTCTCCCACTTTTTAAGGGACCAAAAGTAATGGGACAGATTAACAGTCATAAATCAAACTTTCACTTTTTAATACTTGGTTGCAAATCCTTTGCAGTCAATTACAGTCTCAAGTCTGGAACGCATAGACATCACCAGATGCTGGGTTTCATCCCTGGTGATGCTCTGCCAGGCCTCTATTGCAACTGTCTTCAGTTCCTGCTTGTTCTTGGTGCATTTTCCCTTCGGTTTTGTCTTCATCAAGTGAAATGCATGCTCAATCGGATTCAGGTCAGGTGATTGACTTGGCCATTGCATAACATTCCACTTCTTTCCCTTAAAAAACTCTTTGGTGGGGCGGAGCCTGGCAGCGCAACTGAATAGACGCCATTTTCATAACTCCGAGCGCTGATCAGCCTAATCTCTAAAATATCACCTGCATCCGAGCCAAACCGCCTGCACAGAGGGCAGAGTTCGACGGAGCTAACCGCCCTGAATCTGCCGATGCCTTTTTTACACACCCCGGGCAAGAAATACCAGACCCGCGGCACCAAGGCCTACCGCGCCATCAAACACTCCCCGGCAGCATACGGAGGCCCACTAGACTGGGACGACGCCGACCTTCTACCTTGGCTAACAGGTAATATGGGGAGGAAAACCCCGAAACCGCCTGCTCCCATGCCCAAGACACAGCAAAACATAAGTCAAATGCTGCAATACACGGCGCCAGCGACAATTTCACCGGCGCAGGAGGCCTCACTTACCCGGGAGCCTTCATTCGCACGAGACAGCGACGAGACCGCGCATCAAAGCCTGAAGCCGATACAAAGAGAACCACCCAGCCCAAAGGAGACAGAAGCTCCGCCTACAAAACGGGAGCTTAGAGAAATGCTCACCGGTCTCCAAAATAACCTTAGGGCAATATGGGAGGCGGACCTGGCAGCTCTCACGACCGAAGTACAGGCCGTGAAAAGGCGCACACAGACAACTGAAAGGAATGTGACAGACCTGCAACAAGGCCTCAAAGAACTGAGCGATAAAGTACAAGCTGAAACAAACAAGCAGGTGCTCATCCTGGATGACAGGGGCAGAAGAAAGAACATAAAGGTGAGGGGAGTATCAGAAACTATACCCCTAGAAGAATTACCGCACTTCATTAGAAGGCTAGTGTCGGCACTACTATCAACAAGAGAGGCTAAATACCTCTCCTTTGATGGGGCATACCGAATATCCAAATCCCCAAGAGCCCCTGCAACCGCACCACGAGACATTATTCTCAGGTGTCAAACAATGTCCAACAAATTAAGCCTGCTAGCAGCGATAAAAGGGAAAACGCCATACGAATTTGAGAACTGTAAAATCTCGTTCTTCCAAGACCTAAGCAGGGCTACGCTACAGTGGCGGAAAACCATGCAGCCCCTCACGCAGATCTTGCAGAAAGCGGGCCTGACCTACAGATGGGCGACACCGCACACCCTATGGATCACTAAAGAAGGAAAGTTCTACAAAGCTACGGACCCAGCAGACATTCCCGCAATACTGGCAGCACTGGACTTACAACCACAACGGGGCCTCAAACACGCATCACCGGACACACAACCTCTACTGGACACTGACTCAGATACGTCCTCATCCGACATTAGAAGAGACAGGAGGCCAAAGACTTGAATTAATCAACACACCTGAGTACCTCAAGGTATAGGGACATTCGAGAGACTTTCCTAGCTATGCCATGACTTTTAATTTTTTTTTTTTTGTTGTTGTTCTGTTTCTGTTTATGCAAATCAACACACAAATTCTTAGCTGCGCACAGAGATTCAAGGGCACACACAGCGCACACAGCACGCCCAGGGACTTTCTCCCCCCCCCTCCCTATCACACCCAACATGCCAGAGAGACACGACAAGGGAACAAGGGACCACACAAGGAAGAGGGCCACACACTAAAACTAGGGTCAAGAGCAACTATCACATAGGGCTGACAACACATAGGAACCAATGCGCCTCAGATCCATAAGCACCCAAGAGAAACAAACTCGCAAACCTCACTGGCATATATACTACGAGACGTCACACATAGCGGGAGTTTAACAACCCATACACTGACTAACTCGTTACAACCCAACAGACTACCACACTATTAAAAATGTGCAACATGATACCCAGCCAATGTCTTCATATGTGATATGTACACCTGTGCCAGACTAGATAGTAAAACTTATGTATCAAGACTTGAACGCAAAATGTATGTATGATACATGCTAACATGCACCAAAAATAAAGAATTATAAACAAAAAACTCTTTGGTTGCTTTTGCAGTATGCTTCGGGTCATTGTCCATCTGCACTGTGAAGCGCCATCCGATGAGTTCTGATGCATTTGGCTGAATATGAGCAGATAATATTGCCCGAAACACTTCAAAATTCATCCTGCTGCTTTTGTCAGCAGTCACATCATCAATAAATACAAGAGAACCAGTTCCATTGGCAGCCATACATGCCCACGCAATGACACTACCACCACTATGCTTCACTGATGCTTTGGATCATGAGCAGTTCCTTTCCTTCTCCATACTCTTCTCTTCCCATCACTCTGGTACAAGTTGATCTTGGTCTCATCTGTCCATAGGATGTTGTTCCAGAACTGTGAAGGCTTTTTTAGATGTTGTTTGCAAACTCTAATCTGGCCTTCCTGTTTTTGAGGCTCACCAATGGTTTACATCTTGTGGTGAACCCTCTGTATTCACTCTGGTGAAGTCTTCTCTTGATTGTTGACTTTGACACACATACACCTACCTCCTGGAGAGTGTTCTTGATCTGGCCAACTGTTGTGAAGGGTGTTTTCTTCATCAGGGAAAGAATTCTTCGGTCATCCACCACAGCTGTTTTCAGTGGTCTTCCGGGTCTTTTGGTGTTGCTGAGCTCACCGGCGCGTTCTTTCTTTTTAAGGATGTTCCAAACAGTTGACATGGCCACACCTAATGTTTTTGCTATCTCTCTGATGGGTTTGTGTTGTTTTTTCAGCCTAATGATGGCTTGCTTCACTGATAGTGACAGCTCTTTGGATCTCATATTGAGAGTTGACAGCAACAGATTCCAAGTGCAAATAGCACACTTGAAATGAACTCTGGACCTTTTATCTGCTCCTTGTAAATGGGATAATGAAGGAATAACACACACCTGGCCATGGAACAGCTGAGCAGCCAATTGTCCCATTACTTTTGGTCCCTTGAAAAGTGGGAGGCATATATACAAACTGTTGTAATTCCTACACCATTCACCTGATTTGGATGTAAATACCCTAAAATTAAAGCTGAAAGTCTGCAATTAAAGCACATCTTGTTTGTTTCATTTCAAACCCATTGTGTTGGTGTATAGAGCCAAAAAGATTAGAATTGTGTCGATGTCCCAATATTTATGGTCCTGACTGTAATACACTCCTGCAGTTGATCTTCTATTAAAGAGAGACACTTGAGTAGAATATAGACAATACAATTATGCTAAAAATGTTTTTGACTGTCCCAAAAAGGGAGACACTTGAGATGTATGTTATTTAGATACACCTAAAATATCACACGTGAAACTCTAAGCCGCGCACAATAAACAATACTTCTTTATATTATGTCAGTGGGAAGAGCGTGGGGTCTGGTATATTAAACTGAAACAATTACCTATTACTTTATTTGCTCACCCCAAAATTTCAAAAATATATAAGAATAATACATCAATAAGATATATGCCCTCTACAGAAAAAAAGACCAACAAAAAGAAGATAAAACCATAATAAGGATAGTACAGTACACATATTCTTACATAACTGGCCTTTAAATGTGAGGATTGGTTCTATATGTACTATAATATTAATTTGTTATAAATATAGATAGACTTAAAATGATGCAGAGGAGAGATGCATTCTCATTTATACAAATTACTTTTATTATTGCCAATCTGACAAGATATGTATCCATAAAGTGTAGTGCTGTATTTACTGGGGTAATAATAATAATCTGTATACCATGCAATTTGACTATTAAAAGAATACTCTAAGCCTGCATTAGTGGTTATGGTCCCAGGACTGTCATCACTTATCTGATTGTAAGGATTTAAATGTTTTCAGACAGTTTGATATCTTCCTGGGGCCCTCCAGTTGCCACTCTCTGCTTCCTCGCTCCTAAACATAAGCTGATCATTCTCAGACAATGAGCTAAACCCTGCCTTGCAAGCCAATGGAACTAACCACATTCAAAGTATAAGAGACCAGTGTTCTGCTTACACCATGTAATAGTCAGCATATTATACATAGATAACAATACTACAGTGTGTTACACTACAACAATCCATATGGATATGAGTGAGAGACACTATAATGAAAAAAAATCTAATGAGGCAAGGAGACAAATATAAGTGATGCAGACCATGCGCATTAGATCTCCCTCGCCAGCTGATGTTGGCGGAGGAGGAGTGTAGGCGGAGTCTGACCCAGCAACGAGGCTCATCGGCGCTGGATTCAGGTAAGTGGCTAAAGGAGTTGTAACCCCTTCAGGCCAGCGGGAGAGGGGGAATGAGGGAGGGTAGGACCTATGGCTTTGTTTTCCTGGCACTATAGGATCCCGTTAAGGGAAGTCAGGGACCCTCATTCAATGGTGAACTGCTTGAAAATAATTTAACAATGAATGGAGGGTTAGCACAAGGAGGCATCAGGCACTATAACCCATTCAGTAAGAAGAAATGGTTTTACTGCACTCCTACATTTCCTGATTGTCCTAGGGATTCCAATTTGTCTTGTGTAATTTATACAAAGCATGTTTAAAAGTGCAGGAGCACGTTTCTTAAATCCCTCTATGGTCGGAACAAGCATACATAAATTGCTCAGGTTGATCTGGAGCATTCACTTAAAGAATTTACTTTTCACAATACACATATAAAACCAAAAAGAACAAAACATATAGTGTTTACTATCAATACATAATCACTAAAATAAACTTTGTGAAGGTCCTGATCACAGCTGAGAAAGTGTTTTTAAGACTAGCTCATCGCTAAAGGCACAATTTACTGAAAACCAGGCGATACCACCTTAAGAGTACAGCAAATCTTCAACTTCATATATTCCTCTCCGATATAAAAGAAAGCACGGGATAGAAGCAGTTTCTGGTTCAGATTATTCTTAACTACTTGCTTCTTTACAGTAATATTCTAAAAAGTATACTCACTAATAATGGAAGCATGTGAAATCTTTAGTGCAGCGATTATCAGTTAGGGTGACACTCCCATCTCTACACTATTCCCATTAACATTCATCCATGCCGCAATACAGTTAAAATGTATATATTTATTTCGACCATCCTAGGTTGGTGCTTAATTACAATAGTACAAAGTTTTTTCTGATTGCTTGGACATACAATTTAATTTGTGTTTATACTGCATGAATCTTACTGTCTGCACTCGTAAAAATGTTGATATTTATTACTCAATTTCAACACAAACAAAGCGAGCAGCTTACCTTAAATATAGGTAAGAAAGCCGCTTATGCTGGATCTCACAAACACACATATAAATGAATCCCCCAGTTCTTTGTATCCTACAGACTTCTGTCAATCATGTGGGGTCCTTATGACTAATTTATACAGAGATTAGTCACCAAAAATGGATTTTATTTTCTAAACACCTAGGCATTTTGAAAATGGTCCTATTTACCAAAGGTAAATCTTCAGTATATATCACCTCACGTGTGTAAAAGCTAGATCTATGACCAGGTGATAGTTATTGCCTGTGAGTGTTCCTTGGTCGATTAATGGGTCAATAGTTAATGCATGTTTGAACAGTGAGATGCAGGGATATGACAGAGGTTGTGGGATATGGGCAGGTCAAAGGTAGTCACACACCAGGTCTCTAGCCATTTCCTTGCTATATAGCTAATATCAGTCTGAATGGATATGCAGTCTAACTGCAGTGAGAGTGTCTCTGGTCGCTCCCCTGGCCTCGATAAGCTAATTAATGAAAAAAGATAGCAGTGTCACTTTCTGTTTAGAAGGATGGACTTATTTAACGTAGGCTGACACACATGATTTATTGAACAGGTTCATGGCCACAACCCATTGCCCGTAAACTCTGGCCCTCAGTCTGGGAGCTTAAAGCCAAATCTTGATGATTCTTTAACTGAATAAAGGAGCTCAGAGAGCAGACACCATCCATCAGAATAATGCCAGCTCCCTCTCCGCTCTGAAACCTATTTGTTAAAGAAAAAAACAGCTCTTGTGTGCTGGGATTTGAGAAGAAATAGGAGAATTTCTATCTCCTGGAAAGCAGTGTCAGTGTAGTGATAAAATGCAATATGTTCATTAACCACATGGTAGGAGAGGGGTGTAGTGAGGCCATATTGACTTCTTAATTACCCATAGTAAATAAGGCTGCTAGGCAGGACTGCACTAACCTTTTCACTGCCAAAAGATATGTTGAGAGGGTTGAGACAAACTCATATTCTCTACAGCAAGTATTATCACAAAAATAACATATATAATCCATGTTTGTCCATCTGTTCTATATGTATTTATATCCTGTCTTTCTGTCCGGTCTATTTATATATTATTGTTTTATCTGTTGGTCCATCCATCAATGGCATGTTTTTATCACAGCAGAGCACTAAGGCTGTAAATGTTTCCAAAAATCCAACCCTTATCAATTCACCTGCTAAAGAACTGTATCAGCAGGCCACAACAAAGACAGGGAAAGACACACTGGTGAGGTTCTAACATAAATGAGCAGTTATTTCATGGGTTATAGGATGGAAAACTCTATTTTTATTCTCTTCTGGCTTGTATTTTGACTTTTGTGATACAAGATTGTGCTAGTATGCTACTGGTATGGTAATCTCATATAAAAGAGATTATTGTGGAGGGCACACCATGCACGAACAGTCAATACTCCGGTAAATGCACTTAAATAATAAACAGATTAAAAAAAAGTAACAAACAGATAAACAAAAGAAAGCTCTCTCACAACCCCATTCCACATTACACTGCTCAAAAAAATAAAGGGAACACAAAAATAACACATCCTAGATCTGAATGAATTAAATATTCTTCTGAAATACTTTGTTCTTTACATAGCTGAATGTGCTGACAACAAAATCACCCAAAAATTAAAAAATGGAAATCAAATTTTTCAACCCATGGAGATCTGGATTCGGAGTCACACTCAAAATTAAAGTGGAAAAACACACTACATGCTGATCCAACTTTGATTTAATGTCCTTAAAACAAGTCAAAATGAGGCTCAGTAGTGTGTGTGGCCTCCACGTGCTTGTATGACCTCCCTACAACGCCTGTGCATCATGCTCCTGATGAGGTGGCGGATGGTCTCCTGAGGGATCTCCTCCCAGACCTGGACTAAAGCATCTGCCAACTCCTGGACAGTCTGTGGTGCAACGTGATGTTGGTGGATGGAGCGAGACATGATGTCCCGGATGTGCTCAATTGGATTCAGGTCTGGGGAACGGGCAGGCCAGTCCATAGCATCAATGCCTTCGTCTTGCAGGAACTGCTAACACACTCCTGCCACATGAGGTCTAGCATTGTCTTGCATTAGGAGTAACCCAGGGCCAAGCATATGGTCTCACAAGGGGTCTGAGGATCTCATCTCGGTACCTAATGGCAGTCAGGCTACCTCTGGCCAGCACATGGAGGGCTGTGCGGCCTCCCAAAGAAATGCCACTCGGTCACGTCTGTCACATGTGCTCAGTGTGAACCTGCTTTCATCTGTGAAGACCACAGGGCACCAGTGGCGAATTTGTGTTCTCTGGCAAATGCCAAACGTCCTGCACGGTGTTGGGCTGTAAGCACAATCCCCACCTGTGGATGTCGGGCCCTCATACCACCCTCATGGAGTCTGTTTCTGACCGTTTGAGCAGACACATGCACATTTGTGGCCTGCTGGAGGTCATTTTGCAGGGCTCTGACAGTGCTCCTCCTGTTCCTCCTTGCACAAAGGCGGAGGTAGCGGTCCTGCTGCTGGGTTGTTGCCCTCCTACGGCCTCCTCCACGTCTCCTGATGTACTGGCCTGTCTCCTGGTAGCGCCTCCATGCTCTGGACACTACGCTGACAGACACAGCAAACCTTCTTGCCACAGCTCGCATTGATGTGCCATCCTGGATGAGCTGCACTACCTGAGCCACTTGTGTGGGTTGTAGACTCCGTCTCATGCTACCACTAGAGTGAAAGCACCGCCAGCATTCAAAAGTGACCAAAACATCAGCCAGGAAGCATAGGAACTGAGAAGTGGTCTGTGGTCACTACCTGCAGAACCACTCCTTTATGGGGGGTGTCTTGCTAATTGCCTATAATTTCCACCTGTTGTCTATACCATTTGCACAACAGCATGTGAAATTGATTGTCACTCAGTGTTGCTTCCTAAGTGGACAGTTTGATTTCACAGAAGTGTGATTGAATTAAGTGGTCTGGGTGCCAGGTCCAGCTAGGGTTAACCCATTTTTTTTATAAACATAGCAGTTTCAGAGAAACTGCTATGTTTATAAATGGGTTAATCCAGCCCTCAAATCCTCTAGTAGCTGTCTCATTGACAGCCGCTAGAGGCGCTTGCGTGATTCTCACTGTGAAAATCACAGTGAGAACACGCAAGCGTCCATAGGAAAGCATTGTAAATGCTTTCCTATGAGACCGGCTGAATGCGCACGCAGCTCCTGCCGCGCATGCGCATTCAGCCGAATGGGAGGAGAGGAGGAGGATCGGAGGCGAGGAGCTCCCCGCCCGGCGCTGGAGAAAGGTAAGTTTTAACCCCTTTCCTCTCCCCAGAGCTGGGCGGGAGGGGGTCCCTGAGGGTGGGCGCACCCTCAAGGCACTATAGTGCCAGGAAAACGAGTATGTTTTCCTGGCACTATAGTGGTCCTTTAACTATGCCTCTCACACTGATATAGCAAGGGATAATAACCCATATAATCTAAAATGTAAAAAAATGCTTTAAAGAGATAATTTATACTTACCATTTAAAGTTCTAATCTAAAGGGCTACAAAAACCCTTTTAAGAGGAGGCACCTTTCCAGTATAATATGATCTATTGGGCACTATACTCCCCCTATCAATTTGCAGTAAAACCTCCAAAAAGAGGTTTTACTGACCTGTAGTCCAGTGCCAGGTGAAGTTTTTCCGTGCACCATGTGACATCACTGAGGACGCATGTGGTCCAATCACTTTATGAGAAGCATAAGATTGGACAATTTCGCCAGCTCAGAGTGCATGCCCACAATCTGAGCTATGGAGGGAAGAAAAAGAGTGGAGAGGCAGAAGGGTTCAAGTGTAAAAGGGGAGAGCTAGTTTCCTTTTGTAGGTGCTCTGTCATGTAGGCAAACACATCTGTCGGCAGCGCGCGGTGCGTGCTGATGACAGACATATTTTATGCACAGAATAACATTCAGCAGCCTGGAATAGAGTTCTGGGCTTCCAAGGTCATGTGTGCTGGGGTGCAAATAGCACTCAACACACAATTACAAATATACCAGTATGTGCAGAGTTTCACGCTGAAACACTGCACATGCGGACTCCTACCACCATTTGTTTGCTTGTAAGCCAAAAAATTAATTTTTGATGCTCTCTGTTGTGGCACTGAAAGTTAATTAGACTTATGTCAGGTAGAAGACGCTATGTAGATTTTAATGTTGCATGTAATTTTATTCTTTTTTTCACAATAGTAAGCGATTGTACTGTTTGGTATTAGCGGATTTAGAGTTTACATGCAATGCGTAAGGTTGGACATTGTCAGTATTTTGTCAGCTTTTATCAACATCTTACTGCAGTTACAATGGATAGGACTAGACTGGTTGTACATATGAATAGAGGCTTTAGAGACTAGCAAATGGCCCTATTTTCACCCACTAGTCAGATTAGTCATGTCAAAATAATGCAGATTTTATTTTGCCTTGTATTTACTGGGAACTCTGGGGCTAGTGGCAAATTAGATATTTTTTTCCCCAGGGGTTTGGTTTCTATAAGATTTATTTTAGAAACCAGCAGAGTTTTTAAGGGGCAGTGCGGTGAGTTAATTGTAGAACAGAACAGGTTAAACACCATACTTTTATGTTTTTTTTAGAACAAAGCATTCTGTATTTCACCAAATAAAACAATGAATTATGCTTTTTTTTAAAGTGCCAATTATTAAAATGCTAATCTTGCCAAGGTTTTGGATCGCGTTCGTTAGTCCCCTTATGATTTATGGGGGCCCCGTGGACTACCAACTGTCTTTGTTGTAAGTTATTCTGGTGGTGAAGAGAGAGGTTTGTGGCTGGAAACAACATATTTCCATATGTCCCTTGCATGAATTCCCCTTCCTAAACCTCAAGGGAACACAATTAGTTTATTTAATTAAATTTCAACATCTTTGAGCTGTTTACTGTGTAACATGTTAAGGCTTGATTTTCTCTGTGGGGCAGTTTTTGGTGCAATTAATTCAGTATTGGAAGTACTTTATAGTACTGTTAATCTTTACCTGCATTTTTATCGCCTCTTTTTTTTCATTCACTTTTCCTTTTTATCCAGAGTCTATGGCTTTCTTCTAAGTTCTTTACAATGGGCAGCAAATAGTTAAGTGTTCTATACATCTATCTATCATTCCGTTCACATCCCCCCTACTTTTGCTGTCTTTTCACCCTGTCCTTTATACTAGCCCCATCCTTCCTCTATCTCCGCTTCCATCTCGCCCATTCCCTCACCTCCTGCTTCCTTACAGCAGTTTGCCCTTGGTAGATAATCTCTTTAACGCTCCATCAAGAAAAGTGTGGCAGCTTTACATGCAGACAAATAGAAAATTTAGGAATAAATAACAATAGAGGCTCACAGGTAGGTTATAGCTAAATGGTCAATTACCTTCTATCGAAGGGTGTCATATTTTAATAGAAAGCAGATTATGAATCTGGTACCAAGAGGTCACACTAAGTGCCCCCTCCTTGATTCCTAGACGTTCAAAGAAAGTCTTATTTAGTAGTGCAGTGAGTGTTTTAACAAATTTCTCTTACTTAGCCAAGCAATTCGATTTTTATATAGATGCTTAGGCTTGGCACAGCCCATTGGCGCTAATGTAAAATAATAGAATACTGCAGTTTCACATAATACTTATTTTTTTCCTTATCAAGACAAGAAAAGTCCTTCCAAATTCTTGTCAATGTAAAACATTGCCATTTCAGTTACAGAATTGTATTACTAGACTTCTGCAATGCTCATTATTCTGCATTTGTAATGTACATGTAACTAAATGTCAAATTCTTCCCGTTTTGTTTTAATCCGTTAATCACAGATAACCGTAAATAGTAAACTGGCGCAAGTGGCAGCCACAGGCTCTCCCTTTGAGATGAGATCAGTACGTCCCTAATAATAACTGTACAACCCCAGCAGCATCTGAAAAAGTGGTGACGGCTGGCACCCAGAATGCTTTATTTGTTTTATACAGCTTTTTTATGTGTTTATATTTAATGCACATCTGTCATATTTTATGGTTATACAAGCATTTTGTTTAATCATTCGAGTCAGTTGAAAGCAGGTTGTGCAGTATAATAAATACATAGTGCTTTAGGGTCTTTGTATAAACAAAGGAAAAAAGTTAGTTCTAATGCGCCCAGCTAGCATTTGTTTTATTATTATTATTATTATTATAATATTATTTATTTCTTACACAAAGGAATTAGAAGGAAAAAGAGATCAGAAAACTGGCAAATCTATTTCAGGTTAATCTGAGATACAGAACCAAGATTATCCTAACTGTATGTTTCACACATAAAGCAAAGCATGCACCCTCCCAACGTTGCAAGAATGTAATCAGGATAGTTGGGTGGACTTTCAAAGGGGGGGCACCAGTGACGCAACTTACATCACTGGCAACACCCATTATCAGGGGGTCAGCCCACTGAAGGGGTAACACCAGGTCGACAAAGAGCCTCATCGCTATCCTAAACTATCAGGACCTTACAGAGTGCTGCTGAAGTGCTTAGCGAGCACATCTAATAATGGGCTTGCACGAGGACAATTCCCTGGTGTCCTGCGGGACACCAGAAAACTAAATCTGTACGGCAGGGCAGGACCCCAAAATCAGGACAGTCGTGTCAAAGCAGGGCAGATGGGAGCTCTGAAGCATGTACTAATAAAGTTGAAAAAAATGTTTTTTGCTTCTTAGCATTTAGTACTAGTAGTAATTTAACAGTAAAATACCAGTTGTTATGCTGTCAAGACTAGTAATTATTTTTGGTTATGGTATTAAAGTCTTTAAGAACATTATTCCTTGCTAGTGATATTTCCCATTTTCACTATTATATCACAGTAGAACTAGTACATTGGCTATTTTATTTTTTCTAGAAAAGATCATTATTACATTTTTTTAAGCTGTTCAATTTTGAGATTTTTTTTAATTTCAGTTCATTAGTACATGCTTGAGTAATCAAATTCTTCTGATTTGCAGACCTAATCACAATAACAGGGCTATTTACACAATTGGTACTAATCTGAGAATAGTACAACTGTCAAGGGTACTACAATCTTTATGCCAAAATAGCTGACTAGGTAAAATTCTAAAACGTGGCTATTTTAAAAGCTCAGTAAAAAAATATGTGAACAAAAAAACCTAAACTGAGGTGTATGGAATCATGACAGGTGGGCGGGCCTTCACGACAGCGTTGCAAGTGATGCCACCTGTGGCACTGGTATCACACACAATGGGCAGTCATGTCCACTGAAGGGTCAGATCAGCCTGGCCGTCTACATACAGATGATAATGATTCGCTCACAATGTGCTGCTGACATTTCTCTGGTATCCCTACCAATGAGGAAAACCATGGAACATAATTGGGAAAGAGGGAAAAGATCCCAAAACAGGCAATGTCCTGCCAAAAGCAGGACAGTTAGAGGGCCTGCGGATATACAGATATTAAAGTGGCACTGTCACGCCAAACTTATGTTTCTCCTATTGTTCCCTCTTCTATTCCTCTGTCAGAATCTATTCTTCTTTTCTTTATTTCTGATCTAGTCCTCTTTAAAGAATAAGACAAAGTATTTTTGTATTGTGAATTTTTCCTACACTTTACCTTCTTTAACCAAAGGAGGAGCTTAAGTCAGCTTCATTTCCTGTGGTCAAAGACATTTTTCCACAATACTCACCCTCCTCCCTGTTCTTGCGATTCCTCCTTTCACTATTCCTGAATGTCCTGTCATATAGATGGGGCTAAAGTATACTGACCGAATTTCGTTCTAACCGAATTCATTATCCGATTTTTGCCAAGGCTTCATTTAGTAGATAGCCCCCTGTGGCGAAAGTGACCTCGCCACTGTTTTTTAGAGGGGCCTGTTTGCAAGCCTCTAGCCTCAGGACTATGGGCCCTGCAATATACCTTGCCCAAATGCAGTATTTGATTTTAATGTAGTTGTATGTATGGATTTCTAGAGCGCATAAACAGGTTATGACTTACTGAATATATTTTCCATAACCACCCTCCACTTAAAGAGCAAATCTACAGGACTCCAGTTACATTACATATCTCTATCTGTCTGTCTGCCTGTCTATCTATCTAATACCTCTTTCGCTTTAAGCCCCTGCATTACATATAAATTTTCTCCGCAGACATCATGGCCACGAGTTTGCCAGGACATCCTGCCTGAACACTGAGCATCACTGATCAAGGTAATCAATGCTGGCCTGTCACGAAGTAAATGATGATCACACTGTGTGATAGAGCCGTTCTGAGCTTACATGGACCAACAACTTGGAGGGGCGGGAGATGGTGAAGCTAGTCAATTTTAATCACTGATAATTACCATTTAACAGGTTCATTTATCAGTCCAATTATTTCACTGATCTATTTCCATTGATTTCAGCTACAAGCAGCTAAAATATTTCAGAATCTTCTATGGGGTGCAGGTAATTCTATTCTCTGAATAACACTTTGGCACCTTAAACTAGATTTTGGCACACCTTAAAAAAATTTTGTTGTAATTGCCATACCAGAGTGGCACTTTTAGCTTGGCACTCTATGTGTGCATGTAAATCTCATTAACCTAAAGTTGTTTTGGGGCTCACAGTGTCCCTTTAATTGTAACACCAAGGCAAGATTGTATCAAAAAGCTTTAAATCCAAGCTATCATAGTTTGCTATATTAAAAGGAGAACCATATATTTAATACAGGAGATATGTCCAATTAAAAAAACAAAAGGGATCAATATTTCACATCCTAGGCTATTAGCCAGGACTAAGATTGCATGGACAGAACTTTGTTTGAAAATGTCTGTGGCACATTCAGTTTAGTATATTTTAGTTATTTTTATTTAAAGGGGTATTCAGTAACAGACCCACTACATCTAAAAAAAGTGGGTTTGATGCATAGACTATGTACCATGAATCTGACAAATATTTGCAAAACATCAAAATGGATATTTGTCAGTCAGGATGCCTCTTGTGACATTCAATCAGACAATACGTCAGTCAATCAGACACCCTTTGGAGGAACTGCCTTGTAAAGATTTTCAATACCTGAAAGTTTTACATCCTCAAAAGCTTTGAATGCTTCTCATCAAGAGGCACCAGATTTGGTGCATCTCTATTAAAACACCTGATTAGCTTAGCAGGTCCCTCCGTGCTCTGTGAGAAGTAATGGACTGCATCACAGATCTTCCAGACTGAGTAAACTGCGTGGTGCTGGATTAACAGTGAATTATAGTTGTTATTTAAATAGGAGGCATGGGGGTGGTATAATCTAAATTAAAGGGAAACTAATATTGAAGATAAATATATTCATTTATCATGTTAAAGTGTTCAAGTGTCTTACGTCAATTCCCTCATTGGGCAATCCTTGAAACACCAAAATCGCCATAATAGCTTTAAATATGCTACAAGAGACCCTTCAATGTGTTGGAAAAAGGGAGAGGAAGATTTTAATGTATAAGCAGAGTTATCTAAATTAATTGCCATATGGTCCCACTAGGCGTCCTACATATGTATGAAAATAAACACTGTGTGTACAACTATATATCGCAATGTTTCATTTAACCCCTTAAGGACCAAACTTCTGGAATAAAAGGGAATCATGACATGTCACGTGTCCTTAAGGGGTTAATCTGCTTAAAAAAAAAAGAAGGAAAAAAAGGCATTATTTTGTACCTAAAGCGACAATAACGTCACGCTAAAGAAGTGCAGCTGAAATGTAAAGGGAGGTGATGCCATCTAGTTGAGAATAGCATCAGACTAAAGGATTTAATGCACTGTAAATGTGATAGCAGACTCAGAGATTCATGCATCAGATTTATACAACAATTTAATAAATACATCAATTTCTAGGTAAGATTTTAATAAAAAAAGATAAATTGTGGTAAATTGAGAACCAACTTACAAGCAGTGGATAATACACTGAAACAGTCATTATAAAAATATTTCAAGGATAATGCACATGGTTAATTTACAGAAGTATAGAGAGTTAATGTAAGGAATGCGTCAGTGTAACGTTACAGAGTCTACTTACTTGAACCAAGAACCAGGACATAATAACAGATACCCATGGGTTTCCACCTCGAGATGTCTTCTTTGCCGGTTTTAGGAGTATTCCTAGTGGAGAAAGAAAAAACAAAACTTAGTATTGTGTCCATAATTTGAATGTGTGGCTTTAGGTGTATGATTTATGAGTACACATTATGTACATAGGTGGGAACAAGATGATCAATAGCAGTATGTGAAGAAATGAGAATTTCTCCTTCTACGCATGTAACCCATGTGCATTCTTTTCATTACCTATACCATTACATATGTCCCACCCATACCTATACCATCACTTCAAGGGACACTATAGCGTTAGGAATACAAATGTGAATAGTTCCCTGATGGCCGTTTAGGTGACTGTCCCCTACCTGCAGGGAGAAAAAAAAAGCAATTTTCTTACGTTTTCTCCCAAAGCTGTCTCCATAGCAGGTCCTGCCTTCTTAGCTGAGATCACCAGGATTGATGATCCCAGCCAATTCAATGGTTTCCCCTATGAAAATCAGATGACCTATCTGAAAACATCTGAAGAGATAGCAGAGTTTTACTCTTCTATTTCATCAAAAGCACCTCTAGTGGCTATCTAAGTGGCAGTCATTAGAGGCACTTTAACCCTTGAATGAAGACATTGAAGTTACATAGTTACATAGTTACATAGCTGAAAAGAGACTTGCGTCCATCAAGTTCAGCCTTCCTCACAAATGTTGTTGCTGTTGATCCAAAAGAAGGCAAAAAACCTGGTCTGAAGCGCTTCCAATTTTCCCACAAACTAGGAAAAAATTCCTTCTTGACCCCAAAATAGCAGTCAGATGTCTCCTTGGATCAAGCAGCTATTACTCCACTAATTAGAAATTATATTCCTGTATGTTATGTTTTTGTAAGTATTTATCCAATTTCAGTTTAAACATCTGTATGGACTCTGACAAAACCACCTCTTCAGGCAGAGAATTCCATATCCTTATTGTTCTTACTGTAAAAAAACCTTTTCTTTGCCTTAGATGAAATCTCCTTTCTTCCAGCCTATATGTGTGATCTTGTGTCCTATGTATAGCCCTGTTTACGAATAGATTTCCAGATAAAGGTTTGTAAATATATTTGTATAAAGTTATCATATCCCCTCTCAGGCACCGTTTTTCCAAACTAAACAGATTTCATTTTTTTTAACCTTTCTTCATAACTAAAATGCTCCATTCCTTTTTTCAATTTTGTAGCTCGTCTCTGGACCCTCTCCAGTGCCATGATATCCTTCTTTAGAACAGGCGCCCAAAATTCAAGGTGTGGTCTTACCAGCGATTTATAAAGAGGCAAAATTATATTTTCATCCCGAGAATTTATACCCCTATTTATACATGACAAAATCTTACTGGCCTTAGCAACTGCAGATTGACAATGCATATTGCTGCCTGATTTGTTGTCTATAACAATTCCCAAATCCTTCTCATGTGTGGTTATCCCTAATTCACTACCATTTAGTGTGTAAGTTGCTTGTGCATTCTTAACCCTGAAGTGCATAACTTTGCATTTCTCTATGTTAAATTTAATATGCCATTTTAGTGCCCAGTCCTCCAATCTATCCAAATCTCTCTGCAGCAAAGCAATATCCTGCTCACATTTTATTTCTTTACAAAGTTTTGTTTCATCTGCAAACACTGATACATGGCTTTCAATGCCTATTTCAAGATCATTTATAAATATGTTAAATAGAAGTGGTCCCAAAACAGAACCCTGAGGGACACCACTTACCACTTTTGTCCAGCCTGAAAATTTACCATTAATTACAACTCGTTGTACTCTATCCTTAAGCCAATGTTCTAACCAAGAACAAGAATATTCATCTAGACCAATTTCTTTTAGTTTGAAGACTAACCTATTGTGAGGAACCGTATCATATGCCTTGGCAAAATCCAAGTAGATCACATCCACTGCAACAACCTGATCTATACTTCTACTTACTTCTTCGTAGAATGCAATTAGGTTAGTGTGACATGACCTATGTTTCATAAAACCATGCTGATTATTGCTAATAACAAAGTTCTTCCCAATGAATTCCTGAATATTATCCCTTAATAGCCCTTCAAATATTTTCCCAGTTACAGAAGTTAAGCTCACAGGTCTATAATTTCCAGGCAAGGATTTTGAACCCTTTTTAAATATAGGAACAACATCTGCCTTCCTCCAATCCTCCGGTACAACACCTGAAACAAAAGAATCTTGAAAAATTAAATACAGAGGTTCACTTATTTAATTTTTCAGTTCTGCAGAATGGCACATTTTCAGGTGAAGGGGTTAAACGGGGGGACATGGCAACCAAACCACTTCATTGAGTAGAAGTGGTCTCATTGCTTATAGTGTCCTTTTAAATGAAATGATAAAATTAGGCAATAAGTAAGTGGATTCAGTGAGGGGCCCAATGTAAGTACATACTTATTACAAGTTAACCTATTTTTACATTAATGAAGCCTAAAACTGTGTATTTGACACACTGTTAAACCTTTCACCATTACACAGTGAAAATACCCCATTAAAAAAAGTTCCATTAAACCTCCAAGAAAAAAAGGTTTCAGTTTAAGAAAGCCTGTGAGGTCAAAACATCTATACTATCATTCAATCTGACAGTCAGCCTGTCAGACGGTTTCCAAAAGCAGTTGGTATGTCTTGTAACACAACAGCCTCAAAGATTATCTGCTAGATACATCCCTATATCTTTCAGCATATAAACGCAGGCATTAATGTCCCTTTATGTGTATAAGGGCTCCTGAATACCACAACCGCATGTGTAATCTATGTGTTAAAACACCAGAGTCCACTGGCAAAGTTTCACAATGAAGAAATAAACACTAGAGAAACATAATTGGCCTTTCTTATAGTTAATCCAATCACATATGATATGTATGTGGTGAAATATGCCTCTGTTAGTTTACTGGTGCCAAAATGCTATTTTCAATCTCAACTGCACACTTGAAATATTAGCAAATATAAGCTTAGGTACCTTAACAAGCCTCCCATACACACTGCTCCACACACACTGCCTCACACACCCACTGCCTCATACACATACACTGCCCCACAAACACTGTCCCCCATATACACACTGCCCCACACACATACACTGCCACCCATACACACACACTGCACACCCATACACACACATTGCCCCACACACATTGCAACCACCACTGCACACCCATACACATGCACTGCCCCCCCATACACACATTGTCCCACAGACACATACAGTGCCCCCCATACACATATTGCCCCACAGACACATACAGTGCCCCATACACACATTGCCCCACACACACACAGCCCACCCCCCATACACACATTGCCCCACAGACACATACAGTGCACCACACACACACAGACCCCCTATACACACATTATCCCACACACACACGACCCCCCCATACACACACAGATACAGTGCCCCACACACACATACAGTGTCCCCCCCATACACACACCACCCCACACACACATACACTGCTCCCCATACACACACTGCAACCCATACACACATTGCCCCCATACACCGTACACTGCCCCCACACACACACTGCCCCACACACACACATACAGTGCCCCCCATACACACACTGCCCCCCACACAGACACTGCCCACACATACACTGCCTCCCATACACACATCCACTGCCCTCCCATACACACACTACCTGACATACACATACATTGCCACACACACACTGCCTCCCATATACACACTGCCCCAAACACACTGCAACTCTCACACACACTGCCCCCTCACATACACACTGAACTGCTCACACACACACTGCAGCTCTCTCACACACATACTGCCCCACACATACACTGCCGCCCTCATGCACTCACACACACACTTCCCCCCTCACAGATTTTACAAGGCAGGCCGAGGTTCTCCCCTGCTGACTAATGCAGGGCTGGCATTGTCCAAGTGCCAGCCTTGCAATGTGCCTTCACAGACCGTAGGCACATTGCTGGCAGCCGGTAGGGAAAAGGAGGGAGAGAGGACCCGGGAGCTCAGCCTGCAGCTTCTCCGGGTCTTTCTCTTGCGAGCACGGAGCGTTGCCACGGTTACCACAGCAACGCTCCGGATCTTGCGAGAGTGAACTCTAGCCCTGGAGCTATGGGCTAGAGTTCACTTTCACCACTAGGACCACCAGGGATTCCACACGGACCAGAAGGGATCAAAAAATGTCCCCCCTCCTCCCTCCGTAAAGGTAAGAAGGGAGGGGGGACATAAATGTATTTATTTTATTAAATAAATAAAAAAAACATTATTAACAAGCCTCCCATACACACACTGCCTCACACACCCACTGCCTCACACACATACACTGCCCCACAAACACTGCCCCCCATACACACACTGCCCCACACACATACACTGCCATCCATACACACACACTGCACACCCATATACACACATTGCCCCACACACATACACTGCACACCCATACACACATTGCCCTACATACACTGCACACCCATACACATACAGTGCCCCCCTATATACACATTGCCCCACAGACACATACAGTGCCCCATACACACTGCCCCCCCATACACACATTGCCCCACACACACACCGCCCCCCCATACACACATTGCTCCACAGACACATACAGTGCGCCACACACACTGCCCCCATACACACATTCCCCACACACAAATTGCCCCACAGACACATACAGTGCCCCACACACTGCCCCCCCACACACATATTATCCCACACACACATGGCCAGTGTCCCCATGTCTCCCAGCCAGTGTCCCTAGTATCTCAGTGTCCCCATGTCTCTCCGTGGTGTCTGTCAGTATCCGTAGTCTGCCAGTATCCCTAGTGTCTCAGTGCCCCATGTCTCTCAGTGTCTGTAGTCTCTCAGTGTCCTTAGTGTCTCAGTGCCCCCAAGTGTCTCAGTGTCACCTAGTGTCCTTAGTGTCTCAGTGCCCCCAAGTGTCTCAGTGTCACCTAGAATAAAATAAAAAATCTCAGGCACTCACTGTGACAAGTTTAAGTAGGTTTATTGGATACTGCAATGTTTTGACCTGTACCCAGGTCTTTATCAAGTCTCCAGTGTCCCCTATGTATCACAGTGTCTCAGTGCCCCATGCCTCATAGCGTCTCCTCGTGTCTCAAAGTCACCCAGTGTCCCCATGTCTCCCCCAGTGTCTCCATGTCTACCAGTGTCCACAAGTGTCTCCAGGTCTCCCCATGTCTCCCAGTGTCCCCAAGTCTCCCAGTGTCCCCAAGTCTCCCAGTGTTCCCCAGTATCTCAGTGTCCCCATTTCTCTCAGTGTCCTCTAGTGTCCTAGTAACATAGGGAAACACTGGGAGACATGGGGACAGACACTAAGGGACATGGGGGACATGGGGACACAAACATTCCCCCTTTTACGGTATGTTCGCCCCTTTCGGCAGTTCTGGTTATGTGATTTGCGTCAGTGGTCCATCCTTTTACCCCATCCATAGACTTCCTGCTTCACTGGACACTGGTATGGATTTACTTGAAAGATGAAAGCGTGAGATTAGCATAGGGTATGTCATTTCTCATAACTGCATCCTATGAGTTTCCCTCCAGCACCATCTCCATCAGATATATCAGTGGTGTATTTAGGATTTGTGCTGCCCTAGGCAGGACGGCGCTTGGGCACCCCTCCTCTAACCTCCCCCCCAATTTAAATTTCACCACCACTTCCTGTCACTTACTGACAGACGCACACTCACTGACAGACGCATACACTCACTGAGAGACGCATACACTCATTGACAGACAAACACACATACACACTTACAGACACACACACACACACACACGTACAGACACATACACACATACACATGTCTAGCAACACTCACAAATTATTATTTTTTAAATTTTATTTTAAATCCACCCAGCCTCCCTGGGAGAGCTGGAGTGGATTACTTACCTGTCCAGTAGGGCTGCTGGTCGGGCAGGCAGGGGGCAGACAGGCTGAGTAGGCGGCGAGGGAGCTTTAATCTCCCTGCTCAGCTCCATCGCGCGCCGCTTAGTGATGCCGGGAGCCGGAGTGACGTCATATTTAGGCTCCCGGCTTCATTAAGCGGTGCGCGAGGGAGCTGAGCAGGAAGAGCTCAGGTGAGTATGCTCCCTCGCTGCCCACTGCCTGCTTAGGGGGGGCTCAAAAGTGGCCAGCTGGACAGCTCTTGAGCCCCCCAGGAAACAAGGCAAACAAGGGATCTGTCTGGGCGTTTGGGGGCGGATTTTTTTGCCACCCCCTGCAAAGTGCCGCCCAAGGCAGATGCCTTGTTTGCCTAGCAGAAGACATGTCCCTGAGATACATGACCCTTGGGAGGTAGGACTGTTTTTGTGTTTTTGGTCAATAAGATTTTGTAATTAGGTCCATCATAATTGTCAGCACCAGGCCCAATGGGCTCTTAATCTGGCCCTGATTATTGAATGTCATTATACAGCTCCATCTAAATGATTTAAATCCAGGACACTCAGGCTACCCAAACACAGGGTAACAATAATTTCATTTTTACACTTGCATAAGTTAATATTGGCTTTGATTAGCACATACCATGCTGTTAATGTCTGAACAGAGTAACAAGAACACAGAATAATAGGAGCAAGGCGCTATTAAAAGCAGAAATTACTAGTTATATCCTGCAATGGAATGAAGCAAAACGGCAATCTCCCTAATTGTAATAATGCACTGTTTGTTTGATGTGTAATTTACAAGACCTTGTGGTGATAAATCTACATTTTGTAAATGCAGAGAGAAAAAACGTCTGCACAAAGCACACAGCATTAATTTCCCATCCCGATCTCTTTCTGAAACAATCAGTGTGTTATACTATGTAAATGGTTAAAAGGAAGGGAATGAGGGATGCACTTATATATTAAGTGTGTGAAGTGGCCAATATTTCATACACTTATACACCAGAAGGGACAGATATGGTCGCTCTAAAAGCTTCTTTATTTTTTAGAGCATTGTTACTGTCTGTTCCTAGGGGTGTGTTAGCAAAATGCCCACTTCATCACTTTATGCAGTCAAAAGTTGGATTTTGTAGAACTTTGTGGAACCAGCAGCCTGTTCCAGTGTAACTCCCATAACCCATTTGTGCTGAACTATATTAACAGCTGAATTACATGAGATCCTATTTTTTGCATGACCTCTCCAACCACAGCATTATGGGGCAGGATGAGAACACGTAGCTAGCTATGATTCTACTGGTTAGGAAAAAGTGGTACCTGAGACCTCTTGTGACATACAATAAAACTCACACTAGAACAGAAACATTAGTGGGGGTTACAGATTAAACTTACTGAAGTTGCTAGGGAGGCCGCAGTGCCTGTCTGGCATCTTACTTTCAGGAGTTAAACCATTTTCCAGGGTCCTCCATCACCCAACACAACTGCCCCGGCTTTCTTCCTCCCTACTGTTGCAGTAAAAGAAAGGTTTAATGGGGCAGTTAGTGAAAGAGTGAGAGTGTCAGCCCATCACTGGCCAAACATTGTGAGATATAGAATGTACTATTTTTCAGCCTATCACTGGCCGCTACTCAGCACAATTATATTCATACTGCTATAGCACAGAGGAAGGAAGCAGGGGCGGGTGTGTTAGACACCAATTGACCAACTTCAATGTTAAACTGTTAAAACAGTAATCATTAAAGGGATACTGTAGTCACCAAAACAACTTTAGCTTAAGGAAGCAGTTGTGGTGTATAGATCATACCTTTAAAGGTTCACTGCTCTATTCTCTGCCATTTAGGTGTTAAATCACATTTGTTTCTGTTTATGCAGCCCTAGTCACACGTCCTCTGGCTGTGACTGACACAGCCTGCATGAAAAAAAAAATGATTTCACTTTGAATCAGATGTAACTGATTCTAAAGGTTTTTATCTCCTGCTATGTAAATTGAACTTTAATCACACACATGATTCTCCTGCAGGGTATAGCAAGCTATTAACAGAGCAGGAGATAAAACAATTATAAATTAAGTGGAATTTGCAATGAAGGAAGTATAAACATTAGATGACTCTTTACAGGAAGTGTTTAGGAAGGTTGTTCAAGTCACATGCAGGGAGGTGTGACTAGGGTGCATAAACAAAGTAATTTAACTCCTAAATGGCAGAGAGTTGAGCAGTGAGACTGCAGGAACATGATCTATTCACCAAAACTGCTTCTATAAACTAAAGTTGTTTTGGTGACTATAGTGTCCCTTTAATATTGAACAGTAATGGTAATGAAATGAAGTGGTTAAGGATGTTGAACTGTTCCTTTAATTACACGTGATGAGTGATGTCACATAGTCCAATAATGACTATGTGATGTCTATCTGAGCTGTCACTAAAAAGCTCTATCGTACTCTGGCAATAAAAGTTATAAATCCATACTACACCTTCATTTGTTTATCCGTTGAGAAAATGACAGTTGTTTAATTTTCTTAAATCTTGCCATACTTGTATCGCAAATGTTGAAAAACGTTAGCTCTATAATTATACCCATAAATGTAATGGATTTAAAGAAGCAGGTTACTTATAGTCTAGGTATAGCCTTGCTAAGGGTTGATTAATATGATATAAGGATCATTTATTGATATTTAAAAGTTGACCCTCCCTGTCTAATTATTTATTGCATCAAATAGTTGGTGAGTATCAGTTGTTAACGTTTCATTTGTAAATCTAGAAAGGCTGAAAAGAAGGTTAAATCATAATGATGCAGAACTACAGATTGTATTTACACACCTTTTATTATAAAATGCTATGTAATCAAAACAGCGATTACTACATAGTAACAATAGGGCTTTATTATACACTGTCACATAGTAGGAGTGGTAATTACAGTGGAGAAATCATATTCTGATGCAGCAATAACACTCCTTTAAAATACTTGACAAGATCACACCAATGTGTTTGTAGACATGGAGGTGTGTTACTACTAGCACAAATTGATACAGTAGCTGGTATAATCAGACAGGTTTGTACTGCTAAGACTCAAGTATCTAGAATGTGAATCACAATGCTGTCTACCAGCAATTAAAATGGAACTGGACAGAAGCAGAGGAATGTACACAACAGGACTTTGTGATCAAAACGTAAACATAACCTGGAATCTGCGCTATATGTCTGTTCAGGTGTAATTCACCTCTTTCATATTATGTGCACCCACACTTATTATATATCATTTTATTCAGGGGAAACAGGGCTTTCATTAAACATCAAATATTTAGGTAAATGTAAAAAAAAAAAATGGGAGAAAATAAGATTTTTTTTTTCATTTTAACTGTTCAGCTATGTCTCACATGTAAAAAAGCACCCCCTATGTACAGGTTTTATGGTGTTTTGGGAAGTTACAGGGTCAGATAAAGCATGTTACATTTTTCAGTTTTTTCACACTGAAATTCGCCAGATTGTTTACATTGCCATTGAGACCGTATGGTAGCCCAGGAATGAGAATTACCCCCATGATGGCATACCATTTGCAATAGTAGACAACCCAAGGTATTGCAAATGGGGTATGTCCAGTCTTTGTTAGTAGCCACTTGGTCACAAACACGGGCCAAAGTTAGTGTTAACATTTGAATGTGACTGAAAAATGCAAAAAAATAATTTGAACGACAAGTGGCTACTAAAAAAGACTGGACATACCCCATTTGTAGGTGAGTCCCCCCCAACGGGATTTCTGGCGTGGGATCGCCAGCAACCGGGTAAGTGAATAGGACGGCGGGGACATCTTTGAGATGTTTATACATTATGAATGGAGTCCATCTGTTGCAAATTCATTTGATTGGACACAACTGTCTATATAAGGTCTCTGCAAATGCATATCAGAGCAAAAACCAAGCTAAAAATTTAAAGGAACTGCTTGCAGAGCTCAGAGAGACTATTGTGTCAATATACAGATCTGCGGAAGGCTACCAAAATATGTTTTACTTCATTGAAGGCTCCCAATGGTACAGCGACCTCCATAATTCTTAAATGGAAGAAGTTTGGAACAGCCAGGACTTTTTCTAAAGCTGGCTGCATGGCCATACTGAGCAGAAGAACGGAACAGCAGTTCCTTACCCAAACAATTCGGTAGTCGAAACAAATTTCTCGGTACACAAACGATTCTCTGTACCCGAACAAATCATGCCACAAACATATTTTTAGACACATTTTAAATGCCAGAAGAACAGTTACGTATCCCCATACAACCAATAATATTTCTTCTCCTTTCCACTTACGCCATCAACTCTCATCATTACAGGTAAAGTGAAGTTACATTTTCTTTTCATTTACTGTACATTGTGTTTATAATTTTTTTCTATATTATTGTGTGCATGTAAGGTATTATTAAACTGTAAAATGTGTGTTAAAATACTGTAATTTGGGGATCTGGAACAGATTAATCAAATTTACATTAATTCTTATGGGAAATGTTGATTCGGTTCTCGAACAAATCAGAACTCGAACAGTCTTCTTGAACGGATTAATTTCCTGATTGGTTACTTGCAAGGCTCAAGATTTACCTATCAAGAGAGCTCTGAGTTTATTGTTTTCCCCCTTATTATTTTAAGGGTGAGTGGGGTAGGTAGGCTTTTATTTGAGGGGGTGACTAGGGGCTTGGGGACTCCTAGTCACCTTGGGGGCGAGGGGTAATTTTAACATTTAACCCCCCACCCATGGGTGGGGCCGGGGGTGGTGGACAATAGTTTCCCCCCCTATTGTAACTTAAGGGCCCTCACCCACGGCTCATGGGTGGGGCCAGGAAGGGGGGCAATAGGTCCCCCCCCCACCACAACAAGAGGACATTAAGTTAGAGGGACAGAGGTTTAAAAATACCATCAGGAAGTATTACTTTACTGAGAGGGTAGTGGATGCATGGAATAGCCTTCCAGTAGAAGTGGTAGAGGTTAACACAGTGAAGGAGTTTAAGCATGCGTGAGATAGGCATAAGGCTATCCTAGCTATAAGATAAGGCCAGGGACTAATGAAAGAATTTAGAAAATTGGGCAGACTAGATGGGCTGAATGGTTCTTATCTGCCATCACAGTCTATGTTCTACTCTATTGTAACTTATTGCCCCCACCCGCTGCTCATAGGTGGGATGCCAGGGGGGACGGGACAGTAGGTCCTCCCCCCATTGTATCTTAAGGTCCCCACCCGCTGTGCACGGGTGGGGGCTGGAGGGGATGCAGTAGACACCCCCTATTGTATCTTGGGGCCCCCACCTGCCGCTCATGTATGGGGCCGAGGGAGGGCACTTTGTCCCCATTTAGTTTGGTGTCCCCCACTCTTGGTGCACGTATTTTTATTGGTACCCCCCCCATTAAATATTTTTATTGGTGCCCCACAAGTAGTGGGGGGGGGGTGTTTTTTACAACAGCTGCTCACTGTTTAGTAGACATGCCCCTACTCGTAGTACAGAGAGTAGGGGCAGAATAATTACTAATACTAAGTAATCTTTACTTAGTATTAGTAAATTTGTCTGAAAGACCAATTTAGATCTGTCAGCCTTTTAGTGGGAATTAGGGAGCTATCTACCCACAGCAAGAATAGGATCGGGTTTCATTCAATGTAACGAAATTCCGATCCGAACAAAAGTCCCGAATTGCATCCTAACACGAATGGACAAACTGTTCTCGTTCTGTTAGATCTAAATTCGTTAGTTTTGCCGACGTTCAAATGCCGAATGAAGCAGCAGGAGAAAGTTGAGAATTGTAGGAAAATTGCTTTGACTACATACAGGATATGGAGCGAACTTTGCTCCTCCCCTGGTCAAAGCTGGTCAAGTGTTGGAATTTTTTAAATTTTTTTAGATGTTAGTAACCAGGATGGGAAGGGTTACTATCCTGGGTAAAACAGTGTTTTCGTAGAACACAGTATTTTTGGTTGGAGTAACCTATTATGAAATACTGAATGTTTTCCTTATATCCTTTGTTAATTTTTCTTACGTTTCTATGAGGGTTGTGGTTATCAAATTAAATACTGCTAGATGCTATTAAAAAAAAGTGAATTTGAATATGAATTTAAGGTTTTATGAGATATCATTGATGCTTGTAGTTGACTTAAATAACAGATTTTTTTCTGTATCACTTGCATAGTTAAAACTTGAGATGTGGATATGATGTGGCTCAGGCTTGAACTGGTTTCAATGTTTTACCCATTTTTATTCTGCCATGATTTAGAGATGCTAGAGATGCAATACTTTATTCATTAAATAAGCAAGCCACGGAAAGCATATCACCAGAAAGGTTCTCAAAAACAGCCAGGTACACCACACTTGTTAAAAAAATATATATATAGCATTTTATTTTCCTTCTCAATAAATTACCATAGGCCTCTTTCTCCTACCATTCATAGACCTGATTCAATGTTCCGCTATTCTGGTTTTTATATCCGTGCTTTTTAACCTAAATGACAGTATAATGTGCAAAACCATTGTATTATACTTTTCAAGTCATATTTCCCCAGAAATAAAGCAACAAAATCAGCAGAGTTAATGATCCGCTCAAACAGGATACTCCAGCCCCGTTTGCAGGAATTTGTAATCGGAGCATCTGTCTTTCATCTGATGCTGTTCTCCTAGGACTCTCAATGTGTTCTTGCTTAATACATATGTATTTTAAGCACTTATTTTACTGGAACGTGCATTAATATGTAGCATCCTCATCATGTAAAATAGGATACCAGTTGTACTGCCGAAATGTTCATCTGATTTTTTTTCTTTTTTTTGTACAAAATATACAAGACCCCGGTGTGATGTTTGTGTTAAAGATTTGTTCCTGGCTGTTAAAAAGACCAACAACAGGCTGCAGCAGCATATAATATGAGCTTCTTTTCCCTCTGAATTATTGGTGAAACATACGTATGATATTCTAATTAGTGGTGTAGTTAGGATCAAACGTTATGGGAGCGAAGGTATATAAAAATCCTTAATCCCACCATAAAAAGACACTCTCATGACAGACAAAACATCCTGCTTCGTTTTGTAGTTTTGCGTATTTTATCTGTACACTGTGCTAGCAAATGTATGTACGTAAAACTGTGTGCTCATTAGGGCACTTCCAGTGCTGAAATGCTGAACTCTTTAGTACAGGAAAAAAAATGTATGGCTCCATAATACTGGCATGAGTTTCATCTAGAAGCGGGCTTTTGTGTGGGCAACCGTTTATATTAAATAAAACAGTGAAGCGCGATCTATAAAATATTCCAGTAATGTATACTAATTGTTATGAACACTGGTATGGTAGATACCCTGTTCGCCTATTTCCTCCTGAACTGCTGAGCCTGAGTGATTATAGTTTGCAGTTCGGGTGTAGATGCGAAAGGTTCCAGACGAATGCAGCATTCAAATACTGTTCTCCCCAGCAAGTAGACAGTTACCCAAACATCAGCCTAGACTAGATGAAAGGTACAACTGGAATGAAGTTTAATGGTGCCACACTGGCTTTTATGCAAGTCCCCATGCAAGGGGCACTCCCACATGGACCTTGTTGGGGACTCCAACACAAAGTTTACAACCAATAACAATAGAGTTACAAAGTGTGACACTCCCAATACAAACAGATAATCCCTCCTCTCTGCCTGTGAGATAATGGAGTCAAATACTGTAATAACTCAATTATCTCCAGGCAGAAAAAAAAAAATTTTCATAAAACTTGAAAAGTATCCCAAAACACATAAAGTCCCCATAAATGTTATATTCTATGATAGCCCTGATCTGGGTGACCAGCATATCCAAAGATCGCACACGAAGCTCCTGCCCAGACACCTGGAGGGGGAGAAATGGAGGGTATGGGACACCTGGAGGTTAGGGGGGAGAAATGGAGAGTATGGGACACCTGGAAGTGAGGGGGGAGAAATGGAAGGTATGGGACACCTGGAGGGGAGAAGGGGGAGAGGGAGAAATGGGACACAGGGAGGGGAGGGAAGAGAGAAAGAACAAAGGGACACACGGAGGGGAGGGGGGAGAGAGGGAACAATGGGACACAGGGACGGGAGGGAAGGGGGAGAGAAAAAACAATGAGACACAGGTGGGGAGGGGGGAGAGAGGGAACAATGGGACACAGGGAGGGTATGAGACACAGGAAGGGAAGAGAGATGGAGGGTATGGGACACAGGGAGGGGAGAGAAATGGAGGGTATGGGAAACCTGGAGGAAACAATGGGACACAGGGAGGGAAGAGGGGAGAGATGAAGGGTATGGGACACAGAGAGGGGAGGGGGGAGAAATGGGGGGTATGGGATACAGGGAGGGGAGGGAGAGAGAGGGAGAAATGGGGCACTTGGGGGAGACAGTGAACAATGGGATACATGGAGGGGAGGGGGAGAGAGGGAGGGTATGGGACACATGGAAGGGAGTTGAGGAGGGAGAGAGGGTATGGGATACATGGAAGGGAGAGAGGGCAGAATGGGACACATAAAGAGGAGGGGGAGGGAGGGTATTGGACATGGGGGGGAGAAGGAGAAATACGACACATGGAGGGGCTGGGAGGGAGGAGGGTATGAGAAACATGGACGGGCTAAGGGAAGAGATAATGGGACACATGAAGGGGCAGAGGGGGGAGAGGGAATGGAACACATTGAAGGGCTGTGGGGCAGAGGAAATGAGGCACATGGGGGGACCGGGGCGTGGGAATGAGACACCGAAGGGGGGGGGGGACTGAGACACATGGGAGGGGGCCCCAAGGAAATTTTCACACCGGGGCCCAGTGGATTCTAGTTATGCCTCTGCATAACCATGTTTTGTAGATGACAGAGTCCCACGCTGAAATTACTATGAAAGTTTTACGTTATGTCAAGGCAGATGTGGAACCAAATGGACTGGAGTGCTCAAAAATTAACTACCCCAGACTTGCACCCAGACAGAGCCTGGAATTCACAAACATAAATGTGCTACTTTTAGGAAAATGAGCTTGGGAACAGTTAGGGGTGTAAATTTCCTCTGGTCTATTCAAAGCTACCCCATTGATTCTAACATTAAATCTCATAATTAGCATTTGACCATCACGGAGATGAATTAAAAAATTATTTGTATGAGGTTTCAGTTTTTTCGCATGTGAAAAATATCAAAAAAATTGCCTTCGTTAACAGCTCTTTACCAGGATTAGTATTGTCTTGAGAAATAACTTGAAAATGTAAAAAAAAAATGGATATGAAATTATTTTGCTGTAGCTGTAGATATTGCCAATTTGATGTATTTTTCACTTGCAGTGTAGAAAAAAAGTAGAGAGAAAGGCAATCTTATCGTCAATATTTGTCCCTCTCTCCATTCCTTTCCCATTATCACAGACCGTCAAGACTGTGCTTCGTTGAAAAGCCGTCAGAGAAACGGACAGAAGACGGACACCGCAGTACCGAGTTGGCTTCTTTGAGCCAGCAAAGAGAAGGCATTGATATTCCAATCTCTCTAGTGATAGCTGAGAGGCCCTGCCAAGGATGCATAGGACTTGACAAGGACGTCCAGCAGAATGACTGAGCTGCACTTGGTGGGGGTGGGGAAAATTAATTCAACTGGAAAAACAGATAAGGCAAAACTTTAATTATAAAGTGTCAGGAAAGAGAAAGAAGTTTGCCAATAATAACCTGCAAAGTAAATTATAAACCACACCACTGCATCTCCTTTATACAGTAACATGATTATCATATGAATAGTTTCACTTTGTGTAGCAGATATTTAATTTCCCTTATACAGTGACACAATTATTACAGTCTTACACCATCATATACAACAAATGTCCATTTAAAGGGACAGAGAATAAACTATTATATGATTCTGACAATATCAGGATTTTTACATTTACATCTAAAAAGTACTGATACATGAATACCTATGCACATTGTGAAAGAATTTACTTTTATTCCAAGGTTCAAGTTTAAAGGTGTCATATTAGATATCCTATATTAAAATTGGCTAACTTGGACTCAGGAAATGCTTAATGCTTAAAACGACACTTAAGACCATATATGTCTAGTTCTGGGAGCAGATAGCCCCAACCTGAGCTGTCTCTCCTAAATCAGTCTGTTCTTTCTCTTTCTCTGAACTTATATGTACATGAAGTTCATCCCTGTGTCTTATATGTACTCCTTTTACCATTGCACTTCCTTCCTACTACTGTCCTATGAGTATTTGAACGTAAGCACTTACTTTTTAATGTATAAAAACACATACTGAAAAATAAACGAGAGAGGCCCATAATAATAATAATAATTTTGAATACCAACAGGTGTCTGGTGTTTGAATTCACGCTCCTCCAAGTGCACTTTAAATAATTTGGGCTCCCTTGAATATACCAAAGAACACATTTGATCTATATCAACATACAGTATGTATACATTTACACATTTATTTTAATGTGTATGTGATGGCACATCAGGGTGTGATAAACTCAGTTTTTTACATAAATTAAAATGTATTATTTTGCAATATACAATGTATTGAGTATATAGTGTGGTTCCTGATAATCATATTTTGGTAGGCTATTGGAAAGGATGAGAAAATTCTGAAAATCAACAGTCAGATGCCATGTACAGCCCTGCCTTGATATCATGTGCATATTCTCCATTAGTGAGATTAAAGGACCACTATGGTGCCAGGAAAACATACTCGTTTTCCTGGCACTATAGTGCCCTGAGGGTGCCCCCACCCTCAGGGTCCCCCTCCCGCCCGGCTCTGGAAGGGGTAAAGGGGTAAAAACGTACCTTTTTCCAGCGCTGGGCGGGGAGCTCTCCTCCTTCTCTCCTCCTCCGTTCCTCCTCCTGGGCTGAATGCGCACGCGCGGCAAGAGCTGCGCGCGCATTCAGCCCGTCGCATAGGAAAGCATTTACAATGCTTTCCTATGGACGCTTGCGTGCTCTCACTGTGAAAATCACAGTGAGAAGCACGCAAGCGCCTCTAGTGGCTGCCAATGAGACAGCCACTAGAGGATTAGGGGGAAGGCTTAACCCATTCATAAACATAGCAGTTTCTCTGAAACTGCTATGTTTATAAAAAAATGGGTTAACCCTAGAAGGACCTGGCACCCAGACCACTTCATTAAGCTGAAGTGGTCTGGGTGCCTAGAATGGTCCTTTAAAGAGACACTTCACTGCCCAAATTAAAATAAATACACTGTTTAGTGGATGTAGCCCCAATGTAAACATACATGCATTCATTTATGCTTTTTCGTATTTGGGGTATGTCTATAAAAAGCTTGCAAAACCTGCAGTTCTCTGGTCTATAAGCCTTGGGAAGTTCTCCCTTCTAATACAGCCGCTTCTAACAGGAGTAAAAGGCTCTGATGTCTGATTGGCAGCCTGGGGGTGTCAGTAGGTTGATTCATAAAATTGACAATTTCTATTTAAATCTTTCACTTTTTGTAAAATAAAAAAAAAGTAGGCACACTCTTCACAAATAAAGTATGTCAGCAAGTGGAAGAGCTTTTGGAGTCTGCAGTGTCCCTTTAATCTGCCCCCTAATACAGCCTAAGCATATTAAGTAATACATATGATGGGTGCAATTCACATTATTTGCAGTCTAGCCCAGCACTGTACTGCATGCAAGTCTGAGCCTGTATGTCACAGCCAGTACATCAGTACTTGCAACAGATGTCTAGTAGCAACCAGGACACTGATGAGACTCAGAAAGGCAAGAATAACTTTCTGTATACAGATATACAGTATCATGGAGCTCCTAACCTGTGCTTTTCTCTAAAAGCTATGTGTAAGGCAATGGTTCAATTTAGTAAAGGGGCTCATTGTTGTAATCTTAAGAGTACTTAAAGGGGAAATTTTATTAAAGCAAAACAGGTGCAATTTGATAAATGTTGAAAGACATTATACTGCTTTTCTATTGTAATTGCTCCTTATTTAGTTCTTTACCCCAGAATAGCTCCTGTTTTTTGACATTATAAATTGACACATTTGTTTGCTGGCTGGTAAACAACTACATGGCACTCTGACAGTGCAGTTAAAACACGAACACAAACAATATTTCTGGCATTTCAGTGCATCAACATAGGTTTGTGTGATTTATTTTTTGTGCTTTTTTTTAATGTTTTTTAATAACATGGTCCTTCACACGATACATGACAATTTGCTATTGAACATGTATTATACACCTGAGTAGAGAAACCTATCATTAATGTATAAATGAGAAGTGTGAGCCAGGGTGATGATTTCTCTTTTTCCTTCACTCTAGATAGATAAAAAGAGAGCTGTAGCAGGAGTTCCTCATCAAAATTATTCACACTGTGTTTACCAAAACTCCACCAGCCACGTAGTGTACAGTGGATCTATGTGTCAATCTCAATATGGACTTTTATCAAAATAAAGTAAAGAGCAAGTTTAAAAAGATGCCTGAGGATTAAAACAAAGCAAAGCACGTAACACACCGTAGAATGTTGAGCAGTTGAGCATAAAACATAGAACACTGAATTTATCTTTACAAGTATATAGAGAAATACAAATACATTGTTTTATCCATATTGTGCAGCACCTGAGTGTGCACCCAGTAAGGAATTTGGGTGTAAATAGAAGGAGAGAAAAAAAGAGATTATGAAGAGATTAATAGAAACATGAGAACAAAAAAAAATTAAAACAGAAACAGAGATACACAAAATATATATGTTATTATATATAATGTTAACAAAAACCTTTATTGTGATAAATTACAAGTCTAGTTCTGAGAATAGACCGGTCTTTTTGTCTCCCATTACTTTTTTATTTCATCTGGATAAGGCAAAACAGCAAGTTTGTATAAGTTAGAAAAATTACCTTATTTCAACCACGGCAGTCTACTGCAATACATCTCCTAAAAAGTATGACTAATATACACACAGAATACTAGAAATTAGGAGACTCAGAGGAAGACAAGAAAAAAATAAAAAAAAATATATATATATATATATATAAACGTAAAACAGAAAGCAATAAAACCAAAGTATTTACATTGTAGCATGGTAAATAAACATTTCCATGCTGCACCATGGCAGATATCACGATGACCTTTATTGTGAATTTTAGTAGAAATATGTGTGGCTAGCTCAATATCAAATTAAATTTGAAACATGTTTTTATAGCTAAACAGCTTCCTCATTTGTATTGTCTGACTGCCAAATACCAAAACACACTGGCAAAAACGCCAAAAATGCCTGGTAAAGGGAGTCTAATCCACTTGAAAAAGAAAAGAAACTATTTTGCAGATACTACATGTAACAAGATGATTTCGATCATTGCAGACCATTTCTATCCCATAAGTAGGATGGTATACTAATAGAAATGGCCGTGTGTTACAAGGAATAATTAATAAACAAGGTTTAACAGAGCTTTATCCCGCTACATAGGTAGCCTAAAACCCCATATGTTGTGATTATAAACCCATCAAATTCAGCGTGTGTTGAGGCCAACTATTTGTGGCAGCAGAAGTGTAACAGACGATAATGACAGACTAACAGAAAGTATAGAGAGATAGAAGTAGAAGCCGAAGATTACTGGCTAATTCAAATGGCTAAAAGATTACCGTTAATGCTGATGCTGTTTTCACTCAACAACTCTTTAGTTGCCACTTTTCTATCTACGTAAAGCTGGCAAACTGCCTCGAATTTACGATAAATCTGTGCAAACGAATACAAAGAACTGTGTCTCTATAGGCCACATTCTGTCTATCTATTCTACACTGCTCAAAAAAATAAAGGGAACACTTAAACAACACAATGTAACTCCAAGTCAATCACACTTCTGTGAAATCAAACTGTCCACTTAGGAAGCAACACTGAGTGACAATCAATTTTACATGCTGTTGTGCAAATGGGATAGACAACAGGTGGATATTATAGGCAATTAGCAAGACACCCTCAATTTATTTATTATTTATTTATAAAATATTTTACCAGGAAAGATACATTAAGATTTCTCTAATTTTCAAGTATGTCCTGGGTCCACAAATCATTGCATTGTTACCAGGGACGTATTAGCCGCGAGGCAAACAAGGCATTTGCCTTGGGCGGCATTTTTCAGGGGGCGGCAAAAAACGCCGCCCCCCAAATGCCCAGGGCAAATGCCTAGTTAGCCTTGCGGCTAACTGACATCCCGGGCGGGCGGCGCTGGCAGGCGGGCGGCTGGCGGCCGGCGAGGGAGCACTTCCTATGAGCTGTCTGCTCAGCTCCCTCGCGCGTCGGCTGCAGAGTGAGGCTGGGAGCCGGAAGATGACGTCATCTTTCGGCTCCCAGCCTCACTCTGCAGCCGACGCGCGAGGGAGCTGAGCAGACAGCTCATAGGAAGTGCTCCCTCGCCAGCCGCCCGCCTGCCAGCGCCGCCCGCCCGACCGGCAGCCACTGGACCACCAGGGAGAGAGAGACCTCCCCCCCCCCAGCACTCCCATAGGTAAGGAGGTGGGGGGGGATTTAAATAAAAAAAAAAGTTAATCTGTGTGTGTGTGTCTGACTGTGTGTGACTGACTGTGTTTGTGTATGTGTGTGTGTGTGTGTTTGTGTCTGACTGTGTCTGTGTCTGACTGTGTGTGTGTGTGTGTTTGTGTCTGTGTGTGTGTGTTTGTGTCTGACTGTGTGTGTGTTTGTGTCTGTGCGTGTGTTTGTGAGTGTGTGTGTGTGTCTGACTGTGTATGTGTGTGTGTCTGACTGAGAGTGTGTGTGTATGTGTCTGACTGTGTGTGTGTGTGTGTTTGTGTGTGTTTGTGCCTGACTGTGTGTGTATGTGTGTGTGTTTGTGCCTGACTCTGTCTGTGTATGTGTGTGTGTATGACTGTGTGTGTGTGTTTGTGTCTGACTGTGTGTGTGTGTATGACTGTGTGTGTGTTTGTGTCTGTGTGTGTGTTTGTGTCTGACTGTGTGTGTGTGTGAGTGTGTGTGTGTGTATGTGTCTGACTGTGTGTGTGTGTATGTGTCTGACTGTGTGTGTGTGTGTGTGTATGTGTATTTAGAAGGTGGGGGTGGCACGGGGGAGGGGGGTGCCTGAGTTTTGTCCTGCCTAGGGCAGCACAAAACCAGGATACACCACTGTATGGATACCATGCTAACCTGCAACCCTTAGCTGCTCTACAGATTAACTTTTAACCCTTTTATGATATAGTATGTTTCTTGACTGAGGAGTAAACTGCAAAGTTAATGTTTGTTGACTGTGAACGCTCATGTATCATATAAAGTGCAATGTAACTTATTCTTATATAAGAGCTTGAACCAAAAGCTTTAGGAAAGGCTTCTTGTTGCAAAATAACATTTGACTGAGAGATACCAAGTGTCTTTGATCCACAGGTTGTATAAAAAGGTTATTACTTCATCAATGTTTACTATTACATTTTAAAAGGAAACTATAGTCATCAGAACCACTACAGCAGGTGCCTAAAAAGGTGACTTTAAAGGACCACTCTAGGCACCCAGACCACTTCAGCTTAATGAAGTGGTCTGGGTGCCAGGTCCTTCTAGGGTTAACCCATTTTTTTATAAACATAGCAGTTTCAGAGAAACTGCTATGTTTATAAATGGGTTAATCCTTCCTAATCCTCTAGTGGGTCTCATTGACAGCCACTAGAGGCGCTTGCGTGCTTCTCACGGTGAAAGTGAGTGAGAGCACGCAGTTCCAGCAAAGCAAATGCCTTTGCTACGGGGAATGAAAGTAGCGCAGCTCTTGCCGCGCGTCAGCCCAGGAGGAGGAGGAGAACGGAGGCGGAGAGAGCTCCCCGCCCAGCGCTGGAAAAAGGTAAGTTTTAACCCCTTTCCCCCTTCCAGAGCCGGGTGGGAGGGGGTCCCTGAGGGTGGGGGCACCCTCAGGGCACTATAGTGCCAGGAAAACGAGTATGTTTTCCTGGCACTATAGTGGTCCTTTAAATACATTTTTACTGCGGTCTAACGGATGCCAGAACCTCATTAGTTAGTTTAACACTATTGTATCAGGAATACATGTTTGTGTTCCTCACACTACTGTGTTTCTTTAAGACACAGGAAACCTTGGAGACCTTGAACAATTGAGATGCTGAAAACATTTGGGGACCTTTGACAATGGAAATTCTACAAACATATTGTTATACCCACCAGTCTTTCTAAACAAATGTTTACTATATTCTCTTAGTCCTCAATAAAGTCTATCTGCAGGTGCTGAAAAGGTTTGCAGATAAAAGAGAGGCAGTTGAGAAATAATGTCAGGTCACAGGTTGAGACAACTCCCTAATTTACTGGGCACTGCCAAAAACGCCTCTATGGATAAAATATGTTATCTTTCCCAAGGGGAATGATGAGTATCAGATCTTAGAGGAGGGAGAGCAATCAGGAAAACTGCAGTGGGAAAAAAAAAAATCTGCCACCTTACATAGAATGAAGTTTAACTAGTTAGATACAATCACTCAATCAACTTGAAAACAGTTTTGAATTGCTGTAATTATACTTGTTGTGTCCTGCTTGTCATTATTAATATTCAGTAGATGTAACAAATGGCCCTGTTGTCATGAATATATTTTTATGACAATCTAAAAAAGAAGTCTGATTTGGGAGACTGAAGAATTAATAGTTTGTGAAGACAAGATAAGTTAGGTTAAACCGAAAAAAAAGTACACACTCAAGATCAGGAGAAAGGCAATGGTAAAATACACCAAGCAGTGAGATTTGGCCAACACAGCTTCTTATTCAGTTGAGAACAAAACTTTAAGGATCGGATGTGTAGATGCTGTGAAATAAACCTCACAGTGACGTGTTCCTAAATTAATATCTAAAATGTTTTGGCATTATTTTGTGTAAATAAAATGTGAACCTGTGACTTTTTAGTTAGATATATGGCAGCAGATCATAATGGCACAAAACTCTGTACCCTAACCACACCTCTGTCCACACCCCCTAAAGCAAATATGTCCCTTTTTGACCATCTGGAGTGTTTTAAATAGTGGACATAGGAATACAGCAGGTATAAAGGAACAAGGCAGAAACAAATTCAAATCCGAAGCAAAAGATTTATGAATGGGACTCCATGCATGTGCAAGTGCTGAGTACAACTTTATAAATGCAGTTGCTATGCACCAGTTTGATTCCAAGATGCACTATCAGTATTTTCATATGTCAATGAAACCATCGAGATGTCTTTGATGTGGTAGAGTTGTGCAGGTCATGTGTCATTGCACATTGTGCATTAACTATTGAGGAGCTTGGAACTTTGGGCTAAGCAGTGGTGCAAGAGGTGGGTATGCCAATCTTACCTCTTTATTATATTACTAATTATTAGACTTGGGCAGTTGTTTTTGTACTAACACAATTTGGTCCAAATTTGGGCTATTCATCCATTTGTCCAAAGATGAATACATGAATGAAACCAAGAACAAATTGCTTTTTGTAATAAATTTCTTATAAAGAAATAGTTTTTAAAAAAAAAGACAAACAAAAAAATACACCTTCACCCGTCACCCGCCTTATAAAGCTTTCCCATGCCATGCAATTTGGCTTAAGCCAACCAATCACAATGCTCTGATGGGTAAATCTTGAGACTGACAGGTAAGTCTCAAGATTTACCTATCAGAGCACTCTGTTTGGTTGGCTTAAGACAACCAATCACAGTGCCCTCTGAGTCAAATAGGATGGCGTGGGTAAGCTTTACAAGGCTTTCCCCACCCTGCAAGTTCAGGTTGGTTGGATTCCTTACCAGGCAAAGATTGATTATTTTCTTGTCAGGAATTTTTTTTTTTTGGTGTGGTTTTTTGCAATCCTTTTTTTATTTTAATAATATAACGCAACAATATGGATTTTTATTTGGACTTTTTGAGGGTTGAAAAAGTAGAAGATATCTAACTGTGTACAGGCATACCCCACTTTTAAGTTCACAATGGGACCAGAGCATGTATGTAAAACGAAAATGTACTTAAAGTGAAGCAATACCTTTTTTCACTTCCCAATGCATGTACTGCATTGCAATAGTAATTTACAGGCATAACTGATACTGCAACTGCAGATTTCCAGTGATTTATTTAGTGATTTCCAGTGGGCTTTTATTCAGTTAAAACAAACAGTAAAAAAAAAACCAACTCATTCCAGATTGTGCCATTTATCGTTAATGTTTGACTCATCTGACAACCTTAAACTGGGAGGAAAAGTAAAATAAACCTGCACACTGGGCCATTTTCTGTCAGTACAGTGCCAATTTGTATTTGTTAGCAGCTTAGTTGCACACTTTGTTTAGAAACACCCGTTCATCACTTTAAGCATTTATGGTTTAACTTTGAATCCTCAGAATTGTGGCTAATGCAGCTAAGCTGCTAAGTCATAGTTATAGAAAATGGCAGGGTAAACCCTTTCACTGGATGGTGCCGATTCCAGAATATGGACAATGTATGCGCAGAAAAAAAAAATATATATGTTCAGCTAGGAGCAGGCATTATAAATTTGAGATGATTAACCTGTGCCATGTCAGAAGGTGTGAAAAGTTCTTGCCCCAATGACACTGAACTGAGTTGTTCCGGGCGAGAATAGAACCTTCCATTTCCTGTTCACTCGCAGACAGTAGAGGTGCGGGAATGTCTGTACTCGTGAGGCACCTTTATGTACACTCTCGGGTATGTCTGTACTTGCAAGTGTACTTAAAGTGAGTGTATGTAAAGCGGGGTATGCCTGTATACATTTTTAAATTTACAGGTATTTTGTTTATTGACCCTCCCCCCACCTCCCTTTGCTATTATTATGATGAGGGGGATAGGTAGGTAATTTATTTTATTAAGGGGTGATTAACCTCCCTTTACTAAAGATAAGTATTTTTTACATAGTATTAGTAAAGTTGTCTGAAATACAAAAATTGTGAAAAGTCTACTAAATATCACACTGCAATTTTCAACTGTATTTCTGCTAACTTCATGGAAAACAACATTTTCAAAACTGAGTTTATTTTTTCTGTCCTCCTTTAACCCCTTTTCCCTGTCAGGTCAATTTGCTACATTGGTGTAATATGTGACTTTTACTTCACACATCCAGTCAGGTTGTAAAGCCTCATTCTTTCACTTTAAAATATAGCTCGCCTTCGCCCCTATCGAACAACGGATGCTACAAAAGTACTTGTTTGTGAAGTAATCATGTCCCTGCTTGATTGATGTAACCCACTCTCACATGCATAGATTACCCTCTTTACAGAATATAATGAATGCTACTGTCAGGTTCATCTTCCTGAACTGCTGCTCTCCTCACATTTCACATATTCGTCACTTATTTCACTGACTTTCTGCGGACTTTAGGAATGACGATAAAATTATGGGTTTTACCTACAAAGCTCTCTGCAATGCACTCCCAATAAATATCATATCTAATCAATAAATAATTTCAATCTCGCCCTCCTTGCTCTAACAATGACCTTTTACTTGCCCTCTTCTTGTATTGTCACTTGTATATCATGGTTACATTACTTCCCTAGGGCTATCGCATTCTTATTATGGAATGCCCTCCCTAACCTCATAAGACTATCCTCCATTATCAAGGTCTTTCAAAACATGCCTTCCCCTGCAGAAAAAAATATCTTCAAGAAAGCATTCGACTTTCTAAGTATTTCCTCTTCCTATAGCACTAGTTATAACATGCAGTCTTGCTGTCACCTTCTTGTGCTATAGCTGCTATATTTCATAGAACGTTAAAAACTAGTATCTACAGCTATGGCTTGTTAACCTGAACATTTTTACATTCTATGTTTCTATACATCATTGTGTAACCATTTGTTTATTTGTTCCTTTCAAAATTTGTATGTATTATCTATTTATTGTATAGTATTGCAGGATATGTTTGGCAAATAATAATGATAACATTGACTTGGCTATGGGACAGGCATTTTGATATGCCAACATATTACAGCTCAGATAACTGGTATAGTTAGACAATAATTGAAGCCACTTTCTATCTATTATAATAAAATATATTATAGCAATTTAATTGTTGAGCTCAGTTTTTTTAATCGTTTTTTTTCAGTTGTAAAGCAATCTTTTAAATGTATTTCAACCTGATGAAAGTTTTTTTTAAAACTGAAATGCTGAAAATAAAAGCCAAGTTTTAATTTCAACCTAAAGAAGACCTTAAAATGCTATCATTAATTATTGCCAGATTAAGCACCAGGCATTTAACTTAATTTTGAAGTCCTTGAGTGTAATCAATCTGTCTGTCTGTCTATCTATTTGGCAATGAATTAGAAAAGTTAGGATTTATATTTAATTAATTTACTATCATACCCTCTACATGTATTATAAAGAAAATCTAATAATGCGTGCATTATTTTTATAGAAGACAACTTTTGACCTCTAATTTTTGTGCCTGTAAAATTCATCTGTAAGAATAGGTAAGGAATAGATGACTGCTCATGGACTCTCTGCTGCTTAACTGTCCAGTGGAAATGATTGAAATATTGATATATTTCTGGAGATGGAGGGAAATATAAGGGGTAAATGGGGATTGGAAACACAATTGAAACACACACCTGTATACATGCACATTAACCTTCACACAAATACCCTCCTGCATACACACATGGGCACTCTGCAAAATACCCTACAGCATTCACACACAATAATAACAATTATACCCTACATTCCCACACATAGTGATAATTAATTTTTGCATCCATACAATTAACATTAACATTTGAGTGTTGCTTTTTTACACCCTGTTCCAAATTATTATGCAAATGATATTTTTCTCATTTACCTAAATAATTGATATAAATAACAGTCAGCATAATTCTCATGTTATCAACTATTAAGAGTACAATTCAAAGTTTATTGAACAAACCTCTTAATGATAACAGTATTTTTTAAAACATAAAAAATGTACAATGCTCTAAATTGTTACACACAGTAAGTTTCAAAACACGTCATATGTTGTAAAGAACTGAAAATTGTCATTTGTTGTGTTTGCAGCATATTTACTGAAATCAAAAGCTATTTCAATCAAACTTATAACAACATTTTAATTTTTTCAACATTTTAACAGGTCACGTTACATTTTAACATAGGACCCCTTATTTGATAGCAGCTTCACAAGTCTTGCATCCATTGAACTTGTGATGCAAGTTTCTGCTTGAATTTGTTTCCAAGATGTCAGAATAGCCTCCTAGAGCTGCTGTTTGGATGTAAACTGCCTCCCACCCTCATGGATCTTTTGCTTGAGGATGCTCCAAAGGTTCTCAATAGGATTGAAGTCAGGGGAGGATGGAGGACACACCATGACTTTCTCTCCTTTTATCCCCATAGCAGCCATGTATGCAGAGGTATTCTTTGCAGCATGAGATGGTGCATTGTCATGCATGAAGATGATTTTATTATGGAAAGCATATTTCTTCCTTCTGTACCAGGGAAACTCCACATACTTTGCAGAGGTCACCTTTACACCTTCGGGGACCCTAAAGGGGCCGACCAGCTCTCTTCCCATGATTCCGTCCCAAAACGTGACTCCACCACCACCTTGCTGACGTCGCACCCTTGTTGGAACAGGGTGGCCGTCCACCAACCATCCACTACTCCATCCATCTGGACCATCCAGGGTTGCACGGCACTCATTAGTAAACATTTGAAAATTCATCTTCATGTATTTTTCTGCCCAATTCAGCCGTTTCTGCTTGTGAGCATTGGTTAGTGGTGGCCAAATAGAAGGTTTATGCACAGTTGCAAGACTCTGGAGGACTCTACACCTTGATGTCCGTGGAAATCCAAAGGCACCAGCAGCTTCAAATATCTGTTTGCTGCTATGTAATGGTATTTTAGCAGCTGCTCTCTTGATCCGATGCATGGATCTGGTAGAAATCTTTCTCAATGTGCCTTTATCTGCACGAACCCGTCTGTGCTCTGAATCAGCCACAAATCTCTTAATAGTGCGATGATCACGCTTACGTTTTCGTGAAATATCTAATGTTTTAATACCTCGTCCAAGGTATTGAACTATTTCACTCTTTTCAGCAGCAGAGAGATCCTTTTTCTTACCCATATTGCATGAAAATGGTGCTCTGCTTAATAATGTGGAACACCCTCCTTTAGTAGTTTTTCCTTAAATCGGGCTCACCTGGCAATCTTATTATCACAGGTGTCTGAAATTGTTTTCAGTGATCAAAAGAACCCTGAGACACAATGACATCCATGAGTTAAACTGAAAAACAAAATATTTAATCTTTGTGACATTTAAATAGAATTTGCATAATAATTTGGAACAGGGTGTAATTTATATCCAAAACCTTCCTTCTTTAAAACAGAAAACTAAAAAAAGTAAATAAAGTTAGCACTATTATAGAGCATTCTCTGCCAATCTGATATGTCTATCCAAAGTATTCATCCACAAAGCGCAGCTTAGTTGTAAGGGCCCACTGGTGCAGCCCAAATTTATTCAAAGAGCATTCAAAGTACAGACATTTTGGGCCCACCTGACATGTCTCATAGAAAAGGACTGAATTAAATGCATCTCTAAGAGAAGTACTTTACACATTCAGCATTGCCATGCCTGATTATGCACAACATAAAGGCCTTCAAAAATTCTATTTCTAGAGAAAAGCGACAGGGACTACCGCTTCATTAAGATTAAGGCTTTTTAGAGTGTCCCTTTAATAATGTGCACCTTCATTTTTTCCCAGCCTGTAACAAAATTTTCAGCTCACTTCCCAGTTTTATAACTCATACACACACTCTGTCTCCAACACTTACGCACATAAACACACTATGCCACAAAACTCCCTCCTCACCTCGATTTGCATGCACACACATACAACCCACCAGTTTTTAGCATACCCTCATTTCAGCTAACCTCTCTATCGCATAACTCCTTAGGCGTGCGCAGCCTATTGCATTAGGGTGTGCACCCTAAAGCACAAACACACGCCGCATGTGTATATATGTATTACACACATATATATATATATATATATATATACACACACATACACTGCTGTGTGTGTGTGTGTGTGTGTGTGTGCTGTGTGAGGGTGCTGTTAGTGTGTGATGTGTCTGTGAGGGTGCTGGTAGTGTGCTATGCGGGTGAGGGTGTTTGTGTGGGTGCTGTTTGTGTGTGAGGGTGCTGGTAGTCTGCTGTGTGTGAGGGTGTTTGTGTGTGTGTGTGTGTGTTAGGGTCCTGTTACTGTGCTGTGTGAGGGTGCTGTGTGTGAGGGTGCTGTTTGTGTGATGTGTGCGTGTGTGCGATGGTGCCGTTTGTGTGATGTGTGTGGGTGTTGTGTATTTGAGGGTGCTGTTTGTGTGTGAGTGTGTTTGTGAGGGTGCTGATAGTGTGCTGTGTGTGAGGGTGTTGTGTGTTTGTAAAGGTGCTGTGTGTGTTTGTGAGGGTACAGTTAGTGTACTGTGTGTGTGTGTGAGCATGCTATGTGTGTGAGGGTGCTGTATGTGTACTGTAAGTGTGTGGGTGCTGTTTGTGTGAGGGTGCTGTATGTGTGTGTGTGTGCTGTATGTTTGGAGGGATTGTGGAGGTGGGGGCAGATTAGTAAATATCCCCCCTCCCTTCTTACCTTATGTAGGGAGGGGGGATCCTTGCTGCCATGTGCCATCCCTGGTGGTCCAGTGGAGAGTGAACTCTTGCCTGCAGGGCTAGAGTTAACTCTCTCGAGATCTGAGCGTTGCCCCGGGTGCTCTCCTGCCTCCCTCCATGCTGCTGTGGGCTGGTGAGGTAGATTCCCGCCAGCCCATGGAGGCTTAGAGCAGAGCCGGCACTCAGCGCAGACTCTGCATGAGCCGACTGGGGAGATCCGGAGATCTCCAGAGAAGTCCTGGGGAATAAAGTGCGGGAACTCTCCCAAGATTCCCAAACCCCCCCCAAAAAATAATATACACGTGTGTGTGTGTGTGTATATATATATATATATATATATATATATATATATATATATATATATATATATATATATATATATATATATATATACACACACACATATATATATATATATATATATATATATATATATACATATACGCGTGCACACACACACTGACACAGATACACAGACACACACATATATACGCATGCACACACATACACTCACAGACACACCTATACATTTACACTCACATACACTCACAGACACACACACACATACACTCACAGACACACACACACATACACTCACAGACACACACACACATACACTCACAGACACACACACTCTTACAGACACACACACATACACTCAGACACACATACACATACACTCACAGACACACACACACAAACTCACAGACACACACACATAAACTCACAGACACACACACACTTAAAGACACACACACACACACACACTTACAGACACACACACATACACTCACAGACACACACACACACTTACAGACACACACATACAGTCACAGACACACACACACACACACTCAGACACACACACATACAAATATTTTCTCTTTTAATTAAAAAATGTCCACCCAGCCTCCCTACCTGGAGAGCTGGCGTGGACCTGTCCCTGGGGTCCAGTGGGTCGGGTGCCTGTCTCCAGATCAGACGCGGCGAGGGAGCGGTGTCCACTCTGCTGCCTCTCGCCACGCGGGCTGTCTACAGTAGCTGGGAGCCGGAATATGTCATATTCCGGCTCCCGGCATCAGCAAACGGCGCGTGGCGCGAGGGAGCAGAGTGGACACCGCTCCCTCGTCGTGCCTGATCTGGAGACAGGCACCCGACAGGGGGGGTCCATCACCTCTTGCCCCCCCCCCATGACAGGGAAACACATGGGGGGAAAGGGGGACATTTGGGGCACTGAGTGCCTGCAGGAACAGCGTTCCTGCTCAAAAAAAAGTGCAGGAACTCTGTTTCTGCAGGACTCAATACATAGGGATACCGCAGGGATTAGGCTGTGCCCAGGCACACCCGGCACACCCCATGCGCACGCCTATGCATAACTCCCTCACCGACCAATTTACACCCACCATCCTGACACACTCACACACAATTAGGGCCAGGGCACATTGATGATGGCTTTGGGGCAGCAGAGAGGGTAAGTTCAGCACTGCTGCCATATTACTTTCCTTTTCATAAAGCTTGCTCTGTTCTCTTTTTTTTCATACTTTTTTTCACTTATCAAAGTCACTGCTGTATTGTAGACATTTAAAATGTATCATTTTACTCTAAAAATCTGTTTCTTAGAGTAACATTGACACATTTCATTTAAAAAATTCACTCGAATATGAATCATTGTTGTTATTGCTCTTCACTGTTGCATCTTTTTCTGAAAGAAACAGACATGGCTGCTTTTCATTGAGTGTATTTCTCTTAGAACTTTTAATCCTTTTCTTCCACAAAAAAATAAATTCAAACGTGTGCACATACACAATATCAAAATAAGATTATTGTGATTTTAGTTTGGCTGCACTTTTACAATGAGAATATATTTAATTCCATACTAGATAAGTTTGGACACTGATATCTCAATCCTGTCTTTGTGAGGCTAAAATATACATATATATGGAAAGATAGGAGCTCTTGGAGGTAATCTCTCTGAGGGCACTCTAATCAGAGCAAGAGGTTTCAAGATGTTGAAACGCTGTTCTATGTTATTACAAACTCCTGCTCTGAGTGAGGAGGGGAACTAATTTTCTCCAGTGTAATGAGAACTTGTCTGGGCAGAAAAAGCCCCCCTCAGAGAGCTAGTGAGGCTTCAGAGAGTCAGACCTTTATTGTAAATATGTAAAAAAATAAAAAAATAAAGTAAAGAAAATGGACAATGGGTGGATTGGCGCTAGTCATAAACATGAGGATGCTGCAACCCTAGTGTCTATAGCTACTCACATGACACTATATATAATGTTTCAAAATAGTACAAAGTACAGGGTGCGCAACAGTGAACACCAACACACAGTGAGATATACTTATGTCAGGGAAAACCTGATGGAGTACCTCTGGTTAATCTGTAAGAGATAAAGACCTTACATAGCATAATACTGTACATATACAGAAAACATAAAACACAGAGGTAATAGGTCACTCACACTTCCCAGAGCCATGTATAGCAGGCTCTGGCTATGTTGGCTTGTCAGTGAATGCTGTGATGAGATATAGGTCCTGTAGCTTTATTCCTCCACAGATAGTGAGAAGGGAGACTTGAAGAATTTCAAAGTGAATTCACTTCAATAAAGTGCAAAATAGTAAATAAAAAGAATAAAAGCACCTATTGTAAATATATCTGCCACGGTTTTAAAGCAACAATATTTTTACGTTCTATAGATCTTGCCAATATAGAATGCCCTGTGCCATATAGAGGCAGTCAATCGCTTATATGTTCGCATTTAAGATTTAGTCGGTAGTCACAATGTGTGCTTACAGTTGTGATGGAACAGACAGGTTGATGTGCAAATAGCAGGTGGCGATTGCTGGAGAACCCTTCCCATTTTATAACCCTTCCTATTATAAACTGACCCTAAAAGTGGAACTTTCAGCAGTCTTATTTGGCCACTTGAGATGGAATGACCCTACTTCCTTTGAGTAAGTACTTTGCTCTTTACTGATAGTACTTACCAAAGAGTTCATCCTTTGCCAAAGCATACAATATTCGAGATGCTCCAATCAGGTTGCTCATAGAGGCTGAAAGAGTGGAACAATATATTCCTATAGTGACGAATGGAGACCAGATATTGATATCCCGTAAAAAACTGTAGTCGTTCAGCAACAGAGTCCTGTGGATAAGAACAAGAGAAAATGGTTTTGAAGGTAAATACTCTGGTTAGTCAGCTCAATTACAGATTATAAAATATTACAGTTTGTTAATATTTTATACCACTCTAGAAAAAAATTATTTGGATTGGACTTTTTTCAACAAACCAAATTCATCCAGTAAATTCATAGCATGAACTAAAGCAACTCTATCACACCTCACAGGAAGACCAAAAAAAAAACAATTGCAATTTTCAAGCCTAAATAAAAAAGAAGCTGTGACCGAAATTCCACTCTTCATGTGATGGCGTAACCCAGGTTCACGTGCTGAATCAGTTTGCAAAATTGATAGTGAGTAAGGCTGACGTGATCTGGATTTGCAGCACGTGCTACTGTCAGCCTACAAAATTGAAAACTGAAGCTCTAAGTGCCCTTCACTGTTTGTATTAGTTACTGACTTTATCGCAGTGTATATTTTACTGTCGTTAATAGCTCATTTATAAAAGCCAAGGTATTCTGCAGAACTGTATATGAGGCATAAATTTAAGCGCCATCACATTTAAATTTATTTTTCTATCTGACCGCACTCTACAACATACATTTCATATTGAAGTTCCTTTTAAACTGTGTTGGCTTTCAGATCACTACCAGGAACCTTAAACATTAGTTTAAATAAGAATTCTTAAAAATGAATTCCGGATCACAAAGTGACGGCATCTGCCTTAACTTTATCACAAGGGAAGAAGCACAGAGCAGACTCCTAGCTACAATTATGGGAATACGATATAGAGAGCATAGCGGTCTATACGGCTGCTACAGTGTGCAAAATGCCAGTATCGCTAGATTAGCCAAATTAAATAGTACCACATCTTTCTGAACACACTTTTCTTATATGTGATGACAGATCAAGAATTCAACCAGTAAGCCATTTGAAATCAACGGCTGTAATTTCAAAATAAACAGAAAGTAATAGGTGTTTTTAAGCTTTTGAGACATTTTCCAGTGCAACGCATGCAGTGTTACCGAAAGGTTGAAAGGTTACCGAAAACTATTTGTTTAAAGGCATCATCCAGATTTCATCTGCACCAGTCCCAGTAATTTCTGGATTAGACCTATCTGGAATTATCTTTTGTCCCGAAAAGCTCAGCTGGAGATTGTGCTCTGTTATATGTTCAAAGAAATAGCATTTGGTCAGACACTTAAAGAATATTTTTCTCTCCTGTTTGGAAAGACATATATCACTAACTATATCGTTGCGCAATCAGAAGACATAACAACCAATATTAAGAATATATTAAAAGAAAACCACACCATATTATGTCAACTTGTACTACAGACCTTTTACAATAAATAATTAAACAAGCAAAGGCTGGTTCGTACGGACAAGTGAGCCAAAACCTTCCCCATTTTTGGTGTAAAAAAGTAAATAGAAATAGAATCTTTTGGCATGGTAAAGTATGCTGCTTAGCTACTAATCATGTCATGATTTTGGAACATGTAAAACATGTTTTTAAAAAGCCCAATTTTCACAGTACAGACCCTCTCAGGCATCCCTAGTCTGTACAACCAGATTTCTGTCTATTCCTTTGTTCCATTACAAACACCTACAAGACAGCCTTGTCTTCCTGAGCTTTCATTGGGTAACAGCTTCAAATTGATTATTTCCCAAATACACAAATCTAAAGGTTCATGGTGTCAAACAATGCATGATGTTTCATTGAGTCAAGGGATTAGCAAATGGACTTAAGATGGCAAAATTCAATAAGTCAGGGTGCAGACTTTAGTGCCCCTCCATCTTTAAACTTCACCAGCTGCCAATAAATCATATCCCTGAAAATGCTATAGAACACAAACTCTTTCAATAACTAAGTATGTTGGTGCTTTTTTACCACTATAAGAATATTCCAATTAAAAAAAAATAATAACACATATATTTGTGATTAGATTTATGCCTCACCCAACCAATTTGGCAGTGAACAGATTAAAATGAATTAAATTAATTCTCATTGAAGAGCCTCATTACAGCTTCTATCCACCTCCTGTGAAGTCGTTACTGCTGATGACTTGTGTCCAATCAGATGCTTCATAGTGAAGTAATGGAACTTTTGGCATCTGCCACAATCAGTCAACAAAGCTTCTACTCGATAACCATTGAAAGTAATGTTTCTCTATGAGAAGCACTTATTCCACTATCAGTGGATGAGGCAAGGAATCATCCTATCTGTTTTCATAAAAAAAAAACCAGGAGGTACTATTAAGATGTTTTAGAGATTGGCACTTTTATAAAAATAGTGTGCAAGAACAGGCAATTAACACCTAATGCACTTAAGCGCGATGGAGTGCTTTCAGTGTTTGGAGTGTTCCTTTAAAAGAGGGATAATATATCAAGACACGAGTAGGAAGGATATTGTCTAATGGTCATGTCACAAAAGGTGCATTATGAACAAGGAGTTATATGATTTTCAAAGGATTGGCAAGGCATTTTTCCAGTATGGCATGTTCCTGCTTCTGTAGTGCAACTGAAAATATGACTATTTAATTCACATAGGCTCTTTTTGAAGTGTCTTAGATTTCAGCACACTAAAAGAGTGAACTAGGTTTTTGCTTTATACATTGTCGTCTTTGGAGGTATTACACCTATAAACATTGTGTGTGGCTTTGAGATGTTCTATTAGAATTCATTTGAGCACTGAATACTGTCTTTCATTTAATTATATACCAATAAAATCTGGAGCAGTATAGAGTGAAAAAAAAGTAAAAGCACTAGATTAATCTAACATTAAAATTGATCCAAGGTCCCTACAGCAGGTAAAAGGTTAAATTGAACAAAATGTGAAACCTTTTTACTCATAACAGAAATATAAATATGAATGACACACACACACACAGGTCCCTGCGAGCTGGTGAATTATTGGTGTGCATTAAGATATTAGGATGTGACAGCTATAATTGTAACCCATTTCAGTCTCTTTCTTGTTAATCAAAAGTGCAGAAATAAATGTTATTTATGAGAGCACTTTCCCGCGATGGAAATCAGCGGGGGTGCAAAGCCGCCCCCACAGCCCCCTTTCTCCTGACATAAGGAGAATTAGTTTCACCCACCTCCCTTCTCAGGATTCAGGGAATTAATCGCAGGGACCACTATAATGACAAGCAGAACAAGTGACACTGAAACAGCTCTATACAGGGCCTTCATACCCAACACAATGCAGCACAGCTCCAGAACTGTGTTTGACACCAGGAAGTAACTGTCAGTATTAGGCCAATAAAAATCTCCACATTGGATTGCAACACGTATCTGAAAATTATTCATAACTGGGTAGATGATCATATACACATATAGCCTTAAACATAAGAGAGGGTAATGCCGGCGACTTACCCAGCTATTTTAGAATTAAAGCATTTGTCAGAATTATTGTTTTCAAAATCATTCAAATATATTTTATCAAATAAATTACACACATTAATATTTCAAATCCATGTTAAATCTAAATAATAGTATTAATATTTCACATTATACTACAGTGTGCATAGCACGACTGCTAACATTTTTGGTATAGATTACTTAATGTGTGTTGCTTATACTGAGTATTAAGTACTCATTATCAATTTTTAACCATGAAAAATACACACTTGGAAAGAGCTAGTTTTCACGAAGCCCTTATCTACTGCATACTGCTGCCTGCTATTTGCTACCTATGCACTGGCTGGTGTCTAGGGTCTGCCTATTCTTCTTATGAGCTTCCTCACTGCCATAGAATCATGTATATATGTTGGCCTTAAATTATATATATTCATCTTTCACACACTGTATATGCTTGGTAGGTAAGAAACCAATGATAAATAATTGCCAGATACTACCCTCAAAAATAAGTTTAATACGTTTCTTTTGCATGATACGATACATATGTTCTATGGGCTATTGTTTATGAATGTGAGTACCATATGTATGCTACACGCATCTAGGTTCAGTATGTGATGTGATATTCATGTTAGTGCGTTAGATTTAGTATATTTTTTCATGTTCTTCGTGTGCTGTGATGAACATTTGGAAGCATGTTGTGAAATCCATGTAGAACCCCCATTTTTGCATGAGTGCTATATGTGATAGTTAGTAAATGTGGGTTCTAGATGTCATATGCATGACTGTGATGTAGGTATTGTGTGTGCTAAAAGTACACGTGTAGTGGAAGTGAGTGCTAGCATGCATAGGTGATCTGGGTGTGAAATTGGGGTGTCATGCTTGTGCTGTATTTGATGTGTCTGTGAAAAGAGTAATTTATGTATATTGTGTTTTACAGATGTACATCTTAATATATTATACACCTGTAATGTATCAATATGTACACATGTAATATATCAATATATACACCTGTAGTATATCAATATGTATACCTGTAATGTATCAATATATAACACTGTAATACATCGATATTTACACCTTTAATGAATCAATATTTACACCTGTAATATATCAATATGTAATATACTGATATGTATACCTGTTATATATCGATATGTATACCTGTTATATATCGATATGTGTCAGTCCCTACATTGGCTTCCTGTAAGATATAGGGCTCAATTTACAATTCTGGTTCTTGCTTTCAAATCTCTACATAATGCTGCTCCCACCTATCTATCCTCCCTTATACACAAGTATGTCCCGTTTAGGCCCTTACAATCTGCTGAAGACTAACGTTTATCTTCTGTCCGTACTCCCACCTCTGATGCTCGCCTTCAAGACATCTCGAGGGCTGCACCGTTCCTGTGGAACTCACTTCCCTCCTCCGTTAGATGCTCACCCAGTCTCCACTCCTTCAAAAAATCATTAAAAACCCACTTCTTCATAAAAGCGTATCAATTGAACTGTTAATAGCTCCCAACTGATTCCTCTCTTGCAACTGTCATTAGTCTAATACTATCCTTACCTTTTGTGTCACTTTACCCCACTCCCTCTAGCATGTAAGCTCATTGAGCAGGGCCCTCAACCCCTCTGTTCCTGTGTGTCCAACTTGTCTGGTTACAACTACATGTTTGTTCGTCCACCCACTGTAAAGCGCTGCGGAATTCGTTGGCGCTATATAAATAATAACATAATAATAATGATCATAATAATATGTACACCTGTATTATATCTATATGTAATATATAGATATGTACAACTGTACTATATCAATATGTATACCTGTATTATATCAATAGGTTTAACTGTAAAATATCAATACGTCCACCTGTAATTTATCAATATGTAATATATCGATATGTACACATGTAATACATCAATATGTAGTCTATGGATATGTACACCTGTAATATATCAATATGTAATATATCGATATGTACACCTGTAATATATCAATATGTAATATGCCTATATGTACACCTGTAATATATTGATATGCATACCTGTAATATATCAATATGTAATATACTGATATGTACATCTGTAATTATTATGTAATATATCAATATGTATACCTGTATTATATCAATATGTAATATATCAATATGTATACCTGTATTATATCAATATGTATACCTGTATTATATTAATATGTACACATGTAAAATATTAATATGTATACTTGCAATATATCAATATGTATACCTGTACTTATGTTAAATTCTACCAGGAAGTCATGGAATTCACCTTGCCCCAACACTGTCAGACTGGATGATATTTATTTTTATCCATATCAGTTCAGTAAAGTACCGCCCGTCCTCCCCTCCCAAGTACAGATCTATCAGTCTCAGGTCTGTCAACAATGGGCTCAGCCTGCCTAGCTATCACATTTCAATTTCCCTGAATGATGTCTCTGCTGACACCCTCTGCACATTATGGTATAGCTGCCACAGTGCATTGTATGCGAGTGGGAAGGGTCTTGACAAACTGCTGCATTAGCTTGTACCTGTCAGTCAAATTAACTGTTTGTGCTACAAACTACTTTTGAATATGGTTACTGTTATTATTAAGTGTTCTTGCATAGCAAGACCACTTATTGTTATCTCACATATATATTATTAAGTGTTCTTGCATAGCAAGACCACTTAATGTTATCTCACATATATATTATTAAGTGTTCTTGCATAGCAAGACCACTTAATGTTATCTCACATATATATTATTATTATTATTAAGTGTTCTTGCATAGCAAGACCACTTAATGTTATCTCACATATATATATTATTATTATTAAGTGTTCTTGCATAGCAAGACCACTTAATGTTATCTCACATATATATTATTATTATTATTCTTATTATTATTATAGCAAAATTTGCCACCCTAACTCCTCCCACAGTTTTTACACTACATAGACAAAAATTTACCAAAACGTGCAGAATGTTCTCGATCGGATTGCTATTACTTTGTGGAACGTTTCGCCGAATGGTTCACGGAATATCGTTGTTCTTGTGGCGAAATTTGTCCCATAGGAATGAATGGCAAAGCTAGAGTGGGAGCTGGCAAAAGCTGAAAAATCAGGACATGATTTCTAAACTGCCACCACTCCCTTATTTTCAGACCCACCTACACAAATCTTATATCAAAACGTTCAGCTATCCCTCCTGCCACTAAACATGTCAACGGCTAAGCCATAGTCCTGATAGTTTTCACAATATAATCATTTGTTTGCAACTAACGCCGTCCATTGACTTTCGTTGAAACTTCACTCTGCAAAGCTCAAATTTGAAGTGCAATTTCTAAACTGCGACTGTGCCTTCAATTTTAATACTTCAGAGACATACTATGCATCAAAATGTAGGTCTGGGTCTTGTGATTCTCACAATATAAAGCTCTTCACTGTAGGAGTTACAGTTTTTAAGATACGACCGTTTGAAGATGGCAACCGCCAAAATACTCTCACCTGTGTCAAGCTGCAGCAGCAAGTGATGTCATAGACAGGGCCTTTTGAACACCTGCTAATGTTTTTATAAATGTATGGTTTAATGTAACTGTGCAACAGCGTTGCAATTAAATGTGCTATGTAAATGATAACAGTTACTCCGCCCACTCCAGTTGTAGACTACAGGTGGAGGCAAGAACACTTCACACAATTTCCC
>OW240913.1:126715366-126761562 GCA_933207985.1 Pelobates cultripes | reverse complement strand
GGGAGGGGTTGAGTGGTGGCAGAGTGAGGGGGAGACACAGTGAGTGGGGGTGACTGGTGACAGAGTGAGGGAGTGGGTGACTAGTGACAGAGGGAAGGAGAGGGGGAGACTAGTGACAGAGGGAGGGAATGGGAGACTAGTGACAGAGTGAGGGAATGGGTGACTAGTGGCAGAGTGAGGGAATGGGAGACTAGTGACAGAGTGAGGGAATGGGTGACTAGTGGCAGAGTGAGGGAGGGAAGGGGTGACTAGTGACAGAGTAAGGGGATGACTGGTGACAGAGTGAGGGGGGGGGTGACTGTCACTAGTCACCCCACCCCTCTCTCTGTCACTAGTTACTCCCTCCCTAACTCTGTCACTGTGTCACCCGCTCCCTCACTCTGTCACTAATCACCCCCTCTCTCCCTAGTCACCCCCTTCCTTACTCTGTCACTAGTCACCCCATCCCTCTCTCGGTGTAACGAGAATATACCCCTACACGCAGGATCCAGCTAAACAGAGGCAAATACAGAGGAGAGATACGTCTACCGGACCTTAGAATGGCCGGACTCGACGTATATGAGAGAAGACAGAGCCAAGAACAAACCGAGGTCAAGGGCACAGAGAGACAGCGTAAACTAGGACAAGCCGGGGTCTGGTACACGGAAAACAGCAAGCCGGCAAACAGTACAGATAAGGATAAAGCGAAAACGAAGTCAGAACACGAAGCCAAAGTCAATACGAGAAAACACAACTGAACACCACAAGCGCTAAAGGGAACTGAAACAGAAACCACGATAGGGCAACGAGCTAAGGGAAAAAGGTAAGTTTAAATAGCTTTAAAACGAAAGTGATTGGCTCCTGTCACTTCCACACCCCCTACAGGTAATTGTACAGGGAGTGTGGTATGACAGGAGCCAATGGGAGCCTTTTGGCAATTAGGCTCCCACTGTCTCTTTAAGAGCGCGCCCGAGACTCGCGGCGCGCTCTTAGTTTCAGGCGGGACACGTGACCGCTTCACGCGGTCACTGCCCGCCTTCCATCTGAAGCAGTCGGATGAGCCGCGCACGGCTCGTGCAGCCGCAGGACCGCGCGCGGCTTGAAGAGAGGACCCCGACCGGCCCCCGGTTAAGGTAAGTAACGCTACAGTACCCCCCCCTGAGGACACGCCCCCCGGGCGGGTAGGACCAGGCCTGGCAGGAAAACGAGAATGGAAAGAGCGCACAAGACGGGGAGCATGGACAGCATCAGCCGAAATCCAACTGTGCTCCTCAGGCCTATAACCCTTCCAATGTACCAAGTACTGAAGTCGACCCCTAAGGAAACGAGAGTCAAGAACAGCAGACACTTCAAACTCCTCATGACCCTCCACCGAGATAGGAGGGGGAGGAGGAGTATGCCGGGTATAGCGGTTGCGTACAAAGGTTTCAACAATGAGGTGTGAAAAACATTAGGAATACGTAGATTCTTAGGCAGGCCTAAGGCATAAGAAACAGGATTAACCTTATGTATAATACGATAAGGTCCAATGAAGCGGGGAGCCAATTTCATAGAAGGCACCCGGAGACGAATATTCCGCGTGGAAAGCAAAACCCTGTCCCCCACAACATAGGACGGAGCTGCTCTGCGATGCTTGTCAGCCTGAGCCTTCTGGCGAGCAGCAGAGTCCACCAAAGAACGCTGAACCTGCTCCCAAGTATTACGCAAACCAGCCAAATGCTCATCCAGAACTGGCATGCCCTGTGAGGAGAATGCAGCCGGAAGAACAACGGGATGCTGGCCATAGACAACGAAAAAAGGGGTCTTGCCGGAAGAATCATGAGTGGTGTTATTCCGAGCAAATTCAGCCCAAGGAAGCAGGTCAGACCAATTGTCCTGATGGTGAGACACAAAACAACGGAGGTATTGCTCCAGAGACTGGTTGGCACGCTCAGCAGCCCCATTAGACTGGGGATGATAAGCGGAAGAAAATGAGAGAGAAATACCCATTTCTGAACAAAAGGCCCTCCAGAACCTGGAAATAAATTGGCTACCCCTATCGGATACAATAGACACGGGAATCCCATGTAATCGAAATACTTCTCTAGCGAAGATATGAGCCAGTTCCTTAGATGTGGGCAACTTGCGAAGAGACACGAAGTGAGCCATTTTGGAGAACCGATCCACTATCATCAGGATTACTGTGTTACAATTTGAAGGGGGTAATTCAACAATAAAATCCATGGACAGGTTAGACCAAGGTCTCTCGGGAACGGGTAACGGATGCAACAGCCCACAAGGAACTCTACGGGAGGATTTCATACAGGCACAAGTAGTACAAGCATTTATATAGTCAGTGACATCCTTTCGTAAGGAATCCCACCAAAAATACCGAGAAACAGCTGACACCGTTTTGGAAATACCAGGATGTCCAGCGGTCTTAGTATCATCATATAATGACATAATATCCCGTCTCTCAGGAACATCAACGAACAGTTTATCATTAGGCCTCTCGCTAGGTGCCATGCTTTGTTTCGCTTGTATGGTCTGCAAGAGGGACGAGGAAATAGACAAAATAGTAGTAGCTATTATCCTGTCTGGGGGAATGACAGGAGTAACATCAATCTCCTGTTTGTCAGTAGTTTCGAACTGTCTGGACAGAGCGTCCGCTTTAGTGTTGCGATCACCTGGCCTATAGGTGATAATAAAATTGAAACGGGACAAAAATAGTGACCACCTAGCCTGCCTGGAAGACAATCTTTTGGCTTCGCTAAGGTAGGATAGGTTCTTGTGATCCGTAAAAATGATAGGATCCTTAGTTCCTTCTAACAAATGTCTCCACTCTTTAAGTGCTAAAATAATAGCAAGGAGTTCGCGATTACCCACATCATAATTTTTCTCTGCTTTGGACATTTGTTTAGAAAAGAAGCCGCATGGATGCAATGGCTTCTCAGGCGACTCTCTTTGGGACAAGACAGCACCTACCCCAATATCCGAAGCATCAACTTCAAGAATATAGGGCAGTGAGGGGACAGGATGCTGTAAAATAGGTACAGAGGCGAACGTAGTTTTAAGAAATTCAAAAGCCTGAAGTGCCTCGGTAGACCAAACACGAGTATTGCCATCCTTTTTAGTCATACGGGTGATAGGTGCTACAATGGACGAGAAACCTTTGATAAAACGTCTATAATAATTGGAGAACCCAAGAAAACGTTGAATAGCTTTCAGACCTTGCGGTAGAGGCCATTCTATTACAGCAGCTAGCTTCTGGGGATCCATACGAAAACCTTTAGCGGAAATCAAATACCCCAAGAACTGGACTTCGGTTTGGTCAAACAGATATTTTTCTAGCTTGCAATAAAGACCATTAGCAAGAAGGGTCTTCAAAACTGTCGTAACATGTCTGTGATGAGTGTGTATATCTGCAGAATATATTAAAATGTCGTCCAAGTATACGATAACAAATGTGTGAATAAAATCTCTCAAGACATCATTAATAAATTCTTGGAATACTGCTGGGGCATTGCAAAGCCCAAATGGCATAACAGTATATTCGTAATGACCGGATCTAGTGTTGAAAGCAGTCTTCCATTCGTGATTTTCCTTTATACGTATCAAATTGTATGCACTCCTAAGGTCTAATTTAGTGAACACAGTGGCATGTTTCAGCCTGTCAAATAATTCTGTAATCAAAGGTATAGGGTATGCATTTTTGATAGTGATTTTGTTTAGACCTCTATAATCTATACACAGTCTTAAATCACCTTCTTTCTTCGATACAAAGAAGAACCCTGCTCCAGCTGGAGAAGAGGATCTCCTAATAAACCCTTTTTCTAGTGATTCCTTGATGTACTCCTCCATGACACGGTTTTCTTGAACCGATAAGGGGTACACCCTACCCTTTGGAGGTATAGTGCCAGGCAACAAGTCAATAGCGCAATCATAGGGTCTGTGAGGCGGTAATTTCTCAGCCTCCCTTTTATCGAAAACAGTCTTTAGAGATAAATACTGAGGGGGTATAACCATAGACAAAGGAGGACTGGTAGGTACCTCAATAGAATTCAAAGGTGTGACTTCCAACGTACAAGACTTGTGGCAGGCCTTACTCCATGATTTTATTTGCCCTGTCTCCCAGTCAAAAATGGGATTGTGAGCACGTAACCATGGATACCCTAATACTAACTGTGAAGAGGGAGAGGTGATGACCTGGAATCGAATGGTTTCATAGTGTAAAACCCCTGTGTACATGTGTAATGGTTCAGTCTCATGAGTAACAACTGGAGAACTTAATGGTCTACCATCTATGGCCTCAACGGCCAAGGGTATCTCCTTCTCTCTGATGGGAATGTTGTTTCTCTTTATAAAGCCAGAGTCTATAAAATTTTCAGCTGCCCCAGAGTCAACCAGAGCATATATGTTGTCAACTATACAAATCTCTCCCATATATAAAGAAACCGGGAGAAGCAAGCGGTTAGGAGGCAATTTAGGAGACTTAGATATCACACCCAAGGCCAGTCCCCTATAAGGTCTTAGGTGCGAGAGTTTTCCGGGAGTAAAGGACATTCCTTTACCATATGGTCTCTCCTACCACAGTATAGGCAGAGTCCCTCCCTTCTCCTATGTAATTTCTCAGTATCAGAGAGTTTGGCAACCCCTAATTGCATAGGTTCCTCCTCAGACACTTTAACACTCTCTGGTATATTAACTCTGGGGTTAATGGGTGTAACAAAACGTCTATTCCTGTTCTTGGTATAGAGCCTGTCACAAATTCTATTATCAATATCAATGAGGTAATCGATAAGGTCCTCTAAGGCAATAGGAAGCTCCTTAGCTGCTACCTCATCCAATATCGTATCTGACAAACCTTCCATAAAGGCAGTAGTTAACCCATTGTTGGTCCAATCTACCTGCGAAGCAAGAGTGCGAAACTGAATAGCATAATCAGCCACAGACCTAGAACCCTGTTTAATTCTCATTAATGCTCTTGCGGCATTCTTTGACCTTTTCATTGTGTCAAAAGTTCTACGAAAAGCCGTAAGAAAATTGTTGAAATCATGTACCATAGGTCCATTAGCTTCCCAAATAGGATTTGCCCACTCAAGTGCCTTATCGGTAAGTTGGTGCATAAAGAACCCAACCTTAGACCTCTCTGTGGGAAATGAACGTGGATACATTTCGAAGTGAAATTCAATCTGATTAATAAACCCTCTGCAAGTCTTAGAGTCCCCTCCATACCTAGGAGGAGGTGTTAAATGGGCCGAAGTATTAGGCAAAGTAGATACTTCAGGGAGAAGGGGCGTAGGAGGGTTAGGTGTAGTTGCTGGAACGGTTCTAGCTAGAAGCGTCTGGAGAGCCTGAGCTATTTGATCCATACGGTGATCCTGCTCTACAAATCTTGCCTCATGGGACGCCATCTGTTGAGCTAAATCTGCGGGGTCCATGGCCCTATCGTAATGTAACGAGAATATACCCCTACACGCAGGATCCAGCTAAACAGAGGCAAATACAGAGGAGAGATACGTCTACCGGACCTTAGAATGGCCGGACTCGACGTATATGAGAGAAGACAGAGCCAGGAACAAACCGAGGTCAAGGGCACAGAGAGACAGCGTAAACTAGGACAAGCCGGGGTCTGGTACACGGAAAACAGCAAGCCGGCAAACAGTACAGATAAGGATAAAGCGAAAACGAAGTCAGAATACGAAGCCAAAGTCAATACGAGAAAACACAACTGAACACCACAAGCGCTAAAGGGAACTGAAACAGAAACCACGATAGGGCAACGAGCTAAGGGAAAAAGGTAAGTTTAAATAGCTTTAAAACGAAAGTGATTGGCTCCTGTCACTTCCACACCCCCTATAGGTAATTGTACAGGGAGTGTGGTATGACAGGAGCCAATGGGAGCCTTTTGGCAATTAGGCTCCCACTGTCTCTTTAAGAGCGCGCCCGAGACTCGCGGCGCGCTCTTAGTTTCAGGCGGGACACGTGACCGCCTCACGCGGTCACTGCCCGCCTTCCATCCAAATTAGTTGGATGAGCCGCGCGCGGCTCGTGCAGCCGCAGGACCGCGCGCGGCTTGAAGAGAGGACCGCGACCGGCCCCCGGTTAAGGTAAGTAACGCTACACTCTGTCACTAGTCACTCCCTCCCTAACTCTGTCATTGTGAAGGAAGGAAGGGGTGACTGGTGACAGAGTGAGGGAAGGGATGACTAGTGGCAGAGTGAGTGAAGGAATGGATGACTGGTGACAGAGTGAGAGAGGGGGTGACTAATGACAGAGTGAGAGAGGGTGTGACTAGTGACAGAGTGAGAGAGGGGGTGACTGTCACTAGTCACCCCATCCCTCTCTCTGTCACTAGTCACTCCCTCCCAAACTCTGTCACTGTGTCAGCCCGTCCCTCACTCTGTCACTAGTCACCCCCTCTCTCACTATGTCACTTGTCACCCCCTTCCTCACTCTGTCACTAGTCACCCCCTCTCTCACTCTGTCACTAAGGACAGAGGGGGTGATTAGTGACAGAGTGAGGGAGGGGGTGACTAGTGACAGAGTGAGGGAGCAGGTGACACAGTGACAGAGGTAGGAGGGAGTGACTAGTGACAGAGGGATGGGGTGACTAGTGACAGCAGGGGGTGACTAGTGACAGGAGGGAAGTGACTAGTGTGACAGGAGGGGGTGACTAGTGACAGTGAGGGGTGACAAGTGACAGTGGGGAATGACTAGTGACAGTGAGGGGCGACTAGTGACAGAGTGAGGGGTGACTAGTAACAGTAAGGGGTGACAAGTGACAGAGTGAGGGGTGACAATTGACAGAGTGAGGGGTGACTAGTGACAGAGTGAGGGAGGGGGTGACTAGTGACAGTGAGGGGTGACTAGTGACAGTGAGGGGTGACAAGTGACAAAGGGAGGGATGGGTGACTAGTGAGAGTAAGGGAGGGGGTGACTAGTGACAGAGTGAGGGGTGACAGTGACAGGGGGGTGACTAGTGACAGAGTGGGAGTGACAAGTGACAGGTGGGGGTGACTAGTGACAGTGAGGGTGAAGTGACAGGGGGGGTGACTAGTGACAGTGAGGGGTGACAAGTGACAGTGAGGGGGTGACTAGTGACAGTGGGGGGGTGACTAGTGACAGTGAGGGGGTGACTAGTGACAGTGGGGGTGACTAGTGACAGTGAGGGGGGGGAGGGGGTGGTTAGTGCCTACCTGCATCTCTGCTTCCTCTCCCTGGCTGCTGCTCCTTCCCCTCCTGGGCTCTGCGTGAGAGGAGTAAACAGGAAGTGATGTCACTTCCTGGCCCGCCTCTCCCATCACACAGAGCCGCATGGGAGAGGATGCAGGAGACCTGGCAGAGAGCTGGTGAAGCTGCCAGGTCTCATGGGGGGGTGACTAGCAGAGCGGTAGGTTGTGGGGCCCCGCGCTGCATCAGGGGCCCCACAACCTATCAATTAAATAGTTTTATTTTATTATTTTGCCGTTCCAGTTGGAGAGATCTCTGATCTTTCCAGCTGGAGCATGGCTGTGTGGCCGGGCCCCTGACTGCCTCGGGCCCTCGGTCCATGACCGATATGCCCGAGTGGTCAGTCCGCCCCTGTTACATAGTTACATAACTGAAAAGAGACTTGCGTCCATCAAGTTCAGCCTTCCTCATATTTGTTTTTTGCTGTGGATCCAAAATAAGGCAAAAAAAACCCCAGTTTGAAGCACTTCCAATTTTGCAACAAGCTAGGAAAAAAATTCCTTCTTGACCCCAGAATGGCAGTCAGATTTATCCTTGGATCAAGCAGTTATTACCCTACATTGAAAGATTATATCCTTGAATATTCTGTTTTTGCAAGTATGCATCTAGTTGCTGTTTGAACATCTGATTGAATTTGATTCGATTGAAAGAATTAGCTATGTGACCATAGTTTATGCATTTTAACAGAACACTTCCTACAGAATAAATTACCATATCTAATTTTATTCCTATAGCTATCACAGTCCTTGCTAAATGGTTTGTTACACTATCAGGTACCGGGACAGAGAACTCATCACATCTTAACCATTACATCAGGCTGTAGTGGCTATTATGATTGGAATTACCCTTTAATTCAAGATGAAGTTGTTGCACCAGTGACAGGTTCAATGATAAAACCATTTCTTCAGGCAGAGAATTCCACATCCTGATTGTTCTTACAGTAAAAAAACCTTTCCTTTGCCTTAGACGAAATCTTCTTTCTTCCAGTCTAAACGCATGACCTCGTGTCCAATGTAAAGTCCGGTTTGTATTGGCCCCGAATATATTTGTATAATGTTATCATATCTCCTCTCAGGTGATTTTTTTCTAAACTAAATAGGTTTAAATTTGTTAACCTTTCTTCATAGCTGATATGTTCCATTCCTTTTATTAATTTTGTAGCCCGCCTCTGCACTTTTTATAGTGCCATAATATCCTTCTTTAGAACAGGTGCCCAAAATTGCACAGCATATTCAATATGTGGTCTTACCAGTGATTTATAAAGAGGCAAAATGATATTCTCATCCCGAGAATGAATGCCCTTTTTCATGCATGACAATACTTTACTGGCCTTAGCCACTGCTGATTGACATTGCACATTGTTGCATAGTTTGTTGTCTATAACAATTCCCAAGTCCTTTTCGTGTGTTGTTATCCCTGATTCGCTTCCATTAAGGGTATACGTTGCTTGTGTATTCTTTACGCCGAAGTGCATAACCGAAGTGCATTTTTCAACAATAAATTTAATCTGCCATTTGAGTGACCAGTCCCCCAGTCTATCTAAATCCCTCTGCAGCAAAGTAATATCTTGCTCACATTGTGTTATTTTACAGAGTTTTGTGTCATCTGCAAACACTGAAACATGACTTTCAATGCTTTTTTCAAGATCATTTATAAACATGTTAAATAGAAGGGGTCCCAGAACAGAACCCTGAGGGACACCACTTGCCACCTGTGTCCAGCTTGAAAATTTACCATTAATGACAACTCTTTGTACTCTATTTTTAAGCCAATGTTCTACCCAAGAACAAGCATTTTTATCTAGACCGATTTCCTTGAGTTTGAACACTAATCTATTGCGTGGAACTGTATCAAATGCCTTGGCAAAATCCAAATAGATCACATCCACTGCAACACCCTGATCTATACTTCTACTTACTTCTTCGTAGAACGCAATCAAGTTAGTTTGACATGACCTGTACTTCACAAAACCATGCTGATTTTTGCTGATAACCATGTTCTTCTCAAGGAATTCTTGAATATTATCCCTTAATAACCTTTCAAATATTTTCCCAGCCACAGAAGTTAAAGGACCACTATAGTGCCAGGAAAACATACTTGTTTTCCTGGCAATATAGTGCCGTGAGGGTGCCCCCACCCTCAGGGTCCCACTCCTGCCGGGCTGAAGGGGGAGGAAGGGGTTAAACACTTACCTTTCTCCAGCGCCGGGCTACCTTGGTGCTGGAGACTCTCCTCCTCCTTTCCCCATCATTGGCTGAATGCGCATGCGCATTTTCCTGCACTATAGTGCCTTGAGGGTGCCCCCACCCTCAGGGTCCCACTCCCGCCAGCCTGAAGGGGTTAAACACTTACCTTTCTCCAGCGCCGGGTTACCTCGGTGCTGGAGACTCTCCTCCTCCTTTCCCCATCATCGGCTGTATGCGCATGCGCGGCAAGAGCCGCGCGCGCATTCAGCCAGTCTCATAGGAAAGCATTCTCAATGAAAATCACAGTGAGAAGCACGGAAGCACCTCTAGCGGCTGGATTAACCCATAGGTAAACATAGCAGTTTCTCTGAAACTGCTATGTTTACATCAGAAAGGGTTAATCCTAGGTGGACCTGGCACCCAGACCACTTCATTGAGCTGAAGTGGTCTGGGTGCCTATAGTGGTCCTTTAAGCTCACAGGTCTATAATTTCCAGGCAAGGATTTTGAACCCTTTTTGAATATAGGAACCACATCTGCCTTCCTCCAATCCTCCGGAACACTTCCTGAAAGAAAAGAATCTTGAAAGATTAAAAACAGAGGTTCACTTATTTCTACACTTAGTTCCTTAAGTACTCATGGATGGATACCGTCAGGCCCTGGAGCTTTGTTTATATTAACTTTCTTTAGTTGCTGCAGCACCTTATCTTGAGTTAACCAATTACAATTATTCTGCAAGTTTTTAGTAGCAATCATTTGCACATCTATTGCCATGGGTTCTTCCTTAATATTTTATATTATAATATATGATATATTTATTTATATATTATATATGTTTTGATATTGTAATATGTAGAGAAAGCCATTTGAAAAGTTTCCCCGAAAGTATTAAATCATTTGGAAAAGTTATCCAAATTTCAGTGGGCAATACAATGCTGGCAAAACAATTAATTTTCATTGGCCCATATAACCAAAAAAGGAATGAAAATGCAGAAGCTCTTGAAAAAGTCACAAGACAAAACGAATTGAGCAGTCCCGAGTAAGCCAAAGAACTACAGCCAACAATTATTACCTGCACAACTTTGAAGGACATTATCCTGTTTCCAGTATCAAACATTTTTGAGGACTGGTGAGAACAGCGATAGATTGACATCCTGAGGTACCATTAGCTAACATCATCAACCTTATGGGGACTTAGCCCATTGGTGGCTGAAAAGCTTATTTGTACAAACATATATTTATCTTTGTGCCACTCGATTTGTGTGTGTATCTCTGTTATTTTTATCCTTTTTGTGTTATGTATTCTTTTTCTTATGTTTATATTCCATGCCATATTCTAACTTCTGAATTGTAAAAATGAAATCACACTTGTGATAGTAGCGCCCTCACATGTATACGTTTTTTAACCTCAACTTTTTTGTGTATCTCCATCATCCCATGCTGAAAGGATGTTATGAATATCCTTAAATTTCATTCTTTTTTTTTTTTTACAAAATTTTACAGTAACTTTAAAAAAAAAAAGCAAAAAACAATTAATCAAATGTATATTTTTATCATTTTTCTTAATGCCTAAGATGCAAATACTACAGTTTTATATTAGACCATTAAAAGATCAACCAAAAGGGCCACAATGCACCCACAGAATCATGTAGTAAAACTCAATGTGCGCGCAAATGCTTTAATTCATTTAAGAACTGTGAACAAATTTGTCTTTTAGTCCTCAGTGCTAGCCACAGTCCTGAATAAATTCACATTCAGTGAGCACAATATGACTGTTAACAAATATTAGAAGCCCTAAATTGTTTTCAGTTGTTGAAGGAATCCTTCAAAAAAAATAATGCCTCAATTTAATATTTTTCAATATTCGATTTTCAAAGGATTTACTATTTTTAGATAAGCTTTTAAAACGATTTAATATTTTAAAACATATTTGATTATTTTTTAAACATTGATTTATATATATATATATATATATATATATATTCACATCATACATTTTAAAATTTCAAAAAAACGTATTTTTGAAAGTTTATCCAAAAATAGTAAATCGAGATCTAAACTGCTAAACACTTTTTGAAGGCAAGCTATTCCTGCAATGATGGGAAATAGGTTAACTGAAATAAATTATTTGATACAGTAACTGCTTGTATCAAAAAAAAAATCTTACCTCTCTACCCTTACAAAAAGTGTGAGCAAGGTTTCTTAAAAAAAATATTGTTTTTCAATGTTACCTGCACACCTAGTGCTGAAAAGGTTAATGGATAATCTTGTGATGTGAACTTTCATGTGGAATTGGCTTTCATGCGTGTGTCATATTTTCACAATATGATCCTTTTCTACAGCTAGAATAGTTTCTCCTAGCTCAGTAATATATCTGATTTTCTGCAGCTTTAAAATTCCTGACATTCTAAACGAGCTGTTTAGTTTAGCTTTATGAGGGTTTCTTGAAATGGCTATTTTTTTTATTGGTAGCTCGCAATTGTAGCCTGTCCCAAGTCCATCTCTTTTAACAACCTGTTTATATGACAAAGTGCTAGTCTATCCAGTCTCCTTAGAAGAAATATCATCAAGACAAAAACTCTAGAATGGTGTTTTTAGAAACCACAATTAAGTCTTATTTGACTGGACAATGATCAACCCTTTATTGTAATGTCATGACTATCCTGCTTCCATCTCAATGTTTGTTTTTTTGACTTTTTAATGTATAAGCAAGGTTGTAAGGTGTCACAATATTACCAAGACATGCATTTCAGTTCAGCTGATGAGTAAATCAAATGTTAAAGAACAAAGATGCAGAACAGGAAAGAAGTCAAGTGAAGAGACAAGTAGAAGAGAAAGGAAGGTACGCATGTTGTATCGGATGGAGAGTCATCAAGTGATTAATCAATGCCGATCCTACTTGAATATGGAAGGTACTTCAACGTCCAAAGTTGTCATATCTTCAGCAACGTTGAAGCAATATTGGCCTTCTGGTGAAGAAGTAGGGTTTCCATTGCTTTCAGTGACTTTCAATGTATCACAGTGTGTCCTGATTGAGAGATATAAATGGGCACAGATTTGTGGTTTGCACTGATATTCGGTGAGTTAGAAGTTAGACTGCTCAAAGAATGAGGTTTCTTTTCAGTTCCTTATAGATCTAAGTTACAGTCTGACTTTAACTAAGTTTCCAACATTGTATTAAAATCCTCACTCCAGACAAGGTGTGGGTTCCAGGGCATGTTAAGCAAATCTGAAACTGTGAAGCTGTCTAGCCGCAATCGTTATAGCACTGTCCTGTGGAGGCAGTGGCGGATCCAGAGCCTGATCCCGGGAGGGGCACTTGTAGATTATTTAAAGAAATAATCCAGACACAATAACCACTACAGCTCAGTGTAGTGGTTATGGTGTCAATAGTGCCGGGACCCCCTCCCAGAGTAAGTAGTCAAACCGTTTAAGAACAGTTTGACAACTTACCTGAGGTCTGCTGGGAAATGGGGCTGTTGTAGGGCATAGGAGCAGTGGTGTGTGTGAGTGGTGCAATGTGTAAGGGGTGCAGTGTGTGTGTGAGGGGGACAGTGTGTGAGCAGTGTGTGTGTGTGTGAAGGTTGCAGTGTGTAAGTGAGGGCGGCAGTATATGTCAGGGGTGCAGTGTGTGTGTGTTTGGGGGACAGTGTATGTGTGGGTCAGTATTTGTGTGTGACATTTGCAGTGTGTGTATGTGTGAGTGTGGTGGGGCAGTGTGTATGGGGAGCAGTGTGTGTGCATTATTATTATTATTTATAAAACGCCATCAGATTCCATAGCGCTGTACAAAGGGTATGGGGGCAGTGTGTGTAATGGGGGGCAGTGTGTGTAATGGGGGGCAGTGTGTATGTTTGGGGAGCAGTGTGTGTGTGTATGGGGCAGTGTGTATGTATGGGGCAGTGTGTGTGTATGGGGGCAGTGTGTGTGTATGGGGGGCAGTGTGTGTGTGTATGGGGGAAGTGTGTGTGTATGGGGGCAGTGTGTGTGTGTGTGTATGGGGGCAGTGTGTGTTTTTAATTTAATTAAAACAAATATTCTTATGTCCCCCCTCCCTTCTTACCTTTACTGGGAGGAGGGGGGACATTTCTTCATCCCTGGTGGTCCAGTGGGGAATCCCTGGTGGTCCCAGTGGTGAGGTGAGCTCTAGCCAGTAGCTCCAGGGCAAGAGTTCACTCTTGTGAGATCCGGAGCTTTGCCGTGGTAACCGCAGCATGCTCCGTGCTCGCGAGAGAAGGACCCGGAGGAGCTGCGGGTAAGAGCTCCGGGTACTCTCCCTCCCTTGCGATCACAGTGCCTGCGGACCGGGGAGGGAGATCTCTGATCTCCCCTCTGGTCCCGGTCCGCAGGCACATTGCAGGACTGGCACTTGGACAATGCCAGCCCTGCATTAGCCGGCAGGGGAGAATCTCGGGGGGGGGGGGATTGCCCCGTTGCCCCTCCCCTGGATCCGCCACTGTGTGGAGGAGGTGAAGGTGCTAGACAGGAAAGAACAAAGTATCTGTGATTTATCAATTTTGTAATCACTTTTAATGATGGTTTAAGCAGTAAATATATGTGGATTTAACATATTTATAAATGATCTTGATGAACATATTTATAAATGATCTTGAAGTAGGCATTGAAAGCCATGTATCAGTGTTTGCAGATGAAACAAAACTTTGTAAAGTAATAAAATGTGAGCAGGATATTGCTTTGCTGCAGAGAGATTTGGATAGATTGGGGGACAGGGCACTAAAATGGCAGATGAAATTTAACATAGAGAAATGCAAAGTTATGCACTTCGGGGTTAAGAATGCACAAGCAACTTACACACTAAATGGTAGTGAATTAGGGATAACCACACATGAGAAGGATTTGGGAATTGTTATAGACAACAAATTAGGCAGCAATATGCAATGTCAATCTGCAGTTGCTAAGGCCAGTAAGATTTTGTCATGTATAAATAGGGGCATAAATTCTCGGGATGAAAATATAATTTTGCCTCTTTATAAATCGCTGGTAAGACCACACCTTGAATATGCTGTGCAATTTTGGGTGCCTGTTCTAAAGAAGGATATCATGGCACTGGAGAGGGTCCAGAGACGAGCTACAAAATTGATAAAAGGAATGGAGCATTTTAGTTATGAAGAAAGGTTAAAAAAATTAAATCTGTTTAGTTTGGAAAAAACGGCGCCTGAGAGGGGATATGATAACTTTATACAAATATATTCGGGGCCAGTACAAACCTTTATCTGGAAATCTATTCATAAACAGGGCTATACATAGGACACGAGGTCACACATTTAGGCTGGAAGAAAGGAGATTTCATCTAAGGCAAAGAGAAGGTTTTTTTACAGTAAGAACAATAAGGATATGGAATTCTCTGCCTGAAGAGGTGGTTTTGTCAGAGTCCATACAGATGTTTAAACTGAAATTGGATAAATATTTACAAAAACATAACATACAGGGATATAATTTCTAATTAGTGGATAATAGCTGCTTGATCCAAGGAGACATCTGACTGCTATTTTGGGGTCAAGAAGGAATTTTCTCCTAGTTTGTGGCAAAATTGGAAGCGCTTCAGACTAGGTTTTTTGCCTTCTTTTGGATCAACACCAAAAACATACGTGAGGAAGGCTGAACTTGATGGACGCAAGTCTCTTTTCAGCTATGTAACTAAATGTAACTAAATTGGATTTATATTATTTGTATCAGTCTAGTCATCTTCAAATAGGGACGCTTATAAATAAAGCTCTTAAAGTGTGGTGTAGATGGGACTGGAGGAAGTGAGGCAAGCCGCATAAAGGAAAATGATCCTGGTTCTAATGTGGATCCTACCTGGTGCTAATGTACAATGGGTGCAGTTGATGGTAGATGGGTAGATGATGTTTTGTAGAAAATGCTAAATTGACAGATACATGAATTATTCTCTCATGCAATTTGTTTTGCATGTGAAAGTCTATGGTAAATGTAATGTGCAGGAGGTATCTGACTGGTGAGACCATTTCTCAGCCATTAACTGAAAGCTAAGTGGGGGTTGTCAGCAAGAAACATATGATTGTATATAAACATGTTAAGTATATATGCAATGCATTTTCCATAACGAAAGTGAGTGTGATATCTAGAAAAAAGGAATGTTGGAATGTGGGCATCAGTGCCATACAGGGAGTGCAGAATTATTAGGCAAATGAGTATTTTGACCACATCTTCCTCTTTATGCATGTTGTCTTACTCCAAGCTGTATAGGCTCGAAAGTCTACTACCAATTAAGCATATTAGGTGATGTGCATCTCTGTAATGAGAAGGGGTGTGGTCTAATGACATCAACACCCTATATCAGGTGTGCATAATTATTAGGCAACTTCCTTTCCTTTGGCAAAATGGGTCAAAAGAAGGACTTGACAGGCTCAGAAAAGTCAAAAATAGTGAGATATCTTGCAGAGGGATGCAGCACTCTTAAAATTGCAAAGCTTCTGAAGCGTGATCATCGAACAATCAAGCGTTTCATTCAAAATAGTCAACAGGGTCGCAAGAAGCGTGTGGAAAAACCAAGGCGCAAAATAACTGCCCATGAACTGAGAAAAGTCAAGCGTGCAGCTGCCACGATGCCACTTGCCACCAGTTTGGCCATATTTCAGAGCTGCAACATCACTGGAGTGCCCAAAAGCACAAGGTGTGCAATACTCAGAGACATGGCCAAGGTAAGAAAGGCTGAAAGACGACCACCACTGAACAAGACACACAAGCTGAAACGTCAAGACTGGGCCAAGAAATATCTCAAGACTGATTTTTCTAAGGTTTTATGGACTGATGAAATGAGAGTGAGTCTTGATGGGCCAGATGGATGGGCCCGTGGCTGGATTGGTAAAGGGCAGAGAGCTCCAGTCCGACTCAGACGCCAGCAAGGTGGAGGTGGAGTACTGGTTTGGGCTGGTATCATCAAAGATGAGCTTGTGGGGCCTTTTTGGGTTGAGGATGGAGTCAAGCTCAACTCCCAGTCCTACTGCCAGTTCCTGGAAGACACCTTCTTCAAGCAGTGGTACAGGAAGAAGTCTGCATCCTTCAAGAAAAACATGATTTTCATGCAGGACAATGCTCCATCACACGCGTCCAAGTACTCCACAGCGTGGCTGGCAAGAAAGGGTATAAAAGAAGAAAATCTAATGACATGGCCTCCTTGTTCACCTGATCTGAACCCCATTGAGAACCTGTGGTCCATCATCAAATGTGAGATTTACAAGGAGGGAAAACAGTACACCTCTCTGAACAGTGTCTGGGAGGCTGTGGTTGCTGCTGCACGCAATGTTGATGGTGAACAGATCAAAACACTGACAGAATCCATGGATGGCAGGCTTTTGAGTGTCCTTGCAAAGAAAGGTGGCTATATTGGTCACTGATTTGTTTTTGTTTTGTTTTTGAATGTCAGAAATGTATATTTGTGAATGTTGAGATGTTATATTGGTTTCACTGTTAATAATAAATAATTGAAATGGGTATATATTTGTTTTTTGTTAAGTTGGCTAATAATTATGCACAGTAATAGTCACCTGCACACACAGATATCCCCCTAACATAGCTATAACTAAAAACAAACTAAAAACTACTTCCAAAAATATTCAGCTTTGATATTAATGAGTTTTTTGGGTTCATTGAGAACATGGTTGTTGTTCAATAATAAAATTAATCCTCAAAAATACAACTTGCCTAATAATTCTGCACTCCCTGTAATAGGTTCCAGAAAGAGTATGGGAAACAGAATCCTGCCTCTAGAGCTTCACTGTTGATCCAATTGTTTGAAGGGTCCAGAATGCTAAACATTAGTAATAGTATGGACACAAATAGTTTCAGGTTTATTCATTAAACACAATATTTTGTCCGTAAAAACAAAATACAGTGAAAATTATTAGATTCCGACTACAGTTTCAATTGTCAAATTTACTAAAGCCAAATACAGTTCGAATTTGGTCAGGCTGAGCGAATTTGCAATAATTGCATGGATGCATTCCGTGTCTGCCTTGAAAACAGTGCTTTTACATCTGAATCCTAAACAAAGTATAGAATTTGGAAGATTCCCAAAGCACAGATATTAAAGTAGCATTATCACCGTCTGGGGACTTAGCAGACATTGTCTCTGGGGGGTCCGGTGGCTTGGGGGGCAAGTAAAGGCGATATTTACATCATTGAAAACCATGGAGGATCCTGCAAGACTGCAAGATCCTCCATAGACAAAGCCAATTCCCTGCAGCCATCAGCTGGTGGTGATTGACACTGCAGCTTTGCCCACAGTCTGAGAAAATCAGGTGGAGGAAATATACTGTGATACTCTATTTTGTCTCTGTATGTCTCTTGACTGGGTTGGAATTTCAGTGAAATGCCAACACATTCAAAATGAGTAGTTCATAAAGAATCTATCTTTATGAAACACTAATTTTTTCAAGGGGGTAGAGGGGTTGCGACAGTGCCGCTTTAAAAAAGTTTGGAACCAAATGCATTTGGCAGGATTATTATCATTCACTTGCATTTTTGCAAGTGAATTCACAATTTGAAGAACTGTTTGCCTGCTGTCAACCCTAACAGCCAGCGTGCAAATAGTTAAAAACTTTTGGCAGTGCTCAGGTTAATTATATGGTAGCTGGCCACATATGAATAAATAAAATGCCTAGGAGGGTCAATTAGACCCCAATATTACAATACAGCAGGTTTTGTACAACCTCTCTACCCCCTCACCTGACATTATGGATGGGGGCTCAAAATGATTAAAGAAGAGGGGGACCTAGCTTGTTGGAATTTAAAGTATCTCAAGATCAGAGAACTAAAGCGGTGTAATCAGAAAATAGTCTAAGCTTTCTTTCATGAACAAACTTAAATCAGCGTACTTCTACTTTCTGGGACATATCTTGCAGAAAATAGGAATCAAATAAGGCCGAAATAAAAGCATGAAAGTATAAAAAGTCAATACAGGCAACAAAATAGAGAGCAAGTTACTGAGAGGAAACACAGCCTCATTTCGGCTCACAGAGATCTGCGACATATCACAGTCCCATGACAGGTGGATAGGGAACGTTTAGATATAAGTGATGTAAAAAATACAAAGTGCTCAAAGAAACAATAAGGTGAATTTTACATTTCCTTCTGCTTAGCACAGGCTGGCATTGAAAGCTAACTAGTTACAGTTTAAGAAAAGAATTATTAAAACAAAACAAAAAAATACAGAAGAAAATGCTCTGGGGCAAAAAAAAGATTGGTCAATAAATAGTCAGAGCTGGAGTAGTTGTTACTTGCGGTAACTAGAAATGTGTCAGAATTGTTCTTAGCAATACATAAATGAAAAAGAAGTGATTGAATTACAGAGCCTTTTGTAGGGACGTTGTGCTTCAGATTTTGGATAACACCTTGTGCCTCCATCTTCACACATTGCTGCAGTGAGGGATTCTGACACTTTGTTTTAGGATGATATATTGTCCATTGTAATGGGCACTCACAGCAATTTTAAGCAAGCTTTTAGAGCTCTGATTAAATATTCAGCATGCCCATCTCTAGCTCCTTATTAATACAAAAGACATCGTGTTTAATGGGGTCTACTTATTTCAAGGCTTCTGCAGGAAGGAATCAAGCTGCAGGATTTCTGTACAGTTAATGATATTGGGTTCAGAGGTTCTCCTGGTTTTATTGGGACATATCACAGTCATCTCTTCTGAAATTATATTCTCTCTCTTAAAGGGATTCTATAGTGTAAGGAATAAAAATCTATATTCTTAACACTATAGTGCCTGCTGGTTTACCCCCTGCACTGCACCCCCACCCCCCTCTTCCCCGTGGAACATAAAGGGCTAAAAACCATTTATTTACTCACCTGATTCCAGGATTGAATGTGCATGTGTGTCGAGCGCCACAAGCATATTAGGTCCTCCCTGTGACGGACCGCCTGGCATCCCAACTGGGTGCCTCCGCCAATTGCTGCTTCCTAACTGTCGCCGAGTACCATAAGCACTGCACCGACACAATAAACACCATAGCCCCTTAGCTGCCGTAGCTTGGCTGGGGTCTCGCCATCCCTTCTCACCCTGGACCAAACCCCTGGATCCAGCTCCCAGTGAGAAGACCTCTCCTCCAAGAGAGTATAGCAGGTATAGCAGTGTAGCTCATTCTGTAATGGCACAATTAAAATGGGTGGAATTGACCCTAATGCAAACAATCAAGTTCTTCTTTGTTCTCACTGTTCACTTACACTCTGAATGAGTTTATTCTTAGGATCATGAAGTTTAAATGGAAAACCAAATCATGGGTCATGTGTGCACTGCTCATGTCTTGGAGGGATATTAGTTGTACCGCATGGACATGACCTATGCTATTAAAACAATTCTCTGGGCTTGCTGTATCTCTTGTGAAAGAAGATGTTTGTTATTTCACTTTGGATCAACCACAAGTCTGGGACTAGGATGATAACAAAATGGGATAGTTTGTTGGTAATCTCAACAGTGATCTTAAACTAACCATAGGATAAGCTATTAATTCGTTCTCTTTCAATTTGTTTGGCATGCAAATCTGTTGTATTTGCTAATTACTAGCAATGTTGGTGGTACAACTATGTAGAGCTTCACCATTATGTGTTAGAATTCAAATTTCAAACCAGTGGATACAAACACCCATTGCCATAACTGACTAAGGGATGAGGTGTAAGTGAATTGTAGAGTAAGAGCAAGCATATAGGCCTCAATTTAATATATTTATAAGCTTTACAAATTATTATTATTATTTATAAAGCGCCAACAAATTCTTTAGTGCTGTACAATGGGTGGACTAACAAACACATATTTGTAACCAGACGAGTGGGATACACAGGAACAGAGGGGTTGAGGGCCCTGCTCAATGAGCTTACATGCTAGAGGAAGTGGGGTATAGTGACACAAAAGGAAGAAAAGTAGGTTGCTAGGATAGTATTCATTGAGGGCTTAGGGTTTTGTTTTGATGACAGTTGCAGGAGTGCTGTTCTCAGTTTAATTGATATGCTTTCCTGAAGAAGTAAGTTTTCAAAGATCTTTTGAAGGAGTGGAGATTGGGTGAAAGTCTAACAGAGAAAGGGAAGGGTGTTCCATAGGAAGAGAAGTCTAAGGCGAGCGTCAGGTGAGGGAGACGGTAAGATGAGCCTCGCCGCCGCGTTAGTTATAGACTGGGCAAGTTGGGAACACGTAACACCACTGAGAAGTGGATTACAGTAGTGAAGGCGAAAGAAGACAGCGACATGGACAAGCCTTAGATTTGGAGATTGATTGGACAAATAATCAAATATCTCTGGATAAACTTTTAAAATATATTTTAAAAAATATTGAAGTAACAAAAAATATATCATATTTCAAAATATATTTAAATATTTTTCAGAATATCAAATCATTTCAAGCTTATCCAAAAATATTAAATCATTTGAAAAGCTTATTAAAAACTATTTTAGCGAAGCCATAAATCTTAAACTTGTCACATAAGGCAGCATCTCCTCCTCTTCTGACAACATCCTGAAAAATGATCTTGTAGAAATCTCCACAATTAGCCAATCAGTTGCTTCCCATAGAGAAGTGAATCCAGTGGTTCTCTGTGAAAAGCATTATAATGTGTTCAGTGAAGCCAAACATGAAGGCTAGTTCTAGAGGCAGTGGCTTTTATGGCTTTCTGAATGCATCAGACTGTTTGTCTGATTGACAGCCACTTCAGACATTCTGACTGTCAAATGTAAGCATTGTAATGTCTAACAAACAGCAATTTCTACATTTGCCAGACAGCAGGGGTAAGGTGCGTAGCTTAAAATGTAGTGGTTTTGGTGTTTAGAGTGTCCCTTTAATGTCAGACTGTTTAGAAATTCTGCATAGTACTTCAGCAAGTCTATTTGACCTTGACAAAATTGAAATTGATAATGCAGAAGTCTCCTAGACATGTCCACTCTAGGCAACATAACCACAGAGAATAGTGTCCCTTTAAATGTATATCTCCTCATAGCCAGTTATGTCTAGAGAGGATAGTAAAAATAAAATTGCCAAAATTGGAACCTAAACCGTAAATGATCTCATTAAATAAAACAGAAGGAACTGAAAATCAGAAATAGTTGGAGACAATGAGCCGAGTCCACTCTCTGTCCATTGGGTAATCAAATCAGATATTATCCCACTAACTAAAGCTCTCTGCCCAGATACATGAACTCACCAGTCCCTGTATTTAATGGTGTATGTTCATTGTTTGCTGTATCATATAGTAGACAGGATAGGACTCTGCAGCAGTTTATGATATCCAGTAGAACATCAGTCGTTTAATGTCACTGGCTGTGCAATTCTTTTTGGCTGTGTACAAACAGATGGCTCTGGATGGGAATCAGAGAGGCTTTTCATAGCCCGAGGCTAAATGAGGTATATGGGGGACATGAAGCCAGCTGATCATCACAGGCATTTTTAATTTAAAATTGAAAAAAACTACATGTGGGATAAATGCTCCAGGAATTATTCTATCATGTGAAGTATTCTCACCCTATCCTAATATCTCTTTTTTTCTCTTGTAAGCAGCTTATTGATGTGAACATAGTAGGACAGGTATTAAGGGGGTATAGAGCAATAATAACAGGATTGTGTGTATTTACATTGTAAATTAAGATTTAAAATAGTTGTCATTTGGTTCATGAATATTCTATGTATAATAATAATGGACATTAAAGAAGGTTGGATTAACTATTCAGGACATTTTTTCATTGTTTATCACACAGAACGCCAGGAGAATTTTGAGTTTCTTGCAATCTTTTATTTTAAAAAGAGTATAATTGTTGTTTATATATATTCTATCTCCCTAGGAAAAGTTGACCAGGTGATGTTTGATGAACCAATCTGTCAGCATGCAGATAACTAGATATTTTTTTCCACAAAAATAAAGTGAACAGCACAAATATAAAACCATAAAAACACACATAACATACCTTAAGTGCAAAACACATAAAGTGCCTTAAGTGTAAAACTCATACACCAAGCGATATAAATTGTGTGTGTGTATATATATATATATATTTTTTTTTTTTCCAGGCCATATCCATAGCAGCACAACAATGGGTTAGCTCCTCCCTATCCCTAATTAGACAGCAACTAATTTAAAATAAGAGTATACATACCCCCTCCCACCATCTCCTCCCTCAGTCTTTTTGTTCCTTTCCTATCGCTATAGGACTTTAGTCTTTTCAGACTATAATATTTTTGGGGGGGCTTACTTGAGGGTTTTTACCTTCGGCCCCAAGGGAGTTCAGCCTCTCTTCCTTGGGAAGTCTCATGTACGTGGCCCTGCGCAAAGGAAAAACCCCTGGAGATGCTCCTTTAGTGACTGGGAGCCACTTGCAGTGACCCTATGGGTAGCAAGTAAAATTGCCAATAAGAAGAATTGCCTGCAGTGACCAAGCGGTAGCAGGAAGTGGCAGAAGAACCTCATCTTCTAGGATTTCTTTTTCTATCCTTTTTCTGGCATCCACAGTATTTCTAATATATATTCCTAAGGGTTTTTATATGGCATTACTTGTGGTTTTCAGGTTCCCCCTTCCACCTTGTCTGACTCTGTTACAGAGCAAGAGTAGTATAACCAGAAATTAAAGAATTAAATCAAAAGGTAAGGTTTTATTTTTACCTTATAGTTTGTTATCCTGGAGGATCTAGGTTTTTCTTATTTCTTTCTGCCCTTTGGTCAGATATGGCTCGAGGGGGCAGAGGTATAGGATAGCTGTTGCGGCCCAAAATTTTACCGCTCCCGGTTCTGGGAGCTGCAATCTTGCCCGGCGTCCTCCGACCGCGTCATGCTAACTTCCGCACATGCGCGGAGTGTTGGTTCCGCGCGTGCGCATTGCGGCCGGTCAGGATACTTCCGGGACGTCATCAGTGACGTTACACGCCTTTTTTAAGGTGCCAAAATCAAATTTTGTTACCTCTCACAGGTCTTTCCAGCTACAAGGAGCTTTCCCAGTGACAGATATTCCACATTTGAGTGTCTACTTCAAATCAATATTATTTGCTGATCCTCAGGTATGTTATTTTCCTCTTAAAGGTATATTCCCTTATTTTTTTTCAAGTTGAATTTTTATACTGATTAGTATAAATATTTCAATTCCTTTCTATACTATTCTAGCCTGCAAAAATGGAAAAAGACAGATCCTTTTCATCGGACTCAGAGGCATCTATACATAAACAAAGGTCACAATCTAAAAGTTATAGGTAAGCCCTTTTCTCTCTTTCAATGCAATAATTACAAACAAAAGAGTGCCTTAACTAATTATATTCCCTATCATGATAGTTCTATGGGAATTAAAGCATCTGGAACTTCTAAAGGCAAGTCGCCTATGAAGAAAAGATGCGAAGCCTGCAACAATAAACCACTAGAGGGGAAGCGTTTATGCGCAGAATACCTGTCAGCAGCAGCTGGAGCCTCTACCACTGCACCTACACCGAATATAATGCAGTTCATCAAACAAGCTGTCTCCCAGGGCATTAAGGAAGCAGGAAAATCACACAAAAGGCCCAGAATTGCCGACCCCTTTGATTACTCTCAGGAGGAATCCTCGGATGAATCCATGGACTCCTACAGAGAAGGGCTTTCCTCTTCAGAAGAAGAATCCGTAGCCCCAGATTTTATGGAACCTGCTCAAGTAGATTACTTAATTGCCAGAGTACGCAAGTCCTTGAGCCTAAAGGAAGTTTCCTCACCACAACCTTCTACTTCCAGCAGATATTTTTCAGATCTGAAAAAGAAAAGAACTACTTTTCCAGTACACGAGACAATTAAAGAACTGATTGAAGATGCAGGAAGTTAGCAGCCCAAGGCAGAATTGCTCGCCTTTATCTTTTCGGGAGGAATGACTCCAGCTGCTGGGATTCTGCTCCTAAGGTAGATGCGGCTGTGGTAAGACTGGCCAAACACACTATCCTACCAGTTGACGACGCAGGATCATTCAGAGATTCCATGGATAAAAAGATGGATCTACGCCTCGCTAAAGCTTATGCGGCAGCAGGCACTGGCCTCCATCCATCAGTGGCTCTTACCTCAGTTTCCAGAGCTTTAAGAATTTGGATGGAAAGTCTAGAAGACATTCAAAGAGGCAAGAGCAGATTCAGTCTTCTAGAAAGCCTCAGAGACATAAAGCTAGCAGTAGACTTTACTTCTGACTCCTCAGTGGACCTGGTTAAGGCTTTAGTCAGAAATATGGCTCTTTCCATTTCAGCCAGAAGGGCTTTATGGTTAAGATCCTGGGCAGCGGATGCTTCTTCTAAAGCCAGTTTATGTGCCTTACCATTCCACGGAGACATGTTGTTTGGGAGAAATTTGAATGAATGTATCAAGAGTGCGGCCGAAGGGAAAAGAGCATTTCTCCCACAAGATCGTAAACCTACAGGATCCTTTCGGTCCAAAAGATACCCAGACTACTCTTCCTTTCGAGATTCAAGATCATATAAGCCAGGAAGAGAGCATGGAAGATCCCAGCCATGGAGAGGAGGTCAGTCATCTACAAGAGGTGGAAAGTCAAAAGGTGCTTCATTCCACAAGATTCCCAGATCCTTATGAAAGGTTCCCCCCCCACCCCCCCAGTCAGTAGGAGTGGGAGCACGTCTGTTACTATTCCCAGAAGCATAGGAACAATCCACCACAGACAGATAGGTGTTGGATATCATAAGAAGAGGATATCGTTTAGAGTTCTCCAGACCTCCTCCAATTCACTCTTTTCAAACAACAAAGTGACCAGGAGAGGAAGATAAAAGACAAGCCTTAAAGGAATTCATCTCTACACTCCAGGAAAAAGGGTCATCATTCAGGTTCCTCGGAATCTACAGGGTCAGGGTTTCTATTCACATCTGTTCCTCACCAGAAAAGTTTCAGGCGGATGGAGGCCTATCCTAGACTTAAGCAGGTTAAATCAGTACCTACACATCCGAAAATGAAAGATGGAGTCAATCCAATCCATCATAAAGACAGTTTTTCCAGACCAATGGATGATTTCTATAGACTTGGCAGACGCTTATTTTCATATCCCTATTGCAGTAGAACATCAGAAGTTCCTTCGCTTTGCGGTGGAAAAAGGGCATTTTCAATTCCGGGCCCTGCCATTCGGTCTCAGTACAGTTCCAAGAACATTTTCCAAAGTCTTAGTCGTCTTAATTGCAGAACTCAGGAAGAGGTGCATAGCCATCTACCATTACCTGGACGACATCCTTATATTAGCAGAAGACAGAGATACCCTTCAGACCCATGGTCAAATCTGTATGCATTTCCTACGTCTCCATGATTGGAAGATAAACGAGAAAAAGAGTCATTTGCAGCCAGCTCAGAGGATGAAATATTTGGGAGCCATGTTCAATACACTAGAAGGCACAGTGCAACTGTCTCCAGAAAGAGGTACAAAATTAATAAAGAAAGTCAAAGAAATGTTGGCGTTCAATGTGACCTCAGCAGAGAAATGCATGAGTCTTCTAGGCTCAATGTCCTCTACAATAGGGCTAACAAGATGGGCCCAATGGAGGATGGGGAAATTCCAGAAGAATTTCATCTTCCAATTCAGAACAGGAAACCTATGACAGCCTATCAAGATTCCTCCTCAGGTCCATCAATCCCTGATGTGGTGGTTACAAAAGAAGTTCCTGTTCAGAGGATTCCCCTTGGGGAACATCACGTATGCGAGTCTATGGGGATGGGGAGCGCACCTGCAAGACCACTTCATACAAGGGAAATGGCCTTTTCCAGCAACAGACACTCCCTCCAATCTATTAGAGCTGATGGCAGTACACAGAGCTCTGAAATATTTTCTCCCTCTTATCGGTTTCAAGTGGGTCAAAATCAGAACAGACAACGCCACTGTAGTTGCCTACATAAACCATCAAGGAGGAACCAGGAGTCAAAAGATGATGTGAATAATGAAACCCCTGATGGCCTTTACGCAAACACATCTAGCAGGCATATCGGCAGTACATCTTCCTGGAATCCAGAATTCCATAGCAGATTTCCTGAGCAGAGTGGAAATAGACCCAGGAGAATGGAGCTTGTCAAACTAAATATTTGAGAGGATAACACGAATATGGGGCATGCCACAAATAAACCTAATGGCAACAAACAAGAACAGGAAAGTAAGAGACTTCTTCTCAAAAAACTTCAATCCTCTGGCTATAGGAATAAATGCTCTATCAAGCGATTGGCAATTCAACCTAGGTTACGCATTCTCTCCTACTCCACTCATCTTTCCACTTCTGAGACGGTTGAGATAAGAGAAAGTATCCATCATTCTCATAGCTCCCTTTTGGCCTTGCAGACCATGGTTTCCCCTACTATTGAGCCTTTGCAAAGCAGACCCTTGGTAGCTTCCAAAGATTCCTTCGCTTCTACATCAAGACCCTGTTCTCCACCCAGACCCAGCCTCTCTCAATCTGATGGCATGGAAATTGAAAGGAAAGGGTTAAATGGAAAAGGATTCTCACAGGCAGTAATAGACGCTCTGCTACAAGCAAGGAAACGCTCTACGTCCACCACATACTACAGAATCTGGGATGTCTTTTCCTCTTGGGCAACGTCTAAGCAAATAAATATTCAGACAATCTCTACTACAGATATCCTGGAATTCCTACAACTAGGTCTTGACAAAGGGTTAAGCTACAACACCCTTAAAGTACATATTTCGGCTCTTTCAGGATCACAGGTGGGCTTTAGACACGGATGTGACCAGGTTCATGTCAGCAGTATTAAAGATAAAGCCTCCTATCAAGCCATTTGCTCCACCATGGGACCTACCGCTGGTATTAAAAGCTCTGAGCGGTCCTCCCTTTGAACCACTAGAATCCGTCTCTCCTAATTTTCTTACCATAAAAACAGTTCTGTTGGTGGCCTTAAAGATGGGTGTCTGAGCTCCATGCCTTATCAGCCAAAGAGCCTTTTACAGTGTTTCACAAAGACAGAGTAATCTTGAGGACTTTTCCTGAATTTCGACCCAAGGTGGTCTCAGCATTTCACATCAACGAGAAGATAGTACTCCCAGCTCCTCAGTCAGAAGAACCTGAAAGTGAGGCAGAACCCAAGCCTTCATTCTTAGATCTGGTAAGATGTCTGTCTATTTATTTACAAAGATCATCTGCTTGGCATACCTCTCAAAGACTGTTCATCATTCGTCACGGTCCCAGCAGAGGGCTTCAAGCTTCTAAAGTAGCCATCAGCAGGTGGATCGTAGCAGCCATCATACAAGCTTACAAGGCATCAAATATGGAAATCCCAGAAGGGCTCAAGGCTCATGCTACAAGGTCCCTTTCTTCATCTTGGGCAGCGGCTGCTAAAGTATCACCAGAACTTATTTGCAAAGCGGCCACTTGGTCCTCCACGAACACTTTCATTACCAGATTGACGTAAAAGCCAGCCAGTTAGACCACTTTGGCAAAACTGTTCTTTCTGCATCCAACTCATCATAAGTTTGATTATGTCTGTTATTTCACGTGTGGTTTTTCTAATACACTGGCATTTCTGAAATTTTGAGTCTGAGTTTTTCTTACTATTCCCTCCCTTCGTTATTGCTGCCATGGATTTGTGCTGCCATGGATATGGCCAGGAAAGAGGAAAATGTATTCATACTTACCGTAATTTTCTTTTCCTGGTCATAGGCCATGGCAGCACAAAGATCCCGCCCTGGGATATTGCTGTTAACAAGACTGAAGGAGGAGATGGTGGGAGGGGGTATTTATACCCTTATTTTAAATTAGTTCCTATCTAATTAGGGATAGGGAGGAGCTAACCCATTGTTGTGCTGCCATGACCTATGACCAGGAAAAGAAAATTACGGTAAGTATGAATAAGTTTTCCTCTATATATATATAATAATAATAATAATAATTATTATTATTATTATTATTGGTATTTATATAGCACATAGTAGGACAGGTATTAAGGGGGTATAGAGCAATAATAACATGATTGTGTGTATTAACAACGTGTATGTATATATAAATATATTTACCCTAATAGGAGGTTACAAGTCTCTGGATGGAGAGAAAAGAGGGAACTCTCATAGGATAATACAGCAAGGCATCAATATAAATTAAAAGGTTTAAATGATAGTTGGTATGACACTCACATTTTCATGAGCCTGTTACTTTAACTGGCTCAGGTAAAAAGCTTGAGTGTTTCACTGGAGTTAAATGCAGAAATAGCAGCAGCTTTTTCCTCAGGAGTAAAGTAGAAGAGAGGCAGGGTACATCAAAAGAGTATCACATGTATTAAGAGTATCACAAGTGGTATTAACACGCAGCACAAAGCGTTTCAACGAATCAACATCTTCCTCAGGTGCTATAGTCATAGCATGGTAGATGTCCCCTTTTAAATCTGTTTTGGCGCTAAACAAACACTTGGAGCCACTCTTCTAAATTGACACCCCTCGCGTCTGCCATATCGGTGCTTGCGAGGGCGTACCGCGTCACTTTCGGTTCCGGATTCTGTGTTCCAGCTACCATTTTTGCGTTCCATTTACCCGGCAGCCATCTTGAAAATCAATCTCAGATGAGTGGTCAGCTTGCCATTATACTCCTAATGTGTTCAGGGCATAATTAACCCCAAGTCCCAAATATCACACACAATATGGAAAGAAGGAAGAAAAAGAGAAATAAAAATAAAAAACATAGGCATTACATAGTGAATTGTAAAATGGATGATATATAGAAATGTATGTGTAAAATACATAAACATCTTATATAAAAATCATATACGATCACACAAAATCGATATTCAATCCCTTAGGAGAGAGGGTTTCCAAGTCAAATATCCATCAGTAATTTGGCATGGTCTTCCCCCCTCCAGGGTTTTTCCCCTTTTTGTATACCAATATAATTTAAAACTTTAAAATCTCTATTGTGAACATTTTATTTACATGGACCGGAATAGAATGACTTATAATTTTATTTTGTATGTTTTTCAAATGTGCATTAATTCTAATTTGTTAGTGCTCTTGTGGTTCTCACTACATATTTGAGGCCACATTCACACGCTATTAAATATACAATGTGTCTCGTGTCACATGTAATGCAACTATTAATACTATATGTTTTATACGTCACACTGGAGATACATTTAAAAAAAAAATATATTTTAAATTGGTACTCCTGTATGCTTTACAGCGCCCCCAAAATAAAAAATAAAAAAAAAAAACTTACAGTTTTAGTAGCGAACAGGTAAAATATATATATATATATATATATATATAAAAAAGTTTAGCATAAAGTAAGACTGTATAATAGTAACGCATAAAAAACATCTACACATAAATCTATTGTAGTCCTTTAGCTCTAAATAAAGATGTTGCTGACACAAGCAACAAGGAAAGTATTTCAAGAAATTTCAATTTCTATGTGATATATTTAGTGCTATTTTTGTCTTAAAGGATATTTTGTCCAGAAAATGAATTCATTCCTCCAAGCTAGTAATCTCATGCTAGCGTTTCTGGGCAGGATACCTTTCATGGTTGATCTGAAAGAACTATATTGAGCAGAATATTTGTATTTGCATGGTCACTCAAAGCTATAATGTCATCTTAATATCTTTAATTACTTTTACGTAAATTATTTGTTATAGTCAAAGTTCTGCAATCTCAATATTTGTGACAATATTTCATAGTAATAAAATTCATCATGAGTTGCAGAGCAAAAAGGCCATTATTGTCTTGTTTCTGTCCTCTGACAGGTGACTGATAAAAGGGCACAACTGAAATTTTACATCTTCAAAGTTCATGGGTTACTAGAGGGCATTACTCAAAACTGGAATTAATCTAGTTTTTGTTTTCTGGAGAGGAAGAAAAAAACCTGCAATAGTATACAGAGATAAAATGTCTTAATTGCATGGTCCTAGTGATGGCAAGATAAAGCATTGGAAACAAAAGTTGTGCCACCGTTTTGATTGGACAAATTCTACTTGATCGCTGAATTCTTCTTTACAGCATCACAATGTTAATAGAATGCAAGGTTGTTATTCCAGCAGGTGTCGCTAATTAGCAAAGTTACACAGTATCTGCTGGATTTATTCACTAAACAGTGAATTTTAAAGCACTGAAGACTTATTTGCAAATGTCAGGTTAAAATGGCCAAGCCTTGACTTATAGCTAATCATTTTAGCTATTTGGCTGTCTAAGCCTACATTTTTAAATTTCATTTAGCAGTTCACTGCAGTTTGGTGTGGAACTAGGCACGTGCAGCCAACCGCCGTGCTCATCCAATGAAATGCTGCGATTAGCCTGGAGGAGGAAGTGGTGGAAGAGGTGTGTTTAACCCTGCAACGTAAACATTACAGTTTCTACAACATTACAATGTTTTACATCGCAGGGTTAAAATGACAGGTCTACAGCACCCAGTTTGCCGTAAAAAGCTAAAACAAAGTTTTTACTTACCTTTTCTCCAGTGTCGAGACATCTTTGGAGCTGCCTCCTGTGCCTCCTCCATAATCATCTGGACCTCTCGTTGATGGCCAAACCAATTTCATCCTCTCAGAGAGGAGACTAATACGATTACATGGAAAGCACTGTGCACACATCCAAATGCTTCTCATAGGAAAGCATTTAATTTAACACTTTCCTATGTGCAGCATTTGTCACTTGTTTTACTAGGTTCCTTTTGTGGAAACACCTCTAGTGGTTGTCTTGAGATGTGTTTAACCCAATAATGCAAACATTGCAGTTTCTACAAAATATTGCAATGTTAAAAGTACCTGGCCACCGCACCCAGACCATTGTGATGAAGTGGTCTGGGTGCCTTTAGGGATCCTTTAATGCATACGATTTCTTGCTTAAAGGTTACTCCAAGTACCATGACCATTTCTGTGATTTGAACTGGTCATGGTCCCTGGAGTCTTTACATGCAGCATTTCGCTTTGAAATGCTGCACTTATGGAATTTAACCCCTCTGAGTGTCATTGAGGTGTCATCAGCCAGCCTTGAGTTCCAGGCTGGCTAATGTCAATTCTGTGTAACTTTCATGATAGCTGACTGTAGTGTTTATGGTGTTTTGAGTAAACCTTTAATTATTTGAAGCCTTTTTTTTTTTGTTGAATGAGAAAAGAAAACAAAGTTAAAGGACCACTATAGGCACCCAGACCACTTCAGCTCAATGAAGTGGTCTGGGTTCCAGGTCCATCTAGGGTTAACGCTGCAGCTGTAAACATAGCAGTTTCATAGAAACTGCTATGTTTACATATGGGTTAATCCAGCCTCTAGTGGCTGTCTCATTGACAGCCACTAGAGGCGCTTCTGCGCTTCTCACAGTGATTTTCAGCGTAAATGCTTTCCTATAAACTGACTGAATGCGTGCGCGGCTCATGCCGCGCATGCGCATTCGGTCGCAGAGGGAGGAGAGTCCCCAGTGCCGATGGAGCCCCTCACTGGAGAAAGGTAAGATATTAACCTCTTCCTCCCCCTTAAGCCCGTCGGGAGGGGGACCCCGAGGGTGGGGGGGGACCTAAAGACCATATAGTGCCAGGAAAACGAGTTTGTGTTCCTGGCACTATAGTGGTCCTTTAACAAGTTTGAAGGCAGAAGTGTCTACTAACATTTTGTGTCATTCGAGCATGCAGAAGAGGCACAATTTCCTAGTATTCATTTTCAGGGTTATTTACTAAAATGTGAATTCAAAGTGAATTTATCATTTCTGTTCTCTTCACTAAGGTACAATTAATATACCTTTTGGCAATAACCAGTTGGTTGCATGTCTGAATAACTCCTTAGACACCCACCAAGAAAAAGGTAAAAACTAAATATACACAACAATATTGGAATATTACTATTTCAATTTTATTTTCCAAAACATTTAAATGAGCGCACTGTTATCCTGCCCAAACAGTGCAAAGAAAGCAAGAAATAAAATCTGAAATGTATCTGAAATGATAAAGGCATAACACAGATCACTCTATTTTGCAGTAAATGATTCCACTTTACAAAAATCTAATAAAAAGAGTTTAGTTTCCTAAACACCACAAAATAAGTGTCAAAAGGTTCCTTTAAAAACATATTGCTTTATTGCTGGTTAGTCTGTCGATTTGCCTACACACCACATGCTCGTACAAATGGGCTAGAAATATTAATTCTGCAATGTCAGTTTATTCAGTGGGCTTCATGCAGCGCTGGACCAGAGAGAGTCAATATCAGCAGGAAAGAAAGCAGCTTCTTCTTAAATTGAGTTCATTGGCAATTTAGAATAAGTAATTTTGGCCTCCATATGAGTGTGCGTGTGCATTCACCTACTAAATACTATCCCACAGACTGCGCTATATCTTTGCTTGTTTTGGTTATTATTCCGTAGATTGAAATCAAACTACACTGTCAACGCAGCATCTGCTGGCTGGCTGAACAGAGAATTAATTAGGGGGATGTGGGCTCCTTGGGCAGAGCTGGGTAACGAGGCAAATATTCCAATGCTCGCTGTTTGGTCAGAAATACATTTTCAAACAGAAAAGTCATACAAATATGTTTGATTGCTCTCTGATATTAGTCGTCTGGTTGATAACCCCGTATCTGCCAGAAACCTTCCGAAAGTAAATTTTTCTCCAGGCTAAGATATATAAATCAGAGTATTTTTTAACTATTGAGGAGAATGGAGATTTTTGAGATATGCTGATATTTTTTTATAAAATTACTAAGTATTTGACATGAGGCAAATCATTGTATGGTTTGTAAAACACGTAAATGAGCGAGTTGTGAAAAAGCAATAAGATTCATCAAAATGTTTTACAGTCTGTTAGATTACGCAATTAGTGTACATGCAGTCTGTGGATCTTTTTTAGCCTAGTCATTTAAAAAAGTTTTCTTACAAATAGGGTTCTGTTTGCTAAAGCTGAATTGTTGGGTAAATGTCTAAGGAACATATCAATGACGTTGTGCGGGAGTCCATTGGCACCCTCTTACCTTTTACAAATGAGCTATTTTATTTTTGAATTGTTTAACACTTATTAGTTATTCCCCAGCCTATAACTGGCTGCCCATTGCAACTAATGCTTCAGAAATGTGTACATTTGAGAGCTTGGGGGACTTCACTTAAAGATAAGAAGGTGGAAGTGGACTCTGGACATGATGTAGTTATAGTGCCAGGAACGTTCATTTTTGTCAGGGATATTGAGACAAAAGTCACAGAGAGTGCTTGGTGAGTTGCATACCTCCAAATGTCCAGCTTTCAGTCTTGATTTTGGTGTCCTGTCCCACTTTAGTTCCCTGGTGTCTCGCAAGGCCACAGCATAAGTGCATCATTAGTCCTCTATGTAGGACGCTTGCCAGGAGGCTTTCTCCGAGAATGGCATACTGGACTCTAGACTCAAATACCCCTTCAGTGGGCAGACCTGCCTACTTTCTGTGCGGACCCATCATTTAGGGGTCCACCAGTGTAAGTTGTGTCACTGTTGTGTCACTGGCAATGCCAATTTGGAAGACTAAATCCATTTATCCAAGGCAAAGTTCGGAGATATAGAGTTGACAACTGACTTCCAAAACTGAGAGAACATAGCCAAGCTAAAAAATAAATAAAAAAACAGGACCATATTTACTTGCACAATACAAAATAATGGCAAACAATACACAGAAAAGGGTAGATTTCCTAAGTGGAAAAATATATTAGCAAACATAGGAATTTTGCCATAAGCAGAATCTCCCTACTCTAGATTTCATAGCGAGACAGAATGTTTGTGGGAACCGAGCAAGGTCACGATTAGTAAATGTGTTCGGATCTATATAAAATGGGCTAAATAGATACATTGTCATCCATAATGACTTCAGTGATTTACTATTATGGGGTGGAGATGGTCAGGCAGAAGACGTGGGTACTTTTATTTTCTAGTGACAAGTAGTGTTTTCAGATTTCTAAAAATGCTGCTCTAAGTAGCCAACATAACTATGAAATTTAACACCATGGTCATGAGAGGCCAGAGAAACTGTAAAATTACCAGAACTGTTTAATTAAAGAAAGATTACAAATATTTCTGTTTACCACTCCATAAAAGTGTGGAGGCCGCAAACATTGCAAGATTCAGCCAGGCAGGGCCATTATGATGAAAGGAATTTGAAACCCTGGGGAACAGCAGAAGCTGGAGAGATTTTAATTTAGGAAACACTGCACAACTGTTTCTTTAACTGCCACAAGGATATTAGCCCCTTAGAGGCAATTTTTTTTTTTTTTGAGGATAGAAAGTCAAACCCTGATTAAAGAGGATAAACTCAAATACAGGTATTCTAGTCACATTCACTCAAGGTTGACTGACTTTCATGCACATAATCACAAGCTGTTTAACACCCCTGGTCGATAAAGTGACTTTACCATCAGGCAAGTTATTGCTAGGAAATGCAGTAATATTGCTTGGAGAGGGGACTTAAACCAAGTAATAGAGAGAGCTTGGAGAGAGAGAGATGAGAAGAAACTAAAAGCCTTCAAATCCCTTGGAGATAAATTAGTGGAGACAAAACAGAAAATATTCTCAAAAAAGGAGAGATCTAGCTCTCAAACGATGTAAATTAAAAGCTGGCTGAAACAGTTAGTGAGCAGTTAGAGAATTAACTGACCAACTAAACTGAAATTGAGCATATAGCAATTGTCCTAAATCTAGCTATTTTATTCAACTTTCCTTGCCTTTGCATATTATCATTGTCCTAAGGACCAAGAAAGAACAATGCTCGTAATTTGACCATTCTGAACTCACGTTTGAGTTTAAAAAATCCATAGATCTCAAGACAGTTCATTTCATTTGTTTCTTCTTAGACCTACATTCCTTCTTGGGCGGGCTGTTGGACCTCATTTGAGGAACTGTGTGCCTTGACAGAATCTTAAGCATGCATTCAAGTTCCACTGCTGGTCTTCTTATTTTTTTGTAAATTTTTATTTTTGACGTCCTGAAGAGTATACATTCTCCTGCCTTGTCAAAACAACAAAAGAAGGGATACTAGATAACACAAGTATACATGTGGCATTAAGTTAGAGATGGTACACAGAAAAGAGTTATGTATAATTACGTTGGAGCAGCACATTTTGTTTATTAGTATAAAGAATGAGATAGCAGGCAAATAGAGACTGCGTAACTATACATTGGTATTAACAGAGTAACTGTGTTGTCATGCATGTAAACTGCACAATGAGCCTGCAATCCATTATATTTAGCCTGGAGTGTGCATGCTGGTGTCCCTACAATATGAGTTAAACAGGCTAGAGTGTAAGGGTAACAGAGAGTCGGAGTCACCATGAGTGGGCAGGTTATACATTAGAACTGCTGTAAAGTTCTCTGTCGGTGGTCATAGTGTAGTAACAGTAGAGAAGGAACAGGCTTAGAGACTCAGTGGAGCAGTAGGCATCTTGGGCTTTAAACTAAGCAGACATGGTTAAGCATATTGTGACGAAGTTCCCCTCGCCACTTGGTCCTGGAGAGGCCTGCTTGCCAGCCTCCTGCCCTGTGACTATGGCCCTGGGGTGTATGGCCCTTTAAAACTAGTATTTGAGCTTATGGACTTTCATTGGACTGGTGCTGGCACTTTAAGCACATGTTTGGGACATAGTGAGAATTGGAACAATGCTCCTTTAAATGTGTAGGTGTCCCCAGACTGTGAAAATGACTTGTACTTGTCTTTTTCCAATATGTTTTGCCAATTGGGGCTTACTGAACCATTTACTGCAGAGGCGGAACACATACAAGGGGAAGTGCGCAGTCAATTTACCTCCCAGGCTAGTGGTTAACCGCAAGGTTAATTGCCAACCGCTGTGGGGCCGCCGTTCGTACAAAATTTTAATTCAGCTGAAGTTTTACCTTCTCCAGACTTCAACTCATTCGACAATTTAAACAAAGTTCAACAATTCGAACACCGTTCGACAGTTTGTTTGACAATTCAAACGGTTGCCGTTCGCCTATTTGAACTAGAGTTAACAGGGGAAATAGACCGGCCGCACAGCCTAATTCTCTGGAACTGTTTTGGGCACAAAAATGTGCATGCGGTCGGTCAAAATATGACTTCCAGCTATCTCCCGAACCACTGGACCAATTCTCACGAATTTTGGATATGTTGTTCCCATAGTTATGCTGGTTATAAACATGTTTATTAAGATTGGATGTATATTTTTAAAGTTGTAAAAATTGTATAAACACTGTATTTTCCTGCCTGTGATAATTACGTTAACCCATTGTGTTCAGTAATTATATCACAGGCAGAGGGGATGATTTTTGCTGGAATGAATGGGAATGGTTTACTGTATATTACGTGTTTTATTGGTTGTTCTACAAAACCCTGTGGGTGGTACTATGTGTGTAAAACCTGCATAAAAGAAAGCCCTTTGGTGCTGATTAAAACAGATCTTTTTGACCCTCAACACGTAGTCTTGTCTCGTGATTGGAGGGGAACTGCTATATTTACACCAGGGATTGCTATACTTTGTTTACTCCCCTGAGCTTTAATCACTTAGCTCTTTTAAGAGCTGGTTCCTGATATGCTCTCCTGGACCACACGGTCCTGGCGGACAGAGGCTGATCCAGGGTGGAAGGAAGATGGCGAGACTCTAGTTAAGCTACGGCGGTTGTGGAGTCTGCGGTGGTTGTGGTGTCCGGTGCGGTGCTTGTGGTCCTCGGCGCAAGCTAGGAAGCGTCCATCAATGGAAGATACTCGGTCGGAGTACAGGGAGTTCCGTTACACATATAATAGTGCAACAGTGGAGAGAGTTAAGCTATGAATGTCACTGAGTCAAGCTGTGTGAGATTGTATCGCGGCACGTGTCACAAGCTTAAGAAGCCACTGGAACACGGCATATTCAGTATCAGGTAGTGTCTTTTTCAGACGGTGCAGATAGGAGGTATCCGTCAGGTGCAGCCCCTGAGACTCATGTTCATCCGGTTCCCACACTTGGCATGGAGAATTTTGGGCTTAGGAGGCGGCCAAGGGCAGCTGCATAGCGGTGGCGAGAAAAGGTCTCCCTCCCGCCCAGGACTGCTTGTCTTCTTATTTTAAAAAGTCTTAGGATTTAGGTATTATCAGGGGAACAATCACATTCCATATACACTTAAATTCACAAAACTGCATTAATTTGAAGTATCATGAGGCCAGGGGCGTACCTAGAGCATTTAGCACCCAGGGCAGGTCCATTTTTGCCTCCCCCCACCCCACCTCCATTTAAAAAAAATGTATTTAGCATTGAACAGTGTTTGTGTGTTTAAATGTTAGCATGTTTTTGTATGGAGTATGTTTGAGTTAATGTAGGGATGTGTTTGTATGTAGTGTTGGAGTTTGAATGCAAGCATTTATTTGTGTGTAGTGTAGTTTTTTAATGCAGTGGTGTGGTTATATATTATGGTGGGGTTTGAATGTAGTGTTGAAATGCAGGGGTGTATATACACATTGACACAGGGCTGGACAGGAATGAAAATTCAGCCCGGGCAGTTAATGGCAGAACAGCCCACTGTGAGGGACAGGGCCAAAAAGGGTGTGTGTTAATTGTGTGTGTATCTTGGAGCTTTAGTGTGTGTATGTGTATATAAAGTAGTGTGTGTATAGAGTGCATGTGTGTGTGTATGCATGGGGGTGTGGTGTGTATAAGGGATATAGAGCGAGTAGTGTGTGAGTGCAGGGAGTGTAGTGTATGTTTAGGGGGTATAGAGTTTGTGTATGTGTGTGCAGAGGGTGTAGTGTGTCATGGGTGTAGGAACCCCCACACAACTGGGGCGGATAGCGTTTTTACTCGCCGGGTATATTCTTATTCAGTAAACTGGATAATGTGTCCCTATACCCCATTCCAGCCATTTCTGTGTCCCTATAGCCCCCTCCCAGCTCCCATGTGTCCCTATAGCCCCCTCCCAAGCACCCATGTGTCCCATTATAGCTCCCATCCCAGCTTCCATGTGTCCCTATAGCCCCCCAGGCCCCATGTGTCCCCTCCCCAGCCCCATGTGACCCATTATAGCCCCCTCCCCTGCCCCCATGTGTCCCTATAGCCCCCTCCCCAGCCCCCATGTGTGCCATTATAGCCCCCAGCCTCCGTGTGTCCATATACCCCCCCAGCCCTTCACATGTCCCTATAGCCCCATCCACAGCCCCCATGTGTCCCTATATCCCCTCCCAGCCCCATGTGTCCCTATCGCCCCCCCAGACGCCATTATACCCCCTCCCCAGCCCCCATGTGTCCCTAAAGCGCCCACAACCCCATGTGTCTTATAGCCCCCTCCCCAGCCCCCATGTGTTACATTATAGCCACCTCCCCAGCCCCCATGTGTCCCTATAGCCCCCCAGCCCCCATGTGTCCCATTATAGTGCCCCCGCATCTCCTCCTCTCCCTGTACCTTGATGTAGCGTGGCCGAGCAGGCAGACCGCGGTAGAACTGAAGCTCCTCTACCGCGGTCTGTCTGCTCGGCAATGCTACACTCTGTAAGGGAACTATCTGCTAAACAGCACCCTAATTTAGTCTCTTTAAATATGGAAATCTCACATAGGGGCACTCATTTAGTACATTATCTACTAAACAGCTAAAAGATCAAAATTTAAAAAGCCCTTTTCTTAATTTTAATCTTTTAATTGTTTAGTAGATAACTCGCTTATTTGTTATCCTTATGTGAGATTGCAATATTTAAGGACACCAAATAAGGGAACTATCTACTAAACATATACACATTCAAATACACACACATTAACACAATAGATGTATGTCTGTGTGTGTGTACATCTGTGGTTGTGTATATATGTATATACACATACATACACAATCAGAGACATACACCCACATAACTACACACACACACACACACACACACACACAATCACAGACCTACACACACAATCACATGCATAAACACACATAATCACAACACACACACTTAATCACAGAGATGCACACACAATCATCACATACATACACACATTTAATAAGAGGTCAACCCAACCTTCCTATCTTGCACTGGGAGGGCTGAAGTGGAGGGATGGTGGTCAGTTGCTGCTGGGATCTCTGTGCTGGGATCTCTGTGCTGGGATCTCTGTGCTCTTCCTGCACAGGCAGACACTCACACACACAGACAGTCCCAGGCAGTCACCCACACACAGTCACAGGCAGACAGTCACATATACAGTCACACACATACACACACGCACACACTGTCACAGGCATACAGACACAATCACAGTTACACACACACACAGCACACTCCTCTCACTTACTGGAGGAGGAGTGGAGTCACTGAAGTCCCTGGTGTGTAGGTGTTGGTGAAGCAGGGACTCCTTCCTGATTTTCTTCTGTGTGCAGCAGTAGCAGCAGCGGATGGAGTTCACATTTAGCTGTGCAGTTGTCCTGCTCCCGGCCCCTGCGTGTGAGAGCTGTGTCGGCTGCCTGGCGCCCCTACTGCCATGGCGCCCTGTGCAGCCACACAGCTCACACCTCCCCAAGGCCAGCTCTGGTGGCACCCCCTTACCTAGTGCCCCCCCCACCCACCCATCCCTTAATACACCACTGCCGTGACGTCCTGCAGCCTGATTTTGGACCTGACTGTTAGGTATTTGCCAGCACATCCACTATAATTCTCCTGTACTGTACCTATTTAGGAAGAACAGTCCCTATTTGGGGCCTTTATTCTAGAAGTTCCCTAGTGTTGCTTTGTTTGAGTGTATAACCGAGCTACACAGCTAAAATACTCACAGTAATGTGTCTTTAAACTGCAATAAAGGTGTTTAGAAATCAGTCTGTGTAAATAAGATACATCATTACATTTTAGTTGCAATCATTTTTATTAGCAAGTCATCTAACATTTCTTAGACCAGCCCCACCCCTGGTCACACCCCCAGTGGTGTATCCTGGTTTTGTGCTACCCTAGGCATGACAAAACTCAGACGCCCCCCCCCCCGCGCGACCCCACCCTTCCCCCCTGCTCCGCCTACTAAATACACAGACACGCATACACTAGCTAACAGACATACACACTCACTAACAGACACATACAGTCACTAGCAGGCACACACATTCACTAACAGACACACATACACTCTCACTAACAGACAAACACACTCACTCACATTAACACACTCACTTGTGTTTTTTCTTCTAAATTCACCCCCCCCCCCAGCCTCCTTACCTTTGGGAATGCTGGGGGGGGTCCTTTCCCTGGGGTCCAGGGGGGCTGCTGGGCGGGCGGCGCGAGAGTTTCTTTCCTGAGCTTGTTACCTCGCAGCCGCAGGATGGCCGAATATGACGTCATATTCCGGCTCCCGGCATCACTCTGCGGCGCGCGAGGGAGCTGAGCAGACAGCTCAGGTGAAAGTGCTTCCTTGCCAGCGCTGCCCGGCCAACCAGATTTTTAGTTAACCGCGAGGCTAACAAGACATTTGCCCTGGGCATTTGGGGGCGGCTTTTTTTGCCGGCCCCTGGAAAATGACGCCCAAGGCAAATGCATTGTTTGCCTCGCGGCTAATCCCTGCTCACACCCTTAAAATTAAAGTGTCCCTCTTTGTCTGTATCAAATGTTGGGAGGTATGCTGTAGCAATAACTAATTTTTAAAGTAAGCCTTTTAAATAGTCTTTAGAAAAATGCTCTCCTATGGAAAAGCAGAGCTACAAAATGCACTAATTAAATAAAATCATAAAGATTTCATCCAATTGATACATTTTGTGCTGAAAAGCTGTAAGCCGAAAAAAAAGTTTAGAAGAAAAGAGACATTGCATGTGTCAGTGTGTGGCGACCTTCAACAGCCTACAAAATGACTAATTACCTTAATCATGTTTCCCAAAGGCTGATTGAAGGCATTTTTTTTGGAGTAAAGACTGACAATTTTATATTTTAGAGCATAACAGAAATCATTAATATTAGCTGGGAGGTTAAGGAGGAAAATTATAGAATTCAACAGGTTATCTCCTGCTCACTTGTGCTAGGCTGATAAAAACCTTATTCATGTAGAAGAATGAAGCATTTTCAGATAACTCATCGTACATGTATAAGTGATAAAATTGTCCAGTAACGGCTGCTAAGTGTTCAGCAAATCACTGAGCCGCCATATCTAATGCATTGTATGGTGCGTATAATACAGGCATTGGGCATTTACTTCATCAAATTCCCAAAGAGGAAGAATAACTAGCTCTGATTAGCACAAACAACACCAGTGAGAACATTACACCAATAACTTCACTGAATGTAATGTGAACTTTACTAATGTGTCGAAATTAAATTTTCTGAGTGATACTTTTATCAGGTTGGTAATTAATATGCACGTTCCTTTAATGAAGTCTTGGAGTTCTTTTCTTGTTGTACCTTATGTAATTTCCGTATAGCGCTCGGGCAATCAATATTATAGCCCTTAAGGATAAGACCATATAGAAATAAGTGCTGACCTCAAACTCCCATTACTCTTTGGTGTCATCAATAACTATAGTATTCAACAGCCCAAATATATAAGCACAAAAAAGTTACCTGCTCACTATCCCATAATCTCTATTCAAATTTAAATACCGTATTTATCGGCGTATAACACGCACCGGCGTATAACACGCACCTCATTTTAAGAAGGAAATTTCAGGGAAAAAAAACTTAAAGGACCACTATAGTGCCAGGAAAACATACTTGTTTTCCTGGCACTATAGTGCCTTGAGGGTGCCCCCACCCTCAGGGACCCCCTCCCGCCGGGCTCTGGAGAGAGGAAGGGGTTAAACACTTACCTTTCTCCAGCGCCGGGCGGGGAGCTGTACTCCTCCTTGCTCGCGACGTCATCGGCTGAATGCGCACGCGCATTCAGCCGGTCGCATAGGAAAGCATTTACATTGCTTTCCTATGGACGCTTGCGTGCTCTCACTGTGATTTTCACAGTGAGAAGCACGCAAGCGCCTCTAGCGGCTGTCAATGAGACAGCCACTAGAGGCTCTGGATGCTGGATTAACCCTCAGTATAAACATAGCAGTTTCTCTGAAACTGCTATGTTTATAAAAAAAAAAAGGTTAATCCTAGAGGGACCTGGCACCCAGACCACTTCATAAAGCTGAAGTGGTCTGGGTGCCTAGAGTGGTCCTTTAAATTTCAAATAAAGAACTTTTTCCCCTTCCCCCTCTTACCCCCTTCTTACTCCCCCTCTTCTTACCCCCCCTTTCTTACTCCCCCCCCCTCCCCCTCTTCTTACCCCTTTCTTACTCCCCCCTCCCCTCTTCTTGCTTCCCCCTCTCCCTCTTGCCACCCCTTCTTACACTCCCCTCTTCTTGCTCCCCCCCCCTCCCCTCTTCTTGCTTCCCTCCCCCCCTCCCCCTCCTTGCTCTCCCTCCCCCTCTTCTTACTTTTGCTCTTGCTCCCCCCTCTTCTTACTTCCCCCTGCCTCTTCTTGCTTCCCCTCCCCTCTTGCCTTTTCTTGCTCCCCCCCTCCCCCTCTTCTTACCCTTTCTTGCTCCCGTCTTCTTGCCCCCCCTCCCCTTCTTTTCCCCCCTCCATCTTCTTGCCCCCTCCCCTTCTTGCTCACCCCCCCCTCCTGTTGCCTTCTTCCTGTGGCGTGGCGGGGAGGCTGCTCTGCTGTTGTCAGCGGGTGGCTGAGATTGATAGGAAGGTGCACGCTCAGTGTGCACCTTCCTGTCAGTCCGACCGGGTACAGGAAACAGAAACTCCTGTTCCGCGCATTCACTAGCTAACAGAAACACACACTGACTAACAGACACACACTCACTCACAGACACACACACTCACAGGCAAACACACACACTAACAGGCAAACACACACTCACTAAAAGACACACACACACACTCACTAACAGACACACACTAACAGACACACACTAACAGACTCACACACACACTAACAGACACACAGACTAACAGACACACACACTAACAGACACACACTAACACTAACATACACACACACTAACAGACACACACACACACTAACAGACACACACACTAACAGACACACACACTAATACTAACAGACACACACACACACACTAACAGACACACACACACACACACTAACATACACACACACACTAACACACTCACTTGTGTTTTTTTTTATTTAACCCCCCCTCCTTACCTTTGGGAATGCTGGGGGGGTTCTTCCTCTCCCTGGGGTCCTGTGGTTGCAGGGCGGGCGGCGCTGGGCGGGCGGCGGGCGGCAAGGGAGCTCTTCCCCTGAGCGCTCTGCTCAACTCCCTCGCGCGCCGCCAGCAGAGTGAGGCCGGGAGCCGGAAGATGACGTCATATTCCGGCTCCCAGCCTCACTCGGCGGCGCGCGAGGGAGCTGAGCAGAGCGCTCAGGGGAAGAGCTCCCTCGCCGGCCACCCGCCCAGCGCGGCCCTCCCGGCATGTCTGTTAGCCACGAGGCTAACAAGGCATTTGCCCTGGGCATTTGGGGGCGGCTTTTTTGCCGCCCCCTGAAAAATGCCGCCCAAGGCAAATGCCTTGTTTGCCTCGCGGCTAATACGCCCCTGCATACAGTCAAACACAGTTACACATCACATGAACAGTCACATACACACAAACATATACACTGTCACATACAGCCACATGCACACTAGGGATTAAGCATTATAAATTTTTAAGAGCCAATACCGAATATGGTCGATTTCTGATAACTGGTACCTATATTCTGTTCATTTACAGTTTTGAAAATAGAAACACAATTTCTGCACCAATCCGCCATTAACTGAACATGTTTATTATTTATTTATTGTTTTATTATGTTTTTTTTGTGTGAATCTTTCTTGAGAATCTTTTATCGAGTGGTAAGTGTGAGTGGTAAGATATACACGCCAGTCAGATTCATAATGTTTTCAAGAATATTTATGTGTGAATGCAATGTGTTTGTTTGTGTAGTGCCCGGTATTGGCAATATCGGTATCTTAAATAATGTATGTTTAAACCCATACCGATTATTGTCAAATTTGCAAATATCGACCAATTTTATCATGACAACTAATAATGCACATAGTCCAACACAGGCACAGAGTCTCACACACAGTCACAGGCTCATAGACACACACAAAAGGCACACAGTAACAGGCATACAGTCACATACACAGACACACACCATTACAGGTATAGAGTCACACATAGTTAAGGGACCCACACAGTTATAGTCATACCCTTTAACTGCTATGGACACTGCGTGGAGGCCAGAGGCCCAGCAGTCCCTGTTGTCTAATGGTTGGAAAAGCAGGAACATCTTGCTGCTTGCCTCTTGTTATGCAAATTAACAGGAAGCGTGTGCCAGCGGCATATAACTCCACCCCCACTGCCTGTATCAGTGAGGCAATACCTTCCTTCTTATGTAATGCTAGATCCAGGTAGAGTATAGTGGAATCTTCCATCCGGGTCCCGCACAGCCACACTACAAAGAGTATAGGGCGATACTGGGTTGTTTTGTGCACCTCCCTAACACATCATCCAGGGCGGACCGGATCTTAGTATGCTAGTGCTCCCATGTCATACATAGAAAAGCTGCACTCATGCATACATTTTAAGGCTATGACCAACAGGTGCAGCATACAAATGCATACCATATTGCATAACACTGTCATAATGCCAATATACCCCATTTTTGACAGGTAATACTTTGTTGCCGTCCAGGAGTGTACCCCCCACCAATCTTGGGTAGAACAGCACATGTATAACCCAGTGTTGATGCCAAAAAAAAAAGTATGTGATGTAAAAGATACATTAACGTGAAGCATGTATTGGCCCAGTTTTCAAAGATGTCTGTATTAATCAAGTCCCTCGTTCAAGGGGCTGTGGAACAGAGAGAAAAAGAAGAGGGGCAATTTATGCGAAGAACATAAAGTGGGAACTTAAAGGACCACTAAAGTGTCCCAGAAGTGTTCATCTCAATAAAGTGGTCTGGGTGTAGTGGTCCAGACCGTCCAGTCATTTTAACCCTGTAATGTTAAACATTGCAGTTTTATAGAACTGTGTCCGGTTTCTGTGTCACACACCAGGTACCCTGTGCATCCAATGCATTTCATACAGCAGCATTGGATTGGGTGATTGCCAATGTAAAATAAGGAGATAGGTTTCTAGTGCTAATGATATAGGCAGATATAGGCAGCTGAAACAACCCAAACCAGATTTTCTCATCTTAGTCAGAAAAAGGATATATATAGGTGGAGGGAGCGGTGCCTATGGTGGTCATCAGGAATGTGCCAAATATGGAATGAGAATAAACACATAAACTCTCCTACTGATATATTTTTGTTCTCCTGAGGACCACCATATGTGCTGCTTCTTCTATCTGTATACAAGTATATATATATATGCATTTTTGTAGAGTGTTACATTTATATTCAAAGGGGAATGAGAAGACAATACACCAATATACTATGAGTCTGGAAGAAGAGAAATACTAGGAAAATATAGTAACATCAGGGATTAATTACTATTTAATGCCCTTTAAACAATTGTTATAATTTATTTACACTCACAAATTCAAACATTAAACTAATAATAATAATAACAACTAGAAAAGCTACAATTTCTGGGGAAATTGTGTGAAGTGTTCTTGCCTCCACCAGTAGTCTACAACTGGAGTGGGCGGAGTAACTGTTATCATTTATATAGCACATTTAATTGCAACGTTGTTGCACAGTTACATTAAACCATACATTTATAAAAACATTAGCAGGTGTTCAAAAGGCCCTGTCTATGACATCACTTGCTGCTGCAGCCTAGCACAGGTCAGAGAATTTTGGCGGTTGCCATCTTCAAACAGTCGTATTTTAAAAACTATATATATATATAACTATATATAATCCTACAGCGAAGAGCTTTATATTGTGAGAATCACAAGATCCAGACCTACATTTTGATGCATAGTATGTCTCTGAAGTATTAAAAATGAAGGCACAGTCGCAGTTTAGAAATTGCACTTCAAATTTGAGC
>OW240913.1:126628149-126715266 GCA_933207985.1 Pelobates cultripes | reverse complement strand
AGCAATAATTTTACTATTATTTCCTTGTAGATATATATTTTTTTCATTCTAAAGCACTACAACCAGATTTTGTATACAAATAAAATTGTAGATTATGCTAGCTTTAGTGTACCTATAATCTTAATTTATTAATGACAGGAGCGAATATTTGCTTAAGTCTCTCTTTACTAGAACTCCACAGCAGCACAGAAAAAACAACCAATCAGAATAAAGTTAAGTACTATAAAACTCCCTTCCTCATACATCATTTCCTCTTTCAAGCTGCGACAAAACAGAACAAAGAAAGAAAATATAATGGAGAAAAATGAAGTCCTAGATACAATGAATACAACAATGTCCACCATCCGAGAAGAACTGTCAAACCAGATAGCGTTGATGGATTGTAAGCTGAAACGAAAGAAAACAGAATCGAACAGGTTGGTTAGCCAATGAAATGTACGCTGAACCATATGTAGGCACCCAGTGAAATAACCAGAAATACCATAACCTGCTTAGATCCCAACCCTTACTTAGGAGACACGGACAAAAGAACAAGTGACAGGTAGCAGAGACAACAAGCAGAGTTGCATACCTACCTTAGGAACCCAAACCATAACATTTAAACAAGGGAGGGATAAGAATGGGAGGGAAATATTCGCCTCCTGTCATTAATAAAATTATAGGTACACTAAAGCTAGCATAATCTACAATTTTATAACATCATATTTGCTGTTTTAACGCTCAACCAACAAATCCAACGATGATTGTGTCGCTGGTACCGATTCCGGGAGAAGACTAGAGCAACCCCAAATGAACCTTCCAATAGTGAGAAATGACAGCAGATGGATCTATGAAGGTGCCAACTGTCGCTGTAACACCATTCACAGAAAACATTAAACATTCCCTGTAGGTGCATCTTCTGAAGATCATATACGGACTTGGAACCGCGGGAAAGAAACAGTCACCCTGTCTCGACCCTTGGGTCCCCAGGTGGTGTGACCTTGTCGTCAACCGTCAACCTCAAATAATGCCACAACCAATTTCGTAACAGAATGAAATAGGGTCTTATGCTCCCTCATGACCTACCAGGCGAGTGGTCTCATCCAAGAATGAACCAATTATGTTGGCCAGATTGCAGGCCAAACTAGTCGTATACTAAGTATTTCCTCTAATCTCAGTTGGACTGCGGAACCCGCGACTGTGGTAGGCCAGGTACTCCCAAGGGACGTCCATCAGGGTTCCCAGAACTGAGTTTGTGTAGCGAAACCCTAATCGACTATTCGGGAGATTGTGAAGCCTAGAAATTCCAAATTGAGGGGAACGTAAATAGAGATTCCCCTCCAAGTGTATCCTCGTCCAGTCGTCATGTGTTGTAGTTAAGCGGTGGACCGCAAAGGAATCAAAGTGGTTCGAGGAGTAGGCAGACTGGAGAAAACCGAATTGGTTCCAGTGAGTGGGCCTGGATCAGGATTACTGTCCATAAGACGGTCGACTGATTAGGGAGAGAGTGGAATAAACCGAATAACTGCTCGTACAATTCCGTTCCAGTTCAGTCCTGTCAAAAGTCCATGGAGGGACTTATGGTATGCACATCCCTTCAATATAATGTATCATAGAGTGAGGCCTTTAGGTCCCTGTATCCCTGACTGACAGGGCAACTTATCTCCACAAGTAGGCCTTAGGCAAAGGGACCCAGGCACAGAATTCGAGGACCGAAGTCTAGTTATCCCATGGGGAGTACTTTCCCTCTTGCCTAGAGAACCGTGAGCACCTAGCGATCTCTAATACGTAGATAAGATGTAAAGTCCCATCGCTAATGACCGTTGACTCGAGAGAAACTTAGCTTCAACCGGCCGAAGCAGGGACTGTCCAGGTAGAGAACATCGGCCGTCGGATCCGAAACCGACACAGAACCTGAGCAGTACTCCAGCGGTAGGTTGCGACCAGACTTAGTAACGGCTGTGTAGGAGTCGACTACACACAGGGTTCCCCCACCGAGTTCAAGCAGTCCTCCTTGTCAGTACTAGAATTGTTGGGTTAGTGAAATCAAAACCAGGACGGTTCACGTGAGGGGATTAGTGTATAGAAGGAGGGTCCTCCATATCCGAGTCATGTTCTCCAGACATGTTCTCGGAGGAGTAGAGGTAGTCCTGTCACCTATCCCAAGACTGTTAACGACCAGTGAACCCAAAATCTACAAGGAAATCTGGTCTTTCCATGTGACCCATGCGTACGGCATATCTGCAGACCGGGTTGTGGTACTTCCCCTGTCTTGTTAGCGAGTAAGGCCATGCAGGTTTGCTCTATTGAGGCCTCCAAATCTCATGACACCTCGATGGGTGAAACAAACTGTCTGAGCAGTTCATCCATAATGGTTTGAATAACCTAAACCAAGTGCGATTGCTTGTTTGATATGACGTAGCTTATACCAAAACTACACCCTTGTAATAACTGAGGTTCATCCATCAGCAGAACAACCTCCGGGAGTACATCCAATATGAAGGTATAGGGGCCTCAACCAAGTGTGCCAATCCTAGGAACTGTATCCAAGATAGCTAGTTCAAACAGCCCATACACTGTCCCATAAGGCCTCAGGGAAATGTGTACAGAGGTGGGGAGTTTCCCATCATACTACCTCATTGATCATCTCCCGAGAGGGGATATGGTGGCATGGGTCCAGCAGACCAAACACAGAGGATTTGGCAGGGAGAATTAGTTTAAGCATGTGATATCATGTCCGAACAAATAGTACCTCTATAAGGAAAATAGTAGCACAGGCGTGGTGTCTAATGGAGAGATTCACTCCTCTTACCTCGTCGTTACTAAGTGGCGTCTCCTCGCTATTCCGATGAGGTAGTCATAGTCCTTATAGCAAGCACTGTAGCATCAGCGGTAGGCCACGGCATGTAGCACAGACCTCCGAATTGAGTTGACCGTAGGCGGGATGCCCCGCTATGAAGACACTGGTGTCCTGTACTGGCATAAGCTTGTAAGATGAACAAGGGTCGACATTAGGATAATTCACCCTGTTGGACAGTGGCCAGCGATGGGTTCACCCCCAAGAGTCTTGCCAGTGGTAAACTGAGGAACCAGTATAATTGGTGATCCTGGCCTGTGCGCATGAGGGAAGCTCAGCAGCGGGTTGCATGTATGATAGAGCCGCACTCTCAAATAATGTAAACAGTATCTATGCCAGTATCAGTCTGACCGTGTCAGAGGGCCGTACCCTCTAATAATAGCATTTATGTCAGGGTCTGGCTCTGTATATGAGAGTGGATCACACTCCAAACCTGCAATTTGCATCAGTGTTAGCCTCAATCTGAGGTTAGGGGAGGGTCGTGCCCTCTACTGGAAATTCAGCGTCAGGTTCTGTATATGAGAGGGTGGTCCCTCTAATCACATAAAATTAGCCTTTGTTTCAAGCTGAGGATATGAAGGGGCTGCACCCTCTTACCAAGCAAACCAGAGTCCATATCAGTCACAGACTGATTGTAGGCAGGGAGCTCGCCCTTAAAAACTAGACGAGTCGGCTGTGGTCCTGAGCAGGATTCCCCTCTGACTCTGAAGTCCCTTTCTGTATTAGACACCTGAGAGGTGTGCTTAAACTGGGAAAAAATATTGCTGATAAAATTTGGCGTAACAATCCAGTCCGGGGCTGTGTCCAAGGTACCAATAATGGGGACAGGCCGAGAAACTGCAATAGCTAGAAAAAATTAAGGAATCTACAAAACGACCGTCTGGATCCCGCGTAAGAGTGCGGGGTCCAGGAAGGTCGCCGGTAGCCTGAGGAAACGCTGGAGACGTTCTCCGCGATTCACGAGAGCCCAGGGCGTCAGAGGAGGCCAAGTCAGGCCTCTCGACGACCCGAGCAATAGGAAAAAGTCGGAAAAACACAAAACAAAGACGACAAGCTAGAGTAAAGTACAGAAAAGGAAAATACTCACCTCGGAGACATGAAAATTAATACCGGATATGCGGCTAAAGAATGCAGGAATTACCGTGCACCCCTGTTTGCGTCGAGCACTGGTCCCTATATATGCATCAGAGTGAAACTCTCCTTGGAGATGTGCCACCGCCAGGCTGGTGCAAGCCGTGGCTGCCCGTCTGGGAATCTTTGCATAAGTCTAGTCCCTCATGCACGAGGTATAGGGCCATCACCCCTCCAATCATATTTAGGTGTACGTGGACCGGTGCCACTTCAGTTAGTATGGTAGCAGTGCCTACCTGGACACCCACCTGTCTCTGTGGCAATAGTGGATACTGAGATACCTCAGTAATATTCCCCCAGGCCTGCGACCAAAAGGGAGGTTCGGTCACAGCCTAACATCGGTCTATCAATATGACACAGCCAGAGCGGGCCAATCAAATGGGCACAGAAAGAGCAGGCAAATCATAGGGGCACAGACAGAGCAGGCCAATCACGGTTGGAGTATTAAGTTAGTAGTAAGGAACCCCTGTGTTCCGGCAGAGTCCCATAAATATCTGTAAATCCTCAAGACATCATGAGACACAAGACCCCAAGACACCAACACTTTAAACAGCGTAATACTGCGTGATTAAACCTTAACAGGTACTGGCAGTCCCTTAATGCCTAGAAGACAAAAGGTAGTATTCCAGCTGCAGGGGGTCTAAGCTGTTGTTGTCCAGTGATAAAAATGTCCCTTTAAATCTAGAGACACTGAGTGACTCGTTCTTTAAACAGCGGAATGACTATGTACCTGCAAGTTAGTCATGTACAGAGATTTATTATGTATTATACCGCCTCATCAGTCCACAGGAAGGGCATTGCACAAATGGATATGGATGCCAGTGATGACAATTCCAAGGTATCCCCTTTATTGAGCTTGGAAGGGACAACTTTCCAAACTCTACCAGTAACAGAACTAGTCTCTATAATAGGACCAGGAGCATAGGAAATAATAATAATAATAATAATAACATAGGTCCTCTATCTAATTGGTAAACCTACTCTGCATACGATGTACCACAGAGCCTGGTTCCCCTATGGTTTAAACAGAAAAATGAGTATCTAAATCGGAGAATCAACCTAGTTGTGTTAGAAATGACATTGCCTCAAAACAGTTAATCTTACAGTGAGAGAAAAGTTCTCGCCATCTGACCTCCACGGGCGGGGGAGGGGTTGCGAGTAAGCGCTCAGCCTCCTCTAACCGGTCGGAGGCACGCGGCTCGCTGACAGGAGCCGGCCACTGCGAGGAGGCCACGTGTGAGGACTGGTCCGCTGCCGGGTACTCGCGTCTGACCGCAAGTACCCCAGCTATCAAGGAACTCACACTGGAGCTCGGGGAGTCAGAGGAGGCAGCCAAACGGCTAGCCTCCTGAAACCCCGAGTGATGCGCTCGTAGCCCGCGAGGTAGGGAAAGCAGGAAAAAATAATAAAATAGAAAGCAATACAGAGCTAGATGGTGAGGTAGACGGGGAGAGGGAGGAGAAATCCCAGGGGTAAGCGCTACCGAAAGAACTCCCAAAGACCCCTCATAAAGCTACCACCATAAATAAGTTAATATCCCCAAAGGAAAGCAGGGGAAGCATAAAGTGAACAAAATAATCAGTAATCCGAAAATGAAGTAAATATACAACTATAAATCATAATCAAATCCCAAAGCCACCAATTATAAGCAGGAGGCAGTGGTACTCTGACCTGTACTGACTGCGGAGCAGCAAAGAAAGAGGGAATGATGTATGAGGAAGGGAGTTTTATAGTACTTAACTTTTTTCTGATTGGTTGTTTTTCTGTGCTGCTGTGGAGTTCTAGTAAAGAGAGACTTAAGCAAATACGAAGCCTCCGGTCATGCTATAAAATTAGCATCCTTTTTAGCATGGGAGCACGTATTTCCTTAGAGTTTTGTATTTGTTCTAGGTAGCTTAGTACAAATTATTTAAAAAGGTTTCCAGTGGAGAAACAAGAACAAATCATGCGAGTGCAGATGTCCTTTAACAGATGTCCTACTGTACTGCATTCTTGTTAGGTATACTTTTTATTATTATTTATGTGTGTTTATTCGAAACAATGCCAAAGTAATTTATTTATAATAATATTGTGCCATGTGGAGTGTCAAATGCTTTTAAAGCAATGTGAGTCATAATTAGTTGGGCCACGTCCTGTACGAATTTGGTCCTGTGGTTAAACGCCCACCCATAAAACACAGAAGGAAAACCTGAATGGTCTTCCAAGCAACATTTTTATGCATTCAATAATGAAAAGCACATTAAAAATCTAAATTGGATATTATTTGTAGGCTGTCGGCAAAACTGTGAAAATGTCATGAAAATTATTGCATAGTTTTAGACATGAATACAGAATCTTCAGCAACAGGTCCTTACCATCAACACATGATTGTAATTTGTCCATATCATGTGTGTTAAATGGACAATATATGAAACCAGGGCACTTAATCTCAATTAATTGGTCTGGGTGACATGTCCCTCTCGTTTTAACCCAGCAATGCAAAACATTGTCTTTCTACTGGATGGCAATGTTTACATTGCAGGGTTTAAATTCCTCGAGTACTGAGGAGCTTTTGTTCAAATAGCTGAGATAAACTCAGCAATGTCAATCTGAGGGTCTCTTAGAAATCATTGCACCAGCCTTCAAATGCTTTCCTATGGGATTGGGTGAGATCAGGACAACGGTGCGGAGACTGGCGCAGAGAGAGAAAAAAGGTAAGCTAAATAGCTTTTGTACACATTATGGGGGTGGGCACATCTAAAACTTAGATAATAATGAAAAAGGCAATACTGATTCTATATTCTTCAAATTCCTGATGCGTGACAACCAGCCGGGGCTTGGTTGATGATAAGGAACCTTACAATCATGACCCTGAGGAGCAGTGCTCCTCAACCTTTTCTCACCAAAGCTCTTCCTAGAATTCTGTGGCAAACCACAAACAAAAACATACGAAAAACAAATAGGAGTAATAAAATATATACACAGAACAGTGTCATGTTGCACTGTTTAGGAAGCACTCTGGAGTTAAATAGTGGAGAGAGTCACATTACCAGGAACCTTCAACCTATAGATTGAGCTATATACAGTATTAGCAATATCATGTCAATTTAAAGTGACATAGTTTTAAAACGCAGATCTACTTTAATGAGCAATAATCCTTCATTTATGTAGACAAAAATTCATACCACTCAAACATTGCAACCCAGATTACGGAACAAGATAAAAAATTAACTACATGACCACTGAAAGAATACTTTTTGGCTGCCATACTGGCTTCTAGAGGTAAGCCCCGATTTTTGGATAAGCTTTTCAAATGAATTATTATTTTTTTGATTCATAATTATATGTGTTATTTTTATATTTTGAAAATATTGTTTTATTCATTTATCTATTAATCTTAAATCATTTAAAAAGCTTATCAAAAAATATTAACTCGAGGCTATAGTTAGATTTTAGAAAACTCTATTCTTTTGCAATGCTAAGCAACAGAATAATTCCAGATTTTAACTGGTAATTAACATACCTTAATTCTGGAAAGTTTGTCCTGATTTTCAATGCTTTTATTCAATTTATTATAAAAATATATGGTTGGTAAATGCCACTGAGCCTTGAGGCTTATGGAATTTAAATTTAGGTCAGTAAACTGACGAAGATCATGTAAAAAGAGCACAGATACATTCTAAGGGAATTAATTCAAATTTTCTAAAGTATGGCAAAGTATCTTAACAGAATACTGCAAACTAATTAAAAAGTGATTATACAGCAATTTTATAATGTACATATTTTCCATGAACAATTTCTTGGGGGATTTCCTGAATCTTTAATTGCAGGAATGATAATGCAGTGTGTAAGTACAGGCATTTCAGTGTCCAAAGATAATAAAAGTGATAAAAAAGGCTCGGGCGTTCCTGAAAATCCCAGCACAGTGGAAATATCATAAAACATGTTTAAGGAGAAGTTAATAACAAAGCCAACAATCTTTGTATTATTAAAGTCCATAAAATGACTTTTCGTGAAATAGGTCACTTAAGAGAAACAACTATGGAAGTTTAATTTATTAAGGTCATAATGCATGAAGATTATATCTTCAGGGAAAAAAGGCAACATTTTATCAACAGTGCATTTAATAGCACGAACCAATGCTATTAACGAATATCTCCAACAGGCTTCAGATGATTTGGCACTTTATGCAGTCTTCTACTATAATTAATTCTGAATTCCCGCAAAAGATTTAAAAAATGTACCTGTTTCATTCAAACTCATGGAATCTTAATAAGATGGAATGTAAGTATACTTAAAGGGTTATTTTAACCAACATGACCACTTCAGAAATAGTCATGATGCTAGGATTCTGTTGAAACGCTGCACATAAAGAGATATTTGCACTTTTGTCCGCAGCTTAAATGACCTCGGTACTCACCTGGACCGGCAATCCTGGTCCAGGTGGACTGCCTGACCAAAGCAGTCCCCCTTGTAACTTTCAAAAACACTATACAACCACTACATACTGTTAGGAGGATACTGTTATACTCGGGAGACTTCGCTGAATACAAATATGAGTTTTTCAAAACAGTAAAACTTATCATGACGATGATATCACCAGTAAAAGTGCAATTTTTGTTTAAAAAAATGCAAAAAACAAATAAAAACGCTAACCTTGGCCAGTGTTCGTGACTAAGTGGCTACTACAAAAGACTGGACATATTGCATTTTGCAATTATCACTGACATGATATTGTCAGTGAAAGTGCCGTTTGTGTGTGAAAAATGCCAAAAATTTCACTTTCACTGACAATATCATCACTGTGATGTGTTTTATGGTTTTGAAACACTAATATGTGTGTTCAGCAAAGTCGCCCGAGTAAAACAGTACCCCCAATGTACAGGTTTTAGGGTGTCTTGGAAAGAAACAGGGTCAATATAGGGCTTGCCCATTTCAGTTTGCCAGATTGGTTTGCTGGGTCTATGTTGCCTTTTGAGACCATATGGTAGCCCAGGAATATGAATTAACCCCATCATGGCATACTATTTTCAAATGTAGACAACCCAGGGTATTCAAAATGGGGTATGTCCAATCTTTTGTAGTAGCCACTTAGTCATGAACGCCTGCCAAAGGTAGCATTTTTATTTGTTTTTTTGCATTTTTTTAAACAAAAACTGCACTTTCACTGGTGATATCATTGTTGTGATAAGTTTTACTGTTTTGACACACTCATATTTGTATTCAGCGAAGTCTCCCAAGTATAACAGTATCCTCCATGTACTGGTTTTATAGTGTTTTTGAAAGTTACATGGTCAAATATATGGGCTTGCCCATTTCATTTTTTTGACATTGAAATTTGCCAAATTGGTTATGTTGCTTTTGAGACCGGTAGCCCAGGAATAAGAATTACCCCCATGATGGCATACCATTTGCAAAAGTAGACAACCCAAGGTATTGCAAATAGGGTATGTCCATTTTTTTCTAGTAGCCACTTACTCAGAAACACTGGCCAAAGTCAGCATTCATATTCTTTTTTTGCATTCTCACAGACAAATATAAATGCTAACTTTGGACAGCGTTTGTGACCCATTTTGTATATCCTGGGCTGTCTACCTTTTTAAATTGTATGTCCTGGTGGGGTTTATTTTAATTTCTGGGCTTCCATACTGTCCCAAAGGCAACAGAGGCAATCTGGCAAATAGCAATTTACAAAAACAGATATTGGCAGATATTGGCAATGTTTTACCCTGTAACTTTCCAGATCACCATAAAAACTGTACTGTTGTACATCACTCTACACAAATATGAGTGTTTTAGAGCAGTAACATGTATTATACTGATAATATCATCAGTGAAATGGCAGTTTATGTTTAAAAAACGCAAAAAACTAATATAAACGCCAATTTTGGGACATACTGACTTCTATAGCCTTTTTTTTTTTACAACCCTGCAAGGATGGGAATGGTAGATCCCCAGTTGGCAATGCATTTTGGGAGTTGTATGACAATGTGGGTCTATCTTTTTCCCATTGTTGCGCTGGAGAGGGCTCTCCCCCCAAAAAGTGGAAAAAAACATGAAAAATGTAATTGTAAATCCTATAATATTACAGTATGTAATTTGTGGTGCTTTGTAGAAATTAATCCTCTTATTTCTGGTTATGTGTAAATTATTGCAAACTTACATCAAATTTATTGCACAGAAATTACCTGCATTTTCTTTATTCTGCAATGTAAGGGGGGATAAGCCATCATCCATTCAACTGGTAATTTAGATTTTCTTTTCCGATTGTGATTTGTTTTAAATACTCTTTGCTGTAAATACTGTGAAGAGGAAATGTTTGAATTATTTAATAGAGCTATCGGCTTGGAACAAAGACATGTTAAAGACATGGTACTTGTGACTACTTTCTTTATACAAAATAGGTTAATGACATCCTGCAAGCAATAAAAGCATTAATAAAAGTTAAAGAAATGATTACTAAGGATTTTGCCCAGACTCCAGGATCAGCACATACAGAGAGTCTGGCAAACACCCAATGCTGCCCTGTGGCAATGGGCATCCGATCGCTGTGGCATGACCACAAAGATCGAATATCTATGGCAACCACTGAAGGGCTATTATTGGAATGGTTGTTAGAGAAAACAATATTGCCTGTAGCAAAAGGATTAAACTTCTCCAAGAGGCTTCCTTAAATTTATAATCTTCCGTAGTCACCTCTAACTGGGCACCTGTATGCAGGAGGCAAGGTTCTTCTCAACACATGGTATCTGCTCAAGTCTCCAAATATACATTAAACACATGGAGTTTTATGTGTGCTCATGTAATAAATATAAACTCCATGTGATATTAAAGGTATAAAGGCAATTGCTATATATGTAACAGATTTGCATAGTAGTTAAAATAGCAAATCTTAAATTTAAAATAAAAAAAAAAAGATCAGATTTACATGATATCAGCCTGTAGTTTTGTTTATCATGGCCCTGTTTGTTTGAGATATTCTGAGTTCTCTGTGTCTCTAGTGGTAATATTCCCACAAATGGTTATGTTGCATTATCAGCTTCCAAAATGATGTATGGTAGTATATGTGGAAGAAATATAATGCACAACTTATAATATATTATTGAAGTAAAGAAAAAACATATACATACAAGCAGGGCCGGACTGGGACAAAAATTCAGTCCAGGCAATTAAAGGCAGGGCAGTACAATTGGAGGGGCGGGGCCTGAAAGGGGACGTGTAATGTCACCACCATTGACACGCACCCCCCCCACCAAATTACTATTTGTGTCGTATTGTGTGTTTAAAAGGGTCTGTTTGTGGCGTACTATGTGTGGCTAGGAGCTGTAGTGTGTGTGTGTGTTTCTGGGGCCTGTGGAGTTTGTGGGCCTAGAGCAGTGATGGCGAACCTTTTTGAGCCCGAGTGCCCAAACCGCAATAAATGCCAACTTTTGTTTCCTCAAAGTGCCAACACGGCAATTAAACCTGAATACTGATGTTTAAATTTCGAAAAAAACTACTCATACAGTTGTGCGAACTAATTAACAACTTTTGTTTTAAAAGACGAACACAACAGAGAGTTCAATGATACAAATTTTAAATAAGGATATAAATAGATCAATTTAAGCTTATATTTATTAGTATCTCAAACAAATGCAATACATACACACACAGACTGCTGAATACACCCACAGACTGCTGAATACACACATACAGACAGACTGCTGAATACACATATAGACAGACTTCTGAATATACAGACAGACTGCTGAATACACACACACAGACCGCTGAATACACATACATACAGACTGCTGAGTACACACACACAGACTGCTGAGTACACATACACTGCTGAATACACATACACTGCTGAACACACACACAGACTACTGAACACACACACACTGCTGTACACATACACACACAGACTGCTGTACACACACACACAGACTGCTGAATACACACACACATACTGCATTGAGGGATGCAGTGTATGTGTTTGTGTGTGTGGTGCTGTGTTTGTGTGTTTGGTGCTGTGTGTGTGTGTTACATAGTTACATAGCTGAAAAGAGACTTGTGTCCATCAAGTTCAGCCTTCCTCACATATGTTTTTGCTGTTGATCCAAAAGAAGGCAAAAAACCCAGTCTGAAGCGCTTCCAATTTTGCAACAAACTAGGAAAAATTCCTTCTTGACCCCAAAATAGCAGTCAGATGTCTCCTTGGATCAAGCAGCTATTACCCTACTAATTAGAAATTATATCCCTGTATGTTATGTTTTTGCAAGTATTTATCCAATTGCAGTTTAAACATCTGTATGGACTCTGACAAAACCACGTCTTCAGGCAGAGAATTCAATATCCTTATTGCTCTTACTGTAAAAAAAAACCTTTTCTTTGCCTTAGATGAAATCTAATTTCTTCCAGCCTAAATATGTGACCTCGTGTCCTATGTATAGCCCTGTTTATGAATAGATTTCCAGATAATGGTTAGTACTGGCCCCTGAATATATTTGTATAATGTTATCTAATCCCCTCTCAGGCGCCGTTTTTCCAAACTAAAGAGATTTACATTTTTTAACCTTTCTTCATAACTAAAATGCTCTATTCCTTTTATCAATTTTGTAGCTTGTCTCTGCACTTTTTCTAGTGACATGATATCTTTCTTTAGAACAGGTGCCCAAAATTGCACAGCATATTCAAGGTGTGGTCTTACCAGTGATTTATAAAGAGGCAAAATTATATTTTCATCTCGAGAATTTATGCCCCTATTTATACATGACAAAACCTTACTGGCCTTAGCAACGGCAGATTGACATTGCATATTGCTGCCTAATTTGTTGTCTATAACAATTCCCAAATCCTTCTCGTGTGTGGTTATCCCAAGTTCACTACCATTTAGGGTGTAAATTGCTTGTGTATTCTTAACCCGGAAGTGCATAACTTTGCATTTCTCTACGTTAAATTTCATCTGCCATTTTAGTGCCCAGTCCCCCAATCTATCCAAATCCCTCTGCAGTAAGGCAATATCCTGCTCACATTTTATTACTTTACAAAGTTTTGTGTCAACTGCAAACACTGATACATGGCTTTCAATGCCCATTTCAAGATCATTTATAAATATGTTAAATAGAAGCGGTCCCAAAACAGAACCCTGAGGGATACCACTTGCCACTTTTGTCCAGCTTGAAAATGTACCATTAATGACAACTCGTTGTACTCTATCCTTAAGCCAATGTTCTACCCAAGAACAAGAATATTCATCTAGACCAATTTATTTTAGTTTGAAGACTAACCTATCGTGAGGAACCGTATCAAATGCCTTGGCAAAGTCCAAGTAGATCACATCCACTGCAACACCCTGATCTATACTTTTACTTACTTCTTCGTAGAATGCAATCAGGTTAGTTTGACATGACCTATGTTTCATAAAACCATGCTGACTATTGCTAACAACATAGTTCTTCCCAATGAATTCCTGAATATTATCCCTTAATAGCCGTTCAAATAATTTCCCAGTCACAGAAGTTAAGCTCACAGGTCTATAATTTCCAGGCAAGGATATTGAACCCTTTTTAAATATAGGAACAACATCTGCCTTCCTCCAATCCTCCGGTACAATACCTGAAACAAAAGAATCTTGAAAAATTAATTACAGAGGTTCACTTATTTCCCCACTTAGCTCCTTAAGTATGCGTGGGAGGATACCGTCGGGCCCCGGAGCTTTATTTACATGAATTTTCTTTAATAGCTGTAGCACCTTGTCTCGAGTTATCCAATCACAAGTTATCTGCAAGTTTGTTGCAGCAATCATTTAGTTATATCTTGCCATAGGATCCTCATTAATATATACTGAAGAAAAATAGTTATTTAAAATGTCTGTCTTTTCCTGGTCTTCATTAACTAACAGACCCATCTCTGTTTTCAGTGTACCTACACTTTCATTTTTTGTTTTTTTAGAATTGATGTACTTGAAAAAAATGTTGGGGTTGGTTTTGCATTCCTTGGCTATCAATTTCTAATTTTCTAGTTTAGCCACTTTAATTGCCTTTTTGCAAGCATTATTGCTTCCTTATATCTTATATAGGATGCCTCTGATTTGTCCGATTTAAATGCTTTAAATGCCCTTTTCTTATTTGTAATCTCTTGTTTTACTTCTCTACTATGCCACATTGGTTTTAATTTGTTTCTTTTATATTTATTACCTAGTGGTACATACTGTGAAATGTACCTTTCTAATATTTGTTTGAATAGTTTCCATTTTTCCTCAGTGTTTTTATCACTAAGGAGTTTATGCCAGTCGGTATGTTGTAGAGCTGCCCTAATCTTAATAAAATTGGCTTTTTTAAAATTATACATTTTAATATACCCCACCTGCTTTTGCTTTTTTGCGTTTATTTCAAAAGTTACCATATTGTGATCACTATTTCCCAAATACTCCCCTACTTGAATGTTGGTTAAAAGATCAACATTGTTCGTTATAACGAGATCCAGACAAGCATCCTTTCTAGTTGGTGCTTGTACCAGTTGTGACATAAAGGTGTCATTTAACAAATTCGAAAACCGGATTCCCCTTGCTGAAGTACTAGTCCCTCTATCCCAATTTATGTCCGGGTAATTAAAATCTCCAATAATGAACGTGTTACCCCAATTTGCAGCTTTCCCAATTTGCTCTAACAGCAGTTCTTCCTCATTAATATTTATATTTGATGGTTTCTAACATATCCCAACCAATAATTTATTTCCCTTTGTTTGCCCCAAGCAGATATCTACCCATGAAGCTTCCACCTTTTCCTCGTCACACTCCACATGCCTAAGATTTGACTTTAACTCATGGTCGACATACAAACATACCCCACCACCCTTCTTGTTTTTCCTATCCTTCTTAAATAACGTGTACCCATTTAAGTAAACTGCCCAGTCATGTGTCTTATCCCACCATGTTTCTGTTATGCCTATTGTATCATATTGTTTAAGGGCTGTACTGTGTGTTTGTTATTGTATCTAGGGGCTCTAGTGTGTGTATGCATATAGGGGCTGTAGAGCATGTGTATTGGTGTGGTAATGTATGCATAAGTGGTGTAGTGTGTACAGGGTGTGTATTTATATGGGATATAGATTAGTGTGTGTGCATGCAGGGGTGTAATGTGTGTATTTATAATGGGATAAAGTATGTGAGTGCAGGAAGTGTAGTGTATGTTTAGGGAGCATAGAGTGTGTTTACTGTGTGTATGTTAGTGCTGCGCGTATAGTGTGTGTAGTGTGTTTGTGTGAGTGCCGGGGTATAGTGTGTATATAAGAGGTATAGAGTGAGTGTAGTGTGTTTGTGTGAGTGCAGGGCATGAAATGTGCATACAGGGATATAGAGTGTGTGCAGTGTGTAAGTGCAGAGGGTGTAGTATTTATAGAGGGGTATAGAGTGTGTGCAGTGTGTAAGTGCAGAGGGTGTAGTATGTATAGAGGGGTATAGAGTGTGTGTATATAGGTATATAGACTGTGTGTTGGTGCAGTGTGTGTATGTGAGGTGGGTGTATATAGTGGTTGGATATGGGTTTAAATTATTAATTTAATAATTTAACAAAAAAAAGTAAAAAAAAAAAATCACATTTACTCCCCCTTATAACCTTGCAGGGGGGAGAGAGAGCATGCAGATACCTGGTTGTCCAGTGAGAGGGGGCACGCTGCACACAGATCCCTGGTGGTCCAGCCGACAGGTTATTTGGTCTGTACTTCCGCAGGATACAGACCACGTCTCTCTCCCTCTCGCTAGCACTGGTTTTTCAGTGCATTGCCGTGGGTTATCATGGCAACGCTCTGAAAATCTTGGAGCTTGCGAGAGGAGGAAAGGAAGCTATTTGGCACGCATGGAGGGTGTCCGGCTCACTGCCCAATCTCCCCACCGACCCGTGATGGGACAGAATTCCATCTTGGGACCGGTGCTGCCCTGCATGGGCCAGCAGGGGAGATCTCTTGAGCTTTCCTGCTGGCCTCGGCCCATAGCCATCGCGGCCCATCGGGCATTTGCCCCGTTTGCCCGATGACCAGTCTAGGCCTGCATACAATATAATATGTTCCAGTATGAGGCCGAAATGTTCATCTTTTTTTCGGTATGATAATATTATATTCCATAATACATATACAGAGAGGACATGGTAATGGTGTGGGCTATTTCCTATGTAATTTTAGGTAAAAACTAGAAATACCAGATCAAGTAATGCACAGCCCCCCAATACTCAATGTGGCAAACTTTGATGCAACAGTTATCACTGTGTATAAATTCTGTTGTAATTTTAAAACGTGGCGATCCACAAGTAAAACCTAATTTATTAGATTTACTATTATGTGAAGATAACATGACATTATCTTGTATTACAAATTCGGTCTGAAACCTAGAAGTTAGTCAAGAACAAATATGTATTTAATAATCTCATCATTCTCTATATGTCGAAATATCTAAATTGATATGATTTTATTTGCATTAACAAACCGAGTTTAAATCTCCTGCATCAACACATATAGGTCACTCCTGGTACAGGCATTCAGCTACATGGACTTTTACACATTTAGCACATACAAAAACCTTTTATTTAAGCAGATACCGTTCAGTGGGCATCAGATGAAGATACTATGTACATTGTGGAAAAATGATCTATGGTGGAAAAATGTAGCTGGTTAAAATTACAAAGTGCAAAACGGGAAATGAGTCACTGTAGGAGGAGTGAAAAATAGACCATTAGCTTGTATGGTGAACCTCACAACACCACTATTATTATTATTATTGCCATTTATATAGCGCCAACAGATTCCGTAGCGCTTTACAATATTATGAGAGGGGGGATTTAACTATAAAAAGGACAATTACAAAAACTTACAGGAACAATAGGTTAGAGAGGACCCTGCTCAAACGAGCTTACGTTCTATAGGAGGTGGGGTGTAAAACACAATAGGACAGGAAATATCAATCAAATAGGGTGGGAGTGAAGCAGAGCTGGAGGAGAGTAGAGTGCTGCCCTTTAGGAGAGCGCAAGAGACAAGTATGTGAGATAGAGGTTAGTCTGGTAGGCCATAAGCTTTCCTAAAGCAATGGGTTTTAAGGCACTTCTTAAAAGATGCAAGACTAGGGGAGAGTCTGATGGTGGTAGGCAGGCTATTCCTATTCCCGCGAGAAGTCCTGCAAGTGTGAGTTGGCCGTACGGGTGCGAACAACGGACAGGAGGTGGTCACGGGCAGAGTGAAGAAACCGAGAAGGGACATACCTATGGATCTGTGAAGAGATATAAGAGGGGCTAGAGTTGTTCAGTGCTTTATAGGTGTGAATTAGTGCCTTGAATTGACTCCTATAGGATACAGGAAGCCAATGTAAGGTGCTTGTTTGGAGCGGTGCTGCAGTGTTCAAGGCAGAGGTGAGGGTAGTGTTATATGTGGAGATGGCCAGTGAAGGACAGGAGAGGGAAGGGATGGATGGCAGTTGTGAGTCAATATCAGCAAACAGCTGCTGGAGATCAAGAGAATTAAGGTTTCTCCTGAGTTGAGGGGGGTTAGGCTGAGGTTGTTGGGTGAGGGGGTAGACGAGAGCAAATGATAAGAGGTGGTGACCAGAGAGAGGAAATGGAGTGTTGCAGATATTAGATACTGTACATGCATAATAGAAGATTAGGTCAAGGGTATTGCCAGCTACATGGGTGGGAGAATTATCCCACTGTGATAGCCCGAGGGAGGAAGTAATTGAGAGTAGTTTAGAGGCTGCTGAGGTCAAAGGTGGGTTAATGGGAATATTGAAGTCCTCGAGAATTAGGGATGGAATATTAGAAGAGAGGAAATAAGGTAGCCGCTAACTGCTACAAAACCACCTGAGTGACAAGCAAAATAAGTTAAATAAGACAAGCAAAACACTTATACGAAGTATAAGAAAACAAGCTCCAGACAATAAGTGAATATTGTCTGGAGTGGATTTTACCCCTTTCGGGGAGACAAGCCTGCATACTTCTATGTCTCATGAGTGTTCTCACTTCCCCTCCTCCCATGCCCCTTGTTTCTATTGTATTACACTATGTACAGTTTTAGTTTTTTCAGATCTGTGATATTAGATTGGCATATGCCATATCAGGTGATATTTCTACGTATTATTCACTTATTGTCTAGAGCAGTGGTTCCCAAACTTTTTAGGTTCAAGGCGCCCTTAATATTTTAATATTTTTCGAAGGTGCCCAAAGTAAATATAAAATTCTCGGTTGCATATATGTACAGCGCAGCGGCATACCAGGGTTTGGCATTATTAATACCAGAGGGACCTGTTATGCCACATACAGTCAACTTGATGTGTCATATATACTGAGAAGAGAATTAGGTGGTTTTGGGTCATGAGAAAAGGAGTAACTCCCGCGGCTGTTGTTTATATTTGTTGTACACTATTTATTAATTAACTTCTCTCCAGTTAAGCATTAGATCAGGGAGATGGGAGGTTGATACTGAGTAGGATTACTTGGCTGACAGAAATGATCATTTACAATGTGACAACAATATAGTGTTTTGCATGACATGCCTTTTAACACCTCTAACCCTACTATGCATTCTTTGTGTACAGCTACATTACATGTCATAAAGAGTACATAAATAATGTATATCTTTAGGCACACATTATACAGCAGATAATATACCTTCTCAAATGGATATAATTTCTCATTTCCTTTGGTCTAGAATCTCATTTCAGAAGGACTTACATCACCTCCTACCAGGGGCGGACTGACCACTCGGGCATATCGGTCATGGACCGAGGGCCCGAGGCAGTCAGGGGCCCGGCCACACAGCCATGCTCCAGCTGGAGAGATCAGAGATCTCTCCAACTGGAACGGCAAAATAATAAAATAAAACTATTTAATTGATAGGTTGTGGGGCCCCTGATGCAGCGCGGGGCCCCACAACCTACCGCTCTGCTAGTCACCCCCCCATGAGACCTGGCCGCTTCACCAGCTCTCTGCCAGGTCTCCTGCATCCTCTCCCATGCGGCTCTGTGTGATGGGAGAGGCGGGCCAGGAAGTGACATCACTTCCTGTTTACTCCTCTCACACAGAGCCCAGGAGGGGAAGGAGCAGCAGCCGGGGAGAGGAAGCAGAGATGCAGGTAGGCACTAACCACCCCCTCCCCCCCACTGTCACTAGTCACCCCCCCCTCCCACTGTCACCAGTCACCCCCCTCCTGTCACCAGTCATCCCCTCCACTGTCCACTTGATCCACCCCCCCCTCAACATACTAGTCACCCCCCTCTGTCACTAGTCACCCCCCCTCACTGTCACTAGTCACCACCCCCACTGTCACTAGTCACCCCCCCTCACTGTCACTAGTCACCCCCTCACTGTCACTAGTCACCCCCCCTCGCTGTCACTAGTCACCCCATCCCTCTGTCACTAGTCACTCCCTCCTAACTCTGTCACTGTGTCACCTGCTCCCTCACTCTGTCACTAGTCACCCCCCTCCCTCACTCTGTCACTAATCACCCCCTCTGTCCTTAGTGACAGAGTGAGAGAGGGGGTGACTAGTGACAGAGTGAGGAAGGGGGTGACATAGTGAGGGAGGGGGTGACTAGTGACATAGTGAGAGAGGGGGTGACTAGTGACAGAGTGAGGGAGGGGGTGACACAGTGACAGAGTTAGGGAGGGAGTGACTAGTGACAGAGAGAGGGATGGGGTGACTAGTGACAGTCACCCCCTCTCTCACTCTGTCACTAGTCACACCCTCTCTCACTCTGTCATTAGTCACCCCCTCTCTCACTCTGTCACCAGTCATCCATTCCTTCACTCACTCTGCCACTAGTCATCCCTTCCCTCACTCTGTCACCAGTCACCCCTTCCTTCCTTCACAATGACAGAGTTAGGGAGGGAGTGACTAGTGACAGAGTGTAGCGTTACTTACCTTAACCGGGGGCCGGTCGCGGTCCTCTCTTCAAGCCGCGCGCGGTCCTGCGGCTGCACGAGCCGCGCGCGGCTCATCCAACTAATTTGGATGGAAGGCGGGCAGTGACCGCGTGAGGCGGTCACGTGTCCCGCCTGAAACTAAGAGCGCGCCGCGAGTCTCGGGCGCGCTCTTAAAGAGACAGTGGGAGCCTAATTGCCAAAAGGCTCCCATTGGCTCCTGTCATACCACACTCCCTGTACAATTACCTATAGGGGGTGTGGAAGTGACAGGAGCCAATCACTTTCGTTTTAAAGCTATTTAAACTTACCTTTTTCCCTTAGCTCGTTGCCCTATCGTGGTTTCTGTTTCAGTTCCCTTTAGCGCTTGTGGTGTTCAGTTGTGTTTTCTCGTATTGACTTTGGCTTCGTATTCTGACTTCGTTTTCGCTTTATCCTTATCTGTACTGTTTGCCGGCTTGCTGTTTTCCGTGTACCAGACCCCGGCTTGTCCTAGTTTACGCTGTCTCTCTGTGCCCTTGACCTCGGTTTGTTCCTGGCTCTGTCTTCTCTCATATACGTCAAGTCCGGCCATTCTAAGGTCCGGTAGACGTATCTCTCCTCTGTATTTGCCTCTGTTTAGCTGGATCCTGCGTGTAGGGGTATATTCTCGTTACATTACGATAGGGCCATGGACCCCGCAGATTTAGCTCAACAGATGGCGTCCCATGAGGCAAGATTTGTAGAGCAGGATCACCGTATGGATCAAATAGCTCAGGCTCTCCAGACGCTCCTAGCTAGAACCGTTCCAGCAACTACACCTAACCCTCCTACGCCCCTTCTCCCTGAAGTATCTACTTTGCCTAATACTTCGGCCCATTTAACACCTCCTCCTAGGTATGGAGGGGACTCTAAGACTTGCAGAGGGTTTATTAATCAGATTGAATTTCACTTCGAAATGTATCCACGTTCATTTCCCACAGAGAGGTCTAAGGTTGGGTTCTTTATGCACCAACTTACCGATAAGGCACTTGAGTGGGCAAATCCTATTTGGGAAGCTAATGGACCTATGGTACATGATTTCAACAATTTTCTTACGGCTTTTCGTAGAACTTTTGACACAATGAAAAGGTCAAAGAATGCCGCAAGAGCATTAATGAGAATTAAACAGGGTTCTAGGTCTGTGGCTGATTATGCTATTCAGTTTCGCACTCTTGCTTCGCAGGTAGATTGGACCAACAATGGGTTAACTACTGCCTTTATGGAAGGTTTGTCAGATACGATATTGGATGAGGTAGCAGCTAAGGAGCTTCCTATTGCCTTAGAGGACCTTATCGATTACCTCATTGATATTGATAATAGAATTCGTGACAGGCTCTATACCAAGAACAGGAATAGACGTTTTGTTACACCCATTAACCCCAGAGTTAATATACCAGAGAGTGTTAAAGTGTCTGAGGAGGAACCTATGCAATTAGGGGTTGCCAAACTCTCTGATACTGAGAAATTACATAGGAGAAGGGAGGGACTCTGCCTATACTGTGGTAGGAGACCATATGGTAAAGGAATGTCCTTTACTCCCGGAAAACTCTCGCACCTAAGACCTTATAGGGGACTGGCCTTGGGTGTGATATCTAAGTCTCCTAAATTGCCTCCTAACCGCTTGCTTCTCCCGGTTTCTTTATATATGGGAGAGATTTGTATAGTTGACAACATATATGCTCTGGTTGACTCTGGGGCAGCTGAAAATTTTATAGACTCTGGCTTTATAAAGAGAAACAACATTCCCATCAGAGAGAAGGAGATACCCTTGGCCGTTGAGGCCATAGATGGTAGACCATTAAGTTCTCCAGTTGTTACTCATGAGACTGAACCATTACACATGTACACAGGGGTTTTACACTATGAAACCATTCGATTCCAGGTCATCACCTCTCCCTCTTCACAGTTAGTATTAGGGTATCCATGGTTACGTGCTCACAATCCCATTTTTGACTGGGAGACAGGGCAAATAAAATCATGGAGTAAGGCCTGCCACGAGTCTTGTACGTTGGAAGTCACACCTTTGAATTCTATTGAGGTACCTACCAGTCCTCCTTTGTCTATGGTTATACCCCCTCAGTATTTATCTCTAAAGACTGTTTTCGATAAAAGGGAGGCTGAGAAATTACCGCCTCACAGACCCTATGATTGCGCTATTGACTTGTTGCCTGGCACTATACCTCCAAAGGGCAGGGTGTACCCCTTATCGGTTCAAGAAAACCGTGTCATGGAGGAGTACATCAAGGAATCACTAGAAAAAGGGTTTATTAGGAGATCCTCTTCTCCAGCTGGAGCAGGGTTCTTCTTTGTATCGAAGAAAGAAGGTGATTTAAGACTGTGTATAGATTATAGAGGTCTAAACAAAATCACTATCAAAAATGCATACCCTATACCTTTGATTACAGAATTATTTGACAGGCTGAAACATGCCACTGTGTTCACTAAATTAGACCTTAGGAGTGCATACAATTTGATACGTATAAAGGAAAATCACGAATGGAAGACTGCATTCAACACTAGATCCGGTCATTACGAATACACTGTTATGCCATTTGGGCTTTGCAATGCCCCAGCAGTATTCCAAGAATTTATTAATGATGTCTTGAGAGATTTTATTCACACATTTGTTATCGTATACTTGGACGACATTTTAATATATTCTGCAGATATACACACTCATCACAGACATGTTACGACAGTTTTGAAGACCCTTCTTGCTAATGGTCTTTATTGCAAGCTAGAAAAATGTCTGTTTGACCAAACCGAAGTCCAGTTCTTGGGGTATTTGATTTCCGCTAAAGGTTTTCGTATGGATCCCCAGAAGCTAGCTGCTGTAATAGAATGGCCTCTACCGCAAGGTCTGAAAGCTATTCAGCGTTTTCTTGGGTTCTCCAATTATTATAGACGTTTTATCAAAGGTTTCTCGTCCATTGTAGCACCTATTACCCGTATGACTAAAAAGGATGGCAATACTCGTGTTTGGTCTACCGAGGCACTTCAGGCTTTTGAATTTCTTAAAACTACGTTCGCCTCTGCACCTATTTTACAGCATCCTGTCCCCTCACTGCCCTATATTCTTGAAGTTGATGCTTCGGATATTGGGGTAGGTGCTGTCTTGTCCCAAAGAGAGTCGCCTGAGAAGCCATTGCATCCATGCGGCTTCTTTTCTAAACAAATGTCCAAAGCAGAGAAAAATTATGATGTGGGTAATCGCGAACTCCTTGCTATTATTTTAGCACTTAAAGAGTGGAGACATTTGTTAGAAGGAACTAAGGATCCTATCCTCATTTTTACGGATCACAAGAACCTATCCTACCTTAGCGAAGCCAAAAGATTGTCTTCCAGGCAGGCTAGGTGGTCACTATTTTTGTCCCGTTTCAATTTTATTATCACCTATAGGCCAGGTGATCGCAACACTAAAGCAGACGCTCTGTCCAGACAGTTCGAAACTACTGACAAACAGGAGATTGATGTTACTCCTGTCATTCCCCCAGACAGGATAATAGCTACTACTATTTTGTCTATTTCCTCGTCCCTCTTGCAGACCATACAAGCGAAACAAAGCATGGCACCTAGCGAGAGGCCTAATGATAAACTGTTCGTTGATGTTCCTGAGAGACGGGATATTATGTCATTATATGATGATACTAAGACCGCTGGACATCCTGGTATTTCCAAAACGGTGTCAGCTGTTTCTCGGTATTTTTGGTGGGATTCCTTACGAAAGGATGTCACTGACTATATAAATGCTTGTACTACTTGTGCCTGTATGAAATCCTCCCGTAGAGTTCCTTGTGGGCTGTTGCATCCGTTACCCGTTCCCGAGAGACCTTGGTCTAACCTGTCCATGGATTTTATTGTTGAATTACCCCCTTCAAATGGTAACACAGTAATCCTGATGATAGTGGATCGGTTCTCCAAAATGGCTCACTTCGTGTCTCTTCACAAGTTGCCCACATCCAAGGAACTGGCTCATATCTTCGCTAGAGAAGTATTTCGATTACATGGGATTCCCGTATCTATTGTATCCGATAGGGGTAGCCAATTTATTTCCAGGTTCTGGAGGGCCTTTTGTTCAGAAATGGGTATTTCTCTCTCATTTTCTTCCGCTTATCATCCCCAGTCTAATGGGGCTGCTGAACGTGCCAACCAGTCTCTGGAGCAATACCTCCGTTGTTTTGTGTCTCACCATCAGGACAATTGGTCTGACCTGCTTCCTTGGGCTGAATTTGCTCGGAATAACGCCACTCATGATTCTTCCGGCAAGAGCCCTTTTTACGTTGTCTATGGCCAGCATCCCGTTGTTCTTCCGGCTGCATTCTCCTCACAGGGCATGCCAGTTCTGGATGAGCATTTGGCTGGTTTGCGTAATACTTGGGAGCAGGTTCAGCGTTCTTTGGTGGACTCTGCTACTCGCCAGAAGGCTCAGGCTGACAAGCATCGCAGAGCAGCTCCGTCCTATGTTGTGGGGGACAGGGTTTTGCTTTCCACGCGGAATATTCGTCTCCGGGTGCCTTCTATGAAATTGGCTCCCCGCTTCATTGGACCTTATCGTATTATACATAAGGTTAATCCTGTTTCTTATGCCTTAGGCCTGCCTAAGAATCTACGTATTCCTAATGTTTTTCACACCTCATTGTTGAAACCTTTCGTACGCAACCGCTATACCCGGCATACTCCTCCTCCCCCTCCTATCTCGGTGGAGGGTCATGAGGAGTTTGAAGTGTCTGCTGTTCTTGACTCTCGTTTCCTTAGGGGTCGACTTCAGTACTTGGTACATTGGAAGGGTTATGGGCCTGAGGAGCACAGTTGGATTTCGGCCGATGCTGTCCATGCTCCCCGTCTTGTGCGCTCTTTCCATTCACGTTTTCCTGCCAGGCCTGGTCCTACCCGCCCGGGGGGCGTGTCCTCAGGGGGGGGTACTGTAGCGTTACTTACCTTAACCGGGGGCCGGTCGCGGTCCTCTCTTCAAGCCGCGCGCGGTCCTGCGGCTGCACGAGCCGCGCGCGGCTCATCCAACTACTTTGGATGGAAGGCGGGCAGTGACCGCGTGAGGCGGTCACGTGTCCCGCCTGAAACTAAGAGCGCGCCGCGAGTCTCGGGCGCGCTCTTAAAGAGACAGTGGGAGCCTAATTGCCAAAAGGCTCCCATTGGCTCCTGTCATACCACACTCCCTGTACAATTACCTATAGGGGGTGTGGAAGTGACAGGAGCCAATCACTTTCGTTTTAAAGCTATTTAAACTTACCTTTTTCCCTTAGCTCGTTGCCCTATCGTGGTTTCTGTTTCAGTTCCCTTTAGCGCTTGTGGTGTTCAGTTGTGTTTTCTCGTATTGACTTTGGCTTCGTATTCTGACTTCGTTTTCGCTTTATCCTTATCTGTACTGTTTGCCGGCTTGCTGTTTTCCGTGTACCAGACCCCGGCTTGTCCTAGTTTACGCTGTCTCTCTGTGCCCTTGACCTCGGTTTGTTCCTGGCTCTGTCTTCTCTCATATACGTCGAGTCCGGCCATTCTAAGGTCCGGTAGACGTATCTCTCCTCTGTATTTGCCTCTGTTTAGCTGGATCCTGCGTGTAGGGGTATATTCTCGTTACACCGAGAGAGGGATGGGGTGACTAGTGACAGAGTAAGGAAGGGGGTGACTAGGGAGAGAGGGGGTGATTAGTGACAGAGTGAGGGAGCGGGTGACACAGTGACAGAGTTAGGGAGGGAGTAACTAGTGACAGAGAGAGGGGTGGGGTGACTAGTGACAGTCACCCCCCCCCTCACTCTGTCACCAGTCATCCCCTTACTCTGTCACTAGTCACCCCTTCCCTCCCTCACTCTGCCACTAGTCACCCATTCCCTCACTCTGTCACTAGTCTCCCATTCCCTCACTCTGCCACTAGTCACCCATTCCCTCACTCTGTCACTAGTCTCCCATTCCCTCCCTCTGTCACTAGTCTCCCCCTCTCCTTCCCTCTGTCACTAGTCACCCACTCCCTCACTCTGTCACCAGTCACCCCCACTCACTGTGTCTCCCCCTCACTCTGCCACCACTCAACCCCTCCCTCCCTCACTCTGCCACCAGGTACCCCCTCACTCTGCCACCTGTCACAACCTCCCACACTCTTCCACCTGTCACCTTCTCCCTCACACACTCTGTCACCTGTCACATATGCATTCATGTAGTCATCCAGACATGCACAAGTGCATTCACACAGACTCAAATACAAACATGCATTGATACACAGGTCTTCACAATACACACATCCAAAGGAATGCCGTATTATGAATTATATTTAACATTTATAAAAATGCACATATATTTGGCCTTCAAAGGGCCTGGGATCTAATTTTGCCCGGGGGCCCCAAAGGCTCTCAGTCCGCCCCTGCTATGTAATATCAATATATAAAACAAAATATCAAAAATACATATTTTTCATAATATTGAATCACTGTAAAAGTTTATCCGTAAGTTTGAAACCATGTCCTATGTTGGCAAGTATGTAACTGATCTTCGTAAAGTGAGCATAGAAAGGATACAAATAATACAAACCTGGAAATAATGGGAAGGAACCATATTGCAATGTTGAGCATATATTTATTGAAAACAAAAGTTGTTAGGAATAAATTATTATTTACAGCAAGGTATTCATCACTGAATTTTTATGTAAATGACTAAGTAGACAAAAAAAATGTATTTATGATTCATAATGTGCTCGCTCACCAGGTAGTTTTTTGTTTCCATTCTGTAGATGACAGGTGCATTAAATGTTGGCTTTTACTATGCTTTTACTGTACAGTTTGTGAGTTAAAGGAAGAACAAAGGAACAATAAATTGCTCACAACCATTACAATGCCTAAGATACAGGCCATGCCAAAATGAATAGAAATATAGAAAAAGGAAAACAGAAGTGAAATTTTATAAAAGTTAACAAAAAAAGAAAAATACACATGTATCTGTGACTTGGACTGTGGTGATAAATAGCTATGTATTCCCTTAATTGATGTATTTAAAGTGAACCTGTCACTGGTGCAACAACTTCATCTTAAATTAAATAGTTATTCCAATCATAATAGCCACTACAGCCTGATGTAATGGTTAAGATGTGAGGAGTTCTCTGTCCCGGTACCTGATAGTGTAACAAACCATTTAGCAAGGACTGTGATAGCTATAGGAATAAAATGAGATATGGTAATTTATTCTGTAGGAAGTGTTCTGTTAAAATGCATATACTATGGTCACATAGCTAATTCTTTCAATCGAATCAAATTAAATCATTAAATGAACGCACCTCTGTTCTATGTAGTGCAACAATTAAGTTTTGCCATAGATGTATCATTTCAACAGATCGACATTTACTGTCCATCTAAGAACTATACATACATTTATATATCTAATGTCCAGATTGCATATGAATCAGGCATATATTTCAAGAGCATAAATCCGATAAATGTACACTGATGAACATGGGACATTTGATTTTTAAATGATCTAATGTTTCCACTGGTCTGTTATTGTTTATTGTCTGTTATTGGATGGATTTTGCGACACTGAAGAGGTTAAAGATATGCATACCTATTTGTGGTGGAGTTGCACAAAATAGTTTGAAAATCATAACTGCAATTTTAATGATAAACAGCACTCAGTGGGCCTGGGGAACCTTGTGGTATGTTGTATTGGCAATAAATACATATGAGCATTGCGTTCAAGATAAGGTAATCCTTCTCTCCTGCTGCAAATCTAAAAATCTCACAGAATAGCTCAGAGCCTCCTAACACTAGTGCGCGAGGGGTGAATATTTGCCTGATTGATATTGTCCTCACGGAGTGAAGAATGGCTAATAGGAATTATCATATCTAATGCAATCAGAAGACAAGTTGAGGACTAAATGATGGCGACATTTTAATTGCTCTGCCTGTTCCATATGCCTGCCCACGAGCAACGCACTGACAAACAAGTCAGTTTACAGGCTGGAAGAACGGTTCCTCCAGATAGAATTTCTGATGGAAATTGGCAGCTCTCAAAATGAATAAATGGTTTGTATGACTCATCTACATGTTGTCAGATCTGCATGGAAAAATGATGGCCATGACAGTGAGGGCTACTGGAAGAAATGGTCGCTGAAAATCACAGGGAGTAAATAACTGAGCAGGCAATTCTCAGTTAACCTTGGTACTGCAGACCAACAGAACTAAGTTTCCCATGATGCCGCACAGGGCTATTTCACATGTAACAAGTTTGCAAGAAAAAAAAACGTTCTCTGTTTTACAATCTATTCAAATGTGTTTTTGTTTTTTTATAGGTGAGAAAATCACTTTAAAGCTTGGATGCGTTTGTGTCAATTCACCAAAACCAAAGTATGTATTCTTTTTCACAGAAAAATACTGTCAAGATGAGTTTTCAGCCTTGACATTATCTTTCTTTTTTTTTTTTAGATGAGCAACTCTACGCAAATTGAATGTTATCAGTACTTTATGAGAAAGCGGACAAAATCTAATAATACAGTTTTGCTTGCTGGAGTGAGCCGCAGTGACTTGGAAAGCGCAAAAATAAATATGCAGACTGATGCAAATATATGAAGTTGTCATGGTGATAAAATAGGACAAGAATAAGGGCGTGATAATGTAATACATGCAATCATTGTTCAGGCGTTCTTTTTACTGCAATTTTTTAGTAATATACAGTAGTAATTCCCACAAAGGGTTACATGCAATTAAGTTAGCTAATGTGTAACACTTAAGGAGTGTGATTTATTGTGTAATATACACATGTGATGAGATTTGGAAGGTATGAGTGTTATTATTATCACATTACTGTACACGGAGGGAAAAGAAAAACCTCTACAAAAAAGGTAAACACATTTTTCAAAGTCATACTTGCTCACTTCATTATTATAACTTTTTTCTTCCATTCTCTTAATGCACATCCTCACTGTTTTTTTTTTTTTTTTTGTGTTTTGTTTTTTTCTTTTAAATACTGTGGCTTATTGTGTTTCTGTCTGTTCAGCCCTAGCCATGTCTCCTCGGGCTGTCAATCACACAGCAAACATGAAAAAATGGTTTAATTTACAATCAGCTTTACAGGACATGTTAATTAAACTTGAATCATACATGTGAGACTGCTGTGGGATTTAAAATGCTATTTACATAGCAGGAGATAAGAAATACTAGATTAAACACTTTGTGCAACATGGGAACCTAAAAAATGCAGACTCTTTTTCAAAAAGTGTGTAGGAAGACTGCGTGAGTCTTGGCCAAGGTAGGTGTGGCTTGGGCTGCATAAATTGTTTTTTATTTAACTCCTAACTGCAGAGAATTTAGCAGTGAGACTACAGAGTCAAGATCTATACACCAAAACAGCTTCATTAAGGTAAAGTTGTTTTAATGCTTATAGTGTCTCTTTAAAGGGATACTATAGTGCCAGGAATACAAAACTGTATTCCTGGCACTATCGCTCTCCACGCCAATCCACTCCCTCACACACATTGCAGCACTGAGTGCAAAAGTGACACTGCACCCAGACCACTTCAATGAGCTGAAGTGGTCTGGGTGCCTATAGTATCCCTTTAAGCATTTGGAACACTGAAATGTGTTTCATGTAAAAGGCTTTTACCAATCTGATTTTTTTTTCGTGCGCCAGAATGCTTTAAGAAAAATACTATTACCCTCAAATGTAACATACTGAGTTCACTTGCTTTGTTCAGTTCATGAACTGGTGCCCCTAGAAAGTAATCTTTAGAGCCTTAATATAAATTGTACTTTAATTACAAAAGTGGCCTATTTATCTTGGTTTGTTATTTTTCTGTCCCATATGTTATTTCTATTTGTATGCAGTCTTTTTGTAAATAAACCCTCAACCATTTTCCATCTGCATATTCATTATTTGAAGGGAGCACAGATCTGATCCAGGCCGTGTGCTTGGCTTGCTGTACTAAGGTAAGCCTTGATTTTGGACTCTGCAAGTAGGTCGCATTGATATAGATGTTCTGACTTCTGATACTAAATTGCCAAATGCACTAGTAACACTTTCCACAGTAAATATAGTGTCAATGTATTTACGGAAGGTTTGATGTGTGCTGCTCTGTTATCTTACCTGTCACAGGTACAGCAGGTCATTAAGGCCAGTAAATTGTAGATAATATAAGTGAAGATGACAGCGGTGATGGTTCCACGAGGGATTGAGTAACTCGGATTCTTCAAATCTCCTGGAAAAAAAAAGAGAAAAAAAATACAAAGTCAGGGCATGCTGCCTCCCGCAACGGCCCAGTCTTGTTATGGTCACAGGAGTTTTCTTTACCTCCATTTTGGTAAAATATGACCCAGAATGAATTGTAAAAAAGGGCATTGGTGATCTTCCACAGACTGTCTAATATGGCTGGATATCTGCCAACAATGTTTTTCTTGCTCCACCTTGCCTTGTTAGACTGACACACACATATTGCAAGGCTTTATATGCTATACACTAACCACTACTCGCTAACATATCTTAAAGTCTTGTCAGTTGTTTGTTGGTTTTTTTGCTGTGCATTTATATTGTTAGTTTTGCTACTTCTTTTATATCAAACATGTGCTAATATGACATATTAGTGTCCTTTCCCATGTTTTTAAAATGATTTAGCTGCGTAATAATGATTAATCATAAATTAGCCAAAATAAATTCACAATAGGATTAGTAGGATATAGTGTCACGCGGTGTCTTTGTGGTTGTGCCAGTATCATTGTCACTGTCAACACACATTTTTCAAAAGCAATGTAAAAACAGTAATGGTCTTACCAGACATGTTGGATCCAGCCATGATTCCTGTACAGCCGTTAAACATAACAGCAAATACAGTGGCAAAGGTCATCATCTTTTTAGTGGTGTAATCTGTGGTATAACTTGCTGCGGGGGAAAAACAGGGAAATACATATATGAGGAGAAAAATAATAGAATAATATAACATGATCAGTGACAGGCGTGGGATAGATTTATGTTTACAATATAGCAGAGGGTTCTTCAACAAGAGGCGTATATAGATGCAATTTAAATCACATGACCTTGTGTGGTTTCAGCAGTAGATCCTGATAGGCATTCTGTGTATCCATATAAATTCTCACATTGTATACCATTATATACATGTAGACCTCAGTTATTCAAGCAAGTGTAACAACCAGCCATTTAATTCCCCATGTCTTGCCTTACTCAAAATGTTCTCTTAATTTTTACCTCAATAGGACATTAAATATAATTGCTTCCTTCATATTCCAATATATCTGTGAGAGAGGCTGCTTTAAAGAACCACTAACATCACACAGACCACATAATCTCAATCAAGTTATCTGAGTGCCATGGTCCTGGCATATTAAACCCTTCAATGTAAAACATTGTCGGTTTGTAGAAACAGCAATGTTTACATTGCAGGGTTAAATACATCTTTAGTGGCTGTCTTCCTAACAGCCACAAGAGTTGCTTCTGCCTCCATAACCGAGTCAAACTCAGTCCTGCAATCAAATGCTGCTCATAGCAGCATTTGACTGGAGGAACGTGGTGTTTGGCCTTCAAAGCGTATCTCATGCACTGATGATTCCATGAGAGAAGCACTGGATTCGACAAGTTCGCACAAGATGTCAGCAGGCATGTTAACAACTTCACAGGCGGAGACTGCAACTGCAGCGGAGGAGTCTCGGCGCTGAAAGAGAGGTAAGTAATCTTTCATTAATTTACACTTTTACTAACAAAAAGGGGTGCACAGTGGTCACAGTGATGAAAATGAATGTTAGTTTTGGACTACAAGTTCCATCTAATATCCATTTCCATTCTGGCATCAGTTTTACTATACCTATAACAGCAAACTTTTGAAAATGTTGGTTCTTTTACAGACCAAAATTTATTTTTTATTTATCAAAAAAATGTTGTTACTGAAATCTGAGGTTTTTTGGTTTTTTTTAACAATGTCACACTTTCTGCAGAATCTGCATTCTTCCTGATTGCTGCAGCAATGTTATTGTTTTTATATTTAATAGAGTAGGTTGCCTCTACCTATTACTTACTGCACAGTTTACACACATCACCAAAGCAAAGCAACAGCATTGTTCAGGTTCAAACATCACTTTTACCAAAACTAGCACCTATATTGCACTGTCCCCCACAAGGGAAATGTATCAAGGCAAAACAGGTGCTAATCTGTGTGCAAATTGCTAAATGATGAGAGGTAGGTTATTGGTTTCCATGGTTACTGCTCCTTATTTGGCACCATTTATGCCTTGCCATATCTCCCCCACATATCCGTAAACAAACATCACAAGTCTATGGAAAGTAGCAAAACGTATGTATAATCTTTCATGGGGCGCATTAATGTATAACAATAGATATTGATTATGTACATGCATCTCTATAAATTCTATGGCGACTGAACCACCTCAATTGATTGCACTTTAATCACTTGTAAGACCTTTACGTTCTATAGATTACAAGCTGATCTGAGAAAGATCCTAACCACCTTGTATTCAGTGTGTATCTAAATTTAGATTATCACCAGTTATTTATAGAAATCACAAGGGTTGTGCTGCCTTTATTGTGAAAGCAGTGGTAGCTGTGATTAATCCACTTAAATGGAAATTCACCTTGGGCACAACGCAGCCAACTTGCTCATTTCAAAGCTTTTGATCCTACACCGAGATCATGAAGGTTCACACGCCAAGTCTCGGGCACTTTTCTAACAAAATAATGATTACTGTAGCATTCAAAATCTTGCCAGAAACCCTCTGTGGACTCCTTTAAATTAATTTCCCGCTGACCTTTACACCATCATAATATAAGATTCTTTAGGAAAATGGAATAGAGCTCTGTGTTTAGAAGTTAGAAGTAGCATACACTCCGCAGTGGTTCAGAGCATTTAATAATAATAAACATTACATATTTTTAGATTTTCTTGTGAGGACAAAGACAATCACAAGAATGTATACTTTATGTTTTTTTTCTTTTTCTTTTAAATTAAGGCATGTTTTCTCACAGCTTAAACAAAATACAAAATCCAGGTTTTCTTTTATCCTAATAATTCTAACTGACCCTACAACAACATTCTCTTTGTGATTTGTTGTGTTCCATGCGCGTTCTGCATGGAAATTCAATGTTATATTAATCATTATCTTTTAGTTATGGCTGGAAATAAAGCAACACATTATAAGACAGAAACATAATGTGCATGAATAAAATATGTGAACAATAAATAAAATTGACTTTGAATTGAATTGTAAAAAAAAGCTACATGACAATACAGAAGACAAAGCTTTTACCTGGCAAAAGGCAAAATCAATGTACGCAATTAAACCTTTGTGTTATATTGTGTGTACTTTTCAGTTTACACACATGTAGATGGTACAAAGATTATATATTATTTAATTGTAGCTTGAAAACTATGTTCTGAATAAAACACTGACCATCATGTCCTAATATTCATGAAGATAAGTTCAAACTATAACATTACCTTCATAGATAGCAATGTGTGTGGAGTGTTCTGTCTGCAAATTTAGTGACACAGTTGAGCAAATGATGCTACTCACGGTAAAGGTTATTCTTGAGGGTCGATAGCTTGAAGCCAGTGAAGTTCCCAGTTAGGTTACTGTTGTTGCCATTATTAATAAAAATAGTTCTCTCTTTCACCGCAAAAAAGCTGACGAACACGGTGATCAGGACCACCATAACCACAATGAAGATGAGGAATGTAGCTTTGGCATAGATACTGGCACCGACCAGGCAGACAAGGAGGCAGATTAAAAGTAGGACAGTACCATAGAGGAACTCATACCAGTAAGACTGAGGTAGAACATGGAGCCCATGTTTGCCCTCTTGATCTGTAAACAATAAAGTATTATCTTAGTAAAAAACAAATTCTATTTTAAAAGGCAATAAAAGTCCTTTGTGCAAATATCAATGCATACGAATGCTCATACCATGCATTCTATTCACATGGCTAAATAAAACTTGTGTTTCTATAGGCAACGTATAGTACATTGTATATTTTTGTCAGCTTTCCCTTCCTACCTTTCCCATACCTTTCTGTTAGCTGGGGCCATTTTAGTATTTTGCCTACATTATTCATGTGCTGGTTGGTCACACTCTCTAGGAGATTTCCGTCAAATATTTAGTCTATATATCATACTTACATAAAGTAAAATGGCTCTTTAAAGATGCACATTTTTTTAAGCATAAAGCATTAGTTATTACAAAAAAATCTTCAGTGAGCGACACAAGGTCTCACAGGTGGGCGTTGGAAGAGCAGACCATGACGGCTTAATTTACCTTAGAGCATAAGAGGAAAAAAAGAACCTTGGAGAGTAGGGGTTAAATATGAGAATTACCATTGAAAATCTAATTCTGAAAACTGTAGTATACTGCTAGACCCATCTTAGAATCATATTCATGATTGCAAGCCGTCTGTCTCTAGATTGGCGTGAAATGAGTGGAAAATTAAGAGTAAACAACATTTTTAAGAAGGGACAGCGAGCCGTGATTTCCGAGAGCAGATCAGAGCGCTCCGTACTTGTGTCTCGGGGGAAGAGAGGCAGAGAGTGTGTTTATCTCATGCGTCTTCATCAAGGCAGAGGAATCGCTGATGAGCAGAGGCAGCAAAGTTTAAAATTTCACTTCAGGGAGACTTCCCTGTTCATGTAAATTAAAGAGCATCGGGGGCCCAGGAATATGAGTTTTCAATGAGAAGGATTTGCAAAAAATAGAGTATGGGAAATGTCTGATCAAACTACAAATAAATACTAAGCTATATCAGGGAGTTTTATCTTCCAAAGTATGAGAACCCTGCCCTCTCTTCAAAAAAGCATCACTTTATATACATGGTTTGGGAGAAGTGTTCTAAAAATAATACATTTTAAAATCCTTGCGGGCTTTATTTTTATGCTCTTCCTTTCAAAAGAAATTATCTTTTTTCTAAGAAAGCCGTTTTTACATGGCAATCAATGCGTATACACTAAGAGAACCATATTTTAAATTGTACAAAATAGTATGTAAATTAATATATCTTTGTAAGGACCTTAAAAGGCAAACTAAGCACCCAACCCACCTCATTCATAAAGTGGTTTTGGTGCAAATCCCTGTTCCTTTTCCCTGACAAATGTAAACATTGCAGCTTCTGAGAAACAGTAACATTTATATTTGTAATATAACATGCCACTAGTGGCATTTCCTCACTGAGCCCTTCACAATTTGAAGGCTGGGATTGAGATATGTGGCAACATGCAACTGCTATGTCACTGAATATTTCTGTCATTCTATTTTCCATTTGCAGCATTTACCAATAGGACCATCTAAGAGAGGGCAGCCCAGAATTATTCTACTTCCTATTTTGACATTGTGTGTCTTGAAATTTAATGTTCACATTGACGGCAATAACTCTTATTGTAACAAGCCCTGAAATATAACATGGCAGGGTATTCAAATGTACACACTGCTGTGTTTTTGTCCATTAGTGCTATAAATGTGCACCTACACATGACTATCACTTACCTGGTGAAAACCCAAACATGTCAACAATAGCTTCCACTAAACCCAAGATGTACAGTGCACTGCCACACACATTAGCCAAGAAAAACATGATGCCAATACTGCCACCAAATTCAGGACCAAGAGCCCGGCTGATCATATCTGGATGATAGAGTCAAGGAATAAAACATCAATATTCTCATTAACAAAATAACTCTATAAGCAGACATAAAGCCACATCATGTAATATACTACTAGTCTCTGTGGACGGTTAACATGATGGTGAGTTCAGGGACCTTCTGTCATCACAGCAGTTGTGGGCTACATTTATTACTAGGACATGAAAATATTAATTTACTATATTTTAAAGTCAAAAGGTGAAACAAGCAAATATTGGAACACTGGGCAGCTGTGATTGGCTGGAAACAAACCCACTTAAATACCCATGGTGTACAACAACCTGTGTTTCCCATTCCCACCCATCGGACCCCCTACTGTGAAGTAAAATCTATATATGTTTGGTTATCTACGGTGTTTGCTTTGGTCTAATGGGTGGGAATCTGTAACACAGGTTGTTGTACACCATGGGTATTTAAGTGGGTTTGTTTCCTGTAACAGTTATCCTGATAAAAGTCTGGGGAGAAACGTCGATGTAGCACAACTGTATTGTAAATAAATATTGAAGGTGATTGAAAGTCCAGTGAGTGCTCTCTATAATTATATATACAGTATATCACAAAAGTGAGTACACCCCTTGCATTTTTGAAAATATTTTATTATACATGCATGTCATTTAGTTTTTTCTACAAGTTAGAAAATGCAGGTTGTTTCAGTTCTGAAGACACTGTTAACAATATTCCCATGCCTGCAGAATTATAAATGGCAACTTAAACGACAATTATAGGCAATGTATGCTATTATAATGCAACTGCAAAGGGAAAAAAAATTGAAGTATACAATAGGGAAATTAATTAGCCAACCTGAAAAGATGAAAAGCTGAGATATTTGTGGAGAGGAAAAACACAGAGATTGGATTACAGAGATTGGTCAAGATGATTGGAAAGAGCCACCGTGGGTTGATTAATAAATGATTTCTGGCTAATGTGCTGCTACATTTAGAAAGTATTTTGCAATCTTCTCCTGGAATAAATAAAATGGTAATGGGGGAGTATAGGTGGGAGCAGCCAGCGGAACGGATGTAGTGTTTCAATTCTTATTCTGCTGTTGTTTCATTGAAACATATTATACTGTATATATATATATATATATGCATATATATATATATATATATATATATATATATACACACACACCTCTGCTTAAATCTGAACAAAACAGTAATATACACGCAAGTGAGAAAGACCTGAACAGTTACAAAAACTCACATACAGTATTTCACAAAAGTGAGTACACCCCTAACATTTTTGTACATATTTTATCATATCTTTTCATGTGATAACACTGAAGAAATCACACTCTGCTACAATGTAAAGTAGTAAGTGTACAGCCTGTATAACAGGGTAAATATGCAGTCCCCTCAAAATAACTCAACACACAGTCATTAATGTCTGCTGGAAATGCAGAATGCTTAGTTGTATAGGGAGAGGTATTAGCAGTAGAGAGAGGGAAGTGCTCATACCATTGTACAGAACACTGGTGAGACCTCACTTGGAGTATTGTACGCAGTACTGGAGACCGTATCTCCAGAAGGATATTGATACCTTAGAGAGGGTTCAGAGAAGGGCTACTAAACTGGTTCATGAATTGCAGGATAAAATTTACAAAGAAAAGTTAAAGGAACTTAAAATGTATAGCTTGGAGGAAAGACGAGACATGGGGGAATATGATAGAAACATTTAAATACATAAAGGGAATCAACACAGTAAAGAAGGAGACCATATTTAAAAGAAGAAAAACTACCACAATAAGAGGACACAGTCTTAAATTAGAGGGGCAAAGGTTTAAAAATAATATCAGGAAGTATTACTTTACTGAGAGGGTAGTGGATGCATGGAGTAGCCTTCCAGCTGAAGTGGTAGAGGTTAACACAGTGAGGGAGTTTAAGCATGCGTGGGGTAGGCATAAGGCTATCCTAGACTTAAGATAAGGCCAGGGACTAATTAAAAGTATTTTGAAATATTGGGCAGACTCCTCTAAGTAAAAATGTCCAAATTGGGCCCAAAGTGCCAATATTTTGTGTGGCCACCACTATTTTCCAGCACTGCCTTAACCCTCATGGGCATGGAGTTCACTAGAGCTTCACAGGTTGCCACTGGAGTCCTCTTCCACTCCTCCATGACGACATCACGGAGCTGGTGGATGTTAGAGACCTTGCACTACCCACCATCCGTTTGAGGATGCCCCACAGATGCTCAATAGGGTTTAGGTCTCGAGACATGCTTGGCCAGTCCATCACCTTTACCTTCAGCTTCTTTAGCAAGGCAGTGGTTGTCTTTGAGGTGTGTTTGGGGTCGTTATCATGTTGGAATACTGCCCTGCGGCCCAGTCTCTGAAGGGAGGGGATCATGCACTGCTTCAGTATGTCACAGTAGATGTTAGCATTCATGGTTCCCTCAATGAACTGTAGCTTCCAAGTGCCGGCAACACTCATGCAGGCCCAGACCATGACACTCCCACCACCATGCTTGACTGTAGGCAAGACACACTTGTCTTTGAACTTCTCACCTGGTTGCCTCCACACACGCTTGACACCATCTGAACCAAATCTGTCCTGTGAAACCGCTGTATGGTCTTGCCCACCGTGCTGCAGCTCAGTTTCAGGGTCTTGGAAATCTTCTTACAGACTAGGTCATCTTAATGTAGAGCAACAATTATTTTTTTCAGATCCTCAGAGAGTTCTTTGCCATGAGGTGCCATGTTGAACTTCCATTGACCAGTATGAGAGCGTGATAACACCAAATTTAACACACCTGCTCCACATTCACACCTGAGACCTTGTAACACTAACGAGTAACATGACACCGGGGAGGGAAAATAGCTAATTGGGCCCAATTTGGACATTTCCACTTGGGGGTGTACTCGCTCTTGTTATCAACGGTTTAGACATTAATGGCTGTGTGTTGAGTTATTTTGAGGGCAAATTTACATTGTTATACAGGCTGTACACTTACTACTTTACAACTTTACATTGTAGCAGAGTGTCATTTCTTCAGTGTTGTCACATGAAAAGATATAATAAAATATTTACAGAAATGTGCGGGGTGAACTTACTTTTGTGAGATACTGTATTTAGGCTACATATACATTATATAGTACACATATACAAATAGGACAAGTCACAAAACCAGAAATTGTGCCAAATAGGGAAATGTAAGATTTTTGGTAAATAAAGCAGAATTTTAAACAATATTTTAAAAATTTCCAACTCTGTTATACTTCTGCCTTAGTTATTTTGGCCTTATGTGTAATTTCCTTTGAAAATTTTCCACAATTCACAATTTAGTGAGTAACCCCAAAATATGATATAAATACCAAGTAAACATCGAAGTGAATCTAGTGAAAGTGTTTACGTTTTTTTTTAGTTTTTTTTTAGTGAAGTCTATCTGCAAACAAACAGAAAATATTAAATAAACCATACAATAACACAGTTATTTATTTCAATGGTTTCCAACACCAGTCCTTAAAGGGACACTATAGTTACCAAAACAACAAAAGCTTAATGTAGTTATTCTGGTGAGTATTGCGTGTCCCTGTAGGTTTTTTGCTGTAAACACTGATTGCTCCCTAGGTACACTTCCAGTGCAGTCACTCAGACGGCCACTATAGGTGCTTCCTGGGTTGTTGTACAGCACTGACATTCAGCATCTCCACGCTCTGCATGGAGATGCTGAACTTTCCCCATAGAGATAAACTGATTCATTGCATCTCTAGGAGGAGATTCTTATTTGCTAACGCGGTGTTTGGCTCCATCCCCCGCCTCGCCTCCTTGGCTGAGATCAGAAAAATTGACATTCTAAAATAATCCAATGCATTCCTATGGAAAAGCAATGGATTGGCTGAGACTATCAATTCTGATGATGTCAGCAAAGGAGGCAAAGCAGGGGCAGTGCCAGCACCAGCAGACACATGCTACGATGAATTAAGGTAAGTTTTATAAATAAGGTGAGTTTATGTCCAGAGCAAAATATTAAATTCTGGACTCGGTGTACTTCGATTACTGGGTTGTGGACCACTAATCTATATCGAAATATATGCATATCAACTCTTCTTACCACCGTTTAGTAAGCTGAATCCAATGAATGATTAGACAGACAAAATAGAATTTTATTTATAGATTTTAATTATAGATTCCAATAAAACCTTCTAAAACACAATCTAATATTCTGTTTAAAATATGTGACTAATTTTATAGCACTGTGTATGTGATTGTTCTATTCTTGTAAAAAAGGTGAATGCAGAATACCATGATAATTGCTTTGTTCAATAATATCAGGCGCCGGACACAAGACTGAACAGACAATTAACATTTAGTTGACTATTTAAGGTATGTGCAATGCAGGTTTGTAAATGACCCTCACAAGTTAGGTTCCAAGTAATACAAAATAGATCTCTTGTAAGTGAATTCTTTAGAGCGAGATGATAGGGTCTGCAAGAGTTTCAGTAAATAATACCCAAAAGGCTCCCATTTCTTCACACTAATTTAATTCATCTCTAAAATGGCATAGTTGGGTAAGATTTCACCAGAATAAGCAGATGCATTTGGAGAATATCTTATTTTCTTGGTGTTTTGCTTGCAATATTAATAGGTATTTATTGTTACTACGTCACTGGATGATAAACAAGTTTTTATGATTTGCTTTAACATAAAAACAAGTAATTTAAAAACATGCGAGTCATCAATAAAATATGAAATGCAATCTATTGTGTTTGCCAAACACTGGCAACTATTTAGATAAAATGTTTTCGAATTTGAACACTGCAGTTTAGATTTCTAGAATATATATCGTTGTATTACTTACATATTGCTATATTACAACGTGATAAGCTAGCTACTCGCACAGTATTCTAAATAACATAGCACACATGCCAGTTGGTACACTAGATATCAGTTTCCACCATGACCATGTAAATTACACCAGTTATGTGATGAGAGAACCCATACAGCAATTACCTTAGTATTGTGCACCCACGTAACATACAGTGCAAACTAGCCATACACTTTCCATTCAGCACCCACAAAGCATGCAGCAATCACATCAAACACTGCTATGCTATGCACATCAAACTGCTATGTTTATAATAGGGTTAATCCAGCCTCCAAATCCTCTAGTGGCTGTCTCATTGACAGCCGCTAGAGGCGCTTGCGTGATTCTCACTGTGAAAATCACAGTGAGAACACGCAAGCGTCCATAGGAAAGCATTGTAAATGCTTTCCTATGAGACCGGCTGAATGCGCGCGCAGCTCTTGCCGCGCGTGCACATTCAGCCGAAAGGGAGGATCAGAGGCGGAGAGGAGGAGGAGAGCTCCCCGCCCAGCGCTGGAAAAACTGTAAATTTTAACCCTTTCCTCTCCCCAGAGCCGGGCGGGAGGGGGTCCCTGAGGGTGGGGGCGCCCTCAGGGCATTATAGTGCCAGGAAAACAAGTATGTTTTCCTGGCACTATAGTGGTCCTTTAAAACTAATCTGTAGTTATTAATTAATGTGATGATACAGACTAATATCGCCCGTGGGTACTTCCACTAACTTGCACAGCTGATCACTATAATAAGTGCTATGACCTGGGCTTTGAGTCCCTTTATCCACCAGCATTCACATTAAAGGACCACTCTAGGCACCCAGACCACTTCAGCTTAATGAAGTGGTCTGAGTGCCAGGTCCCTCTAAGATTAACCCTTTTTTTTTTATAAACATAGCAGTTTCAGAGAAACTGCTATGTTTATAATAGGGTTAATCCAGCCTCCAAAGCCTCTAGTGGCTGTCTCATTGACAGCCGCTAGAGGCGTTTGCGTGCTTCTCACTGTGAAAATCACAGTGAGAAGACGCCAGCGTCCATAGGAAAGCATTATGAATGCTTTCCTGTGAGACTGGCTGAATGCGCGCGCAGCTCCTGCCGCGCATGCGCATTCAGCCGAAGGGGAGGAGAGGAGGAGGAGAGCTCCCCGCCCGGCGCTGGAAAAAAGGTATGTTTTAACCCTTTCCTCGCCATCCAGCCCGGCGGGAGCGGGTCCCTGAGGGTGGGGGCACCCTCAGGGCACTATAGTGCCAGGAAAACGAGTATGTTTTCCTGGCACTATAGTGGTCCTTTAAAGCAGATCGTGGATAGTTACAGCCAGGAAAGAGACAACCAGCTTATTTCTTTGTACAAACAGCAACTGCCTTTTATTTTCAAGCAGCAACTGCCAGGCAAATATCTCAGCATGGGGGGAGGCTCTGCATCTTGTGCCATGTGACACATTAAAGTTGCTTTTTGTCACATTTGATAATCAGTTCCCATTAAAGGGACACTGATGTCCTTAAAGCTGAAATGGTTTAGGGATTAGCTTCATAAGTCATCTGGTAAAATCCACTCTTTTATAAACTAACACCTCAATCTAACTCACTTTAAACTGTAGTTCAATGGAAAAGTGAGTGCGTCTCAGAGAAGCATTGTTAGTAAATCATGACAAATGCCTCACATGAGTCGTGTGTTTCCAATACTTGGACACAAGGCATCAATAATGATAACTTTGCAACAGGCAGATTGGCCTTACAATGAATAAACTCTCCTAATGCAGGAATACAGGTGACTTTAATTCATTTTTAACTCTTTTGATGTTGATTGAAAAAAAGAAAGCAGGTTAAGGCTTTTAAACCTAAAACTATATGTATATTTCTAAGACTACTTTTAAGTCACTGAGAAATTCATCTATATGTCTTTATCTATCTATATTACCAGGACTAAATTTTAATTCGCCACTGGTTATTTCTGAGTGGAAATTCTGAGCTCTAGACAGGCCTAAATGTTACTTAACACTGCAGAATTTTCACTTTCGCATACATAAAACAGATTTACAGCTCAGTTAAACTGCTAGCTTTGCACACATCATTTGGTAATCAGACGTAGAAAGTCAGAAAGTTGTGTGTTCGTAAGATAAGTTAGCATGGCTCTGTTCTCACCCTTTACTGTCTGTGTAGTCAGCATTACCTTGATTGCAGATACATGTAACAAATTATGACTGTGTGGGCACTCAATGTTAAATTTTGAATAATGCTATGCAGAATAGTCTTTCCTTCTGAACATTAAAAGGCGAAAAACCCTGTTCACGCTTCTATTGTGCGGAACGCTGTGTCATTTTAACGCTGTTGGTATCCTTTGTTCCATTCCCTCTGGGGTGCGTCTTAAAAGGCAGAATGGAAAATGAGCATTGTGGAAATAAATCCTCTGCACATTGCTTTACTCTGAATATGATATGAAGGGCTTCATTGTCTCAGCTCATGTGGGGTTTTCTATCAAGCATGTACCATAGAAGAGAATAATGGATCCAGATTATCAAAATCAAAAAACACAGTTTAACCCCTCTGTAGCCAAAAGTGATTGTCACGCATTATTCTGCTATCGACTGCAGCTCTATGCTAGCAAAGGGTTTAACTAAATGCTTGGAAAATAGATAATTCAGCACGATTTAATAGCCTGATTTGCTAACACTGTAATTTAAAAAAACATTTGTGACTGTTTTCTTTCAACTCTAATAATTCTGGAGTCATTTTAGCTAGCATACCTGATCTCCCATATGCAGCCGAATTGAAAGTGAATACACTATATTTGCATGATAAAAAGCTAAGGAGCAATGCATTCCTCCGCCAGTGTACTTATGTATGTGAAAAGTTCCTTTCTAATTTGACAATGGGCAAAACACAATCATTACATAAAAAATAATGTGAATATTCCGGTCTAAGACCTCCTGATGGGAATAGTGTTGGGATACACTTTGCAAATCAGGCTCACATTGCTAGAGAGCACCACACAAAATTAAAAGTGTAGACAATGAAAAATGATGATGGTAAAAGGCTAGATTGTACCATTTTGATTTAGTGCCATAATTAAAGTTTGTGTTTGCACTTTGCACAGAGAATTCCTATTTCAGCCTGCCACCTACTGATCCAATGTTTATTGTCCACAAACTTTGGAACAGTGTGTGATTTTTTTTTCCAATGATACACTCTCATATTTTTAACCTAGACAGAATGTTGATTTTATTCTGTGATTCTCAAAATGTTATCTTCAACAACTTTAGGAATGGAAAAGCATGCCCCTCCAATAGTTATGATTTCAGCGGGACAGTACCAATGTTGAGATCCTGTCCCACTGTCCTGCCTTAGTTCCCTGATGTCCTGTTTTTGGGAACATCAAGGAGCTGTCTCCAACAATCATAGTGCATCATTAGGACCCTGCAGTGAGCACTAAAACCCGTCTGCCCTCGGTTGGCCATCTCAAAAGTATTGGTATGCAGTTTGGTGTCTATTTACATCTGCCCCCCTTTACGGGTGGACCCACCTCCCCATTTATGTGCAGGTCCGCCACATTTTGGGCAGAGCCATCGACACAATCGCAGCACTGACCTGGTCCCCCCCCTCCACCGGTGTCCTGATTCTTGGACTGCCGATGTTGGTATGTAGAAAACATCACGTCACTGCTGTAATCTCACACGCAAGAGTACAACACTGATGTCTATGGAGGACCCAGTAAGACCACAGAAGCCTTAAGAGATATAATCGTATAATGAGCGCGTTTATAATGAGTTTATTCGAAAAGCCTTCACTAGCTATTTGAAGTAGCTAAAAGTAGGGATTGACCAATTATCGGTCTGGCTGATATTCGGTATTTTTGGCAATATCGGTATCGGCCTATAGCAATACCGATATTGACGATAATACATACGAGGACCGCCAGGCCCATTAAAAGCCCGGCGGTCCTGCAGGGCCCGCAGTAAGCGCTTACTTACCTTCCCAGCAGCTCCCTTCAGCTGTGTACATCTTGCGAGTACCACAGCTGGCAGAGCATTGCCACGGGTTACCATGGCAACGCTCCGCGCGGCCGCGAGAGTTAGACAGGGAGCTGCTAGGAAGGTAAGTAAGCGCCTACTTCGGGCCCTCACTACACATTCCATGCCACCAGACCACCAGGGAAGGCCATAGCCCCCTCCCTGGCCAAGTAATGAGCAGGGAGGTGGAACAAAAACAAACAAAAAAATTACATATTTCACTTATGCAGATTTAGATGATTTCGTTTTAAAGTGCAAGTGTCATGCAAATATGAGGCAAGAAATGTTCACACCTCATTATTTGCTTTGTTTTGTATATTGCATATTTCATGGTTGGATACAAACAGCAAGATTTTGTTGTTTGTGTTTTAGATCATAACTTCATCACTTCATATGTAATGGTGCAATAAGCAATTAGAATGTGTTTCCTATGTTACTTTTTTTTATTAAGCACTCCACTTTTTTTATTGTACTGTTTGTCTTTTTGTTGGTGTTTATTTTAATTTTAAAAAATGCCTTCCCTCTCCCTAAATTACATACCTATCTACAGAAACACAAACATTCACTATACACACACTACACAAACACAGTGCATTCACTATACACAAACACACACACTCTGCATTCATTATACATACACACTACACAAGCACACTACATTCATTATATACACACACAAACTACACAAACACACTGCATTCACAATACACACACTACACACACTGCATTCACTATACACAAACTACATTCACTATACACACACTGCATTCACTACACACACTGCATTCACTTTACACACACTACATTCACTTTACGCACACTACACACACTGCATTCACAATACACACACACTGCATTCACTTTACACACACCACACACTACATTCACTATACACACACACTCTGCATTCATTATATACACACTACACAAATACACACTGCATTCACTATACACACAGACTACACAAACACAAACAGCTCCCCTGTCTAAACACACTGCATTCACTACATATGGCATGTATATTTTGTGCATTTACCTTTAGAAATAGTTTATTTTTTCAAAATGGTAAATGTACAGAATATCGGTAAGTTATCGGCTATCGGCCTGAAAGTTCACAGATTATCGGTATCGGCTCTAAAAAATCAATATTGGTCGATCCCTAGCTAAAAGGGACACTATAGTCACCAAAACAACTTTAGCTTAATAAAGCAGGTGTAGTGTATCGATCGTGTTTCTGGAGTTTTACTGCTCAATTCGCTACCATTTAGAAGTTACATCACTTTTATTTCTATTTATACAGCCCTAGCCATTTTCAATCAGATGTTAACATCCTTTAAAAAAAATTATCACTTGTTCTATAAATTGAGCTTTAATTACATAAAGGAGGCTCATGCAGGGCAGGAAGTATAAACAGTAGATGACACTTTAGAGGAAGGCTGTGTAAGTCACGTGCAGGGAGGTGTGCCTGGGGCTGCATAAACAAAGTGATTTAACTCATAAATAGCAGAGAACTGAGCAGTGAGACTGCAGGGGCATGATACACCAAAAATGCTTTATTAAGCTAAAGTTGTTTTAATGACTATGGTGTCCCTTTAAAAATCACAACCATCTTATAATTATAGTGCAGAAATATCTGTTCTTTCTCTCTCATTTACTAAAAATCAGCATTCTTTAACTGATAAATATTTTCAGAAGGTAATATGAGTTACTGTTTGATATTTAAAACAACTTAGGAACGTATTTGTTTATTTATCTTCACGTGGTAATATATTACATGTTAAAATATCTGATTAAATAATATAACATAAGCTAAAATGATTGTTCAGACAATTCACCATAATTAGTTACCCAACAAACCAGTCAAAACATAACATACTTCTCTTTTCTGTTTCATAATTGGACTTTTTAAGTGATGGAAGTTTACTGGACGTACACAAAAGGGAAGCTATGGTAAAATGTAAAAAACACTAAGTATCAAAGCAAAGAACTAGCTGGATCACCATGGTAGATCCAACATGGATAGAAGATTTAGGCACAATGTTCTTGCACAAATCTACATAAAGTGTTTTCAGTCAATATATCACCAAATAACTAAAGCAGCTCTGTCATGTTTCTCTTTTTTCCTTTCCTTATGCTCCCTGTATCTTAATATTTAAGCTCCCCTTATCAACTTTCCTTTATTTATGTTTATTATGTTTTCTTCCTTGTGCTAGGTGTCAATATCTGGGTGCAGTCATGTTGTTCTCCTCTGCCCATGATGCCTGCAATCATGTCTTCTGTGTGATTTATTTTACTGATGCACTGTGAGTACATTTTATTGGTAGCTGAAACAGAACCTTGCTTAAATTTGAGTCAACTTGACCCCTATACATATCGAAATATAGACTATATCTTTCCTTCTGTATTTAATGAAAGCTGGGGCACTTGAAAAAACAAACAAAACAAAAAAATATTCCATACAAGGATCTATATAGCTGCTATAAGAACTGTCCACAAGACACAATCATGATGACATGACATGCTACTGAAAGACAGTATTAGGGCAGTGCTGACTGAGGAACGGGGCTGCCATCAGACGATGTGGGCCAGTTACAAATCTAGTGGCTGGACCCCCAATCTTAATGATCTCTGCTAAGCCAATGCTTTCCCATAAGAAAGCATTGGGAGGATATTACACATGTTCTCTATGGGTAACATTCAGCTCATCCATGCAGAGCACTGACACAGGACTCTCTAGTGGTCGTTTGAGTGACTGTCACTAGAGGTCTTTGTGGGCAGCAATGTAACCGCGTCCTTTTCTCTGAAAAGGCCGCGTTTACATTGAAAAGGCTACAGGGACAGGCTATAGGCACCAGAACAACTACATTAATCTGTAGTGGTTCTGGTGACTATAGTGTGTCTCTTAAAAAAAGACTGGCTACTAACTTTTTTAGCTGGTTCATAGATTCCAAACAAATTTGTCAAGCCCTGATATAAACTGTGAAGACCATGCATTACCTCTTGTTATTTTTATTTTGTAATGTTAGACATGTTTAATAACACAATGGTACATCATGGTTTGATTATCACTCACACAAAGATCATCTACCATTCTCATTCTTTTTCTTTTCAGTACAGACAAAACATTTTTACCTTTTATTAGGTTTTGCCTTTTTTTACATGAATTGAGCACTGAGAATCATGACTGGGGAAATACTGCAAAGGCATTACAGAGGAGTTGAAATTCAATTTTATCACTCACTTTTACATTAAGGTATCGATTATAAAGGAACAAATGAGAAAGCATGAAATCCTGATTACTGACCTTTAGTTAATAAAACTGTGTATGTGCTTTATATACACTTCTATTTTATAACTGTAATCAAGAACCACATATGTTTAGATGATTGTCACACCAGAGGAAAAGGCACACAAATAGTAAGAGAATCCTAATCAAATGTAATCCTGCCAAAGATAACAGGCTGAACACACAGTCTGCACATATGTATACACAGAATACATTAAACGGACACTATTGTCACCAGAACAACTACAGCTTATTGTATTTGTTCTGGTGGGTGTAAATATTCCCTTCTGGCTTTTTGCAGTAAACACAGTCTTTTCAGACTGTACTAGGAACGTCCGCGGTCCTTAACTACCATTTTTTGTCCTAGTACGACCACAGTCGTTAAGGGGACATATGGATTAATAACATCATTCTAAATGTATTTTAATTTAAATATATATGTATATTAATATCAAAATACAATTAGAATAAATTGAAAACGCTTTATAATTTTTTTTAATTATATGTATATATTAGTGTATTTCTAAGTGTATTTTAATATTAATATTAAAACTGTAGCGGGGCAATATGGCTTTTGGGAAGACCAGTTAGAAGAGGGTTATAATAATCCATGTGAGATTACTAGAGCATGGACAAGCTCCTTAGTAGAATCTTGCATAAGAAAGGGGCGGGTGTGGGTTATGTTTTTAAGGTGTAATCTACATGATTTGGTATCAGACTGGATGTGAGGCTTAAAGGTGAGGAGAGAATCAAGTATAACGCCAACACAGTGCGACTGCAAGGATGGACTTATGTGGGTACCACTAACTTTAAGGGAGAGCGAAAGAGGAGGATCAGTATTAGGAGAAGGAAAGACAAGGAGCTCAGTTTTAGAGAGATTAAGTTTCAGAAAGCAGGAGGACATCCAGTCAAAGATGGAAGCAGTGGCGCGTTGCAGGACAACAGGGGAGGAGAGATTTATCTGGGTGTCATCGGCGTGCAGGTTTTGTCCATGAAGCGATTTGTTTTTAAAAGTAATTTGTTTATTTGTCTGTACAAATCAACCGAATTTGGACAAAGATTCCCTATAAATTTGTGAACAAAATAATTTTACATTCCACAAATCAGCTATGAAAGGACACACACAGCTCTAACTTGACTCTTGCCTCCTATGGCACTGGTTAGCCCTCTGGCAGAATCTGAAAAACAGATTTATCCTTGGAGGATAAAGGCCAAGAGACATATTTGAGAAGGCCCAATTGCAATACAAACTACTGAAGGACTTCCTCAAATTTCCTCAAGACGTTCCATTTCCTCAAGACGTTCTTGCACTTCTCCTAGCTGAAAACTTTCTAAACTATTAAACTCATTACATCGGAATTTGCATACTCATTGTCCCTTTTCAACTCTGATCTCTCTTCCCTAATGGAATATTTGCAAAGTTGCTTCCAGGGTACAAGGCATCAACTTTATCTCTTTGTTTTGCTATTGAACACACTTTATAATAGATTTAATATATTTTCCGTAACACATAAAGCCATTACTCATTCTACACTAGCTTCTATTTCTGCCATTCTTTTCATAACAACCATGAAAATAAGGGTTAATATCAATGCAGCATTAAACAAGCTGTTTCAAATCGTCATGAATACCTTTGAGTCAAACTATGTAGAACAAGCATGTAAAACTCAAAAGGCTAATACGGGTCAAATAAACAATATTTAGTTTTTTTTGTGGGCCACAAAAAAACAAAAACTTCAGTTTTCATAGAAACGTAGGTTTATTTTGAGAAGTACAGTTTAAAAAAAAAAGACCTTTTTGGGCTCCTCAATAATCCTGCACTTTCAAGCAATTATCCCTAAAATTGCCAACCATCAAAGAGAGAGACACACTGCTAATACCCCAGGGGGCCTCCCAGCCCGGACGGATGACGTTTATATACGCTACGAAGCCGAGGAAAGTGAAACACAAGCCTCCGGCCTACTACCGGCCTACTCTGGCAGAGATCGAAGCGCTCCTAAGGAGATCCCCAGCAACAGACCTCCGCAGCATAGCGGAGCACAACCAACCTAACGTACAGGGCGATACACTCACCGTGGGGCGCCGGTCTCAAAGAATGTCTGCAAGCACAGTGACAGAAACAAGAGACCTTGGAACCCTGCTGCAGCGTCCACAACAACCCAAGATAGTGCACGCAAAAGGCCCAATGGCCTCCATTTCAACTAGCCTCGAGGTAATGGCGGACCCACAAGTACAGCCCAAGGTCCCAGACGGGACTCTTACCATATCAGCACCACAAGAAGGACAAGAACTTGACACCAAACAAGACATTCAGAAATTCCTGCTGGACATTAAAGGACCACTCTAGGCACCCAGACCACTTCAGCTTAATGAAGTCGTCTGGGTGCCAGGTCCAGCTAGGGTTAACCCATTTTTTCATAAACATAGCAGTTTCAGAGAAACTGCTATGTTTATGAATGGGCTAAGCCTTCCCCTATTTCCTCTAGTGGCTGTCTCATTGACAGCCACTAGAGGCGCTTGCGTGCTTCTCACTGTGATTTTCACAGTGAGAGCACGCCAGCGTCCATAGGAAAGCATTATGAATGCTTTCCTATGTGACCGGCTGAATGCGCGCACTACTCTTGCCGCGCGTGCGCATTCAGCCGACGGGGAGGAGAGAAGGAGGATCGGAGGAGGAGAGCTCTCCGCCCAACGCTGGAAAAAGGTAAGTTTTACCCCCTTTCCCCCTTCCAGAGCCGGGCGGGAGGAGGACCCTGAGGGTGGGGGCACCCTCAGGGCACTATAGTGCCAGGAAAACGAGTATGTTTTCCTGGCACTATAGTGGTCCTTTAAGCAAATGCTAGCTGCTGATACAGCGGTGCTCAAGGAGGAGGTCAAAGCGGTAACAGACAGGGTCCGCGCTTCCGAAGAGGACATCTTAGATCTGCGCGGCAACATGTCTCACCTGCAAGACGCTCTCCGGAATGTTGAATCCTCCCAACAAAACCTGCATGCACGCTTGGCGGTCATGGAGGACAGAAGCAGGCGGCACCACATCAAGGTGAGGGACATACCCAACGGGGTCCCCTCGGAGGAGTTGCCACACTACCTGAGGCGCCTGCTGGCCACTATTCTACCTCAACACACAGTCAAGAAACTGACCATACATGGGACATATAGACTGCCGCAGCCCCCAAACGCACCCCCTAATGTCACCCGCGACGTCATAGTCCGGTGCTCATCACTACTAGATAAGAGAAGCATCACGGTGCACGATAAAACACCATACCTGTTTGAGAATGCACATCTCACGTTTTATCAAGACCTTATGAGCTCAACACTGCAGTGGCGTAAATCGCTCAGACTAATCACTGGCCGCTTGCGGGACTCTGGCCTGACCTACAGATGGGGACCCCAAAGGACTCTGACAGTGACTCACCAGGGTGCTACCTACCAGCTCACCTCCATTACGGATGCACCGCAATTCCTGCAGGCTCTGGGACTACCCGCTATGGATGGGGAAGAAACACCACCGGCTGGCTGAACATGGGACCCTAATCGTCTGATCCCTTTCGTGCCAAGAGGCACCTTGCTGACCCAAACGGAGATATGACTGCAACGACCTGCTGTGCCACAGAGCACCAGCCTCTCTGACATTAATTGTTTTACTGTTTACAATGTTTGCAATGTTAAGTTTTCGTAACATGTTTGATGTACAACCCACGAAACAGACACCTCTCCCCCACAACTAAGTGCCTGAGTCGGCTGGACCATTAAGCTCCACAGAGCATTTTTTCCAGCCCACACCACTCAAAGCCTTAAGCAGGATGCACTGCCATATTCCCCCAACCCCCTTGGTTAGGGGCACCTCTCATGTGACACACTACATGTCACCTCTAGCTTGACGCACCTATAACAAGGATGAGACCAGGAGCCACTGACTGATGGACCATAGTAACAGACACCGGTCCCACGGATGTATGGACCATCACTCAACCCCCCCAGGCCACGGCATCACACTAACACGAAGCGACACCCCCACAGCATTATTCACTCACACCTTATCACCCTTATCAGTTAAGTATCAGCTTAACTGATATCAGTACCTAACAGCAAGTTAAGCGGTTTTTAACCCCTCAGAGCTGTACAGAACAACCACAATCACTGCAACTCTTACAGACTTGCTACACCCTGTTGACGGAGACCCGGCCTAACGACCGTTGTAATCTGGCTTATTAGGCAGGGATTTCACGTTTTTTCTCCTTCCTATTTCCGAGTTGTGGACAGTACACCGTGGCATCACAGCTATTTTATAACTTGTTTAGTATAGCATGTTTAGTGAATTTTTCCCTTGCTCTAATATATACCCACATGTCAAGATTACGCTATGTGCTTATCAATTCTGTATATTCCTATACCTAGACATGTTTACCTCGCCTGTTTATGTTATCTTAAAAAGAGGCAGCTCAATCAAGAGTCTATCTAGTACTGCATACTACACTATTGTCATTTGTAAATGTGCTATAACTCCATCCCTTCTTATCTGTTATGTGCTGCATACTGCCTCAATAAAGAAAGATTGGCAGACAAAAAAATTGCCTGACACTGGACGTCCTCACGCTCGTAGGGCTTCAAAGTAAACAACAGAGTGAATTTATCTGAAGGAGGCATGCATTTCCATATAGCCAATGTTTCAGTTCAACTACCTTGACATATTATGAAAAGTTTGGTAATGGGACTGAAATTGTGAATGTATGTTGTTGCACAGCTGTAAAAAAACAAATCACGTTATCTTGTTGATTTTGAAGTCGTGAGTGTGTTCTTCACTTTGGCTGAGATCATCAAAATTGATGATCTCAGCCAATCCAATGCTTTGCTATAGGAAAGCATTGGGAGGCTACTGTACATGTGTGGCAAAAAGCTGCAAAGTCAATCAGCATCTCCATGGGGAGCATTCAGTGCCTCCATGCAGACCCAATGTAATACACTGTCCCTTCCCCCCATTCTAATGCACTGCCCACTCCCTCCCCCAATTTAATACACTACCCCCTCACTATCTCAAATTAATATAATGCCCCCATTCCCAATTTAACACACTACAAAGTAAGGTCCCACAAGCCCCTTTTCCCCTACCTTAAGATGAGCCCCCTGTCCTCCAGTTCCAGCCCTGCTTTTCTCTGATCAAACAGGCCAGGCGCTCCTCTGGCGCTGCGAACAGCCTTTACCGTTTGGTTTACTTTTTAGTAAACAGGGAGTTGATGGGATTGAATAGGGAACTGGAGGTTTTAGTTCTAAATATCCACAATGGAAGAATGCTCCAACATAGCTATTTTTTCAGATCACATATTTTAGCCAACAATTTGCAGTTCTCAATTAATTTCCTGACGTTAGGGGTACATTGAATAATTCCAAAATTAATTCTAAAGTATCTCAGTTTGCATCCATCTGTTTCTGTCACTCTGCAAACATCACAGTAATTTAAAGGGACACTATAGTCCCTAGAACAACTACAGCTTATTGAATTTGTTCTGGTGAGTAGAATCATTTCAGAGACAGTTACAGCAAAAAGCCTGAAGTTAATGATTCTATTTACAGCCTAGTGATAACTTCACTGGCCACTCCTCAGATGGCTGTTAGAGATCCTTCCTGGGTCATGGCTGCCTAAAATGCATCCAAACATTCAGTATCTCCTCCCTCTGCATGCAAGCACTGAATTCATTGATTCAATTCATCTCTATGAGGAGATTCTGATTGGCCAGGGCTGTGTTTGAATTGTGCTGGCTCTGCCCCTGATCTGCCTCCTTGTCAGTTTCAGCCAATCCTATGGGGAAGCATTGTGATTGGATCAGGCCACCACTTCTGATGATGTCAGAGGTCAGAGGAAGTAGCTTCAGACTTGAATACAAGTACGATTTTACTATCTTTAGGGAGGTAAAGGCGTCTAGATAGTGGCATTAACACTATAGGGCCAGGAATACATGTTTGTGTTCCTGACCTTATAGTGCTCCTTTAAATCTCAGTTATTGCCCTGTCCACCATTTCAAGCCTAGCCCAAATACATATAACAACCACACAAGGATTACATGCTTGTTGGTACTTGTAATGACTACACAAAGTGCTACTCACATTCCAACCTCACCAACCTCACCTTTGAGTGAGGCCGCAAATGCAGGTGTTTTGGGCCCACCCATGAACAATGGAGAGTGGAGCATCTACGGAGTTTGATAAAACAACCTTTCTAAGCACATCATTTATTTTCTCTGGTAGTACTGCTGTTCGGCGGTATGCAGAATGTACATGCTGCCAAAGAAATTAATTAGTAACAGAAGGGCCTAGAGTAAGAATTGCCATTTTTTTTATTTTTATTCCCTCTGGCAAAATTAATTCTGGAATTTTACATAGAATCGAACAACCAAACAGCACAAATCATGTAGCTCCCAACAGTATATAAAGCTCCTGGCTGTCTGGGAAAAGACTTAACTGGCAACTCTAAGTAGGGGGAGTGGGACACAACAGCAGGAATTTGAGGTACAACAAGATATCCAAATTACCTTTGCTTTGCAAATAATCTGAGATATACACAACTGAGCAAATGTTTAGGCAGAATGCAGAATTTCAAACATAGAAATGTTAAAAACGTATTTTTAGCAATTAACAAAATTAGTGAACAGAATAAAAATCTTTTTTTTAAGTATCTAATTAGGTGTATGATTAAACAATTATTAAACAATTGTAAAAATGTCAATGCTTTCAAAGGATTAAAGGAACACTATAGGGTCAGTAACACAAACATGTATTCCTGACCCTTTAGTGTTAAAACCACCATCTAGGCCCCTGACTCCTTCTTGCCTCCCTAAATATAGTAACATCTTATTTGTATTCAAGTCTGCAGCTGCTGGCTTTGCCCCTGTCTAACCTCAGACCTCCCCCTGTCTGCTGAAGTGGTGGTTTGAACCAATCACAATGCTTCCCTGTAGGATTGGCTGAGACTGTCAATGAGGCAGATCAGGGGCAGAGCCAGCACAATCCAAACACAGCCCTGGCCAATCAACATCTCCTCATAGGAATGAATTGAATCAATGCATTTCTATGAGGAAAGTTCAGTGTCTGCATACAGAGGGTGGAGACACTGAATGGCAGTGCTGCTTACACTGCAACACTGCTCAAGGAAGCAGATTTAACAGCCATCTAAGGAGTGACCAGTGGAGTTATCACTAGGCTGTAAACACTGCATTTTCTCTGAAAAGACAGAGTTTACACCAAAAAGCCTGAAGGGAATTATTATACTCACCAGAACAAATGCAATAAGCTGTAGTTGTTCTGGTGACTATAGTGTCACTTTAAGCAAGTCTCTAGTGGCTGCCTTCCTGTCAGCCACTAGAGGTGCTTTTGTCTCCATAACAATGTAAACTCGGTCCTGCAGTAAAATCTGCTGTTGGATTTGTTGCACATGACACAGTGTTTTTTTTTTTATAAGACGCTCTGGATTGTCCGAGATCATGAGTGATGTTAGCATGCTTGCTAACACACCAGACATGGAAACAAGGCCAAGCGACTAAACTATGAACAAAAACATAGGAACTGGGGTGGACAAAAATGGCAGCAGGTACTCTGAACTGATAAGTCAAAATTTACAATATCTGGCTGTAGCAGAGGGAAGTTTGTTTGCTGAAGGGCTGGTGAATGGTACAAGAAAGAGTATTTGCAGGCCACAATTAAACATTGTGGAGGTTCCTTGCAAGCTTTGTTTGTCATTTCTTTCAAATGTATTTTATTATTTTAAAATAATAAGAAATTGTACTTTTTTTGTCAACATTTCAACAATCAATAATGTATATTGTGCATCATTTCTGTAAACGAAGTTGTGATTTGGCCACTAATGGTCTCCTAAATGCTGAAAGTTACAGGCAGATATGTATTTATCATATAATAAACTGGGAGGCATCTATTTGGCCCCAAATGTTTTCTGCAGCATGGTAACAACCCCAAGCATACAGTTTAAGTCACTGAGTACTATCTTTATTGTAAAGAAGAACAACAAGTGATTAAAATTATGGTTTCCCCCAAAGAGTCCTGTTTTCAATACCATCTAGTCTGTCTGATATTACATGAAGAGACCGAAGCAACTGAGACTGTCTAGCTTCACAGAAGAACTGTTGTTCATTATCCTAGATGCTACCTGTTGAGTGCCTTACAAGTGTACTTAGAAGAATTGATGCTGTTTTAAAGACAAAGGGTGGCCACACCAAAATCAGTTTCATTTAGATTCTTCCTTTGTTTACTCACTTTGCAATTGTTAATTGATAAAAAATAAACCATTACCATTTTTTATTTCTAAAAGCATTCTTTTTTCTTTACAGTATTTTTTCATCTGCCTAAAACTTTTGCACAATAGTGTATGTTCTGTAGACATGTCTGTGTTAGTGAGTGACTGTGGATCTTTGTGCTAGTAAACAATATTAAACCTATGTGTTAGTAAGTGCTACTGTCAGAGAGTGGACATATTTGTGCTAGCGAATGAGACTGGGCCTGTGTGTTAGTAAGCTGTAGTGAGAGATGGCTTGTTTGTGTCAGTGCAAGTGAGTGAAAATGAGTTTGTGCTTCTTAATACGTGCAGGTGACACATATTAATTTTGCATGTGCTAATGGGGGAAAAAATTCACCATTATTGTTAGTAAGTGCTAGAGATACTTCGTTACTATTTGTCCTGTGGCGGGAAGTGGTCTTGCGTGAGTTGTAGCAGCAAGAGGTCCTGTATGTGCTGTGACATGGGTTGACCTGTTTGTGCAGTGGCAGACAAGAGTCATAAATGCACCGTGGGAGGGAGTGGTCCTGGGTGTACAGTGGAATGGAATTGCCCTTTACTTGCTGTGGCAGGGATTGACAGCTCTGTGTGTGCTGCAGCGGGGAGTTATTTCTACTGTGACAAAGTGTTGTTCTGTGCACAGGTGGAACATGTGTGTTGTGGAAGGGAGTGGTTCTGTTTGTGCTGTGGAACGTGTGGCCCTGTATGTGCTGTGGAATGGAGTGGTCCATAGTGTGCTGTGGAACGTTAGGTCCTGTGTGTTTTGTGGAAGGGAGTGGTTCTGTTGGTGATATGGAATGTGTGGTCCTGTATGTGCTGTGGAATTGAGTGGTCTATAGTGTGCTGTGGGACTTGTGGCCCTGTGTGTGTTGTGGGACAGAGTGATTCTGTTTGTGCTGTGGAATGTGTGTTCCTGTGTGCCTGTGTGTGTTGTGGAAGGGAGTGGTCCAGTTTGTACTGTGGAGTGTGTGTGCTGTGGAAGATAGTGGTCCAGTTTGTGCTGTGGAATGTGTGTTCCTGTGTGTGTTGTGGAAGGGAATGGTTCTGTTTGTGCTGTGGAATGTGTGTTCCTGTGTGTGTTGTGGAAGGGAATGGTTCTGTTTGTGCTATGGAATGTGTGTTCCTGTGTGAGCTGTGAAAATGAATGTTTCTGAGTGTGCTGTGGAAGGTAGTGGTTCTGTGCGTGCTATAAAATGTAGTATCCCTGTGTACACTGTAGCGGGGAGGTATTAGTGCTGTGACAGAGTGTGGTCCTGAGAGTACTGTGGAAGGGAGTGGACCTGTTTGTGCTGTAACAGAGCATGGTCCTGTGTGCGCTATGAAAGAAAAGGATACCATCTTCCTGTAAAATGACAAACCTATGTACTATGATTTAAAAAAATAAATAAATGTATTACTACATCCTTGTTGCCGCCCTCTAATATCTTAAAGCCTCTCAGCATTTTTCCACAGTCTGCACTATAACAACTTAACAGGGACTGTTTACCTGGAATATCCGAATCTAGTTACACTGCTTATCTGTTTAAGGTTCCCCAGATAAGGGTGCTAAATCAGAAATGTTAAAGAAAGAAACGATCAGGAAGAACACATGTATGGCTTGGTCATGAAAGATGCAGGCTGCCATCCAGTGGCAAATAGAGAGACTGCAAAATAAGTAATTACTAACATTTTAACAACTTCTACTATTTCTTAAATCTGTTCTGTACCACAATTGTATTTTGTAGATTCCCTTAAATCTGGCAAAGCATCTTATGCACTATTTAGCTCTTTCACAGGCATTGTATATTTTATTGTACCTTGACAGATTCTTTAAAATTAAATCAGTAAAATTATTCTTTGTCGGTTACGTCTCCTTTTTATAAACTATAGCATATTTGTTACACAATTGCAACACAATTAACTTAATGTGTCATGCACAGCATTCGTAAGAGTAAACAAAGAATGTTACAGTTTCCTTTGCCATTCTCCCAGTTTAAGGAAGTTCATTACCAGAAAATTAAATATGTACAATGGTGTTTATTCACTAAATAGTGATAAGAGAACTGGCAATGGAACTGAAAAATGTAGACCTAAATAGGTCAGCTGGAAAATCATTTTCCTAATTTGTCTCTTTCACCCAAAAATTTGTAATTCCCTTTTCAATTATTCACAATGCCCTTTTTAATGAATAATCCAAATGTTCGTTTCATATCTGCATTAAAGAAGAAAAAACGAAATGCTCATCTCCCCTGAATGAGCAGACAGCCACAAGAAGGCATGTGACCAAATTACATACCAACTTATAATATGAAATACCTACAACTTAAAGGGACACCATAGTCACCTGAACAACTTTAGCTTAATGAAGCAGTTTTGGTATATATATCATGCCCCATACAGTGTCACAAGTTAAATCAATTTGTATATGCAGCCCTAGCCACTCCCACAGCCTCCATGAAAAAAAAAGGTTTAATTTTTAGGGCACCGTTTAACTGTTGGGTAGCTAATTATGTTCCCCCTTTTTCAGGAAGTGTATAGGAAGGCTGTGTGAGCCTCACTTGGCAGACGTGTGGCTAGGGCTGCATAAACAAAAGTGATATCACTCCTAAATGGCAAGGAATTGAGCAGTGAGAGCGTAGGGGGAAGCTCTTTTCACCAAAACCAATATGTGTTGTTTTTGGTGCTTAGAGTGTCCCTTTAACAAGTTTAGCATGCTTACTGGCCACATGACTCCTTTTGATAGCATAGACTGTTATACATTTTCAGCGCATCGATGGAATATGTGTAAACTGATAGCTACACAGTATGTTTTCAATCAGTTTACTGAGCAGCAGTGGCGTACTAAAGGGGGGGGGGCGGTCCGCCCCGGGTGCCACCAGGGTGGGGGGTGCCATGACCAGCCCCGCCGCCCCCCCCCCATGCTGCAGCCGCCCGAGCACTCTGTAGAGAGCCTCAGGCGGCTGCAGCTTTGCCCGGGCGGTGCATCCATGAGGGCTGACCGCACCGCCCGGGCGCAGCCTGAGGAGAGGGGCTGACAGGAGGGAAGCGCTGAGCGCTCCCTCCTGTCACTCCCTCTCTGTAGCGTGGCCGAGCCCTGTATAGTCCGCGGGTACAGGGAACATCTGTAAAAATGATTTTCCAGCTGACCTATTTAACTGAGTGTGCACTTCCAGTTAGTCCGGCCGGGTACAGGAAACAGATGCTCCCTGTACCCGCGGACTATACAGGGCTCGGCCACGCTACAGAGAGGGAGTGACAGGAGGGAGCGCTCAGTGTGCACTTCCAGTTAGTCCGGCCGGGTACAGGAAACAGATGCTCCCTGTACCCACGGACTATACAGGGCTGAGAAAGAGGAGGGTGAGAAAGGGTGAAAGGGGGAAGGAGAGCAGAGGAGGGAGGGGAGAAAAGCTGAGAAAGAGGAGGGAAGAGAAAGGAATGAGAAAGAGGAGAAAGGGGGAGAAAGAGGAGAAAGAGGGGGAGAAAGGGGGGGAGAAAGAAGGGAGAAAGGAGAGGAGGGTGAGATGAGTGGGGGTGAGAAAAAGAAAAGGAAGGGGGTGAAAATAGGTGGGGTGAGAAAGAGAAAAGAGGGGAGAAGGGAGAGAAAGAGGGAGGGAGAGAGAAGAGAGAGGAGGGGGGAGGAGAAGAAAGGAGGGTGAGAAAGAGAAAGAGAGAAAAAGAGAAGGAGGGGTGAGAGAAATTAGGAGAGAATCCTGTGTGATTAGAGGAACTGCTCTTTGGGAATAAATTACCTATCCCATGAACCACTGAGGGATAATAAATTATGGAATAAGATAAGACCACAAAGACCACAGTGAGAAGCTCCTGACTGGAGGTTTCATCCTGGCGAGGGAAGGGTCTGCCTGCAGCTACAGACTGAATCACTAAACACTGATTCACCTGGGAACATCTAATTTGTTTTTGTTTTAATAATTTTAATTTTTTTCACATTAATTATGTTAAAATAGGGGGGAATTTTAATCCCATAGTTTCTCTTTTTTTACACTTTTCTTTTGGCACTCAGTCATGTAACGGCACCCACAGGCATAAAAGGGGTTAAAAGCCGTTTAGGAGATATTCCCTTCCAGATATACAGGCAGCTACTGTAGACACCAATCCACCGAACCGGAGAAGCATACGAATGCTCTCAAACATACGAATGCTGTAAACAGCCGGATAGGAAAAACCATACGAATAGGTTTACACTCCTAGCAGTCGAACTGGAACAGCATACAACAAGTCCCCCCAAGAACGAGACAAGGCTCCGTTTTAAAGGGTCAAGCAGGAACAGACAGAGCTGTGGGTTTATTGTTCTTATATACACATTCTTACACATTAGTACCACCCACAGGGTTTTGGAAAACAACCAATAAACACGTACAATACACTCAGACACTCCCACACAAAATCCTCCCCTCTGACTGTGATACAATTACCTTAGACAATGGGTATTGTAATTATCACAGGCAGAGAAATACAGTTTTTCCACATTATTCATAATTTTAAAAGTATGCATCACATTTACATTTTCAGAATCAGCATACTCCAAATACAAACATACGTCAAAATCATACAAATTGGTCCAGTGGTTCAAAAGATAGATCGTAGTCCTTTGTGACCAAATGAAGCATGGCTTTTCTGCCCAAAACCAGTTCCACAGAGTCTTCTATCCTGGAGATAATTGGGAAGTAATCCAATTATCTCCAAGGACAGAGGCAAAACTCCATTGAACACATGGCAGCAAAAGACAATAAAATACATAAAAATATATAACTGTGCAGCCATTGCATAAAACAGGTACATTCAACATATCCCCAGATAGCTCAGATCTGAGCGCACATTATTACTGAATGGCGCTCAGATCACACACATACAGTTCAATTGCCATGGAGCCAAAGTCTTTCCCATAGTCTTTCATTATATGAATGGGCTCCATGGCATAGCTATCTGGGGTATCACCGCTCAAACAGGGCAAGCACCTAATGACCCGGCTTTCGTGTCTTTGCAGGGGAAAATCAAGCGTTTCAACATGGGGCCATAGTCTAAAGGCAGCAGGCGAGCAACCAGGCTCCTCCAATGCACAGTGGCGAGATTGGTCTCGTCACAAGTCATTCCTTCATTGGACCCATTCATTGATTTTTACATATGTCACTAACACGCTAACACGCTTATTTTAATTTACATGATGTACCTTCGGCTGTGCCAAATTAAAAAAAATATATTAAAATATTGATGCATTTACTTATGCATTTTTTTATTGGGATTTATCTAAACACAGCTTGCAAAACTGCAGATCTCTGCTACCTTTGCAAGCCCTCCTCTGATAACCTTGCCCACACTTTCTGTGGCTGTCCAATCACAGACTTCCTAATGCAGCTCAGTGAGAAGTCTTTGCAAGGCAGATGCTCTGGGCAATTGATGCCTCTTGAGTTCAGTGCAAATAAGCTAACCAAACCAGGAAGTAACAGGACCTGAAAAGCCAAGTGGATATAACCAGTATCATTTGTAAAAATGTCGCTTTCTATAACAATCTGCACAATTTTTAAAATGAAAAAAATAGGACATACTCTTCACACATAAAGCTTTTCAGCAATTTAACTTACTTTAGGGGTCTGGAGTGTCCCTTTAAGCTTATTTGGGGGGGAAGTGTCCAGGTACCTTATATTCAGTATGCGGAACAGCTAGCCAGGCAGCTTCTGATTTGGAGCATCTGTCGATAGCTGTACATACCATTTATCTTTAACGGGCACTTCTGGATAGGCTGAAAGCATCAACTGACACTCAGCCTATGAGCAGACCTTGCTAACACTTACTCATACTGCAGTGAAGCATGGAAGCCAACTCCTGGAATCCAGAGTCACTCTTTTAGGGTTACGCCATTGCCATTCAGTTTAACTCTTGAAGGTAATAAGGCACCAGCACAACCCTACCTCCATAGCAATTTAACCCCTTAAGGACACATGACATGTGTGACATGTCATGATTCCCTTTTATTCCAGAGGTTTGGTCCTTAAGGGGTTAAAAGTGCTTAGGTTGCTATGGGGTAGGAGTGTTCATGTAAAGTAGGAATGCCCAAACTCTAATGGGATGTGTATGTGAATAAAACGTGTGACATTCTAAGAGGAGACTTCAATTTGAAATAAATAAATAAATGTAGTTAAACAAAAATGTGCTTTGAATAACCTGTTTCCACATCTGTGCCATGTGTAAAACATTTTTCAGAAAAAATTGATTCATTATAGTAATTCTGTAATTGTCTCTCAAGTATCTGTGACACTGCAATAAAGAGCATGCACAAAAATCAGATCTAATATCTGCAAAATGTTTCCAAGTCTTTATTACTGTATAAAGCCTTGTATAAAGGTAGGTATTAAAAATATGGATTGAATGTAGGAAAACCAGTCAGCGCCTGAGCCTGATTAATTTACATTTGCTTAAAAGAATGTTAAGGTATAAACAGACTTTTTACCCACAATATAACTTTATCTTTATCCCTGAGGGCTATGTTACCTTAAGATTTTGAACTGTTTTAAAAAGGTACTGACTTCTCCCTTCTCTTCTTGGTCGCCATACTAAGCAGAGGAAGGAAGCATTGAAAAGCACTGGGTGTCACTGACTGGCAGAGAGCTCCTAGCCTAATACTGGCTGCCTACTGCAAGTAACAGTACAGTATGTACTGTCAGCCAATCCCAGATGCCCTTCTTTGCTCAATACATGCCCTAGCAGAGAAAGAAGTAAATCAATGCATGGGTGGCCAGGGAGCACTTTAGGTGTTAAACAATTCGTTCTCTCCAAGATCCTTGAGAAAGTTGTGTACGCAAGACTGACTTCCTTGAATCCAACTCTCTGTCTCACCCACTTCACTCTGGATTCCACATCACTCTGTCAAAATGGCTCTGACCAAAGTATTAAATTATTTAATTTTGCTAAATCCAGGGGCCACTATGCTCTTCTAATTTTCCTTGAACTTTCTGCTGCTTTTGACACTGTTGAACATCAACAACTTATTTTGTGGTTCTCCAGCTACCTTTCCCAGCGTATACTGTTCTGGCTCTTCCTCTTTTTCGCAACCTCTCTCTGTTGGTGATCTACAAGGTTCTGTCCTTGGTCCCCTTCTGTCTCAATCTATACTGTCTTCCTTGGTAAACTCTTTTGGCTTCTAATATCATTTCTATACGGACGACACACAAATCTATCTGTCCTTTCCTGATCTCTCGCCAACACTCTTGATTCATGTCTCTGACTGCCACTCTGCTATATCTAACTCACTCTATGACTGCTCACTTCCTTAAACTAACCTGTCAAAAACAGAACTTTTCATCTTTCCTCCCTCAAGTGTTGCTACTTCCTTGTATGTCTTCCTTCAAGTCAATGGCACTACTATCATCTTTACCTCACAGGCTTGCGGCCTATGTGTTGTCTTTGACTCAAACCTCTCCTTCACCGCTCATGTCCACTCAAATGCCAAATCCTGCCACTTACATCTCAAAAACATAGCCCGCACCCACTCCAATTTAATGGCGGATGGTGCTAGTCCATGCCGCTATCCTCTGTCGCCTTGACTACTGCAATCCACTTCTCATAGGTCTTATTTATTCCCAACTTGTCCAGTTACAGTTTATAATGAATGTGGCGGCATGGCTCATCTTCCTGTCTGACCTCACCTCCTATGCTTCCCCCCTATTACAGTCCTTACGCTGGCTTCCAGTAAGATATAAGACTCAATTTAGAAATCAGGTACTTGCTTACAATTCTCTACATAACAGTGCTCTAACCTACCTATCCTTACAAAAACAAGACTTCTTTAGGACTGCACAATTCCTATGGAATTCCCTACCCTGCTCCATTAGACTCTCACCTAGACTCCAATTATTCACAAGTAATTGTGAACTCACTTCTTTAGGAAAGAATAGCAATTAAAATATTAACAGCTCCCAATTTTGGTAACCACCTTGCTTCCTCTCCTGCAACTGTGTCATCCAAAAATACAAAGCCTTCATTGTAAACTATTTGAGCAATCTATTTTTTCAATACATGAAACACATTCTATCCTTCCCTCTTGTGTCAGTTTACCTCACTCCCTCTAGAATGTAAGCTTGTTTGAGCAGGGACCTCAAAATATTTACTTCCTGTTCATCCAACAAGCTCCAACTGTTTATGCATTTTTCTGCTTAAGGAGTATTAGAAATTAGTGATTAAACACTTAATAATGTTTAAAGGACCACTAAAGTCTCCCAGATAACATCATCTAAATGAAGTGGTATGGCCCTGTAGTTACTTTCTCTGCAATGAATGAATTTCACTCAGTCATGTTAATTTTGACGTTCTTGAGGACATCAAACATCATCTAATGCAGCTCATGGAAAAGCACGATATTCATTGCCTTTGAAGCATTTTATTGGACGTGTGTGACACTGACTGCACTTGTGCACCTCATCTCCAACACTCCTCTCTGTAGAGCATTGTATCGGACATTCATCATGCAAGCAACACCTGCATGATGACATGGCAAGAGGAGCAGGCGGCAGGACCAAGTGAGTCTCGGAGCTGGAAAAATATTCTCTTATTTATTTATTTATTTATTTATTTTTAACAGGTAAAAAGGGTGGGGTGAATCTAAATATGCACTAGGACATTAAAGCGCTAGGAACACGTTTGTACTTCTAATGCTAAAGTATTGCTTAAAAAAAAAAATTCTACATTCTTTATGGGATGATTTGAGATGATGAGTTTTTAAAAAAGTTATTATAAAGGAATGGCTCATACACACTAACTGTTTAGGTGACTCTCAGACATTCCAGGATGATTAAAAAGGGAAAAGCACAGAAAAAAGTCAATTGTGAGCAAATATTTGTAAAAACAGACATCTAGCTGAAGCATGATACTATAAAGAATGTTTGAAGGTAATCTATAAGACAGTGACCATCAGAACAATCTTTAAAGTCTCCATATTTTTATTTTTCTCTAACTGTTGCCTTCTGCATTGACTTAGTCTCCATGTGACTGACAAGAACATGTTATGTGAATAGCATACTTTGCCAGGGTGTGTGAGTACATACACACACACACACACACCACAGCATCAGAAAAGTCAACTGACGTTAGTTACCAAGGAAACACTGCAAAAACAGGAAAATCAATGAGAGCTAGACTGAGACAGGTATAGGGGACTCAATAAGAGCTTACCAAGACAGAAACAGGAAAATCAATGAGAGCTAGACTGAGACAGGTATAGGGGACTCAATGAGGGCTTACCAAGACAGAAACAGGAAAATCAATGAGAGCTAGACTGAGACATGTATAGGGGACTCAATGAGGGCTTACCAAGACAGAAACAGGAAAATCAATGAGAGCTAGACTGAGACAGGTATAGGGGACTCAATGAGGGCTTACCAAGACAGAAACAGGAAAATCAATGAGAGCTAGACTGAGACATGTATAGGGGACTCAATGAGGGCTTACCAAGACAGAAACAGGAAAATCAATGAGAGCTAGACTGAGACAGGTATAGGGGACTCAATAAGAGCTTACCAAGACAGAAACAGGAAAATCAATGAGAGCTAGACTGAGACAGGTATAGGGGACTCAATGAGAGCTTAACAAGACAGAAACAGGAAAATCAAAGAGAGCTAGACTGAGACAGGTATAGGGGACCCAATGAGAGCTTACCCAGACAGAAACAGGAAAATCAAAGAGAGCTAGACTGAGACAGGTATAGGGGACCCAATGAGAGCTTACCAAGACAGAAACAGGAAAATCAAAGAGAGCTAGACAGAGACAGATATAGGGGACTCAATGAGGGCTTACCAAGACAGAAACAGGAAAATCAATGAGAGCTAGACTGAGACAGGTATAGGGGACCCAATGAGGGCTTACCAAGACAGAAACAGCAAAATCAAAGAGAGCTAGACATAGACAGGTATAGGGGACTCAATGTGGGCTTACCAAGACAGAAACAGGAAAATCAATGAGAGCTAGACAGAGACAGATATAGGGGACTCAATGAGGGCTTACCAAGACAGAAACAGGAAAATCAATGAGAGCTAGACTGAGACAGGTATAGGGGACTCAATGAGGGCTTACCAAGACAGGAACAGGAAAATCAATGAGAGCTAGACTGAGACAGGTATAGGGGACCCAATGAGAGCTTACCAAGACAGAAACAGGAAAATCAAAGAGAGCTAGACAGAGACAGATATAGGGGACTCAATGAGGGCTTACCAAGACAGAAACAGGAAAATCAATGAGAGCTAGACTGAGACAGGTATAGGGGACTCAATGAGAGCTTACCAAGACAGAAACAGGAATATCAATGAGAGCTAAACTGAGACAGAAACAGGAAAATCAATGAGAGCTAGACAGAGGCAGGTATAGGGGACTCAATAAGAGCTTACCAAGACAGAAACAGGAAAATCAATGAGAGCTAGACTGAGACAGGTATAGGGGACTCAATGAGAGCTTACCAAGACAGAAACAGGAAAATCAATGAGAGCTAGACTGAGACAGGTATAGGGGACTCAATGAGAGCTTACCAAGACAGAAACAGGAATATCAATGAGAGCTAAACTGAGACAGAAACAGGAAAATCAATGAGAGCTAGACAGAGGCAGGTATAGGGGACTCAATAAGAGCTTACCAAGACAGAAACAGTAAAATCAATGAGACAAGCCCTCAGGCAAGGAGCATAGCAACGCATACGTGACAATTCATACATTGTCACAAACGGAAAGATAGCCCATTAATAAGTCACATTCTTAATTCGAACATTAGCTCACTGAGAAAAATTTTAAAGCTTAACATCAATACAACAAGGCCAAAGACAAAGACTAGATATTAAGTATAACAAAACTTTATACAGTACAACATCCTTTATACCAGTATACACATTGTCTTTTTCATAGACTACGTCGCCAGCAATAACGATATATAAGCAGCCTCACAGATTACAGACTATCCTGTGTCAATTATATGTTTGTTCATTCCTCATGCTTTTTATTCCCCATTTATTACTTCCTTCCTAGGCATTTTTTGTTGTCTGTCCTATCAGTACTGAAATGCCTACCGTTTGTGCAGTCCTGGAAAACCGGTTTTATCTGTACCTTATGTTGTCTTCAGTGTTTATTTTGGACACTCTTGTACATTCTGGAGTCTAAACCGTTAATGATATGGGCTTCCAATGCTGCCTCCTGTGGTCCTAGTTTCATTTACTGTCCTCACTGTGGTCCTTACTGATGTTCTCCATCTACCCAAGAGAACAGGTAGCCGAATGTTAGCTCCAGGCTATTGACCTACAAATAACATAGCTGGACACTACTGTATGTTGCATTTGCTCTTGCTAAAACAGCATCCCTGACTCCCTGCCATTGTTCACTTTGTTTCTCATGTATTGGTAATGTTTATATTCAGAATGATATCCTCAGTTGTACTTTGAGGTGTCATAGCTACATCAAGACATTCTCTGCTTAGAAGAATTACAGCAATCTTTATTTAACATCAAAGTATCACCTATAAATTTAAATATCCGATTTCCATATTACATTATGCTTTGCCCTTTAATGAAGGATACAGTATGCTCCACCAGCATCCAGTGCTCCGTTGGTTGAAATGGCACATACTGATAGCACCGTCATACTGATGATAAAATAGGCCAATACCAGCATGCCTATTGTTTCATACAGACCAGACTGTCCCACCACAAACCCTGCAGGAAAAAGAGAAACATGAATGTTACTTAAGATTTTATATAATACTTATATGTATACGCCATTATAGCTATCAGCGTTTAGCTGTGGTAGTTAGCACACATCTATGTAGTGAAGTATTTGGTATTAAACAACAATTTTAAGTGTTAATTTAAAACAAGATTTAAAGTACATGGGCACTCTGAGTGAGCATAATAAGCCTCACAGTTTGCTTTAGTGGTTGTAGTGACAGGATTCACCAGGAACAGACCCTCAGTAATAGGTCCAACTAGATATGAATGGTTTGTCACTTGCGTGATTCCACCTGGGTGCCCATGCTTATTCTGATCTTCACGATACAGCTAAAATGAAAATTCTCTTTCTGCTTTACTTTTGTGAAATATTTCAGGTCATTCAGAATAGTGTCGTCTAACATTCTCAGCCAATGAAAGATCTTAAACCCTGCACAAAAATTATATAGCTACCTCACAATGGTTTTAACCACAATGTGAACCACCAGAAGCAGCTCAGGTGCCCAGGGGGATCTAGGTAAGTGACAAACTGTTTACAAATGCTTCAACCCCTTTCTTGAGGAAGGCACCAGTGAACTTCTAGCACCATAATCAATGCAGCAAAATGCAGTGGTTATGGTGCCTACAATGCTCCTCTCACTGATTGCATACCATTCTGCTGGTTTGCTCTCTTTGGGCATTTAAGAGATACAGTGTTGGTTCAAAGTTTGAAATCCCTGTCGTTACTAAGCTAAACATTAATAAACATTAATAATTCTGAACATAGAACCAAAGAGTAACAAAAACTCCCATGAGTAATGTTCTCATACAGAAAGCTTACTTACAGCAACAGAAAATTTTAGAGCAGAACTGGAAAACTCTGCCAACCCAGCCTCGGTAAGTTTGCCTAAATTGTACAACTTCCTCATTATTATCTGAATTTTTAATGAACAGGTGGATGTAAAAACAGACAGATACGCAAACACATAAAATTACACTGAATTCAGCAATTGAACTGTTTGTCAAAGCAACACACAGTAAAGAATTGAAGGTAATAAATATCTCATGCACGTCTCATGCACAGAAATCTTCAGGTCATGTGCTATCACTTGGGTCATTTCACACAGGTTTTGCCGAGGTTCTGCTTTTAGCTTTCAAAAAATATATGTGAAAATAGGACCATCGCCACATGATCACCACAAACTGCTCCCTCAAAGCTTACTGGAATAGAGCTGAATGCTGCAAAGGCCAGAAAAACCATTTGGCATGTGATTTCTTTACATTCATAGTTTCTCTGAATTTCTTAAATCCAGTTCCTCCATTCATAGGTCTCTTTGTGCACTAAAACAGCCCATAGCTATGAAAGTATGGTGATCAGAAATATGCATGCATACAGACATACTTTCACACACATACAAAGTCACTCACACAAAAAAACATAGCATACATGACATCACACTGACTCAAATACATTCATATGTGCACACACCTACATATACATACATTCATACATATAAACACTCCTACCTGTATATATTATATATACATACATTGACACAGTAACAAGGTTTACATTATGTTGACATTTTGAAAATACTGCAATCCTTAAAGTAACACTCAAAACACTATAACCTCTATATTCCGCTATAGTGGTTAATAGTGCCAGGAGTGGCTTGGCGCTATCCGGGCATCATCTATCAAACTGTTTTAGTACTTATTAGGCACCTGTGCTGCTTCTAATAATAATTTTTTATGAGAGCTGGAGGATCCAGGTGTCAATTTCCTTTTAAGAAAGGCAAAAAAGAATTGGGGGAACACCCGAAACATGAATTTCGCAGGAATGGTGCTGCCGTAGTGACCAACATTCATTCATAATACAGATTAAAGAACAGTGCACACGTAAAAACACATCTTTTACATTTTATCAGCAAACGAATATGGGTATTCAGTGCCATCTTATGGCCTACACTAATTCCAACATGGGAGACAAATTAAATAGTGCTAGTCCTAAATAAGTAAAATTGTATTATAATAATCTTTTGTGAGAGCATTATGAATGTATACAATGCAATAAATGTGATAAACCCCAAAGGGAATCTGGGCTGGATTTTCACAATAATTTTCATAGAGCAGATATATGATTCATGCATTGTGAGTAGATACATCAAAGCATGATCACTTTAATAGTTTAGTTTTGACATTGCATTTTTTAAGGTTTATCACAATTATTGCATTATATATACTCACAATGCTCTTACAATAGATTAATTAAATACACTTCAGCTTATTTAGCACTATTTAATCCGTCTCCTATGTTTGAATTAGTGTAGGAGCCACAGATATTGGGGTACTGTGAAGTAGTGGTGGGCTTAACACAATATGGCCATATGGTGGAACTGAAAACCCATATTTGTTTGCTAAAATAGATGATTTTAAGTAGCCCTTCTAAAATGGGAAAATGTATTTTTATGTGTGCAATGTTCCTTAGTTTCTCCAGTTTCTCGTGCTCGAGAAGATAGAAGTGCACCCAGTGGGACCAGCAGGCTGTTATGGTTTATGGCGTTTCTTTTGGCCTTTACAGCTGAGAAATGCATGTTTCAAGTGTGCCTACAATCTCCCCCTTTTTCTAAGCATGTTTGGAGACCAGACCAGATTTGTTTTGGGTTGAGCACCCTGCCCGCCCCTCTACTTCAGATGCTACTTTGGAAGTGACCAAAGGAAAGTATACATTTGAGGTTTTGGATAGCTATACAGCAATATCACCTGAACAATATTTATTTGATATCGAGCAGATTTATCACAATGCATTGCTAATATATACTTAAAAGCATTGTCACTTTAATTATTTACTCATGGCATTTTTTTTTTTTTTTTATTGTTTTTGCTCACATTTTGAGTGACATATATTAACAATGCACTTACAATGGATTCATTTGATGCACTTTAATTTAGCACTGCTACTTAAATGACATTTTAGTAGTTGTTTGTATACCATGTTAAAATTAGTGTAGGACTTAAAGGAACACTCCACGGCCCAAATAAAAAAACAAAAACAAAAAAACACTGTTTAGTAGATATGCCCCAAATGAAAACTAATTATAATTTACTTATACATTTTTTAATTGCTGGTATATATAAAAACAGATTGAAAAGGCTGCAGATCTCTTGACAGCTGCCTTTGCAAACTATCCCCCTTTTAACCCTGCCCAGATTTTCTGTGACTGTCCAATCACAGACTTTCCAATGCAGCTCAATGAGACATCTTTGCAGTGCAGGTGCTCTGAGCAATTGCTGTCTCTCTTGAGTTCAGCTGCACTGAGCTTACAAAACCAGGAAGTAACAGGATCAGTTGTCTGCTTGAAAGCCAAGGGGGTGTTACCTGGTTACTTTTTTTAAAGTATCAATTTCTACTGAAATCTGCACTTTTTGCAAAATGAAAAGAGAGGAGACACTCCGCTTTTCAGCAAGCTAAAGTGCCTTAGGGGTCTGGAGAGTCCCTTTAAAATAACATGGCTATATCGTAGAAATGAATCAACATATTTGGTTGCTGAGATACTGTAGGTGAGTTTAAGTAACCTTGTATAATTTAAAACTGTATTTTTGTGTGTACTGTTCCTTAAAGCGGCACTGTCATGGCCAAATCCAGTTTGTTTGTTTTTTACCCCACCTCCCGACTCCACTACATCTAATTGTCCCCCTAGTCACCCTCAAATACCCCTAAGTCCCCCAGCTAACCCCTTTTTTCATCAATATTTTCTGCCCAGACCTAGGTCCCAGGCGTCGCCATCTTTGTGTGGGTAGATGAAGTCTCTGAGGAACACGTCATTTGCCCACCTAGACAGCGCTGTGAAATTCCCATGCATGCCCAGTTAAACACTTGGGCATGCGAATGGGAATTTAATTTATTCATTTATTCATCAGAAAGACGAATAAATGAATAGAAATTTCAAACGAATGAATGAAAACCTATTTGTTCGTTGGTTTGGTTTATTACAAGGAGGGAGCTACCGCGCAGCTCCCTACTTGTAATATGTAAAAATTACCCATGCTGTGTATTTTGACTCATAGCACTGTGATTGGTTGATTGAAAGCAACCAATCAGAGTGTTGCTATGAGTCAAATTACACAGCATGGGAAAATTCCTAAGAACTTTCCCATGCTGTGTAAAATGACACAGAGCATTCTGACTGGTGGATTTCAAGCCAACCAAGCAGAGTGCTGTGACAGGTAAACGCATTTACCTGTCATAGCACTCTGATTGGTTGGCTTAGACCAACCAATCAGAGTGCTCTGAGCCTAATTGCAGAGTGTGGGAAGGCTTTATAAGCTTTTCCTTGCCCTGCGGAGCTCAGTTAGCGTGGTGCCCTCGCTGGGTAAAGATGGATTACTTTTTTAGCGCCTGGTTTTTTGTTTCGTCAGATTTTTTTTTTGCACTCAGGTTTTTTTCTTTTATTTTCAAAGTTCGATGGGTATTATGGATTTTTATTTTAGATTTTAGAAAAAAGAAGACATCAAATGGAAAGTTATTTTTTATTTACAGGGATTTAATTTTATTGTGCCCCCTTCACTATTTTTAGGGTGAGGGGGGTAGGTAGGTTTTTATTAAAACATTTTTGGGTGGGGGGGTGGTGACTAGGGGCTTGGGGACCCCTAGTCACCTGGGGGGTATTTACACTTAGCCCCCACACATCGCCCATGCGTGGGGGCAGGGGGTAGGACAATAGACCCGCCAACATTTTCATTTAAGGCCCCCACCAGCCGCTCATGGTGGGGGCCGGGGATAGGACAATAGGTCCTTCTCTATTGTTATTTAGGGCCCCCACCCGCCGCTTAGGGGTGGGAAGGACAATAGGTCCCCCCCTTCTTATTGATTCTTAAGGCCCCCACCTGCTGCTCAGGGGTGGGGGTCTGGGGGAGGACAATAGGCCCCCACCCGTTGTTATTTCGGGCCCCCACCAGCCGTTCATTGTGAGTGCCTACGTTTATATACGTTTGGTCTGTACAGCAGCACCACTACTGAGAAATGCATGTTTAAGCTTTGCCCCAAATTTCCCATTTTTCTATGTACCTTTCTTTAACCAAAACATAAAAATCACATATAACTTATCCTAACCTTTTCATGCAATCAATGCTCTGTATTCTTTCAAATGTATCTTAAGTATTTAGGAATTCACAATCACAATCTAGTTTAGTCCTTAGACAATTAGTTCACACTTCAGAGGATGAGCAACATCCTGGGAAATTTACTAAAGTGTTGAATTGTAAAAAGTGGTACAAAGATTTAAAAAGGAAGGAAATTTGCCTTTAGTTTCCATTGGCTTTCATGGTAATTGCCCATTGCATCACTTCTTCTCCTCCACTCACAATATTCAATGACAGAAAAGGGTAGAGTCATAAAACAATGACTGATAAGGAGTAACAATCTTCCAGGATAGAAGCAAATAATGTAAAGGGTATTCCTACATTAAAGCGACACTTTAATACCCATCCCCCCGTCCCCCAGCAAAATGAGTATTTCATAAAGATAAAATCTTTATGAAATACACATACTGACTTTCTCTATATACAGTCAAAAGGTATATAGAGACAAAGTACAAACTACATTGTCTAAGTATTTATCCTACACATGGCACTTTTAGGCACTGGGCGGAGCTACCACTGTTTAGAAGTATCAATCTCCTAGCCATCACCAGAGACGGCTCCAGAGATATTTGCAGTGTCTACGGAGAATCCCGCAGATCCTCCATAGACCTCAATTCTGTACCATTGCGCAAGCAGTGCAGTGACGTTGGTTCCTGGAGCTAAAGCGCCAAACGTCCGTAAGGGACAGATTTAGGTAATAAATCTCACAACCTGTCCAACCCCCCCACCAGACCACCAGCTGCAATGTCACAGTTCAGGGTCTTTTTATATTATGTAGAGTCCCAATACAGTGACAGTTCTGCTTTAAAATGCAATCTCTGACACTGCTGCTTTGTAGATTTTTTCCAGCTAGTGAAAAGATAAATGTTTGCTTTCTACAGAAAAAAAAACTACTTCATATTTTTCAGACCTAATAATGCCCAAACTCATTATTTAAAGGGACACTCCAGGCACCCAGACCACTTCTGCCCATTGGAGTCGTCTGGGTACCAACTCCCACTACCCTTAACCCTGCAAGTGTAATTATTGCAGTTTTTATAAACTGCAATTATTACCTTGCAGGGTTAAGTCCTCCTCTAGTGGCTGTCTATCAGACAGCCACTAGAGGGACTTCAATGTTCTTATAACACAAAAAGTGTTTTAAACGACGCTGGACGTCCTCACAGTTTGCATGAGGACCTCCAGCTTTGCTGGAATTCCTATAGGAAAGCATTTCCTATGGGGAGGTGTAATGTGTGTGCACGCGGCCATTGCGCATTAGGTCTCCTCCGCCGGCTGACCTAATGAGCAATGGCCACGTACGCGCACTAGACCTCCCCATAGGAAAGCACTATTCAGTGCTTTCCTATGGGGACTATTCAGTGCTTTCCTATGGGGATTAGGCAACGCTGGAGGTCCACATGCTGGAAGTCCACGTTCTAAGAACACAGAATTCCCTATAGCCACTAGAGAATGAATTAAACTTCAATACTTACACTTGCAGGGTTAAGGGTGGTGGCCGTTGGCACCCAGATCACTCCAATGGGTAGAAGTGGTCTGGGTGCCTGGAGTGTCCCTTAAGTGCCTTTCTCAGTATCTGCAAGAATTGATACCTGACCTTTGTATCAGGCTATCACTGTGTATTGTTTGCACACACACAGACTGAAGATTTCCACTTATGTGTTATGTTATATTTCAAGACAGAAGGAAAAGCATATAATTCACGCAAGACTTTCTTTAATACAATATTAATGTAAACTGGAAAAAAAAATTCTATAAAAGTTTTTTCTATAAACTAAAATATTCACAGACTGTTATCCGTGTGCACGAATAAAATAATGCATAGTTCTTATCAAGAGTTTGGCAATGGGAAGTTTTTAACATCTAAATTTTCAGAAGGGGTGAGCAGAATTCTGAACTGCAAGTAACTGCTACATGTAAGCAAAAAAAAATGCAGTGTCAAAATTTAATGCTGGCAGTATCATTTTGTTATTGAATGAACTCAAACAATTTAGGGGAGCAATGCTAATCTGGGAAAATACATTGGAGGTAGTGAATAAAATAGCATTCGTCATAGGGCTCTAAGCAAAACTCTAAAATCAAAGTAATCACTATGGAAATCAATAATATGTTTCTGTTTATTACATCGGTTACCATGGTGACTGTCCCCACTTTTAGAACTTTACCTCGACGTTGCATTTTTCTTTGTTAAGAACTTTTTATATACAATGCCCCTATTCTTAGTGGCACAGACAGGGACTCTCCTGCTTGTATGGATAACGATGCCAGGAACATCCGCTGTGAGAGTGCAACCCACATACACAAAAGTAGAATTAGTTTCTGTTGCTTTTTAATTTCCAGTGCCACTAGCACATCATCAGCACGTCCAGTAAAACAAAACCAACTCTATTTCCCTGTTCCAGTGATTGTACAGACAGAGAAAATGCTTATGCCAAACTGGTTAGTCAGGTGTGTTCTGCTCATGTGGTTGCAAACTCTGACAGTGAATATAAACGAGACTGTTATACTGAAAGGGGTGGGGGGCTAGGAAGGGGTTTAGCCAGAGTATCACATGGCAGATGAAAGGATAAACTAGATACTTTAGAAAAGGGTATAAAGAATTGTATCATGTGATGAACCCAGAACATGCCTAGATTTCCTGGAGGTCCAGCCTTACCCTAGCCCAGGGTAAGCAACCTTCTTCTCTCCAGATGTTGTGGACTACAACGCCCACAATGCATCTGGAGTCCTAAAGTTTTCCTACCCTTGCCCTAGCAGCCCGTACTCACTGCCCCCTGGGGAGCTTGATATCTTTCTCTCCAAACTTTCTCTGAATATGTTAATGTTAGCCCTGGGCAGCGAAGCTCTGAAACAGGTAGGTGATTAGTAAGGTAAGTGGCACTCACCCACTCTGAGGAAGAGCACCACGCTGAACATGGCCAGTAAGGTGGGCACCACGACCCCCAGGAAGGTGGAGAGTTTTTTAGTCCGTGGACTCTTCCCGTGGGTAGCCGTGGCTCCATGGCTGGAGGGCTCCTCCGTGGAGATGCTGGAGAGGCGGTAGTTGAGCAGGGCGCTCCTCTCATCCATGGTGCCGGACCAGGCTGTACAGACCGGGCTTCTACCTACTGCCTGCTCATTGAAACTTCCCGAAACAGCACCACCTTCTCCAGCTGTCAACTCCCCCCGGCAGGCGGGGATGTCCTTTCCCCAACCCTGTGATCAGCCGTACACTCCCTGCCCGGAATATCCCCTTTCACTCAGCGCAGCCGCCACCTAGATTCTCACCATGGTACAGCCCATCGCATCACACAATAGTCCCCCAGCCCGGACCAATGCCACCTACAGGAGGGGACAGAGCACTGCCGGGCTGTCATTACAGCACCCACGTGTGAGCTGTACACACAGAGCGGCCACGTGACGGAGACACATAGTGTGAGGACACCGGGAAACCCCGACCTAGCTGGAAACACAGCCTGGGGAGAGTAACACGGGGCAGAATGAGTGGTCCTGGGAATAAAGTGATTACAGACACTCACTGTGCTATAGAATTTTTGAGAGCTTTGGTTTTAAAGGGACAATCCAGGCACCCAGACCACTTCTGCCCATTGGAGTGGTCTGGGTGCCAACTCCCACTACCCGTAACCCTGCAAGTGTAAGTATTGAAGTTTAATTCATTCTCTAGTGGCTATAGGGAATTCTGTGTTCTTAGAACGTGGACTTCCAGCATGTGGACCTCCAGCGTTGCCTAATCCCCATAGGAAAGCACTGAATAGTCCCCATAGGAAAGCACTGAATAGTGCTTTCCTATGGGGAGGTCTAGTGCGCGTACGTGGCCATTGCTCATTAGGTCAGCCGGCAGAGGAAAACTGCAATAATTACCTTGCAGGGTTAAGTCCTCCTGCTCCTCCTCTAGTGACTGTCTACCAGACAGCCACTAGAGGTGACTTCCGTGTTCATAGAACACGAAAAGTGTTTTAAAACGACGCTGGACGTCCTCACGCTATGTGAGGACCTCCAGCGTCGCCAAAATCCCCATAGGGGAGGTCTAGTGCGCGGCCATTGCCGCACATGCGCATTAGGTCTCCTCTCGCTCACGGTTGCGGAGCCTGACCAGTGCCGAGGCACATCGGCCGCTGGACTCTGGTAAGTCACTAAAGGGGTATTAACCCTCTTCAGCAACTTGGGATAGGGGTGAGAGGTAGAGGGGCACTAGAGGGTCCTGCAGTGCCAGGAAAACGAATATGTTTTCCTGGCACTGGAGAATCCCTTTAAGCAATGTTTCATGTCTACCTGGTGTCTACCTATGGTTCCTCTTTTTTAGAAGCACCATATTTTTGGTGTGTCTGAATCTATAACAGAGTTCCACAGCAACAATACTCACAGTAATGTGTTTTAAACTACAGTACTTTAAATGTGTTCAGAAATCAGTCTGTGTATATAAGATACATTGTTGTTATAAAATACATTTTAGTTGAATAACTTATTTGTAAGTCACCTAAAATTTCTCAGAACAGCCTTGCCACTGGACACCTCACAACTCACACCTAAAATTAAAGCGTACCTCTTCCTCCATTTGAAATGTTGGGTGGCATGGGAATGTGAGAGCTTGAAGGCAGTCTCAATAAGTATGCGTAACTGTAATCTACAGCTGGCAAACAATTAGATATATTAGGGTAGAAATGTGCACACCTCTCAGGTAAGACTGTAACCATGGCTAAATACCCTTATTGAAGCGTGCATTGCTCCAAAATATATGTTTGGCCACTGTTCTAGAAGACTGTGTTAAGAAATAAAACATAAGCATAGCACTCTATTTCTTAGATCACTGTCGCACTAAAATATTTTGGCATATTACACCTGCTCTGAAAATGCCTTTCTGAAAATAATGTGCAAATAAAAAATGCTTAAAGAATAATAAAAGTCCCAGTTGTGCCCTATATCTCCTTTATGTTTTTAGTCAAATTCATGCAGATTTATATGCATCACATACAGCATCAAAGGCTGAAATGGTTCACTGCAAAATATTTCTCAGGGACAGAATGTGAAAAGGATGCTTCTAATAAAATACTCCAACAAGCAAAACTGGAGAATGGTTATTCTCTCCATTAATCATGTAGTAAAAAAAAGAACATTTTATATTCCATTACAATTGAAATTTAAAACCAAATAGCTACCGTCTTTTCCCGAAAATAAGACAGAGTCATACTAATTTTTCTCTTGAAAAACGCACTAAGGCTTATATTCGGGGGAAAACGTGTGCTAGAAAGCAGGACTGCGTTCAGGGGAATTCCCTCAAACATAGACCAGTTCACGGAAATTTATATTCTCTGGAAATTATAATGACACCCCTCACCCACACTTAGCGTTCATGAAATAGTTGACCCTTACATGGGTGCCATTGGGCACTTTCTATATAGCTGGTCTCCACCAAACAGCTAAATAGGAAGTTTGTATTCTGCTTTAGCAATATCTGACCTTTCTAATCCTTCTATACACATGTAGACAAGGGCATTTCTGGTACTAGGGTACAATGTAGTTCTTCTAAAACTCAAAACTTTTTTGACTACGATGGTATCCATTCTCGGATGCTGTATATCTAATAACTGACTGGCTTTGAATAATGTTGAACTCTGTTCACGCAATTCTTCAACAATAAAAAAAAAAAACAACTGCTACAAAATGAACAATTCTGAATTTAACAGCGATGAAAAGGCCAACCTCCGGAGTGGCTAAGGAGGGGGGAGCATGACTGCTTACCCCGAGGCGTTGGCATGGTAACTAAATTGGTTACAATGTTGGTGACAGAGCTAGGTACCGGGAATTCTGGGAGAACTCACCAGACCACTGGAGCACAGCCAAGGGATCCTGGTGGTGCTTTTTCCTGCTCACCTTCCCTTTAGGTCTTGGGACTTAATTGTTGGTTATTTGTTTGTGTTTTTGTTTTCTTCTTTTGTCACAGCTGCTGGGTTTCCTACGCCAGCGAGGTTATTCAAAGGACACTGACGGGCTTGGGGAGTCGCAGTCTGATTTGGTGGTCACAAATGACAGGCTGAAGATGCTCTGGCTTAAAAGTTATAATGTGAGCTGTCTGCTTAGTGGTTGTTTGCTGGTTGTCAAGAAATAAAGCTGTGGCCATTGCCCTGACCCACTAAAATGGTGTTGTGTTAATTATTGGTGGGAGGGGGTAACCTAAATGGTTTATGGAGGAGTCAGCAATCATGGTGCTGCTTTAAAATAAATGCTGTTATGATGTGCAGTATTTAGATACTGTCATTCTGAAAAAAAATCTGAAATAACCAGCAAAAAATATAACAAAAATATAATTTTTAATGGTGGAATGGCTCTAATATTTATACATCTGGTAAGGGTACTGAGGGAAAAACACTGTGGGACCTTGGGAGACCCATGTCAGATGTGTTAAATCACACAGTGTGACACATGCTTTTTTATCAGACTCCCTATCACACAAGAGGCTGACATCACCATGTGTCAGGAGGACTGAGAGAAAGAGTAGTGTTAGTGCGTCTCACACTGGACAAGAGATGAGTTTTAGGGCAATTAACTCATACTCAAGTACTTCAGTCAGTATAATGGCAGTCAGTCACACGTGCTGTGGCATGACATGCTCCTTTTAAGGATGGGTATGCCATCTCTGATGCTAATTGAGACACATCTCTATCATCCCTGCCCCCCCCTTCCCTTTCTCAATTTCAAACCTGCCAGACCTAGCAAGTCTACCATGTCCTCCTGTTCTGCATCTGAAAAATAACAGTGGTTTGTATGTACGTGCAACTTCACACAAAAAAAACAAACAGCTGTATAAGGAAGTAATACTAGTGGGGAACTACCAGGGAATGTCAGATTTGTGCTTACTACGGTTTAAATTGAAAACAAATCATCTATTAGATTACCTGAAGGGCCAAATGCGCCCTGCTCTAGGAAATCACCCACAGTATGTGCTGGGCTTGGTACAGAGGGAAGGCGGGTACAGGAAACAATTTGCAAGTGAAAGTGAAAAATTATTCTACATAAAAAGGAGAGTGCAAACTGGTACTATGTGTCAGCCCATAGAGCCACGTAAAGACCAAAGAAAACGTATGGCCTTGTCAGAGGAGGGTTTTATTTTACTATTTCACAAGAGGTTCCTAGAATTTTGACAGAAATGAAAGAGGAATTGAAGTAAACCGTGAGCTTAAAACAAATGTTTTGAAGGAAGCAGCACAATACAGCTGGGTTTACAGAGAATGGTTAGTTAGTTATTAGTGTTTTTTAAAATGTATGCTGAAAATTTAAACATTCATCCTGCTTGAGCCTCTCCTCAAGAACAAACAGAATATCTACAGGTGTAAGTAGTTTAAGTGAAATAGTTTACTCAAGCTCTACCTACATAAAGTACATTTCACAAATCATGGTAAGCACATATACAGTAAATAGACTTTTAGATACATACAAAGACAGGAGAAATACATAAAAACTTTAAGATAAATACATATAAATATATGATAAATACATTAAAAAAAAATTAAAATCCTGGTTTTAAATAGTAACTGGGCTTTGCTCTCTTACATTACCGGTAGAGTTGACCCCATATAATTCCATACCTCTGAAGTGTCCATGTTTAGGAGGAACAGTCCCTGTTTTAGGTCCAGTCCCTGTGTCCCTCTTTTCTTTCCTAATGTACCTGTTTTCTAGGCGCTCCATATTATGGATGTGTCTGGGTGTATAACAGAGCTTGAAAGCTATAATGCTCACAGTGTGATGTGCATTTAACCCCTTAAGGACAGAGGCAATTGTACAAGTTCTGATCAAAATAAAACCTAGAATTTGAGCTATATGCCATAATTGAAATCTTTCATATTAAGTGCACCCACACTTATATATCATTTTGTTCAGGAGAAACAGGGCTTTTATTTCACACTAAATATTTATATATGAAATATAAATAATTTTTTTTGTATCCATTGAATAAGCAGCTGTCACAATTGCATATACATTAAAGTGGCACTGTTGCAAGGTCAACCAACTGTGACATCGCAGCTGGAGGTTCAGTGGCCGGGGGGAAGAGGGACAGGTAAAGGTTAGATGTACCTGAACCTGTCCCTACTTTGTCTCAGTATATATCTTGACTGGGTTGGAATTTCCGTTGAATTCCAACACAGTCAAAATAAGTATTCTATAAAAAGGGAGGTGACAGTGCCACTTTAACCCATGAATATGCTAGAGATTTTCCTAGCATAATTTATATATAAAGTCAGATTTTTTTTTTACATGAATTTGACCTTATCATCCACTTGTTTTCACCATGACAGATTCACTTTGGAATGTATGCTTTTATTGACTGATACAGTGTGATATCCAGTGTGACGAAGTGCCCTTCGCCACTTGGTCCTGGAGAGGCCTACTTGCCAGCCTCCTCCCCTGTGACTATGACTCTTTCATCTATCTGGCTTTAAAGCCCCTAGTCTACCTTCAGACAGACTATTTATGTGGGCTGCTTTATTTATCCTATGTTTTAGTCACCCTGTACCCATTATAGGTGCAGGGTGTGTGTAATGTAATTGTTTATAGTGTGTGTGTGTGTACTGTGTAATGTATTGCCTGCTCTCTTGTATTGCTGAGGTTTGCTACCAACTAGGTGGGTTTGGCTATGGAGCTGGTCTAGTGCCCTCTGTTGGTAGCAACAGCAATATGCACTACCTGAATTGCAAGACTGGTTCATTTGCATATTCGGGTAGATTTGCATATTGCTAATTCTGCAGGCAGGTGAGATATTTACTGTTAAATATTGTCTCCCCCCACCCCTTTAAAAATGTGCCATTGTGTTGTGATAAGTCACTGTGTGTTTCTTGATATGGTTTGACTGTTTGTGATTTTATTGAGGTTTCACAACAATGTTATTGTGGTGACTGTATTGGCTGGTCCCAAGGGAATAAAGGTTTTGACAGTTCTTCTTGATCCTTCTAAATGTAGCCTTGTCTCGTTATTGGAGGGAGCTGTTATAATTACACTGGGGATTACTATGCTCTGCATGTTCCCCTGAGTGTCAGGGTTTCTTTGCTGTTTTAAACAGCCACCCTTCCTTTTTCAGTGTCTGAGGTATCAGCTGTAATTAACTATCAGCTCCTTCAGCATGTTGCCATGGTTACTCACCTGAGAATAATAATCAACCCTGCTGCTAATCAGTTCAGCCTATTTAAGCAGCTAATCCCAGAACCTCCTTGCCCTTGCGTGGTTTCCTGTCCCCCAGAAGTCTCCTTGTTCCTGTGTTTCCTGTTTGCTCCTGGTTCCTGACTCTGGCCTTGTTCCTGACTCCGCTGACCTCCGTGCTCCTGATCCTGGCTCGTCTGACTACCCGCTCTGGTGACTGACCCCTGCTTGCCTCCTGGACTTTGCTTTTGGTGATTTCTTTGTTATTTATTAAATAAAGGTGTTTTTGCATCTAGATCTGTCTCTGTCTGGTTCCTGGTTCCTGACATTACGCAAGGGCCATGAATACAGATGGTACAGGCAATACACCTATACCTAACCTATTTACCCGGTGGGACCAGCAGAACCACCATTTGGACCAGTATGCCAATCTGAATCCAAAACCCGGCCAGCCTGCGATTGCGGCCGCCTCTGCCTCACTTCCTGTTCTAGCACCGGTTGTAGCCTCCGAACCTGTTGCGGCTAGAGGAATGACTGGGTCTGTCCCGCTCCCTCAGTATTTTGGGGGCAACCCAGCTCAGTGCAAAGAATTTATAAATCAGGTTAAAGGATACCTTGAAATGCTGCCCCAGGCATTTCCTACAGACAGCGACAAAGTCCGGTTCATGATTTCTTTGCTGTCTGAAAAAGCTCTAGCTTGGGCAAAACCTCTCTGGGAGGCAGAGAGACCCATCATTTACAATTACCCTGAATTTGTTGCGTCCTTTAAAAGGGTTTTTGATATTCCAGCTCGCTCCACCCCTACTGCCAAACAACTCATGTCTAATACTCAGGGCACGAAAACTATTGTTGAGTATGCCAGTGAATTCCGTACCAGGGCAGCAGAGGGTGGCTGGAATAACGAGATTCTTGTGGCTGCCTTTGCACAGGGGCTATCCGATGTAATGAAAAATGAGATTGCAGGCAGAGAATTACCTAAAGATCTCGAGGAACTGATATCATTTGTCACCCTCATTGACATCAGACTCCGAGAGAGATCCTCATCCAGGGAGCGCCTGCGGAGGCCTCCAGTATGTTTGGCACCGAGCTTTTCCTGCCCACCCAAACCTCCCTCACCTCCCATGCCTCCTGGTCCTGAGTCCTCTGTCGGTGTGGAGCCGAGGCGGTTAGGCTTCTCACGCCTCTCTGTCGAGGAGAGAGCCTTTAGGAGGAGGGAGGGCCTGTGCCTATACTGCGGACACCACGGTCACATATTAAAGTTTTGTCCGATTCGTCCGGTAAAGGGCCCGTACCCAAGATACTGTCAGGGGCAGATCTTGGGGGGTCTTTCTGCAGACCCAGAGATAAATAAGGACAAACCCTTGGTGCCTATTATCCTCTCCTGGCCGGAGTCATCCATTAAAACCCGGGCATTTCTTGATTCTGGGGCCGCAGGCTTGTTTATAGATTGTGCATTTGCATCAGAGCACTCTATACCCTTACAGCCTCGCAACTCCCCACTAGCTTTCGAAGCCATCGATGGCCGACCTATACAGCCAGCCCTCGTGACCCAGGAAACCGTGCCCATATCTCTGGCTGTAGGGGCTCTACATCATGAGATGATCCAATTCCAGGTCATTTCCTCTCCATACTACCAGGTTGTTTTGGGATACCCTTGGCTACAGAAGCATAACCCCACAATTGATTGGCGCAAATCTGAGATATTATCTTGGTCCCAGCAATGCTCATTTTCCTGTCTCCGGAAACCGGTCAAAGTTTTGGGCACAATTTCTGCCTCTTCCTTACCCGCTGAGTACCAAGAATTCCAAGATGTATTTGACAAAGGTCAAGCTAGCGTTCTGCCACCACACCGTCCGTATGACTGTGGTATCGAACTCCAACCTGGTGCCAATCCTCCCCGTGGACGGGTTTACCCGCTGTCTGTAGCAGAGAATCGAGCCATGGAGGAGTATGTTACTGATGCGTTGTCTAAGGGATTCATTCGGAAGTCATCTTCTCCTGCCGGGGCCGGCTTTTTCTTTGTGAAAAAGAAGAGTGGTGAGTTGAGACCCTGTATCGACTATAGGGGTCTCAATCGCATTACTATTAAGAATGCCTACCCCATTCCATTGATCACTGAGTTATTTGACCGCCTCAAGGGAGCAACGGTCTTCACTAAACTTGATCTGAGAGGGGCATATAATCTCGTCCGGATAAAAGAGGGCCACGAATGGAAAACCGCATTTAACACCAGGAGCGGGCATTACGAATACCTAGTAATGCCCTTTGGTCTTTGCAACGCTCCGGCGGTTTTCCAGGAATTTATAAATGACGTCCTGCGAGATATGCTGCAGCAATGTGTGGTGGTTTATCTTGATGATATTCTTATCCATTCCACATCTCTCGAGAACCACCACGCAGACGTTTCTAGTGTTCTACAGAGACTTAGAGAAAATAATCTGTTCTGTAAATTGGAGAAATGTGAGTTCAATTGCAAACAGGTCACATTCTTGGGCTATGTTATCTCTGATACTGGATTCTCTATGGACCCAGAAAAACTTTCTGCTGTACTAAAATGGCCTCGACCTACGGGTCTTCGCTCTATACAGCGTTTTCTTGGCTTCGCCAATTATTATCGGAAGTTCATACGCAACTTTTCCTCCTTGGTTAAACCACTCACGGATATGACCAGGAGAGATGCTGATCCACAGCATTGGTCACAGGAAGCCATTTCTGCCTTTGAATCGCTCAAAGTCGCCTTTGCTGCTGCTCCTATACTGGCACACCCTAACCCTGCCTTACCATTCATTCTTGAAGTCGATGCGTCTGAGACAGGAGTAGGCGCCCTCCTGTCTCAACGTCCTAACCCAGAGAGCTCCAGGCATCCGTGCGGGTATTTCTCGAAGAAATTAAACCCGGCGGAATGCAATTACCAGATTGGTGATAGAGAACTTCTAGCCATAATATTAGCTCTCAAAGAATGGAGGCACCTTCTTGAGGGCACTTCAGTGCCAATTCTCATCCTCACAGACCACAAGAATCTGACATATCTTTCTGAAGCTAAGCGACTTTCCCCCAGACAAGCTAGATGGGCTCTTTTCCTATCAAGATTCAATTATGTGGTTTCTTACTTGCCCGGTACTAAAAACATTCAGGCTGATGCCTTGTCTCGACAGTTCTCCCCTCCATCTAGAGAGGAGATAACCCCTACTCCTGTGATTCCTCCGGATCATATACTGGCCACCATCCGTACTAGCCTCACCTCACACCTAGGCGAGGAGATTCTGGCTGCACAAAGTAATGCTCCTCCAGAGAAACCTAATGGCCGTTGTTTTGTACCTATCCATCTCCGTACTAAATTATTAAGTACTTATCACAACTCCAAAGCAGCTGGACATCCAGGCAAAAACCAATTAATCTGGTCCGTCTCTCTGCAATTTTGGTGGCCTAGTCTCCGTTCGGATGTCACTGCTTTTGTAGCTGCCTGTCCTGTATGCGTCCAAAATAAAACCCCACGACACCCTCCAGTGGGTCTCCTGCAAACCATACCTAATGGTGAACGACCCTGGACCCACTTGTCCATGGATTTTATCGTAGATCTTCCGGTCTCCCGTGGCAATACAGTCGTTCTCATGGTTGTTGATCGATTCTCAAAGATGTCGCATTGCATTCCCTTGAAAAAACTACCAACTTCTCAGGAACTTGCAACAATTTTTGCTCGGGAGGTCTTTCGTTTGCATGGGTTACCCAAAGTGATAATCTCAGATAGGGGTAGCCAGTTTGTGTCCAGATTTTGGAGAGCTTTTTGTACACAAATGGGAATTCAGCTCTCCTTCTCCTCTGCCTACCACCCGCAATCCAATGGTGCCGCGGAACGAGCTAACCAAACACTGGAACAGTTTCTGCGTTGCTACATTTCTGACCACCAGAACAACTGGTCTGATCTGCTACCCTGGGCGGAGTTTGCCCACAATAGTGCAATTAATGCCTCTTCCCGGCTATCCCCGTTCTTGGCGAACTATGGCTTTCAACCGTCCATATTGCCTGATACGTTCATGCCACAAGGGATACCGGCATTGGAGGAACATCTCAGGGAACTCCGTTCCACTTGGGTGCAGGTTCAGAACTCTTTGCAACGCGCAATGCAGAACTACAAACTCCAGGCCGACCGCAGACGCCTTCCTGCACCTACCTATCAAGTCGGAGAGAGGGTCTGGCTGTCTTCTCGCAACCTACGGCTCCGTGTTCCCTCACAAAAACTGGCACCCCGATACGTTGGGCCATTTCGTATACTTCGAAGGGTTAACCCTGTAGCTTACGCACTTGACCTTCCTGCTAACATGCGCATCTCTAATGTATTCCATGTTTCCCTCTTGAAACCATTGGTATGTAATCGTTACACCACCTCAGTACCACGTCCACGTCCTGTTCCGGTTGACAATCATGAGGAATATGAAATACGCAGCATCATTGACTCACGAGTCTTCAGAGGACAGATCCAATACTTGGTGCACTGGAAAGGGTACGGTCCAGAGGAACGCTCCTGGGTTCCAGCCTCTGATGTCCATGCACCATCCCTCCTTCGTTCCTATCACGCTCGCTTCCCCATGAAGCCCGGACCCACCAGCAGAAATGGGGGGAGTCGTTGAGGGGGAGGTACTGTCAGGGTTTCTTTGCTGTTTTAAACAGCCACCCTTCCTTTTTCAGTGTCTGAGGTTTCAGCTGTAATTAATCAACTCCTTCAGCATGTTGCCACGGTTACTCACCTGAGAATAATAATCAACCCTGCTGCTAATCAGTTCAGCCTATTTAAGCAGCTAATCCCAGAACCTCCTTGCCCTTGCGTGGTTTCCTGTCCCCCAGAAGTCTCCTTGTTCCTGTGTTTCCTGTTTGCTCCTGGTTCCTGACTCTGGCCTTGTTCCTGACTCCGCTGACCTCCGTGCTCCTGATCCTGGCTCGTCTGACTACCCGCTCTGGTGACTGACCCCTGCTTGCCTCCTGGACTTTGCTTTTGGTGATTTCTTTGTTGTTTATTAAATAAAGGTGTTTTTGCATCTAGATCTGTCTCTGTCTGGTTCCTGGTTCCTGACAGTATGGCCCTTTAAAAACATTATTTGGGCATATTGGATTGTAATACACTTTTTCTGCCCCTTTAATTCTGTGAGAAATTGTGCCTCTTCCACTCCCTTCTTTCCGGTCTATTGATCCTCCAGCAGGGCGTTGTCCCAGGGACACTGCCAGACCAGTTCAAACTGGGTGCTTTGTCCCTCCTCAAACTCTCATCAGCCCTTGCTAAACTTTAACCCCATGGCGATTTTATTCTGTTCGTGGGATC
>OW240913.1:126548592-126628049 GCA_933207985.1 Pelobates cultripes | reverse complement strand
CTCTAGTGGCTGTCAATGAGACAGCCACTAGAGGATTAGGGGAAAGGCTTAACCCATTCATAAACATAGCAGTTTCTCTGAAACTGCTATGTTTATAAAAAAATGGGTTAACCCTAGAAGGACCTGGCACCCAGACCACTTCATTAAGCTGAAGTGGTCTGGGTGCCTAGAGTGGTCCTTTAAGATGATTCATACCATCACCAACGTTCAACTGCCCCAATCCCCAGAAATTGTACTCTTCCTCCTCCTCCCTCCATCGGTTCCCAAGAACACAAGATCCCTAACCAGCCACCTACTCACAGCGGCAAACGCCCTCATCCCTAGCCTCTGGAAAAAAACAGAGGCACCCACTATCCGGACATGGATCAATAAGGTTGACTCCATACGCCTTTTAGAGGAAATACACTACTCGAGGTCACACTCCTATAGTACCTATGAACGCACCTGGAGCCCTTGACTACACTTCCTAAAAGCTGACTAGACCTCCAGAAAACCAACTCCTAACCAACCAACCTAAAATGTCTATCCACCCACCTCCCCCCCCCACCCCTCTCCGCATTCCGGACCTTAGATCTGTTAATCCCCGAAGTTTCTGTTCTCATAGCTACAATTGACAACCATTACCAGGGGTTTTCTGCTATTGAACTCATCCAGCGTAAAGTGTTTAATGGTCACTCTCACTACCTCATCCCCCAAGCAACTATCTGACAGAATGTCTGTCCACTCTGAAGGTTTAGATTACCCCAATATTGTTTATCCCATGTATAACTATGCAAAATACATGCTCTGTAGCACTGTTTTAAAAAAGGAAAGGGCCACTTTACTGTATGGCCAATAAGTCTTCCTCTCCCCTCCGCATCCCCCCCCCCCTTTTGAAGTTTGACAACTCTGGCTGGCTACAGTTTAGTGAGACCTATTGGTCTCGCAAAAGTATAAATTTAGGGGTAGAGCTACGTTTACTACCGCAAATTAACCAGCAACACCTAGTCTGTGATCCCACAGCACCAAGACTAGAACTTACACTTACCAAGCCCACCACAACTTGTACGACCCCGCCAAATCACATTATTTATTCCTTTAATTCCTCTAAGATCTCTATAGCCTGACACAATAAGATAGACAGGACCAGCCAGAGTGAAGTTAATGCACAATGTTAAATGTTTGAAAATTTACTTCTGAATATTGTTTTCTGCTAAGAACTAACCCATAAGTGAGATAATGGAATGCGGACGTGATACCTTGCGAACTGGAAGAATCCCTCCAAAGATGTTCCTCACACTATCATGGTTCCACAACACAACACTATGTTATGCTCATTATGTTATGTACTCTATGTTAACACAATGTACAGTTCTGTATGTATGCAAAACTTTGAAAATAAAGAAAAATTTAAATAAAAAAAAAAAAACAACAACATACAAAACATTGTGTAAACTGTATGAATAATAAATGTGTGGTATGAGTCTTTGAGATAGTCACTCACAATATTACTGTAAAAATGAAAATAGATGGCAAAACATGTTTCATAATTCTGTAGAGCAATTTAGCATTTTACTTTTGATTTTATCTTTATAGTCTTGGCAAGCAAGCCTGTCTTTATTTGTATCAATAAAGATATTTATTTTTCAAAAAAAAAAAAAAAAGAAACAGGAAAATCAAAGAGAGCTAGACTGAGACAGATATAGGGGACTCAATGAGGGCTTACCAAGACAGAAACAGGAAAATCAATGAGAGCTAGACAGAGACAGGTATAGGGGACTCAATGAGAGCTTACCAAGACAGAAACAGGAAAATCAAAGAGAGCTAGACAGAGACAGATATAGGGAACTCAATGAGGGCTTACCAAGACAGAAACAGGAAAATCAATGAGAGCTAGACAGAGACAGATATAGGGGACCCAATGAGGGCTTACCAAGACAGAAACAGGAAAATCAATGAGAGCTAGACAGAGACAGATATAGGGGACTCAATGAGAGCTTACCAAGACAGAAACAGGAATATCAATGAGAGCTAAACTGAGACAGAAACAGGAAAATCAATGAGAGCTAGACAGAGGCAGGTATAGGGGACTCAATAAGAGCTTACCAAGACAGAAACAGTAAAATCAATGAGAGCTAGACAGAGACAGGTATAGGGGACTCAATTAGAGCTTACCAAGACAGAAACAGGAAAATCAAAGAGAGCTAGACAGAGACAGGTATAGGGGACACGATGAGAGTTTACCAAGACAGAAACAGGAAAATCAAAGAGAGCTAGACAGAGACAGGTATAGGGGACTCAATGAGAGCTTACCAAGACAGAAATAGGAAAATCAATGAGAGCTAGACTGAGACAGGTATAGGGGACTCAATGAGAACTTACCAAGACAGAAACAGGAAAATCAATGAGAGCCAGTCTGAGACAGAAACAGGAAAATCAATGAGAGCTAGACAGAGGCAGGTATAGGGGACTCAATGAGAACTTACCAAGACAGAAACAGGAAAATCAATGAGAGCCAGTCTGAGACAGAAACAGGAAAATCAATGAGAGCTAGACAGAGGCAGGTATAGGGGACTCAATGAGAGCTTACCAAGACAGAAACAGGAATATCAATAAGAGCTAAACTGGGACAGAAACAGGAAAATCAATGAGAGCTAGACAGAGGCAGGTATAGGGGACTCAGTAAGAGCTTACCAAGACAGAAACAGTAAAATCAATGAGAGCTAGACAGAGACAGGTATAGGGGACTCAATAAGAGCTTACCAAGACATAAACAGGAAAATCAATGAGAGCTAGACTGAGACAGGTATAGGGGACTCAATGAGAGCTTACCAAGACAGAAACAGGAATATCAATGAGAGCTTACCAAGACAGAAACAGGAAAATCAAAGAGAGCTAGACAGAGACAGGTATAGGGGACTTAATGAGAGTTTACCAAGACAGAAACAGCAAAATCAATGAGAGCTAGACAGAGACAGGTATAGGGGACTCAATGATAGCTAGACCGGGGCAGGTGCAGGGGAGCAGTGAGAGCTAAACATAAGACACTTGGGAATGGGATGATGCAAACCTCGATTAATAGCTAGACTATGTGATAAACTGAGCTAGATTGCAATATCTTGTTATGAGACAAGCCCTCAGGCAAGGAGCATAGCAACGCATACGTGACAATTCATACATTGTCACAAACTGAAAGATAACCCATTAATAAGTCACATTCTTAATTCGAACATTAGCTCACTGGGAAAATTTAAAAGCTTAACATCAATACAACGAGGCCAAAGACAGTAATGTCACATTATAGTTAAATACAGTTTATATCAATGTATTGATAAAAAACCTTATACAGGAAAGGATTGTGACTAGATATAAAGTATAACAAAACTTTATACAGTACAACATTCTTTATACCAGTATACACATTGTCATTTTCATAGACTACGTCGCCAGCAATAACGATATATAAGGAGCCTCACAGATTACAGACTATCCTGTGTCAATTATATGTTTGTTCATTCCTCATGCTTTTTATTCCCCATTTATTACTTCCTTCCTAGGCATTTTTTGTTGTCTGTCCTATCAGTACAGAAATGCCTACCGTTTGTGCAGTCCTGGAAAACCTGTTTAGTGGTTTTATCTGTACCTTATGTTGTCTTCAGTGTTTATTTTGGACACTCTTGTACATTCTGGAGTCTAAACCGTTAATGATATGGGCTTCCAATGCTGCCCCCTGTGGTCCTAGTTTCATTTATTGTCCTCACTGTGGTTCTTACTGATGTTCTCCATCTACCCAAGAGAACAGGTAGCCGAATGTTAGCTCCAGGCTATTGACCTACAAATAACCTAGCTGGACGCTACTGTATGTTGCATTTGCTCTTGCTAAAACAGCATCCCTGACTCCCTGCCATTGTTCACTTTGTTTCTCATGTATTGGTAATGTTGATATTCAGAATGATATCCTCAGTTGTACTTTGAGATGTCATAGCTACATCAAGACATTCTCTGCTTAGAAGAACTACAGCAATCTTTATTTAACATCAAAGTATCTGTATGAACACCTATAAATTTAAATCTCCGATTTCCATATTACATTATGCTTTGCCCTTTAATGAAGGATACAGTATGCTCCACCAGCATCCAGTGCTCCGTTGGTTGAAATGGCACATACTGATAGCACCGTCATACTGATGATAAAATAGGCCAATACCAACATGCCTATTGTTTCATACAGACCAGACTGTCCCACCACGAACCCTGCAGGAAAAAGAGAAACATGAATGTTACTTAAGATTTTATATAATACTTATATGTATACGCCATTATAGCTATCAGCGTTTAGCTGTGGTAGTTAGCACACATCTATGTAGTGAAGTATTTGGTATTAAACAACAATTTTAAGTGTTAATTTAAAACAAGATTTAAAGTACATGGGCACTCTGAGCATAATAAGCCTCGCAGTTTGCTTTAGTGGTTGTAGTGACAGGATTCACCAGGAACAGACCCTCCATAATAGGTCCAACTAGATATGAATGGTTTGTCACTTGTGTGATTCCACCTGGGTGCCCATGCTTATTCTGATCTTCACGATACAGCTAAAATGAAAATTCTCTTTCTGCTTTACTTTTGTGAAATATTTCAGGTCATTCAGAATAGTGTCGTCTAACATTCTCAGCCAATGAAAGATCTTAAACCCTGCACAAAAATGATATAGCTACCTCACAATGGTTTTAACCACAATGTGAACACCAGAAGCAGCTCAGGTGCCCAGGGGGATCTAGGTAAGTGACAAACTGTTTACAAATGCTTCAACCCCTTTCTTGAGGAAGGCACCAGTGAACTTCTAGCACCATAATCAATGCAGCAAAATGCAGTGGTTATGGTGCCTACAATGCTCTTCTCACTGATTGCATACCATTCTGCTGGTTTGCTCTCTTTGGGCATTTAAGAGATACAGTGTTGGTTCAAAGTTTGAAATCCCTGTCATTACTAAGCTAAACATTAATAAACATTAATAATTCTGAACATAGAACCAAAGAATAACAAAAACTCCCATGAGTAATGTTCTCATACAGAAAGCTTACTTACAGCAACAGAAAATTTTAGAGCAGAACTGGAAAACTCTGCCAACCCAGCCTCGGTAAGTTTGCCTAAATTGTACAACTTCCTCATTATTATCTGAATTTTTAATGAACAGGTGGATGTAAAAACAGACAGATACGCAAACACATAAAATTACACTGAATTCAGCAATTGAACTGTTTGTCAAAGCAACACACAGTAAAGAATTGAAGGTAATAAATATCTCATGCACGTCTCATGCACAGAAATCTTCAGGTCATGTGCTATCACTTGGGTCATTTCACACAGGTTTTGCCGAGGTTCTGCTTTTAGCTTTCAAAAAATATATGTGAAAATAGGACCATCGCCACATGATCACCACAAACTGCTCCCTCAAAGCTTACTGGAATAGAGCTGAATGCTGCAAAGGCCAGAAAAACCATTTGGCATGTGATTTCTTTACATTCATAGTTTCTCTGAATTTCTTAAATCCAGTTCCTCCATTCATAGGTCTCTTTGTGCACTAAAACAGCCCATAGTTATGAAAGGATGGTGATCAGAAATATGCATGCATACAGACATACTTTCACACGCATACAAAGTCACTCACACAAAAAAACATAGCATACATGACATCACACTGACTCAAATACATTCATATGTGCACACACCTACATATACATACATTCATACATATAAACACTCCTACCTGTATATATTATATATACATACATTGACACAGTAACAAGGTTTACATTATGTTGACATTTTGAAAATACTGCAATCCTTAAAGTAACACTCAAAACACTATAACCTCTATATTCCGCTATAGTGGTTAATAGTGCCAGGAGTGGCTTGGCGCTATCCGGGCATCATCTATCAAACTGTTTTAGTACTTATTAGGCACCTGTGCTGCTTCTAATAATAATTTTTTATGAGAGCTGGAGGATCCAGGTGTCAATTTCCTTTTAAGAAAGGCAAAAAAGAATTGGGGGAACACCCGAAACATGCATTTCGCAGGAATGGTGCTGCCGTAGTGACCAACATTCATTCATAATACAGATTAAAGAACAGTGCACACGTAAAAACACATCTTTTACATTTTATCAGCAAACGAATATGGGTATTCAGTGCCATCTTATGGCCTACACTAATTCCAACATGGGAGACAAATTAAATAGTGCTAGTCCTAAATAAGTAAAATTGTATTATAATAATCTTTTGTGAGAGCATTATGAATGTATACAATGCAATAAATGTGATAAACCCCAAAGGGAATCTGGGCTGGATTTTCACAATAATTTTCATAGAGCAGATATATGATTCATGCATTGTGAGTAGATACATCAAAGCATGATCACTTTAATAGTTTAGTTTTGACACTGCATTTAAGGTTTATCACAATTATTGCATTATATATACTCACAATGCTCTTACAATAGATTAATTAAATACACTTCAGCTTATTTAGCACTATTTAATCCGTCTCCTATGTTTGAATTAGTGTAGGAGCCACAGATATTGGGGTACTGTGAAGTAGTGGTGGGCTTAACACAATATGGCCATATGGTGGAACTGAAAACCCATATTTGTTTGCTAAAATAGATGATTTTAAGTAGCCCTTCTAAAATGGGAAAATGTATTTTTATGTGTGCAATGTTCCTTAGTTTCTCCAGTTTCTCGTGCTCGAGAAGATAGAAGTGCACCCAGTGGGACCAGCAGGCTGTTATGGTTTATGGAGTTTCTTTTGGCCTTTACAGCTGAGAAATACATGTTTCAAGTGTGCCTACAATCTCCCCCTTTTTCTAAGCATGTTTGGAGACCAGACCAGACCAGATTTGTTTTGGGTTGAGCACCCTGCCCGCCCCTCTACTTCAGATGCCACTTTGGAAGTGACCAAAGGAAAGTATACATTTGAGGTTTTGGATAGCTATACAGCAATATCACCTGAACAATATTTATTTGATATTGAGCAGATTTATCACAATGCATTGCTAATATATACTTAAAAGCATTGTCACTTTAATTATTTACTCATGGCATTTTATTTTTTTTATTGTTTTTGCTCACATTTTGAGTGACATATATTAACAATGCACTTACAATGGATTCATTTGATGCACTTTAATTTAGCACTGCTACTTAAAAGACATTTTAGTAGTTGTTTGTATACCATGTTAAAATGAGTGTAGGACTTAAAGGAACACTCCACGGCCCAAATAAAAAAACAAAAACAAAAAACACTGTTTAGTAGATATGCCCCAAATGAAAACTAATTATAATTTAATTATACATTTTTTAATTGCTGGTATATATAAAAACAGATTGAAAAGGCTGCAGATATCTTGACAGCTGCCTTTGCAAACCATCCCCCTTTTAACCCTGCCCAGATTTTCTGTGACTATCCAATCACAGACTTTCCAATGCAGCTCAATGAGACATCTTTGCAGTGCAGGTGCTCTGAGCAATTGCTGTCTCTCTTGAGTTCAGCTGCACTGAGCTTACAAAACCAGGAAGTAACAGGATCAGTTGTCTGCTTGAAAGCCAAGGGGGTGTTACCTGGTTACTGTCAGGGACCAGGAACCAGACAGAGACAGAACTAGATGCAAACACACCTTTATTAATAAATAACAAATAAATAACAAAAGCAAAGTCCAGGAATCAAGCAGGGGTCAGTCACCAGAGCGGGTAGTCAGACAAGCCAGGATCAGGAGCACGGAGAGCAGCGGAGTCAGGAACAAGGCCGGAGTCAGGAACCAGGAGCAAACAGGAAACACAGGAACAAGGAGACTTCTGGGGAACAGGAAACCACGCAAGGGCAAGGAGGTTCTGGGATTTGCTGCTTAAATAGGCAGCACTGATTAGCAGCAGGGTTGATTACTACTCTCAGGTGAGTAACCGTGGCAACATGCAAAAGGAGCTGATAGTAATTGCAGCTGAAAACTCTTTCACTGACACAGAAAGGGTTGCTGTTTAAAACAGCAAAGAAACCCTGACAGTACCTCCCCCTCAACGACTCCCCCCATCTCTGCTGGTGGGTCCGGGCTTCATGGGGAAGCGGGTGTGAAAGGAACGAAGGAGGGATGGTGCATGGACATCAGAGGCTGGAACCCAGGAGCGTTCCTCTGGACCGTATCCTTTCCAGTGCACCAAGTATTGGATCTGTCCTCTGAAGACTCGTGAGTCAATGATGCTGCGTATTTCATATTCCTCATGATTGTCAACCAGAACAGGACGTGGACGTGGCACTGAGGTGGTGTAGCGATTACAAACCAACGGTTTCAAGAGGGAAACATGGAAAACATTTGAGATGCGCATGTTAGCAGGGAGGTCAAGTGCGTAAGCTACAGGGTTAACCCTTCGAAGAATACGAAATGGCCCAACGTATCGGGGTGCCAGTTTTTGTGAGGGAACACGGAGGCGTAGGTTGCGAGAAGACAGCCAGACCCTCTCTCCGACCTGATAGGTAGGAGCAGGAAGGCGTCTGCGGTCGGCCTGGAGTTTGTATTTCTGCATTGCGCGTTGCAAAGAGTTCTGAACCTGCACCCAAGTGGAACGGAGTTCCCTGAGATGTTCCTCCAATGCCGGTATCCCCTGTGGCAAAAACGTATCAGGCAACATGGACGGTTGAAACCCATAGTTCGCCAAGAATGGGGATAGCCGGGAAGAGGCATTAATCGCACTATTGTGGGCAAACTCCGCCCATGGTAGCAGATCAGACCAGTTGTTCTGGTGGTCAGAAATGTAGCAACGCAGAAACTGTTCCAGTGTTTGGTTAGCTCGTTCTGCTGCACCATTGGATTGCGGGTGGTAGGCCGAGGAGAAGGAAAGCTGAATTCCCATTTGTGTACAAAAGGCTCTCCAAAATCTGGACACGAACTGGCTACCCCTATCTGAGACTATCACCTTAGGTAACCCATGCAAACGAAAGACCTCCCGAGCAAAAATTGTTGCAAGTTCCTGGGAAGTAGGTAGTTTTTTCAAGGGAATGCAATGTGACATCTTCGAGAATCGGTCAACAACCATGAGAACGACTGTATTGCCATGGGAGACCGGAAGATCTACGATAAAATCCAAGGACAAGTGGGTCCAGGGTCGTTCACCATTAGGTATTGTTTGCAGGAGACCCACTGGAGGGCGTCGTGGGGTTTTATTTTGAGCGCACACAGGACAGGCAGCTACAAAAGCGGTGACATCCGAACGGAGACTAGGCCACCAAAATTGCCGGGAGACGGACCAAATTAACTGGTTTTTGCCTGGATGTCCAGCTGCTTTGGAGTCGTGGTATGTATTTAATAGTTTAGTACGGAGGTTAATCGGTACAAAACAATGGCCATTAGGTTTCTCTGGAGGAGCATTAATTTGTGCAGCCAGAATCTCCTCGCCTAGGGGTGATGTGAGGCTAGTGCGGATGGTTGCCAGTATATGGTCCGGAGGAATCACAGGAGTAGGGGTTATCTCCTCTCTGGATGGAGGGGAGAACTGTCGAGACAAGGCATCAGCCCGAATGTTTTTAGTACCGGCAAGTAAGAAACCACATAGTTGAATCTTGATAGGAAAAGAGCCCATCTAGCTTGCCGGGGGGAAAGCCGCTTAGCCTCGGAAAGATATGTAAGATTCTTGTGGTCTGTGAGGATGAGGATTGGCACTGAAGTACCTTCAAGAAGGTGCCTCCATTCTTTGAGAGCTAAAATTATGGCTAGAAGTTCTCTATCACCAATCTGGTAATTGCATTCCGCCGGGTTCAATTTCCTCGAGAAATACCCGCACGGATGCCTGGAGCTCTCAGGGTTAGGACGTTGAGACAGGAGGGCGCCTACTCCTGTCTCAGACGCATCGACTTCCAGAATGAATGGTAAGGCAGGGTTAGGGTGTGCCAGTATAGGAGCAGCAGCAAAGGCGACTTTGAGAGACTCAAAGGCAGTAATGGCTTCCTGTGACCAATGCTGTGGATCAGCATCTCTCCTGGTCATGTCCGTGAGAGGTTTAACCAAGGAAGAAAAGTTGCGTATGAACTTCCGATAATAATTGGCGAAGCCCAGAAAACGTTGTATAGAGCGAAGACCCGTAGGTCGAGGCCATTTTAGTACAGCCGAAAGTTTCTCTGGATCCATAGAGAATCCAGCATCTGAGATAACATATCCCAAGAATGTGACCTGTTTGCAGTTAAACTCACATTTCTCCAATTTGCAGAACAGATTATTTTCTCTAAGTCTCTGTAGAACACGAGAAACGTCTGCGTGATGGTTCTCGAGAGATGTGGAATGGATAAGAATATCATCAAGATAAACCACCACACATTGCTGCAGCATATCTCGCAGGACGTCGTTTATAAATTCTTGGAAAACCGCCGGAGCATTGCAAAGACCAAAGGGCATTACTAGGTATTCGTAATGGCCGCTCCTGGTGTTAAATGCGGTTTTCCATTCGTGGTCCTTTTTTATCCGGACGAGATTATATGCCCCTCTCAGATCAAGTTTAGTGAAGACCGTTGCTCCCTTGAGGCGGTCAAATAACTCCGTGATCAATGGAATGGGGTAGGCATTCTTAATAGTAATGCGATTGAGACCCCTATAGTCGATACAGGGTCTCAACTCGCCATCTTTTTTTTTCACAAAGAAAAAGCCGGCCCCGGCAGGAGAAGATGACTTCCGAATAAATCCCTTAGCAAGTGCATCGGTAACATACTCCTCCATGGCTCGATTCTCTGCTACAGACAGTGGATAAATCCGGCCACGGGGAGGAATGGCACCAGGTTGGAGTTCGATACCACAGTCATACGGACGGTGCGGTGGCAGAACGCTGGCTTGACCTTTATCAAATACATCTTGGAATTCTTGGTACTCAGCGGGTAAGGAAGAGGCAGAACATGTGCCCAAAACTTTGACCGGTTTCTGGAGACAGGAAAATGTGCATTGCTGGGACCATGATAATATCTCAGCTTTGCGCCAATCAATTATGGGGTTATGCTTCTGTAACCAAGGGTATCCCAAAACAACCTGGTAATATGGAGAGGAAATGACCTGGAATTGGATCGTCTCATGATGTAGAGCCCCTACAGCCAGAGATATGGGCACGGTTTCTTGGGTCACGTGGGTTGGCTGTATTGGTCTGCCATCGATGGCTTCGAAGGCTAGTGGAAAGTCGCGAGGCTGTAAGGGTATAGAGTGCTTTGATGCAAATGCACAATCTATAAACAAGCCTGCGGCCCCAGAATCAAGAAATGCCCGGGTTTTAATGGATGAATCAGGCCAGGAGAGGATAATAGGCACCAAGGGTTTGCCCACATATATCTTTGGGTCTGCAGAAAGACCACCTAAGATCTGCCCCTGACAGTATCTTGGGTGCGGGCCCTTTGCCGGACGAATCGGGCAAAACTTTAACATGTGACCGTGGTGTCCGCAGTATAGGCACAGGCCCTCCCTCCTCCTAAAGGCTCTCTCCTCAACCGAGAGGCGTGAGAAGCCTAACCGCCTTGGCTCCACACAGACAGAGGACTCAGGACCAGGAGGCATGGGAGGTGAGGGAGGTTTGGGTGGGCAAGAAAAGCTCGGTGCCAAATATACAGGAGGCCTCCGCAGGCGCTCCCTGGATGAGGATCTCTCTCGGAGTCTGATGTCAATGAGGGTGACAACTGATATCAGTTCCTCGAGATCTTTAGGTAATTCTCTGGCTGCAATCTCATTTTTAAACACATCGGAGAGGCCCTGTGCAAAGGCAGCCACGAGAGTCTCGTTGTTCCAGCCACCCTCTGCTGCCATGGTACGGAATTCACTGGCATACTCGACAATAGTTTTTGTGCCCTGAGCATTAGACATGAGTAGTTCGGCAGTAGGGGTGGAGCGAGCTGGAATATCAAAAACCCTTTTAAAGGACGCAACAAATTCAGGGTAATTGTAAATAATAGGCTTCTCTGCCTCCCAGAGAGGTTTTGCCCAAGCTAGGGCCTTTTCAGACAGCAAAGAAATCATGAAGTGAACTTTGTCACTGTCTGTAGGAAATGCCTGGGGCAGGATTTCAAGGTATCCTTTAACCTGATTTATAAATTCTTTGCACTGAGCTGGGTTGCCCCCAAAACACTGAGGGAGCGGGACAGACCCAGTCATTCCTCTAGCCGCTACAGGTTTGGGGGCTACAACCGGTGCTAGAACAGGAAGTGAGGCAGAGACGGCCGCAATCGCAGGCTGGCCGGGTACTGGATCCAGATGGGCATACTGGTCCAAATAGTGGTTCTGCTGGTCCCACCGGGTAAGTAGGTTAGGTATAGGTGTCTTGCCTGTACCATCTGTATTCATGGCCCTTGCGTAATGTCAGGGACCAGGAACCAGACAGAGACAGAACTAGATGCAAACACACCTTTATTAATAAATAACAAATAAATAACAAAAGCAAAGTCCAGGAATCAAGCAGGGGTCAGTCACCAGAGCGGGTAGTCAGACAAGCCAGGATCAGGAGCACGGAGAGCAGCGGAGTCAGGAACAAGGCCGGAGTCAGGAACCAGGAGCAAACAGGAAACACAGGAACAAGGAGACTTCTGGGGAACAGGAAACCACGCAAGGGCAAGGAGGTTCTGGGATTTGCTGCTTAAATAGGCAGCACTGATTAGCAGCAGGGTTGATTACTACTCTCAGGTGAGTAACCGTGGCAACATGCAAAAGGAGCTGATAGTAATTGCAGCTGAAAACTCTTTCACTGACACAGAAAGGGTTGCTGTTTAAAACAGCAAAGAAACCCTGACAGTTACTTTTTTAAAGTATCAATTTCTACTGAAATCTGCACTTTTTGCAAAATGAAAAGAGAGGAGACACTCCGCTTTTCAGCAAGCTAAAGTGCCTTAGGGGTCTGGAGAGTCCCTTTAAAATAACATGGCCATATCGTAGAAATGAATCAACATATTTGGTTGCTGAGATACTGTAGGTGAGTTTAAGTAGCCTTGTATAATTTAAAACTGTATTTTTGTGTGTACTGTTCCTTAAAGCGGCACTGTCATGGCCGAATCCAGTTTTTTTTTTTTTTACCCCACCTCCCGACTCCACTGCATCTAATTGTCCCCCTAGTCACCTTCAAATACCCCTAAGTCCCCCAGCTAACCCCTTTTTTCATCAATATTTTCTGCCCAGACCTAGGTCCTGGGCGTCGCCATCTTTGTGTGGGTAGATAAAGTCTCTGAGGGACACGTCATTTGCCCACCTAGATAGCGCTGTGAAATTCCCATGCATGCCCAGTTAAACACTTGGGCATGCGAACGGGAATTTAATTTATTCATTAGAAAGACGAATAAATGAATAGAAATTTCAAACGAATGAATGAAAACCTATTTGTTCGTTGGTTTGGTTTATTACAAGGAGGGAGCTACCGCGCAGCTCCCTACTTGTAATATGTAAAAATTACCCATGCTGTGTATTTTGACTCATAGCACTGTGATTGCTTGATTGAAAGCAACCAATCAGAGTGTTGCTATGAGTCAAATTACACAGCATGGGAAAATTCCTAAGAACTTTCCCATGCTGTGTAAAATGACCCAGAGCATTCTGACTGGTGGATTTCAAGCCAACCAAGTAGAGTGCTGTGACAGGTAAACGCATTTACCTGTCATAGCACTCTGATTGGTTGACTTAGACCAACCAATCAGAGTGCTCTGAGCCTAATTGCAGAGTGTGGGAAGGCTTTATAAGCTTTTCCTCACCCTGCGGAGCTCAGTTAGCGTGGTGCCCTCGCTGGGTAAAGATGGATTACTTTTTTAGCGCCTGGTTTTTTGTTTCATCGGATTTTTTTTTGCACTCAGGTTTTTTTCTTTTATTTTCAAAGTTGGATGAGTATTATGGATTTTTATTTTAGATTTTAGAAAAAAGAAGACATCAAATGGAAAGTTATTTTTTATTTACAGGGATTTAATTTTATTGTTCCCCCTTCACTATTTTTAGGGTGAGGGGGGTAGGTAGGTTTTTATTAAAAATGTTTGGGTGGGGGGGTGGTGACTAGGGGCTTGGGGACCCCTAGTCACCTGGGGGGTATTTACACTTAGTCCCCACACATCGCCCATGCATGGGGGCAGGGGGTAGGACAATAGACCCGCCAACATTTTCATTTAAGGCCCCCACCCGCCGCTCATGGGGTGGGGACTGGGGGGTAGGACAATAGATCCCCCCTTTCTTATTGATTCTTAAGGCCCCCACCTGCTGCTCAGGGGTGGGGTCTGGGGGAGGACAATAGGCTCCCCCCGTTGTTATTTCGGGCCCCCACCAGCCGCTCAGGGGTGGGGGGTGGGGCCGGGGGGAGGACAATAGGTCCCCCCCATTTTCATTTAGGGCCCCCACCTGCCGCTCAGGGCTGGGGGCTGGCGGGGAGGACAATAGGTTCCCCCCCATTTAAATTTAGGGCCCCACCAGCCGTTCATTGTGAGTGCCTACGTTTATATACGTTTGGTCTGTACAGCAGCACCACTACTGAGAAATGCATGTTTAAGCTTTGCCCCAAATTTTCCATTTTTCTATGTACCTTTCTTTAACCAAAACATAAAAATCACATATAACTTATCCTAACCTTTTCATGCAATCAATGCTCTGTATTCTTTCAAATGTATCTTAAGTATTTAGGAATTCACAATCACAATCTAGTTTAGTCCTTAGACAATTAGTTCACACCTCAGAGGATGAGCAACATCCTGGGAAATTTACTAAAGTGTTGAATTGTAAAAAGTGGTACAAAGATTTAAAAAGGAAGGAAATTTGCCTTTAGTTTCCATTGGCTTTCATGGTAATTGCCCTTTGCATCACTTCTCCTCCACTCACAATATTCAATGACAGAAAAGGGTAGAGTCATAAAACAATGACTAATAAGGAGTAACAATCTTCCAGGATAGAAGCAAATAATGTAAAGGGTATTCCTACATTAAAGCGACACTGTAATACCCATCCCCCCGTCCCCCAGCAAAATGAGTATTTCATAAAGATAAAATCTTTATGAAATACACATACTGACTTTCTCTATATACAGTCAAAAGATATATAGAGACAAAGTACAAACTACATTGTCTAAGTATTTATCCTACACCTGGCACTTTTAGGCACTGGGCGGAGCTACCACTGTTTAGAAGTATCAATCTCCTAGCCATCACCAGAGACGGCTCCAGAGATATTTGCAGTGTCTACGGAGAATCCCTCAGATCCTCCATAGACCTCAATTCTGTACCATTGCGCAAGCAGTGCAGTGACGTTGGTTCCTGGAGCTAAAGCGCCAAACGTCCGTAAGGGACAGATTTAGGTAATAAATCTCACAACCTGTCCAACCCCCCCACCAGACCACCAGCTGCAATGTCACAGTTCAGGGTCTTTTCATATTATGTAGAGTCCCAATACAGTGACAGTTCTGCTTTAAAATGCAATCTCTGACACTGCTGCTTTGTAGATTTTTTCCAGCTAAGAAATTTTGGCCATAATTTACTATTTAGTGAAAAGATAAATGTTTGCTTTCTACAGAAAAAAAAACTACTTCATATTTTTCAGACCTAATAATGCCCAAACTCATTATTTAAAGGGACACTCCAGGCACCCAGACCACTTCTGCCCATTGGAGTGGTCTGGGTACCAACTCCCACTACCCTTAACCCTGCAAGTGTAATTATTGCAGTTTTTATAAACTGCAATTATTACCTTGCAGGGTTAAGTCCTCCTCTAGTGGCTGTCTATCAGACAGCCACTAGAGGGACTTCAATGTTCTTATAACACAAAAAGTGTTTTAAACGACGCTGGACGTCCTCACAGTTTGCATGAGGACCTCCAGCTTTGCTGGAATTCCTATAGGAAAGCATTTCCTATGGGGAGGTGTAATGTGTGTGCACGCGGCCATTGCGCATTAGGTCTCCTCCGCCGGCTGACCTAATGAGCAATGGCCACGTACGCGCACTAGACCACCCCATAGGAAAGCACTATTCAGTGCTTTCCTATGGGGACTATTCAGTGCTTTCCTATGGGGATTAGGCAACGCTGGAGGTCCACATGCTGGAAGTCCACGTTCTAAGAACACAGAATTCCCTATAGCCACTAGAGAAGGAATTAAACTTCAATACTTACACTTGCAGGGTTAAGGGTGGTGGCCGTTGGCACCCAGATCACTTCAATGGGTAGAAGTGGTCTGGGTGCCTGGAGTGTCCCTTTAAGTGCCTTTCTCAGTATCTGCAAGAATTGATACCTGACCTCTGTATCAGGCTATCACTGTGTATTGTTTGCACACACACAGACTGAAGATTTTCACTTATGTGTTATGTTATATTTCAAGACAGAAGGAAAAGCATATAATTCACGCAAGACTTTCTTTAATACAATATTAATGTAAACTGGAAAAAAAAAATTCTATAAAAGTTTTTTCTATAAACTAAAATATTCACAGACTGTTATCCGTGTGCACGAATAAAATAATGCATAGTTCTTATCAAGAGTTTGGCAATGGGAAGTTTTTAACATCTAAATTTTCAGAAGGAGTGAGCAGAATTCTGAACTGCAAGTAACTGCTACATGTAAGCAAAACAAAATGCAGTGTCAAAATGTAATGCTGGCAGTATCATTTTGTTATTGAATGAACTCAAACAATTTAGGGGAGCAATGCTAACCTGGGAAAATACATTGGAGGTAGTGAATAAAATAGCATTCGTCATAGGGCTCTAAGCAAAACTCTAAAATCAAAGTAATCACTATGGAAATCAATAATATGTTTCTGTTTATTACATCGGTTACCATGGTGACTGTCCCCACTTTTAGAACTTTACCTCGACGTTGCATTTTTCTTTGTTAAGAACTTTTTATATACAATGCCCCTATTCTTAGTGGCACAGACAGGGACTCTCCTGCTTGTATGGATAACGATGCCAGGAACATCCGCTGTGAGAGTGCAACCCACATACACAAAAGTAGAATTAGTTTCTGTTGCTTTTTAATTTCCAGTGCCACTAGCACATCATCAGCACGTCCAGTAAAACAAAACCAACTCTATTTCCCTGTTCCAGTGATTGTACAGACAGAGAAAATGCTTATGCCAAACTGGTTAGTCAGGTGTGTTCTGCTCATGTGGTTGCAAACTCTGACAGTGAATATAAACGAGACTGTTATACTGAAAGGGGTGGGGGGCTAGGAAGGGGTTTAGCCAGAGTATCACATGGCAGATGAAAGGATAAACTAGATACTTTAGAAAAGGGTATAAAGAATTGTATCATGTGATGAACCCAGAACATGCCTAGATTTCCTGGAGGTCCAGCCTTACCCTAGCCCAGGGTAAGCAACCTTCTTCTCTCCAGATGTTGTGGACTACAACGCCCACAATGCATCTGGAGTCCTAAAGTTTTCCTACCCTTGCCCTAGCAGCCCGTACTCACTGCCCCCTGGGGAGCTTGATATCTTTCTCTCCAAACTTTCTCTGAATATGTTAATGTTAGCCCTGGGCAGCGAAGCTCTGAAACAGGTAGGTGATTAGTAAGGTAAGTGGCACTCACCCACTCTGAGGAAGAGCACCACGCTGAACATGGCCAGTAAGGTGGGCACCACGACTCCCAGGAAGGTGGAGAGTTTTTTAGTCCGTGGACTCTTCCCGTGGGTAGCCGTGGCTCCATGGCTGGAGGGCTCCTCCGTGGAGATGCTGGAGAGGCGGTAGTTGAGCAGGGCGCTCCTCTCATCCATGGTGCCGGACCAGGCTGTACAGACCGGGCTTCTACCTACTGCCTGCTAATTGAAACTTCCCGAAACAGCACCAGCTTCTCCAGCTGTCAACTCCCCCCGGCAGGCGGGGATGTCCTTTCCCCAACCCTGTGATCAGCCGTACACTCCCTGCCCGGAATATCCCCTTTCACTCAGCGCAGCCGCCACCTAGATTCTCACCATGGTACAGCCCATCGCATCACACAATAGTCCCCCAGCCCGGACCAATGCCACCTACAGGAGGGGACAGAGCACTGCCGGGCTGTCATTACAGCACCCACGTGTGAGCTGTACACACAGAGCGGCCACGTGACGGAGACACATAGTGTGAGGACACCGGGAAACCCCGACCTAGCTGGAAACACAGCCTGGGGAGAGTAACACGGGGCAGAATGAGTGGTCCTGGGAATAAAGTGATTACAGACACTCACTGTGCTATAGAATTTTTGAGAGCTTTGGTTTTAAAGGGACAATCCAGGCACCCAGACCACTTCTGCCCATTGGAGTGGTCTGGGTGCCAACTCCCACTACCCGTAACCCTGCAAGTGTAAGTATTGAAGTTTAATTCATTCTCTAGTGGCTATAGGGAATTCTGTGTTCTTAGAACGTGGACTTCCAGCATGTGGACCTCCAGCGTTGCCTAATCCCCATAGGAAAGCACTGAATAGTCCCCATAGGAAAGCACTGAATAGTGCTTTCCTATGGGGAGGTCTAGTGCGCGTACGTGGCCATTGCTCATTAGGTCAGCCGGCGGAGGAAAACTGCAATATGAAAACTGCAATAATTACCTTGCAGGGTTAAGTCCTCCTGCTCCTCCTCTAGTGGCTGTCTACCAGACAGCCACTAGAGGTGACTTCCGTGTTCATAGAACACGAAAAGTGTTTTAAAACGACGCTGGACGTCCTCACGCTATGTGAGGACCTCCAGCGTCGCCAAAATCCCCGTAGGGGAGGTCTAGTGCGCGGCCATTGCCGCACATGCGCATTAGGTCTCCTCTCGCTCACGGTTGCGGAGCCTGACCAGTGCCGAGGCACATCGGCCGCTGGACTCTGGTAAGTCACTAAAGGGGTATTAACCCTCTTCAGCAACTTGGGATAGGGGTGAGAGGTAGAGTGGCACTAGAGGGTCCTGCAGTGCCAGGAAAACGAATATGTTTTCCTGGCACTGGAGAATCCCTTTAAGCAATGTTTCATGTCTACCTGGTGTCTACCTATGGTTCCTCTTTTTTAGAAGCACCATATTTTTGGTGTGTCTGAATCTATAACAGAGTTCCACAGCAACAATACTCACAGTAATGTGTTTTAAACTACAGTACTTTAAATGTGTTCAGAAATCAGTCTGTGTATATAAGATACATTGTTGTTATAAAATACATTTTAGTTGAATAACTTATTTGTAAGTCACCTAAAATTTCTCAGAACAGCCTTGCCACTGGACACCTCACAACTCACACCTAAAATTAAAGCGTACCTCTTCCTCCATTTGAAATGTTGGGTGGCATGGGAATGTGAGAGCTTGAAGGCAGTCTCAATAAGTATGCGTAACTGTAATCTACAGCTGGCAAACAATTAGATATATTAGGGTAGAAATGTGCACACCTCTCAGGTAAGACTGTAACCATGGCTAAATACCCTTATTGAAGCGTGCATTGCTCCAAAATGTATGTTTGGCCACTGTTCTAGAAGACTGTGTTAAGAAATAAAACATAAGCATAGCACTCTATTTCTTAGATCACTGTCGCACTACAATATTTTGGCATATTACACCTGCTCTGAAAATGCCTTTCTGAAAATAATGTGCAAATAAAAAATGCTTAAAGAATAATAAAAGTCCCAGTTGTGCCCTATATCTCCTTTATGTTTTTAGCCAAATTCATGCAGATTTATATGCATCACATACAGCATCAAAGGCTGAAATGGTTCACTGCAAAATATTTCTCAGGGACAGAATGTGAAAAGGATGCTTCTAATAAAATACTCCAACAAGCAAAACTGGAGAATGGTTATTCTCTCCATTAATCATGTAGTAAAAAAAAGAACATTTTATATTCCATTACAATTGAAATTTAAAACCAAATAGCTACCGTCTTTTCCCGAAAATAAGACAGAGTCATACTAATTTTTCTCTTGAAAAACGCACTAAGGCTTATATTCGGGGGAAAACGTGTGCTAGAAAGCAGGACTGCGTTCAGGGGAATTCCCTCAAACATAGACCAGTTCACGGAAATTTATATTCTCTGGAAATTATAATGACACCCCTCACCCACACTTAGCGTTCATGAAATAGTTGACCCTTACATGGGTGCCATTGGGCACTTTCTATATAGCTGGTCTCCACCAAACAGCTAAATAGGAAGTTTGTATTCTGCTTTAGCAATATCTGACCTTTCTAATCCTTCTATACACATGTAGACAAGGGCATTTCTGGTACTAGGGTACAATGTAGTTCTTCTAAAACTCAAAACTTTTTTGACTACGATGGTATCCATTCTCGGATGCTGTATATCTAATAACTGACTGGCTTTGAATAATGTTGAACTCTGTTCACGCAATTCTTCAACAATAAAAAAAAAAAACAACTGCTACAAAATGAACAATTCTGAATTTAACAGCGATGAAAAGGCCAACCTCCGGAGTGGCTAAGGAGGGGGGAGCATGACTGCTTACCCCGAGGCGTTGGCATGGTAACTAAATTGGTTACAATGTTGGTGACAGAGCTAGGTACCGGGAATTCTGGGAGAACTCACCAGACCACTGGAGCACAGCCAAGGGATCCTGGTGGTGCTTTTTCCTGCTCACCTTCCCTTTAGGTCTTGGGACTTAATTGTTGGTTATTTGTGTGTGTTTTTGTTTTCTTCTTTTGTCACAGCTGCTGGGTTTCCTACGCCAGCGAAGTTATTCAAAGGACACTGACGGGCTTGGGGAGTCGCAGTCTGATTTGGTGGTCACAAATGACAGGCTGAAGATGCTCTGGCTTAAAAGTTATAATGTGATCTGTCTGCTTAGTGGTTGTTTGCTGGTTGTCAAGAAATAAAGCTGTGGCCATTGCCCTGACCCACTAAAATGGTGTTGTGTTAATTATTGGTGGGAGGGGGTAACCTAAATGGTTTATGGAGGAGTCAGCAATCATGGTGCTGCTTTAAAATAAATGCTGTTATGATGTGCCGTATTTAGATACTGTCATTCTGAAAAAAAATCTGAAATAACCAGCAAAAAATATAACAAAAATATAATTTTTAATGGTGGAATGGCTCTAATATTTATACATCTGGTAAGGGTACTGAGGGAAAAACACTGTGGGACCTTGGGAGACCCATGTCAGATGTGTTAAATCACACAGTGTGACACATGCTTTTTTATCAGACTCCCTATCACACAACAGGCTGACATCACCATGTGTCAGGAAGACTGAGAGAAAGAGTAGTGTTAGTGCATCTCACACTGGACAAGAGATGAGTTTTAGGGCAATTAACTCATACTCAATTACTTCAGTCAGTATAATGGCAGGCAGTCACACATGCTGTGGCATGACATGCTCCTTTTAAGGATGGGTATGCCATCTCTGATGCTAATTGAGACACATCTCTATCATCCCTGCCCTCCCCTTCCCTTTCTCAATTTCAAACCTGACAGACCTAGCAAGTCTACCATGTCCTCCTGTTCTGCATCTGAAAAATAACAGTGGTTTGTATGTACGTGCAACTTCACACAAAAAAAACAAACAGCTGTATAAGGAAGTAATACTAGTGGGGAACTACCAGGGAATGTCAGATTTGTGCTTACTACGGTTTAAATTGAAAACAAATCATCTATTAGATTACCTGAAGGGCCAAATGCGCCCTGCTCTAGGAAATCACCCACAGTATGTGCTGGGCTTGGTACAGAGGGAAGGCGGGTACAGGAAACAATTTGCAAGTGAAAGTGAAAAATTATTCTACATAAAAAGGAGAGTGCAAACTGGTACTATGTGTCAGCCCATAGAGCCACGTAAAGACCAAAGAAAACGTATGGCCTTGTCAGAGGAGGGTTTTATTTTACTATTTCACAACAGGTTCCTAGAATTTTGACAGAAATGAAAGAGGAATTGAAGTAAACCGTGAGCTTAAAACAAATGTTTTGAAGGAAGCAGCACAATACAGCTGGGTTTACAGAGAATGGTTAGTTAGTTATTAGTGCTTTTTAAAATGTATGCTGAAAATTTAAACATTCATCCTGCTTGAGCCTCTCCTCAAGAACAAACAGAATATCTACAGGTGTAAGTAGTTTAAGTGAAATAGTTTACTCAAGCTCTACCTACATAAAGTACATTTCACAAATCATGGTAAGCACATATACAGTAAATAGACTTTTAGATACATACAAAGACAGGAGAAATACATAAAAACTTTAAGATAAATACATATAAATATATGATAAATACATTAAAAAAAAATTAAAATCCTGGTTTTAAATAGTAACTGGGCTTTGCTCTCTTACATTACCGGTAGAGTTGACCCCATATAATTCCATACCTCTGAAGTGTCCATGTTTAGGAGGAACAGTCCCTGTTTTAGGTCCAGTCCCTGTGTCCCTCTTTTCTTTCCTAATGTACCTGTTTTCTAGGCGCTCCATATTATGGATGTGTCTGGGTGTATAACAGAGCTTGAAAGCTATAATGCTCACAGTGTGATGTGCATTTAACCCCTTAAGGACAGAGGCAATTGTACAAGTTCTGATCAAAATAAAACCTAGAATTTGAGCTATATGCCATAATTGAAATCTTTCATATTAAGTGCACCCACACTTATATATCATTTTGTTCAGGAGAAACAGGGCTTTTATTTCACACTAAATATTTATATATGAAACATAAAATTTTTTTTTGTATCCATTGAATAAGCAGCTGTCACAATTGCATATACATTAAAGTGGCACTGTTGCAAGGTCAACCAACTGTGACATCGCAGCTGGAGGTTCAGTGGCCGGGGGGAAGAGGGACAGGTAAAGGTTAGATGTACCTGAACCTGTCCCTACTTTGTCTCAGTATATATCTTGACTGGGTTGGAATTTCCGTTGAATTCCAACACAGTCAAAATAAGTATTCTATAAAAAGGGAGGTGACAGTGCCACTTTAACCCATGAATATGCTAGAGATTTTCCTAGCATAATTTATATATTAAGTCAGATTTTTTTTTTACATGAATTTGACCTTATCATCCACTTGTTTTCACCATGACAGATTCACTTTGGAATGTATGCTTTTATTGACTGATACATAAGTAGATTGGTTTATCCAGTGTGACGAAGTGCCCTTCGCCACTTGGTCCTGGAGAGGCCTACTTGCCAGCCTCCTCCCCTGTGACTATGACTCTTTCATCTATCTGGCTTTAAAGCCCCTAGTCTACCTTCAGACAGACTATTTATGTGGGCTGCTTTATTTATCCTATGTTTTAGTCACCCTGTACCCATTATAGGTGCAGGGTGTGTGTAATGTAATTGTTTATAGTGTGTGTGTGTACTGTGAAATGTATTGCCTGCTCTCTTGTATTGCTGAGGTTTGCTACCAACTAGGTGGGTTTGGCTATGGAGCTGGTCTAGTGCCCTCTGTTGGTAGCAACAGCAATATGCACTACCTGAATTGCAAGACTGGTTCATTTGCATATTCGGGTAGATTTGCATATTGCTAATTCTGCAGGCAGGTGAGATATTTACTGTTAAATATTGTCTCCCCCCACCCCTTTAAAATGTGCCATTGTGTTGTGATAAGTCACTGTGTGTTTCTTGATATGGTTTGACTGTTTGTGATTTTATTGAGGTTTCACAACAATGTTATTGTGGTGACTGTATTGGCTGGTCCCAAGGGAATAAAGGTTTTGACAGTTCTTCTTGATCCTTCTAAATGTAGCCTTGTCTCGTTATTGGAGGGAGCTGTTATAATCACACTGGGGATTAATATGCTCTGCATGTTCCCCTGAGCTTGAGTCACTTAGCTCTTTTAAAAGCTTGTTCCTGACACGCTCTCTTTGGAGGAGGGGTCTTCACCACACAGTCCTGGATGCTGGAGGTTCATACAGGGTGGAAGGAAGAGTTCTTTCCCACACAGTCCTGGAGGACAGAAGCTGATCCAGGGTGGAAGGAAGACGGCGAGACTCCAGTCCAGATATGGCGGTTGTGGAGTCTGTGGTGGTTGTGGTGTCTGCTGCAGCGCTTGGAGTCCTCAGGAAGCGCTAGGAGCATCCGTCAATGGAGGGTACTCGGTCGGAGTACAGGGAGCTCCATTACATCCAGTATGAAACTATGATTTTTCCATTTAACCATATCAGTCAATAAATCTCACAACTTTACATATAATGTATAAATAAGGAACTTAAACGAAACATCACACCAGTCAGCCATTAGATCATTCACTAAGTGAAATCTGGGGACCAGGGAATTTACATTTTTGTCAAAACTTAACCTCTGCAAGAATTCTTGTTAGTTTGTCTTGCACAGAAGCACTTTAAAGGAACACTACAAGCACCATAACCAATATAGTGGTCTAGTGGTTATGGTGCCAAGGGTGCCCCATGCCCCACAATGTAAGCAGCCAAACCATTTTAGAACAGTTTGACTACTCACCTGGACTCTGACAGGTATTGGTCCCCTCTACAGCCTTCAGAGATCCAGAAGCTCTCTGTCTGAACTAAGCCTGGCAGCCAGTGGGCGCCGCAGGAGAGGCATGCGCACAGGTGGTGCTGCTCCCGGCAAAAGTCTCCCCTCCCTCAGAAGCCGCTGTCTGCGGTCACTCAAGCCGCCCCTGCTGCCGAGGGAGGAGGGAGAACTTGGTCTATACTTCCAGGCCAAGTTCTCGCTCCTCCTACTGTATAAGAGCGTTACTGTGGGTTACCGCGGCAACGCTCTGATACACTTCCTGGCGCCAGCCGGATGGAGTTGTCTGCACCCACTGAGGCTGCAGACATGCTGTATTTCCCACTGGAACACCAGGGAGCCAGATTCTCCCCCTCCCTGGACCAAGGTAAGACTCAGGGAGGGGGGAAGAAACAGTTTAACAAAAAAAAAAAATGAAAAAAATAAATATATATATATATATATATATATATATATTTATATATACATTTTGTAACCTTACTCTTATTATCTTTTAACCTCCGACTACTGCTCCTAACTCCCCACCATTTCCCTTAAACCCCCCCACTACTGCCCCCTAACTCCACTTTAGCTTCTAACCCCTCACAACAACACCTAACTCTACAGGCCCTCTCCCCCACTATAGCTCCTAACATCAATTACTGCCCCTAACAACCACTACCACCCTTAAACATGTCAGCTACCTTTAAACCCTCACTACAGCACCTACGCTTTCCCCCTCCCATCTTCCACTACTTCCCATATGTATTTACCACACTTCACACATTGCCACACACAACACTCACAGTGGTCCAAACGTATCACTCACAGCTACTCACACTACTACACATATCTCTCACAGCTACCAAACACAGTCGCTCACAGCTATACACACATTACACACAGTCAGCCTTATACATCACATACAGAAAGCCACAACACACACCTCACACATAGCCACTACACTTACAGCAACCCTACACAAGACATACACCTACACCACACATCCACTCAACATTTTAATAAATATTCACATTACATAACATAGGGGAAGAATTTTCTGATGCACACCCTAACAAAATGGGCTGCGCATGTCTATGAGTAGCACATGGCGGCTTTACTGGAGTCTAGGCACTCAGGTTGGACAAGTCACAATATAGAGGGCGGGGGGCAGCAAATTATTTTTTTGCCTAGGGCGGCAAAATCCTTGCACCGGCCCTGCTGGCAGTGCAGGGCTTAGATCATTGGCTGATAGCCCTGCACTGAAGGGCTTAGCTCAGGAGAGCTAATACATGCTCCTATTCTATATACATGTTAGTATTTTATTGACGGTTCTCTCACCTTGTCTGAGATCTACCCTGACAATATTCTAGATGATATGCTTTGAGTGCATGATGCTCAGTAAAATTTGTATATCTGCATTTTTAGTGTTTCCACATCAGAATGAATATGTCTGAGTTCCCCCTTTCTTTTCCTCTTTCCAGATTCCTGCATGTTGCAATCATATCTCTGCTTCTTAAATGACTATTGTCAATACATCTGTAGCAGAACTAATAAACCATAAAAGTAATCATGAGACATGTAACATCAGTTAGGAGCTGATGAAATAAAATCCGCAAATCAAACTACTGTGCTTGTAGCATTTCAAAGATATATTTTGATATATATGTATTTTTTTTTAAAATATACAATTACACAAATATACAATTTTTAGAAAATATGTTCAAAGGTTTATTAGCTAAACAATGATTTATGGTGTGCATTCATAACCAGATTGCAAAATTAAGGCCAATAAACATTTTAAAAATTCTCCAACTCTCTTCTCTAGCTCTCTTGTATATAGAAAGGTCACATGAACTCACTGTCCATGCTCTATTATGAAATATATGCAATTTTGAAAAGGGTGGTTTCCAAGGGGATATCTTTACATTTGCTCTGTCTTCCCTTCCAGATACATTACATTACCTTAAAGGAACACTCTCCAGGTTATTCACCAACGTGAGACTTCAAAGTGAATCTTAAATTTAAGGCCAACATAGTTGAACTGGAAAATGTCTCTAATTTGGCTATGCTTTCATTCATTTTGGCACTTTTGTCCTTAAAGGGACACTATAGTGTCAGAAATACAAACATGAATTCTGGACATCATAGTGCTGGAATACATATTTAGTTGACCAGCACCCCTCTCTCTGGAGATTAAAAGTGAGTTTACTCATCGTTTCTCCCTCAACGCACCTCACCCCGCCTGGCTCCGCCTCCATGGCTGAGGTCATCAAATTTTGATGATCTCAGCCAACCCAATGCATTTCCCCAGGAAGCACCACTAGTGGCTGCGTGAGTGACATCCAGTAAAGGTGTTACAATGCAGCAATATGAACACTTCCTTTTCACTTTTAATTCTGTTTGAATTATCACTTTAGTGAAAACCTACGCATATTGTTAATAGAAATACATACAGTATTGTTCCTGTTCCTTACATTTTTAAACACAGAATCCCTTTCCTTTTAAAATAATTTTAAAAATGCTGTTAAACTCCTCGGTAATTTAGCTCCATGCAGTCACTTCCTGGAAACTGCTCCTCCTCTCCGAAATGGCAATGTTTTGCATTGCTATGCTGCAGGGACATAGTTTAAGCAACAAAACTAATTTATTAAAGACTTCAGAACGCTGTAGTGGTTATGGTGCAGAGGTGCCCTGGCACCCCTTCATTGTAAGTAGTCAAACTGTTTTAGAACTGTTTGACTTCTTACCTGGGGTTTGCCAGATTTTTTTACGCTTACCTGTATTTAAAGAGTTACTCTAAGTACCATGACCACTTCAGTGATTTATAGAAACATAGAATGTGACAGCAGATAAGAATCATTCGGCCCATCTAGTCTGCCCAATTTTCTAAATACTTTCATTAGTCCCTAGCCTTATCTTATAGTTAGGATGGCCTTATGCCTATCCCACGCATGCTTAAACTCTTTTACTGTGTTACCCTCTACCGCTTCAGCTGGAAGGCTATTCCATGCATCCACTACCCTCTTAGTAAAGTTATACTTCCGGATATTATTTTTAAACCTTTGCCCCTTTAATTTAAGACTATGTCCTCTTGTTGTGGTAGTTTTTCTTCTTTTAAATATAGTTTCCTCCTTTACTGTGTTGATTCCCTTTATGTATTTAAATGTTTCTATCATATCTCCCGTGTCTCGTCTTTCCTCAAGCTATACATGTTAAGTTCCTTTAACCTTTCCTTGTAAGTTTTATCCTGCAATCCATGAACCAGTTTAGTAGCCCTTCTCTGAACTCTCTCTAAAGTATCAATATCCTTCTGAAGATACGGTCTCCAGTACTGCGTACAATACTCCAAGTGAGGTCTCACCAGTGTTCTGTACAATGGCATGAGCACTTCTCTCTTTCTACTGCTAATACCTCTCCCTATACAACTAAGCATTCTGCTAGCATTTCCTGCTGCTCTGTTACATTGTCTGCCTACCTTTAAGTCATCAGAAATAATTACCCCAAAATCCCTTTCCTCAGATGTTGAGGTAAGGACTATATCAAATATTCTGTACTCTGCCTTTGGGTTTTTATGCCATCTTGCACTTATCCACATTAAATGTCAGTTGTCACAACCATTTTTCTAGTTTACCAAAATCATTTGCCTTTTGGCTTATCCCTACTGGAACATCAACCCTGTTACATATCTTACTATCATCAGCAAAAATACATACCTTACCATCAAGACCTTCTGCAATATCACTAATAAAAATATTAAAGAGAATGGTTCCAAGTACAGATCCCTGAGGTACCCCACTGGTGACAAGCCCATGCTTCGAATACATTGACTACAACCCTCTCTTGCCTGTCACTCAGCCACTGCCTTACCCATTCAACAATATTGGAATTCAAACTTAAAGATTGCAGTTTATTGATAAGCCTTCCATGTGCAGTGTCAAAAGCCTTAAAGGACCACTCTAGGCACCCAGACCACTTCAGCTTAATGAAGTGGTCTGGGTGCCAGGTCCTTCTAGGGTTAACCCATTTTTTCATAATTATAGCAGTTTCAGAGAAACTGCTATGTTTATGAATGGGTTAAGCCTTCCCCCTCTAGTGGCTGTCTCATTGACAGCCACTAGGCGCTTGCGTGCTTCTCACTGTGAAAATCACAGTGAGAGCACGCAGCGTCCAGGAAAGCATTAAAATGCTTTTATGGAATCGGCTGAATCGCACTTGCCGCGCTGCGCATTCAGCCGGGCGGGGCGGACGGAGGGAGAGGAGGAGAGCTCTCCGCCCAGCTGGAAAAAGGTAAGTTTCCCCCTTCCAGAGCCGGGCGGGAGGGGGTCCCTGAGGGTGGGGGCACCCTCAGGGCACTATAGTGCCAGGAAAACGAGTATGTTTTCCTGGCACTATAGTGGCCCTTTAACGAAATCTAGCTAAGCAATGTCTACTGCACCACCCTGACCTATTATTTTAGTTTCCCAATCAATTTTTTTGAAGTGGTCATGGTGTCTACAGTCTGTATGTGCATCATTCCACTTGAAACTTTGCTCATGGGCTGCCGGAGGTGTAACTCATAAGGGCATCATAAGCTAGTTCCACTGTGATGAATCTCTGTCAATCTATGGCTGTGTCCTGCCTTTAAACTCCTACAAATTTCAAAGAATCCTTGCTACCTGTTATTATTTCCCCATTATCTCCTCATCTGTGAACTCACAGAGCATCTCACTATGTATATGTGTTTGGATGCTAAATTTTAGGATCACGGGTGAGGTCTCTCCTTTCCTTTAGTACTGAGTGGCCTAATTACATATCAGACTGTCCTCTATCCTTACTTTTTAGTTTACCCACAGGGCCGGCACTAGTCTAAGGCAGCCCAGGAAGCAGCCTCAGAGTGCCGCTCGAGGTGAGTAAAAAAGTTGTGCTAAGCCATAGTAGGCTCCTGTCTACCTGGATTCTGCCCAAAATAAGTAACGAGAGAGCTCTGATATTTATTTACCTGCATGAACCTGCACATCTCCCTCGTGCACCCTGTAATGAGCAGGGATGTGACATCACTGCAGCCCCAAATTCACTACAAGGTACGTGAAGGAAGAGCATGTAGATCAGAAAAGCTACACACAGGCCACCAGGGAGAGGATCCACTACAACTCTCCCAAAGGTAGAGAGAAAGATTGGATCTCCAAACCCCCAAATACTGCACACACACGTATTAAAAGTAAATGTGACTTTGCAAGAGTCACATTTGTCATGATTGTGCACTTCTCACTCAGACATCCTGGGTGAATGCAATGTGCCCATGATATCTGTGTTAGAGCACAACAGGTTATGAGAAAAGAGAGTAAGAAATGGGGGGAGGTACCAAATGAATATTTGCCTGTGTAGGCAAACATCTGTCCCTGTGTTCCCATTGTGCAGCAATATGTAACATGTTAGTGCTTTTTAAATAAAATGATTAATAATAATACGAAGAAGGTTTCCCTATGATGGGAAGAGTTGAAGAGGTGAAGATGATGGTGAAGATGATCCCACAGCATTGTGTGGGAGGGGCATTAGGAATTAAGTAAATTCTATGGGCTGATATTTGGTTATGACTAGTACATATTGTGCCATGATTTGTGCTTGTGAGGATTGTCTACCTTACTGGTCATGTGTTCCTAATGTGTGTCTTGTAAGGAGAACCCATAACAATTTCATGTCTGAGCGAGTATGTATGCGTGGAGGGGTTTCATGATCCTCATTGGTATTGGAAACCATAAACTCACACAACCCCACTGCAAATACCTTGTGACTCTTACATAGCTGCACTTGAGGCAATTATAAGATAACAATATTCAAAAAGCATTGTGTTTATTTAGTAAAATTTACATTTAAAGGGAAAGTCAATACAAAAACAAATTCTTACTTACACCCTGCTTTGGTTTAATCCTTTAAACTAATTATTTAGCTTTCTTTGCAGAGAAATAGTATGTGTTCATTTTGTACTGTATTGATTTATTTATGATGGGTAAATATGTTCCCTTAAAGAAAATGTCCAATCACCATGAACACTACAACTTGCTGTAGTGGTTATGGCGCCAGAAGTGCCCTGGGGCCCCACATTCTATGTAGTCACCTCTCTCCTGCCTTACTAATGCAAGAGTGCTAGAAGCTACTAAGCAGGCTTAGCTGTGAGCATAGGTGCTTGGAGTGTCCCTTTACTCATTTTCCATACAGGGCGGCTTATTCACTGAATACCGAATTGTAGTGAACTTGAAACCAAATTTAGGCTGAAATATCTGAGTTGCAAAACATTCCTGTTTCACCTATTGTCACAGCTCTATTTTATCACAAATATTGCATGTCAGTTTTCAACGGAAATTGTTGGCACTTAATAAATAATAATACTAATAATAGTGAACAAACCACATATGTGCCATATTGTGATATCTGTACCTGACACAGGTAGTGGATGGCATGCTGCAGAGTAGCTATCTCCGATTTCTTCCACACAAGCGCAACATTCCACAGGTTAATGTGAAGAAACAAAAAACTGAAGACATCACAACTGCCAACTACCAAGACAATCTTATCTATTACGGTGTGATGGATATATTGGTCATATTTTTGAAACACATCAGGGCAGATACATATCATGATTTCTGAACACACTATACAAAGACACTGAGACACAGCAGTGCATTCATTTAGGAAACAAAAAATTAAATAAAACTGAGTTTATAGGACCATGCAGCAAACACAATATCGAGGATACTCTGGACTATTATAAACACGTAAGACTGCAGTGAAAGTATACTTTGAAATCCACTAACAATGAATTATGCTAAAATATTGTGATTTCCATAATCAAGCTAAATTCAGTGAAAACGGGCAAATTAATTCAGTATCTCTTTAAAAATCTCTGGTTTTCGCAAACTATATACAAAGTATAGGATTTCGATATATTAACAAAGCATCCATTTTAAACTAAATTTGGTCTGAAAGCATCCAGTAGGATGTATATTCTCAAATATCACTTGTTTTTTGCAAATGAAGGATAATTGTATTTACTATATGGTCACTATGTGCCAGCGGCAAATAGTTAAAAGCTTGCTAGCCAGCCACCACATTTAAAAGTAAAAATGAATAAAAACCAAAGTCAAGCTTTTGACCCCAATATCAATATAAGACACGTCTACTATCTACTATCACTGTAATGAATTAATGTGACTGAGCTTCTATCAATAATAGTGACCTGCTCAGCACCCTGCTGAGGGGGGCAGTGACAGGTATGCAGCTCAGTCGCTAGTTTTTAGTTAAAGTGAGCAACCTCTGGCTGCCCACTGTTTAGTGATATGCCTCCACCTGCGGCACGGCAGGTGGGACCATAAGGGAGGTTTGAAACCCCTTTTATAGTAATATGAGGGGTCATGACCCCAAAGGTTGTTGTTTTTCTGTTAACTTTTTAAATATGGCAGCTAATCTGCAAGTGCCAGACAACACATGATTAACTCTTAAGGGTTGTTTTACTTATTTGCCTGCTTGCTGTTAGTGCAGCAAGTCGGCAAATGGCTTTGATTTTTAAAATCAAGGCCCTGATATTAAGCAGCTGGGACCCTATTTTACCATCAGAGAATGGATTTATGATCAGACGTAAATCAAGACTAAATTCAGACTTATTCTAAGCATTCTCCACAAATACTTTGAACAATGTAGGGATTTTGAAATTTGAAAGGTCCCTAACTGCAAAAAGTGGTTTTGCCCTATACGGTATGAGACCATTTGGTCTTTAGTGAATAACCCTGTCTTGAAAATTAAATATTTAAGGGAACACTATAGGGTCAGGAACACAAACGTATTCCTGGCCCTATAGTGTTAAAATCACGATTTAGGTGGCTTGAAACCTTTAGCCCCTGTAGAAAGGGTAAAAACCTTTTTTCCAGCCTGCACCGGCCCTGCTCCTGATCCGCCTCTTCAACTGACATCATCAGAATTGATAGGAAAAACTTTGGACTGGCCGAGATCTCCAAGATGGTGTGTGTGTGGGGGGGGTGAGGAGAGGAGAGGAGGGCAAATGCCAGCAAGGCCAATGAATGCATCTCTATGGGGATCTGAGGAGTGGCCACTGGAGGTGTCTCTACACTTTAATGTAAACACAGCATTTTCTCTGAAAAGATAGTGTTTGCATGAAAATGCCTGCAATGACTGTCTATACTCACCAGAACAAATACAGTGAGCTGTAGTTGTTCTGGTGACTATAGTGTCCCTTTACATTTTTTGTGAGGTGACAGAGCCACTTTCCCTGTTTCATGAGAGCTAAACCAAGATTACTCAGAATTGTAACCTTTATTATGGTCAAAGTACCTTTCACAGGTTTATAAGCACAAAGGTCTAGCAATTACTCAGTAACCATTTAAAGCAAAATAAATTCCATTCTTCACCTAGAAAGTGTGCCATACAGGTATCTGAATGTGCAACCCTTTCAATATGTGTAAACTGGTGAGTAAATAACAGCTAATGTATATATTCTATTATAAATACTATACATGTTCCATTAACATTACTTCCATGTTTGGCACAGTGTAAAACAAAAACAAACAGGCATATTTCCAGTAGGATCCCTACTAAGTTATGTACTAAATTGAATCTCAATGTGAACACAGAGTGAATTTCAAATTTAAGGTCAAAAATAGGTGAACTGGAAACATTCTCTTAGTCAGTTATGCTTTCAGTTCAGTTACTCTGACTTTAAATTTCAGACTCACCTTGAATTCACTTTAGTAAATACCTCTATTAGAGTTGAAGGAAATTGCAAACTGATATGTTAAAAGGACAGTTCACTTTATAGTGACAGTTCACAGTCAAGTTCAACATCAGGTCAAAACCAGTTTTGCGTTTTGTTTTGTTTTTAGTTTTGCTATGTCATACCGTCCTGAATGATTGAGAAGTTATACATAATGGAAACTGGGGACTTCTAGGTCACATTAAGAGCCTACTTTAGTTTGCAGTGCCATTATTTAAAACCCCTAACCAAGCTCGGATTTACATTTCAGATGTCGGTGGTTACATACATTTATGCATAACCTGCCCCTCACAAATTAAAAACACATGGATAGAATGTGAAAACTATAGATAGGATATTAAAGATATTACAAATGTGTGTTCCTATCCTAATAGTATAAGTCCATATAGCTGTTTAGGTCTTGCACCCCCCTTCCCCCCCTTACCTCCAGTTAAAAAAGATGATTTTAATCACCCTTCTCCAGCTCCATGTGGGTTTTGCTGTGGAAGGCCCCACCCTCGCTCGTCCCTCTTTGCTGAGATCATTAAACTTTATGATCTCTGCCAATCCAATGCTTTCGCATAGGGAAGCATTGGGAGGCTATTGTGAATGCCCGACAAAACGCTGCTTTGGGCCAATTAGCATCTCCTCATAGAGATGAGTCGTTGTGCAGCACTGACCCAGGAAGCATCTCTGGTGGCCGTCTCAGTGACTGCTACTGGAGGTGTCTCTGAAAAGGCAGTGTTTAAATCAAAATGCCTTCACGGACATACTATACTCACAAGAACAACTACATTAAGCTGTAGTTGTTCTGGGGACCATAGTAATGTTGAGTGTGAATGAGTGTTGTATGTGTGCTTCAATTAAGGAGCAATCAGACTCAAGATTAAAATATGGACAGAAAAAAGGTAATTTTTGCAGCAACAATGCATAGAAGTAGGCAGTTGCCTAATCTGTCTACTGGCAAATCAGGCCCTGGGTCTAGCCACTAGCCACTATTATCAGTGGACACACCAGACCCCTAAAGCACTTTAGCTTGCTTAACAGCTTTATGTGTGAAGAGTGTGTCCTATCTTTTAATTTGGCAAAAATTTGAGATTTCAATAGAAATTGACACTTTTATAAGTTAACCTAGTTATATTCCCCTGGCTATCAATGAGACTACAGGTCCCGTGACTTCCTGGTTTGGTTAGCTCAGTGGACCTAAACTCAAGAGGCAGAAATTGCCCAGAGCACCTGCCTTGGAATGACTTTTAATTGAGCTGCTTTGGAAAGTCTGTGATTGGACAGTCACAGCAAGTCTGGGTTAGAGGGGAGGGCAGACAAACAATCTACAGGTTTTGCAAGATGTTTTTAGATATACCCCTCAATTAAAAAAATGCATTATTAAATGCATGCAAGTTGTCATTGGGGATATATGTATTAAACAGTGGTTTTTTTTAAAAATTTATTTTGTAATTGGGCAGTGGAAGTATCCCTGTAAACTAACCTGAGATTCCTAACCCTAGGTCTCTGCACTCTTAAACAGCACCTAAACATCTTTAGCTTAATGAAGCAGTTTTAGTATATAGATCATGGGTCCTTAAACTCCGGCCCCCCAGATGTTGCTGAACTACAACTCCCATGATTCTCTGGCTATCTATGTAATTCAAAGAATCATGGGAGTTGTAGTTCAGCAACATCTGGGGGGCCGGAGTTTGAGGACCCATGGTATAGATCATGCTTCTCTGCTCAATTCACTGCCGTTTAGGAGTGACATCACTTTGCTTCTGTTTATGCAGCCATTGTCACACCTCCCCCTGGCTATGATTGACACAGCCTGCATGAAAAAAACTGGTTTCACTTTCAATCAGATGTAATTTACCTTAAAGGATCACTATAGTGTCAGGAAAACAAACTTGTTTCACTGGCACCCCTCCCACTTGGCTGAAGGGGTTAAAACCCCTTCAGACACTTAGCTTTATCCAGCGCAGGGCTCCCTTGGTGCTGGTGACCTCTCCTCCCCCTCCGACGTCAGGTCCCGTGTGGAGCTGAATGCGCATGTGCGGCCAGAGCTGTGCGCGCATTAAAAACGCCCATAGGAAAGCATTTCACAATGCTTTCCTATGGACGTTCTACGTGCTCAATGCAATTTTCGCATTGAGCGTCCGGGAAGCGCCTCTAGCGGCTGTCTCTGAAACAGCTATGTTTACAGCTGCAGGGTTAAAACCTGGGGGACCTGGCACCCAGACCACTTCATTGAGCTGAAGTGGTCTGGGTGACTATAGTGGTCCTTTAAACAATCATATCTCTTTCTCTGTAAATTGAACTTTAATCACATACAGGAAGCTCTTGCAGGTTCTAGCAAGCTATTAACATAGCAGGGGATAAGAAAATCTAAATTAAACAGAACTTGCAATAAAGGAAGGATAAACTCTTTAGTGTTTAGGAAGGCTGTGCAAGTCACAAGCAGGGAGGTGTGACTAGGGTTCATAAACAAAGTGATTGAACTCGTAACTAGCAGAGAATTGAGCAGTGAAACTACAGGGACATGATCTACACACCAAAACTGCTACATCAAGTTAAAGTTGTTTTGGTGACTATAGTGTCCCTTTAATTATTTCCTAACTCTTACCTTTGCCCCAAATACGTCCTAACCATACCCGTAGTGGCAACATTTCAAATTACATAAGCAATGTTTAACATTTTAAATACACTGCTTTACTGGTGACATTTTTAAATCATATTAGACATTTTTGTCATATGTATAACTTTTGAAAACAAAAAAAGAAGACAAAACCATAATAGTTAGCTAGCAAAACCAAGCAATTGCTGACTGACATTTTACATTACTGGTAGTGTGTGATGTCCCGTAGAAGTTCATATCTATGCAAATCAGATTTTGTTGATGTGACTAATATCAGAATTTTCTTTTTAATTTAATTTTTTTTCAAGCTTTAACCTATCAATCACCTAAATACACCCAATTTTCCACTATCTACACACCACAGCTGATACCTACACTGATCATAAAAACTAAATTAAAAATATACAGTAACCAGTGATCTCATTGATAACGGTTTCCCTAGTTATGGCATTATTCATACTTATGATCTGAGAGTAAAAGTGATTTTTGGCAAATCTGAACATGACTTAGGTCAAACAATCAATCCAGGCATTGACTCGATGCTCATTGTGTAAGAGGGGTATTACCCTCACCTTCCTGATAAGGACCAAGGAAGCCTGAGACAGTTGTCTAAGGTGTCCATTTCTTGTGTTCAGAGGGCATACTGGTGTTTCAGATCTGGACTTTGCTAGTGTGATCAGTTTGATATGATGGTAAAATGTAAAGATTCTCTCTGTAATGGCACAAGTGAGCTAAAAGTATTTGAGTAGGGACTAACAGAGTATACTATGTTTTTCACAGTTTTAAATGTACATGTAGAGCTATCACATGAATCGAAATCAGTGGAGGCGCATCCATAGGGGCAGCTGGGGCGGCGCCCTACTAGTTTAACTTTGAGATGTTTGATCAAACATATATTCTTGATTTCATCTTTTTTTTTTTATAATAATTCTTTATTTCTTCAATGACAGAAAAAAATTGCACTATGCAGTCATATGGCTTGCGCAGAAGCCGCATTGTGAATACAAAAAAGAACAAATGTTGCCAATAGTAGGTACATGCGGTATTCATAGCATTTCACGTACATCATTTACATTCGGGATCTGGCTGCCATTGGTTTTACCAGAATTGTACATAGACAAACATAAATAAAAAGAACAGCCCAACGGTAATGTAAGAACTTGGATAGTGTATTGTTTCTTTGTGTTTTGGTTGCCGTCTGGTTTTGATGGATTCAATGTGTTGAACTTATAGGCCGGAGCACCGGTGGGCTCAGCCTAATGAGGGGGGGATGATGGTTGGAGAGGATAGGGGGGGGGGAGGAGCGGGTCCTGAACGATCCTCGAGGCTTACTAGTCATCGTTGTAGTTTTCCCACGGTTCCCACGTCTTAGTGAATGATTTTATTGAGCCTCTTATTTGGGCCATTAATTTGTCCATGAGATGACAGTCTTTGATTTTGTTGAGCACTGTGGACATTGGGTGGGGGATAGGTTGCAGCCACGTTTGGGCTAGGGCTTTTCTGGCTGCTAGTGCTATTTTGTTTAGCAATTGTTGTTCTGGTCTGGGCCAGTCATCTAGGGGTTTGGCTAACAGGAATGTCCATGGGTTTAGGTCTACCGGTCTGTGTAGGAGTTGTGTTATTAGCTTTTGGATGTCTTTCCAGAAGAGTTTAATGGTGGGGCAGAACCACCACATGTGGGGGTATGTCCCTTTTTCTCCGCAGTTACGCCAACAGAGATCTGTAGGTGTTTTTTTCATGTGGTAGAATTGGACCGGGGTAATGTACCATCTAAGCATTGTTTTATATGCCTGTTCCTGCATCGTGACGCAGATGGAAGTTTTTGTGTTAGCTTCCCATATGTCCTGCCAGTCAATTCCCTCTAAAGTTTCGCCTAGGTCTGATTCCCATTTGTCAGTGTATTGGAGTTGTCCCCATTCCCGTGTGGTGGAACAGAGGTGGGAGTATAGTGTGGTGATCATGCCTTTTTGATACCGTTAAGCAGGTGCGTTCAAAAAAGGTTGGACTGGTTGTAGCGGCGATTTTCACCGTCGCTAGGGCCGCGTCATTTTTAAGTTGTAGATATCTAAAGAAGTCGGCTGGCTTCAACGTTGTTCTGGACTGTAGGTCTGGGAAGGGAATTATCTTATCTGCTGCATAGAGTTGGTATACTCTCTGAAGGCCAGCTTGCTCTAAGCCTTTAAAGTCCCATGGTCTCATGCCTGGTGTGAAGGCTCTATTACGATATATGGGGGTAAGTGGCGATGTCATAGTAGTCAGCCCGTATTTAAGGGCGTATTTGTCCCATAATTGAATTGAGTTGGTAATGCCCGGGCACGCCGTTCTCGGGAGTTGATTTCATCTTTATTATTAGTACTGCAGTTCCCGTCCCCTCCACTTATTATGTCCCTCAATTGGTGCTTGGGAGAGTATAAAAAAGACATAAACAGATTTATGGATCATCCTCATTGACTGTCTTTTCAAATATTTTTTTATTGTTTTATAAAACATTTTAAAGAGAAAAAAAACATGGGGAAGAGGTACAAAACAGAGAGAAAAAAAGGGAAGAATTGGGTAAACAATCAAGCATGGGAACGTAGATTATAAGGCCATAAATATACATAATGTATTATAGCATTCCATGTGTTGCATCAGGAAGAAAAAAAAGTGTCCTAATACTTAAATCCAAATCCAAGGAAAATCCACATTAGACAAAGTATAAAGGCATAGGCCCTATGCTTCTAAGAAAAAAGAAAAAGAAAAGAAAAGGTCCATATGTACCCCATGTAAAATAAAAATTTGGGGTAAAAAAGTGCAGTGCGGGGAGGAGAAGTATAAATAAATAAAAAATAAATAAAAAAGGGGAAAAAGTAACAAAAGTATAGACAGAGAAAAAAAAACACCGACTGAGGAAGTCCCAAGGGTGAAACTTGTTTTTGAAGAAGATAAGCAAGCCCTACTTTGATATTTATATTTTTTATCATATTGTTTTTAATATTGTTTTAGTTATTGTTTGCAAAACCAAAGCTGCTTATTTATTGACTTTTGATACATATTACCTGAATAAAGTTGTAAATAATAAATCTACCATAAGGATCTCTCTGGTGATTCCAAGAGTAGCATCACCCCCAAATGAGACGCTGGTTCAGCAAATAGAGCCTACGGAAAAATGTTCCTCCAAATGTGAGTGGAACATATTGTTTAAATTACTTAATATTTGTGCTCTTGCATATTGCGCTATCTGTGAATTTCTTTTCTTACACAAAACCATCCCGATACGAGCAAGCAAACTCTCAAGGAAGGGAAAGGGCTCCCTCTAGAGGTTCTATCCCTGCATAAAAGAGCAGTTCCAACAACAATACCGTGGGTATAACAGAATGCAAATTAAGAACGTACAAATCATTGTAAAGTTGGTTTTAAAGGAATTCAAATAATTTGTGATGTGGTTTTTTTTATTTTTTGTGTTAAAAAAAATAAATGTAAAAAAAATGAGTACTGTTATTGCACTTTATGAGATTGGCATTTTTTTTTAGAAATATTTGCACAAAAACGGGAAGGTTGCGATTGCACTTTAAGAAGGTATTTATATAAATTAGTATCCCATTAGAATAACAATTTACACATTTTGGATTTAAAATATTACTTGAGGGTGTAAGTGCAGCTAATAAAAATCATTAAAACGTTTGTTTGTTTTTTACCACTAAAACACATTTTTAAATGCCATATAACATTTTTAGTCACCTGGTAGAGAAAAAAAAATAGGCTGTGAGGGATATGAGTAAAAATTTCAACCCCATAGAAAATGTACAAGCCATAAAAATTGGAGGTAAATATCTGAGTTATAACCAGATCAGGGCTGTCACCTGGTAGAGAGAAAAAAATAGGCTGTGAGGGATATGAGTAAAAATTTCAAACCCGTAGAAAATATACAAGCCCTAAAAATTGGAGGTAAATATCTGAGTTATAACCAGATCAGGGCTTCTTAATATAATACAATTACAAAAGATACTGGCAATGCACCTGAGCCACATCGCTTAATATTAATATACATTAACCATTCTCTTGTCAATATGTAGCTCAAATACAGTGCAGCAATAAACATCATATAAAAAAGAAAACACATCAAAAAAGAAAAAACATATATCAAGTAGATATTAATAACTGTCCTGTAGTTATATCTCTGGAAATAAACTTGAAACAGGAAGCATAAGTCATTATATTTCTGGAAAAGTCACAGCTGCTGCAGAGCATCTTGAAACAGTCTCAAATAAGGATTACAAAATACTCATAATCCAGCAGGAAGTCTTCATCATACATACACAATGGGTCACAATTTAAGTCTTCTTTCTTTGTTTCTTTGGAATTTTTGTCTCTGCAACATCTTTTATAGTCCATGTCGTTAGGATTCCCTGTCCCTCCTATGGAGTATAAATTGTAAAACTTTTTCCCTCATGACGTACAGGAGTTTTACAGAAAATCCCCACCTGTATCTAACATTATTGGCCATTAATTTCCTGTATGATCAGAGAACTCATTCGGCGGATCACATTAGTTGGAGTTTTGGCTGGTAATTCGCCCTCCAATTTATCCCAGTCACTTAAATTCGACGTCGAAGTATTTTTCACACTCTTCACTGCCTCGATTACACGGCTACATGCCAGAACAGTTTTGCCATAAGATTTAGGCTCTGGACCAAGTCTCTTGATTCTCTATGATGGCTGCATATTTTACAAGTTAGCAGTTCACAAAATAAAATTAATTTTTTTTTTTTTTTTAAGCTTAGGTCTGTTCAGAGCTCATTCAGTTTGTGGTAATCATGGTTGCCAGCCAAGCCATGCCCCCTTACCCCATTCCCCACTGGTTTTCTGACAGCTACCTGTTCTTTCCAATATTTCTTTTACGGGCAACAATCATGCTGCCTTAAAAGAAAGCCTACCTACTGAGCTGTGAAAGTCTGTTAGCATTAGGGGTGGAGTTGGTAGAGCTCTTCTTCCCCTAGTGCAGCCTCCATTTTGACACCATGCCTGCTGGGTTGTTTATAGGGACACTATAGACATTACAACAACTTTAGCTTAATGAAGCAGTTTTTGTGTATCGATCATGCCCTATCCAGTTTCACTGCTCAATTCTCTGCTATTTAGGAATACTTTACTTTTGCATTTGATTATCAAGCCCTAGCCACACCTCCCCTGGCTGTGACTGACACAGCCTGCATGACAAAAATGGTTTAATTTTCACTCAAATGTTAACTTGCTTTAGAAATTCCTGCTCTTTAAGTTGGATTTAGATAGACTGGGGGACTGGGCACTCAAATGGCAGATGAAATTTAATGTTGAAAAATGCAAAGTTATGCACTTGGGCGTAAAGAATACACAAGCAACGTATACCCTTATTGGAAGCGAATTAGGGATAACAACACATGAAAAGGACTTGGGAATTGTTATAGACAACATACTATGCAACAATGTGCAATGTCAATCAGCAGTGGCCAAGGCCAGTAAGGTATTGTAATGCATGAAAAAGGGCATTCATTCTCGGGACAAGAATATAATTTTGCCTCTTTATAAATCACTTGAAAGACCCCATATTGAATATGCTGTGCAATTTTGGGCACCTGTTCTAAAGAAGGATATCATGGCACTAGAAAAAGTGCAGAGGCGGGCTACAAAATTAATAAAAGGAATGGAACATATCGGCTATGAAGAAAGGTTAACAAATTTAAACCTATTTAGTTTAGAAAAACGTCGCCTGAGAGGGGATATGATAACATTATACAAATATATTCGGGGCCAATACAAACCATTGTGTGGAAATCTATTCACAAACCGGACTTTACATAGGACACGAGGCCATGCGTTTAGACTGGAAGAAAGAAGATTTCGTCTAAGGCAAAGGAAAGGTTTTTTTACTGTAAGAACAATCAGGATGTGGAATTATCTGCCTGAAGAAGTGGTTTTATCAGAGTCCATACAGATGTTCAAACGGCTAATAGATGCATACTTGCAAGAACAGAATATCCAAGGATATAATCTTTCAATCTAGGGTAATAACTGCTTGATCCAAGGATAAATCTGACTGCCATTCTGGGGTCAAGAAGGAATTTTTTTCCTAGCTTGTTGCAAAATTGTGCTTCAAACTATTTTTTTTTTGCCTTCTTTTGGATCAACAGCAAAAAACAAATGTGAGGTAGGCTGAACTTGATGGACGCAAGTCTCTTTTCAGCTATGTAACTATGTAACTTTAATCACACATAGGAGGCTTCTGTGGGGTCTAGAGGACTGTTTACGGAGCAGGAGATAAGAAATTCTAATTTAGATGGTGCAATAAAAAGAGTTTAAACATTAAATGTCCATTTAGAGGAAGTGTTTGGAAGGCTGTGCAAGTAACATGCAAGAAGGTGTGACTAGGACTGTAATAAAAAGTGATTTAATATCTAAATGACAGAGAACTCAACCTCTGCTCCTCCCTGGTACACTCACATGCGCTGTGGTTGCTATGGGTCTAGAGCAGTGGGACCTCCTGCGGGAGGTCTCATCTGCTCTCCCAGTCAATCAAATCCTCGGCAGTGAGTGTTTGTCGAGGAATTGAGATAAATATGGGAAAAAAACTGACAAAACTGCCAGCATAATGTATAGATCGAATTTTGTGCTCTTTTCAAATAATGTTGGTTTGGTGCGTTAAACGTACCCTTTAATATATATATTGAAAGTAACCATATTAAGTGGGCAAAGTCCAACAGGTTAGGGGCAAATTTTACAGAGAGGGACAGGATCAAATTAGGGTTGGAGCTTAATGACCCACCATCTGAAAACGTCGCCAGCTGCCACCGGTAAAAATCCAACATGTGAGTTATTACCTGTTGGGATCCAATCAATATTGATATGTATGTTCCTTTAAGCATGTTTGTGGCATAGTGTACATGTGTATATGTTTTAATCGATTTTATTATATTTAGTTTTACAGTGCTTATTTGTTTATTAAAGGAACACTATGGGAATACAAATTTGTATTGTTAACGCTGTAGTGTCTCTCAGCCATAAAGTTATTGTCCGCCCCTCAGACATGGAAAGGGTCCCACGTGGTTACAGCACTGTCTCCTCCAGCATTAGCAATAGGGGAGAAACTGATGCTCATCTAGAGTCGCACGTGCATTAGGCTTTCCCCATGTAAAGCATTGAGTCAATTATTTCCTATGGGGATTTTGATGTCCTCGTGCACACTATGAGGACGTCCAGCATCGTGTCAATAAAGGCAAATATAGACAGTATCTTCAAGGGAAAATCTACCTAATGCCTCTGGTAGCCACAGTCAGCCACTGTATCCCTTGGAATGCCCTGAAAGGGTTATACTCTATTGTGCACACAATAGAGTATAAAAAAGGTAAGGGACATCCTATGCTCCTTAACCACTACAATTAGCTGTAGTAGTTATGGTGCCAAGGGTCCTGTATCACCATCCAAAAATAAGCTGTCAAACCATTTATGAATGGTCATAACGTGAGGACTTCCAGTGTCGTTTAAAACACTTTTCGTGTTTTAAGAACACGGAAGTCCCTCCAGTGGCTCTCTGATAGACAGCCACTAGAGGAGGACTTAACCCTGCAAGGTAACTATTGCAATTCATAAAAACTGCAATAATTACACTTGCAGGATTAAGGGTAATGGGAGTTGGCACCTAGACCACTCCAATGGGCACAAGTGATCTGGGTGCCTGGAGTGTCCCTATAATAAAGTGTAAGGTGATTATGTCTTCATATACTAGCGGGCAGTGCACAATCATGAAAACCAAGCTATGCAAGAAACACTTTGATGAATAATCAGAAATTCATCACACTGATGTCATAAGAAGTTTAGCTTACCACCAACAGCGTTGCCAAGTTTGAGCAACTGCACACTCGCATACATGGCAGATATAGTTGAAACGTAGGGATATCCACTAAACCCCTATGTAGTAAATAAACCCCAGAACTAGTCTCTTTTACAAGCATAGTCTCTTGTTTTAAAGCAACACTCAGGAATAATTATACCCATTCAATATGTTCTAACTATATGGTAGATATTAGTGTGTTTAGTAATGATCAAGAAATTAGGTAAAACCCCTCCTTTTAACTGATTTTTTATTTGGACTAGCTGCTCCTTGGCTGCTAGCCTTGTTTTTTCTGCCTAATATCTCAACCTGCGTCCATCCTTGGAAGCTTGCTGATAACAAGAGATTCTCTTTAGAATCATTGCTTCATGCCATCAGAGGCTGGCCAGGGAGCTGGAGATATAATAGTCACTATTGCCAGGGTAATCCCCGTGACATCCAGGCGGCTAGGCGTGGCCGTCCCACAGGTGCCAAAAAGAGGTTTTGAACTTGCGTCCTTCATCTGCTATACTGCCTCTAAGCCAGAGCAGATTCTGTTCTTTTGAAATAGTTCTATCCTTGTTACACCTGGCTTTGTCTGCAGCACTAGGGGACTGGACTCCATCTGTGGCTTATACCTATACTTCACCTGAGGCAGATCGCTAATCAACCAGGTTTTTAAGCACTGCCTTGCCCTGGGCACTTTGTCAGTTCTTTGATTTTGGTGACCGTGTGTTGTTCCTGTTTTGTTTCCAGAACTAGTTCTCCAGATCGACCTTGGCTTCTTCCTCGTTTATCCTGACCTCTGGCATCCTCTGACTTTGGCTTATCCTCGACAATCCTCCTGCTTGTGTCCTTGTCTGTACCGCAAGTTGGAGATAAAAATGGAGATTCAGTCTTGGTGGTTTCTTACCTGATCACCTTGGACTGTGTTTATCTGCAAGGTTAAGCACACATCTCTGCCTACTGGACTCCCACCTCAGGTAAGACCCTGACAACTGTTCCTGTACCTTCTCCGTCTCAGCATCTGAGATTGAACATGTCTGTGTATTTCAGGAATAATTATGAATTATAAACCAACTCTCATTCATAATTTTTCTTTACTATGATTTGTAGTATGAATACGACTAATCTGAGTGTGTAGTGATCAGAATGGAAAGCATTACTTCCAGACGCTTTGGTACTCAGACGCATGTATATTACCATCGTTAATCTTCTCAGCACTGAAGGAAAATCAATATGCAGGGCATTATTAGGACAGAGAACAGAGCAGCATTATATTCCTTTTACTGCTCCGTATCTTTGCATAATGATGTCCTGGCTTTCGTTTTTTAATTAGTGAAATGATTACCAATCACAATATACAATAGCTACTCAGATTGGAGACTCCATGTCTCTTTGGGACAATAGAATAAAATAACAATAATAAAATTAAATCTAGTGGTGTTGTGCTGGGTTGGTTCTTTCTCTATGGACAGCTGGTGCTCCTAAACAGCCGCCCAGCTACATGCAGCCCTGTATATTCATTAAAGAGAATTGGAACTTGAAGTTTCAACTCTCACTGGCAGAGAATTGAACAGAAATAAACAGTTTTATGATTCACTTTTGTTAGTGCCCAAAATGTCCCTTTAATTATACCTTGGGGTGCACAAACTATATTTAAACTTTAAAATAGAGTTATAGAATTAAAGTAAAATTTCAAATATTGTTTGTAGATTCGAAAGCAAATGGAAGAAATTTATATATTTACGGAGGGCTTCCTGGATTTCAAATCTACGGTACACTATAATTGTTTTTAACAAAAATAAAGTTTCTAGTTTCTCTGTTATACTAAGGAAACATATTATAGTATTCTCCTCTACTGCTTGCTATTGGTGTAATATGAACATGCTATCTACATAATGTGTGTGTGTGTGTGTAACAAGTTCTCCTTCATGTTGGACTACATGCATACCACCCAACATTTGGTGGTATGAAATTGGCATGATTTTAACCCTGGGGTGCATTGTACTGCTGCAAAGTGAGCCCCTGCCAGCTTGCACTGATCCTGTGGGGCTTAGAGGGTCTACTATTGCGTTTGCGTATGGTGAGTTTTTTTTTTAAATTTTATTTATATGTTACTCCTGTCACATTTATTACTAAGACCAGGACTGGGGACCACAGGATTATTCTGATGGGCTTTTAACCTACTTATACTTTGTAAGTGTAACCATTAAAGCACGCATCTTTACTGTTTTCAGTGTTGCACTATGTTTCTTTCAATTTTATTCACATGAATCTTTGGAACCTCAATACTATTGAATCTGGTGGAACCTACAGACTATTGATGAGCCTGAATTTTCTGTGACTTTGTGAGTGTAACCTTGAATTCTGTGTTTTTTGTAAATGTAGAGACTTACCTGTCAGTCTCTTCATTTACCTGTCAGAGCACTCTGATTGGTTGGCTTGGAGTCAAACAATCAGATAGCTCTAAGTCAAATTGCAGGGCATGGGAAGGCTTTAAAAGCCTTTCCCCACCCTGCAGAGCTCAGTCTGCAGGGTGCCCTTGTTGGGTGAAGATGGCTTACTTTTTTAGTGTCGGGTTTCTTTTTGTGCATTTAAAAAAAAAAAAAATTTTTTTTTTTACAGTTGCGATGGGTATGATGGATTTTTATTTGGCCTTTTTTAGGGCTGAAAATAGGTTTTTAGAAAAAAGACCTAAAATGGTAAGTTATTTTTTATTTACAGGTATTTAGTTTTCTTGTTCCCCCTCTTTGAGGGTGAGGGGGGTAGGTGGGTCTTTATTAAAAAAATAAATAAAAATTGGGGTTGGGGGTGACTAGGGGCTTGGGGACCCCTAGTCACTGGGTGGGCTTTACATTTAGCCCCACCCCTCGCCCATGGGTGGGAGCCAGGGGGGAGGACAATAAGTCACCCCATAGTCCTTTAGGACCCCCATCCGCCACCCATGGGTGGGGCCCAGGGGGAGAACAGTAGGTCCCACTTTATTTTTGTTTAGGTCCCCCACTTGCCGTTCATGGGTGGGGGTTGGGGGGAGGAAGACAGTAGGTCCCCCAATTTTCATTTAGGGCCCTCACCCACCACTCATGGGTGGGGGCTGGGGCAAAGGGCAATCGGTCCCCCCCCCCATTTTCATTTAGGGCCCCCACTCGCAGCTCATGGCTGCTCACTGTTTAGTAGACATGCCCCTACTTGCGGTATAGTAGTATTAGTACATCTTTCAGCCTTTTGTAGATAGCTCCCTGATACCGTGGGCACGAATAGATCGGAATTTCATTCATTCTAATGAAATTCCGACCTGAACAAAGTCCTGAATTGCATCCTAACACGAATGGAGAAACTGTTCTCATTCTGTTAGGACACAATTCGGTAGTTTCACCGGCATTCTATCTAAAATGACAGAACGTTTTGAAAACACTGACAGGAAGCATCGCAAAATCACAAAGGAAAGGTAAGAATTGTGGGAAAATTTCTCTGACCACAGGAAACGGAGCGCACTTTGCTCCTCCGCTGGTCAGGCATAAGAAATCTCCATAGACAAATAGTCTCTACTTTGTCTTATGTTTTAAAGAAAACTAGAGCAGACAGGAAAAAATGAAGAACAGATCCTGACAGAGGGAGAGAAGAGAAATCGATCGAGGAAAGGTAAGTTCAGAATGACAGTGCCGCTTTAATATTTTTATTAGGGAAAGTTATACCTGTAAAAACTGAAATGATCAGGTATCTTATATGGCACGGTAGCAGTAGAAAGAGGGAAGTGCAGGATAAAACTTACCAGGAAAGGTTAAAGGATCTTAACATGTATCGCTTGGGGGAAAGACCAGACAGGGGGGATATGATAGAAACATTTAAATACATAAAGGGAATCAACACAGTAAAGGAGGAGACTTTATTTAAAAGAAGAAAAACTACCACAAGAAGAGGACATAGTCTTAAATTAGAGGGACAAAGGTTTAAAAATAATATCAGGAAGTATTACTTTACTGAGAGGATAGTGGATGCATGGAATAGCCTTTCAGCTTAAGTGGTAGAGGTTAACACAGTAAAGGAGTTTACACATGCGTGGGATAGACATAAGGCTATCCTAGCTATAAGACCATATTTTACAAGACAATCTAAATTAAGCTGTGTGCTTAAGAGTTAAAGCAGTGTTTACATTATTGAACAGAATAGGCCTGAATTTAATATTGTTGGATACGATTTTCAAAATGATTTAACATTTTTGGCTAGACTTTAAAATTTTCTCAAAAATCAAGTATTAAAAATATATTAATTATATATATAATCAAAACCACTTATCAGAAGCAGCCTGACCCACAGTGGCCCAGAAAAACCGATATCCACACAATGGTAACGGACATTAAAACATTCTTTACCTCTGAAATGGCGACATTAAAAGCTGACCTAGGCATGCTAGAAGGGAGAATTAAAGCCATGGAGGATACCGTCCAAAGTTTTGGACTTAAACAACAATCTGCTGATACTCACCTACTGGAGGTGTCAAGCACCTGTGCAGCGCTAAGTGCTAAGGTGGAACACCTGGAAGACTTGGCACGCCAGCGCAACATAAAAATTTGGGGTATTCCTGACATTGTCGATGTTGGAGAACTACCCCACTATATCAGAAGACTGTTTGCAGCATCCTTGACACCCAAGCAAGCTAAAGGGTTGCAGCACGATGGATATACAGACACATCCCAGGGATGTGATTCTAAGCTTCAGGTCACGATCCGACAAGGACACCTTCCTCTCACAGGTCAAAGGTCACGCACTATTTATGTTTGAGCAACATGCTTTGAGCTTCTATCATGACCTCAGCAGAGCAACGCTGCAATGGTGAGCTACATTTAAGGAGGTGACCAGCCAGCTGAGAGCAGCAAACATCCCATACAAGTGGGGGGCCCCACAATCCCTTATGGCCAAGCAAATTGATACACACCACAAGTTGACATCTCCGTCCAACGCAGACAGCTTTTTACTAGCATTGGGGATAACCACCCGTGCCACATCCGGGATTGGCAGACCCACTCATCAGTGGGATTTGAACAATGTCACCATCTTCACACCAGCTGGTTTCTCCACTCCAGGATGAGGTGCAAACGGAAGAGCCCCTGCTCAGCAAATGTCCCATCACATGGGGGTTTTACAGCGGACTTTCCAATACTATATTAACAATTAACCCAGTCTTTAAGTTTCAGGCGCAGTTCCGATTTGTTTTCACTATAAATGTTTTTACGCTTTCACTACACCACTGTGGTAAGGACCTATACAGGTCAAATGACCTCTAGAGAACACAGCAGGACCTAAGTTATGTACCGTTCTAAGGAACAGTTTCCAACACACACAGTCTTCTCCCCCTACCCCCCTGAGCTTCGGGGTCATGGAGCTCGTTTTATTCCCACTTGGGCTAGAACACGCACCGACACTTGCCAACAGACAGGCAGCCCAGATACACTTCTCGGAGTACACCTCCAGGTAGTATCTCCATACAAGCAGGCAAACTGGCAGACAGATAGCCTGCACACATATATGCTCCAGATACAACGTGTTATGCTCTGTATGTTACGGTTAGTGGTCTCAGATGTCTGCCATGTTCTACACTTGATTATAAGCTACTGTATATCGACCTCTCTTCACCGAAGCTATCTTAAACATAAATTAAAAAATAGGTGTTAAATTGCTGACATGTTTGCTATCAACACTGTACTACGCTAAGCATATGTTTGACTTATTTGATACACGTGTTACACCTGCTCACCTGCAAAATAAAGAATTTTAAAAAAATAAATAAATTGAGGCCATAGTTAGCAAGTTACCTTTTTAGCTAGTATTTTTGCATATGAATATAATACAATGACTGGTTTTTCAGGTAATCTCTTTTTGCAGTTGAATATTTTATCCTGTAGTCATTGTGAGATTACAGCCAACTCGTCTGTCCGATAGCCACGAGAGGGCAGTGTTAGTGAGTTGTTTAGAATTTTCACACTGATAGGAGTGCTGTATGAGTGTGCTGGGAGGAGGCTATAACATTGGAGCTCATTGTACAACTGTATAAATGAAAGACGCTATCCCTGCTGTCTATCCCCCTTCTCCCTCCTTCCTCCTTAACTGCCCCCCGACAGATATCCAGACTTTTTTTCCACCAGCTCAGTTTGATGCCCGCCCTTTTACACTAAAAAGCTTTGAGACTGGCATATTTCCAAGTTCAGTAGTTGTGAGGGGCAGTGTTTGTTGTGCTATTGTTTTGTGTATGTGTACTCGCATTGCTATTGCTTGGCCTTCTTTAGTGGCTTATCTTTTATCATATGTAATTTTATAATTGTTATTTAATGTCTGTAGAATTAAGATTGTTTTAACTAGTTTCTCTTAATTCTTTAATAATAACTTTTAAAGTGACAGTTATGTCTAATAGCAGGGTAACTCTTTATTACATTAAAATGGTACTATAGAAAAAGCTATGTTGTACTGTAACTCATGGGGAAAAAAATCTACCTTTGTATATCAAGTGGTATGGTGAAATCAGTAATTATTTATACAATTATAGATTTCACCATGCCACTTGATATGCAAATGTAGTCTTTTTTATTTAATTTTTTTTAAATTTAATTTTTAATGAGTGTTGTGTGTTTGTCTTAGTTGTGAAGGAATCGAAATTGTTAAAAAATTGGTTCACAGTTGTCTTAAATAACTATTTGCAACACAGGAAGTCTCAAAGACCAACAGTTTGATCAATTTCTCCATAATGATAAAATTCAGGCTTTTCTATCATTTTCGATAGGAACAATTTGAGTTTATTGTATAATTGAATAGCTAATAGCTGTTTGAGTCTTTGAGACGAATCTCTAGCAAATATAGCTGTATAGCAGAGTTTCCACTAATGCACTCAGTCTTCTACCCAACAAATCTTTCTCATAAAGATGTGAAGGCAGAGGAGGAACGGGAAGTCCAACTTTGGGGTCCATCTATTGGAAAATGGTCAAGGCCCTGAAGGTAGAATTGTGCCCAGATAGCCTGTCCCAAAACTAATTCCATTGAGCTAAAGTTGTTATGGAGTGGGAATACGTGATCCAGTGAGGGTGCTTTTTCAATCTTTTAATCTTAGTTAGGTCTGGCTAAATTTTCTAAACATACGAATACTTATTATGTCTGTTTTTCATGAAGTTTTAGAGTCAAATCAGAAACATGCTTGCTACTTTCGTTTCCAGTGGTGTTATCTAATGGTCTATGTCTCTCTATTGACATGCATAAAACTGAAGCAGATTTTTGAAACGAGATTTTACATGTTTTCCACGTAACTTTGTATTTTTATGTTACATCACTGAAAAAAAGCCAGAAATCTACCGGCCACATTAGAATATGTAGAGTCACAAAGGAACGGGAAAAAAATATCACATTATCAACACAAAGTACTTTATTATAAAAATAAACAGATAAAAAAAATATATAAAATTACACTTGACATTTATATCCAAAGTAATATACTTTTGATAAAGCCACATTTGGTGAAACGCGTCAAGGGTAATTTAATGCTTTTTAATCTGTTTTTAACTTTTATTCTATTATTTTTATATTGGACCTGACCATCTTGCTGCTCCATTCCTGTTCTGTATATCCTTGGTGGGGATATATACCACCTACACCTTATGGACTGAGTAAACCGTTACCTTGCTCCACTTCATGCAAGTGAGAGTAGTTTAACTCTCTTTTACACTCCCGTTTTACAGTGTGCAGTATTTGTTTTGTTTTTCTTCCCTATATATACTGCACCACCTATATATCCTAGATTGGGGATCATACCACTGCACGCCATACCTTAGGAGCTAATTTAGAGTCTCTTTAATATGTTAGTGTAAACACTTATACCTACTTTTTAAATTTTAAGTTTGAACTTCTACACCATATTTTATTAAGTTTTTCTTTTTTACATCCACAAGGACTCCAACTGCTTTTAGTACTACCTGCTGCTCCACTGCCATGCTATATCCTGTGGTGGGGATCACTCCGAACAGGCTCTAACATTGGAGCTGGATTGAAGTTCCACAAATGTGTAAGTGCACATTTTATTTATTTTTTCCCTCATTGAGACATTCGAAACCACTAGACTATCAATATTATTTCTTATCATAGTATATACCTCATAAGGATAAGATAAGTACGGACAGAAAGAAATGTCCAGATAGAGTGGAAAGTTGGTAATGAACGTTGACTTCCTCTAGGGTAACAACCCGTTGAATTATCTAGACACAAACTCACAACAAATCTCAACTAGTATAGAAAAGCCCCCATATAGGCTTAAAAGATACAGTAGAAAAAAGGGATTATTAGATCCTAAACGTACCAGAAAATTTTAAAACTCATAGTTTGCCTGAAGGGATGTACAGGAAAAGTGCTATCCCCAAAGGGCACTGGTTACTAAACAATAAACTGGTATAATTAAAAAAACAAAAAAAACAAAGCAGTAGATAACAAAAATAAAATGATGTATCAGAAGTATCCAGGAAAAGTGTTGCCCCTAGTTATAAAGGGGGGCACGGTTGCCTAAGCAGTGAACTGATAAAAATGAAAAATCTACAGAGTAGTAGATAATAAAACAAATACATAAAATGCTATATCAAATGTCACTCAAAAAAAATATATAGGTATTGGTTCCCATCAAGTAAAAGTTCATGAAATGACAGTCTGTGGAACCAAAGGTAACAATGTCTTTGTACAACTATGTATCAGCTATCAGGATAAATAACTCCTGTTACTGAGTAGCAAAAGCTGGAAAGTCCGAGGTTGATATAATAACCTTATAATAGACAGTGAAAAATAGGTATATATTCTTCCTTATCAATATACAATACCCGACCATGTAGTGGTCTCTTGTGTTGCAAGATGTCTTGAAATCTATATAAGGCAAGAAATAGAAAACAAAATGTTCTCTGTAAACACTTTAATTTTAATAATAACAGTTAAAAACAGTTAACAGCTCCTAGAAATCAGAGGCATATCAGAATGGATGCAGGAATCCTATTGTCATAAGTTATCAACAATGAAGTCCCTCTGATACGTTTACTCTCGCCGGCTTAGAAGTAGAGTATCACCAAGATGGTATTGAAGTGTAGACTGGAGTTATGTGTGTTCCACCGGAAAAGTTCTCCTGCTTTCCACTCCAATCCTCCCCCAAAAGGGGTGACTGGTAGGTGCAATTGCCTTACGCGTACAAAAACATTGTTACCTTTGGTTCGACACACTGTCATTTCATGAACTTTTACTTGATGGGAACCAATACCTATATGTTATTTTTGAGTGACATCTGATATAGCATTTTATGTATTTTTTTTTATTATCTACTATTTTGTAATTTTTTTTGTTTTTATCAGTTCACTGATAAACTAGGGGCATCACTTTTCCAGGATACTTCTGATACAGAATTTTATGTATTTTTATTATCTACTACTTTGTTTAGTTTTTTAATTTTTACCAGTTTACTGTTTAGTAACCAGTGCCCCCCTTTTACATTGGGGGTAGCACTTTTCCTGTATATCCCTTCAGCCAAACTACAAGTTTTAATATCACAGCTCACAAGTTATTTCCTGGTACGTTTAGGATCTAGAATCCTCACTTTCTACCTCAAAAGGATAACCCAGGAACTACACCAACCCTTTGTTTATATTAATTTTATTTCTTTTATTTATAAAGGCACATCCAGCTCCCTACCTTTGGGAGAGCTGGTGAGGTTTCTCTCCCTAGGGTCTAGTAGGGATCTTCTCCCTGGTGGTCTCCATTCCTGCTCCTTACTGCTCCCTCACTGCTGTTTAGTAATGCTGGGTTGTAAATTACCTCATATACCGGCGCCCAGCATCACCACAAAGGGAGTGTGATGGAGCAGCAGGAAGAACAGAACTCAGTGCAGAGTTGCACCCTCACTGCATGCCTCCAGCTTCCTCACCCCCCGGCCTAGTACATTTTGGCAGAGTAGGTACCTGCAGTATAAGAAAAGTAGCAGCCTACTCTGCCTTACTCAATAAGCACCAGTCTGAGGGCGCTCTCTTGGGACACCCGTGACAGGCTGACAGTGCATTTTGCATTACCAAAGAAATAAAACAATGAATTAAATAAGACCAGTGAAGTTTGGTCTTCACTGGTCTTCTGGTCCTATTTAGTTAATTACTTTATTTCTTTGGTAATTCGATTTTGTGCTATTGCTCTTTATTTAGTGTTATTTCTAACACATGTTTTATAGTTACAGGAATATACCTATCTCTTAAAGATAGATTCACTTCCTTTTGACTCATTTTATATATATATATATCTAAGTTGGCTTTTTCTATGTATACACATGTATTAATCTTTGGAAAAGAAACCTCATGTCACCATGTTTTGCAGTGTTTTTTGTGGGCTTTTTATTATGTTTTTATATTAATATATTTAATTTTTTGTATTAATGTTGGTATTCTGTTTTGTATTTTTTATTTTTAGATTTTAAATCTTTTTTTTTACCTTTATTTTTTATTTTACACATAACAGGATGCATGAGTAAACTGAAAATAAATAAATAAATATAATTAAAACCAGCCAAGTAGGCAACTATTGTTGTTGTTATTATTTATATTGCGCCAACAAATTCTGCAGCGCTTTACAGTGGGTGGACGAACAAACATGTAGTTGTAACCAGACAAGTTGGACACACAGGAACAGAGGGGTTGAGGGCCCTGCTCAATGAGCTTACATGCTAGAGGGAGTGGGGTAAAATGACACAAAAGGTAAGGATAGTATTAGACTAGTGACAGTTGCAGAAGAGGAATCAGTCAGGAGCTATTAACAGTTTAATTGATACGCTTTTATGAAGAAGTGGGTTTTTAATGATTTTTTGAAGGAGTGGAGACTGGGTGAGCATCTAACGGAGGAGGAAAGTGAGTTCCACAGGAACAGTGCAGCCCTCGAAGTCTTGAAGGAGAGCATCAGAGGTGGGAGTATGGACAGAAGATAGACGTAAGTCTTCAGCAGAGCGTGAGGGCCTAGACGGGACATACTTGTGTATTAGAGAGGATAGTTAGGTGGGAGCAGCATTATGTATAGATTTGAAAGCAAGAACCAGAATTTTAAATTGAGCCCTATATCTTACAGGAAGCCAATGTAGGGACTGACAGAAGTGTGAGACGTGGGAGGTACGGGCAGACATGAAGATGAGCCTCGCCGCCGCATTCATTATGGACTGTAACGGCGCAAGTTGGGAGCAAGACCAAGACCACTGAGAAGTAGATTACAGTAGTCAGGGCGAGAAAGGATAGTGGAATGGACCAGCACCTTAGTTGCATCTGGCGTTAAGTAGGGTTGGATGCGCGCAATGTTTTTGAGATGAAAACGACAGGATTTGGCGATAGACTGAACATGAGGCATGAAGGAGAGATCGGAGTCAAAGAGAACACCTAGTCAGCGAGCCTGCGTGGTGGAGCTGATGGTAGCACCGTTGACTTGGAGGGAGACAGACACAGGGGTAGCAACACTTGAGGGAGGACCAGAATTTCAGTTTTGGTCAAGTTGAGTTTAAGGAAGTGGGCAACCATCCAGTTAGAAATAGCAGAGAGGCAGTCAGACACTAGTCAAGAGGGACGGGAAGAGATCAGGAGAGGACAGGTAGATTTGCATGTCATCTGCATGGAAATGATATTGGAAGCCAAAGGAGCTAATGAGTTTATCAAGGGAGGCAGTATAGATGGAGAACAGTAGGGGACCAGGGACTGAACCTTGGGGGGCACCAACAGAGAGGAGTTGGGGAGAAGAAGCAGAGCCAGAGAAAGAAACACTGAAAGAGTGCTGGGAGAGGTAGGAGGAGCACCAAGAGAGAGCAATATCTTGTAGACTGATATTGCGGAGGATGAGAAGAAGCTATTGATGATCAACAGTGTCAAAAGCTGCAGACAGGTCAAGGAGAGTTAGGATAGAGTAGTGACCACGAGATTTTGCAGCGAGTAGATCATTGGATTCTTTGGTCAGTGCCGTTTCCACAGAGTGCTTAGCGCGGAAACCAGAGTGAAGCAGGTCTAGCAGAGAGTTGGACTTGAGGAAGTCTGTCAATCTCACATACACAACTCTTTCAAGGATCTTGGATGCAAAAGGCAGTGTCACTGAATGTTGGTAAGTAAGGGTAAAGGGCAGGGTATTGTGATGAGGTTTGTGGGTTTTCTGGTTTTCTTAGTGTGTAGATAAGGTGAAGGGCCCTGGATTGGGAGAGACATCACCAGCTGCTAGAAGCAGGAGGAGAGAAAGTGATAGGTGTGAATGGGGTCTAGGATGAGATCAATTGTGGGTAGGAGGGAGAGTAGAAAAATTATTGCAAGGCATGAGACGAGAGAAGGCGGGAGTGTAGCAGAGAGGGGCATATGTAAATGTGGATGGGGGATGAGTGAAGTGGGTGTAAGGAGAGATTTTTATACTGAGGGAGTAGGAGGAAATAAAGAGGAGGAGAAGACAGATCATTGGTAAACTGGGAAAAATTAAATTGGAAATAATTGGAATATCAAGAGCAGGTGAAGGTAGGGTAAATATTAAGTTTTACGGGTTAAGAAAGTAGAGGAGTGTACTAATAAGAGGCAGTGAGTACACCTGCTGTTTTTACTTATCTAAAATTTGGGTGTGACAGACAATCTATAAATGTAATAATGAGCATGGGGTGGGGTGCTGAGGGGAGGGCGGGTATCAGACTTTCTTACAGCAGTATTGGGGCTTGATAGTTTTGAAAGCAGGCTGTTGAATAAAGATATGTGAGGGTCAGATAGGCTTGCAATAAAGCCGAGGGAGGGGGATATGTATCTAGGCACAGAGATGAAGGGATGGTTATTCAAATAAAAACAAACATATCAATAAAAGAAGGGAGGGGTCAGAGGTCAGTCAGAAATCAGAGGGGAAATAGAGTGCATATCGGTGAATAAAACAATTACATACAAGGCTAGCAAAACTACACTTTAGCATGACAGACAAGATATAAAGGCAAGAAAATATACAATGCCCACAGGATATATAAAATAAAATAAATGTACAGGGTGGTTAAATTAAATATAAATGATGCTGTGCAGGATAGAGTATTAGTGTTGTCTTCCAGAAGGCTACCTGTGCTTATTGCAGACGATCAGCTGATGGAGCTCTGACTTTCTTACAGCAGTATTGGGGTTTCAAACTACAAGGTATACCCCAGAAAGTAAACGTACAATTTGGATTGCATAAGGACAACTAGCGTCAGAGGGGTAGGCATAGAATAACAATAGATATTTTGCAAATGTGGTTGAATGCCTGTGTTTATACATGCAGGTAGAGACTCAGCTGTGCGATCAGCCTATTCCCATTTCAGATAGGTCACAGTCCCATCCAACATTTCAAAGTTGCAGGCCTATTTTCTCAGGCTTTAAGTGTAGTTCTCTTGTAGAGAATGGTTTCCCTCTCCACTCTGCATTTCTTAGTTATCCCCTTGCTTGCCTGGGGAGCATTCAGCCAAGACCTACCGCTGCTCACCACCCTCAGCAGGGTTTATATTTTAAGTCTGATTATAATTTTAAGTATTCAGTACATTTTATTTGTTTCCATTATTTACTTTTCATTATTTTCTTATTTATTTCATGAGTTTTTAAAATATTTTTTTTCATTAATATTTGCACCATTTTGGAGTATATTCTTCTATTCTTTACCATGGTCAGAGGAGATCTTCTATTTGCATTTTAAGAACAGGAGGCTTTTCCATATAATAGTAGATATAAATTATGTATACCAGGTAGATGCATTAAGAAATAAAAGAAGCATTCCTTGATGTGCCCATTTAATAGGAATAGCGACATGAATCCACCAATGATGCGAAGATAATAAACTTTCAAGACATAAAATATCTTTGCATGGGATTGAAGGGTAGGGGAGGGGTAGAAAACCCCCCAAAATACTAGAGTGATTCTGAATGAGTTTAACATTTCTGTAGATACTTCATCAATAATGTTCTCGGAAAATGAGCGCACAAACTGGGAATGGAGGAATTGATGCATCCCATGCTGGAACACACACTGAAATCCGAGGTAATTGACCTCAAGTGACGTGTATTGCGCCTTGATTGGCAACCCTATAAAACAAGGACTCTTTTTCAGGCTAAACCAAGCTTGTCCAGTCCACCTCGGAGAAACAGGCCTCGACAGCATCATGCCTCCCTCCTAACGTGCGATCCTGAGCCGCGGGACAACCGGGGCCCGACCCCCTCCTAAACACTAAGAGGGAATAGGGTTACACCTCACAAGCTGACAGAGCACAGAGCTAAGCTCCGACTCCAGCGGCAGAAGGAGACCACGCTCCTACACAGGTAGAAGAGGCGAGCCGTGCTCCAACTACTGTTTCAGCAGAGACCTGCCAGCCTTCTCATCCAGCGACAGTCTCTGGGGGCCAAACAGACCTGGATTACCAGCGCTTGCAGATGCAAGTCAGCGACCAAGCAACAGGCCAGGAAGAACCAACCAAGACTCCAGCGACTGAACCACAGAGCCAGCTGCCCTCCGGCAAACAAGGCACCTGAAGCACACAATCTCCTGACAGGATGATGCCTACAGCATGCCTTCACACACATATGCCACTGGGCCAGGGAATGGGACATGTGTCACAAACTGGCGATCGTAAGCATGATTACATCTTACCCTCAAAAGGTGTGGGCTGAGCACCGGGACAGATCACTCACTGCTCATTAAGCCTAGACCTACCGCTTCCTAATGTACCATGGTGCATGCCATTTCTGTTTAACCCTGTTAGAACATGAAGCCTGACAGCCTTCTGCACTACACCATGGGGTGGGCTGCTTACTTTGTATCGTTTCATATTTTATATGCTTTCTAGGCCTTAAACATTAACCAGATCTCTGCCTCACATACTCTAATGCTGTATAGGTGCAAAGCCAGTGGTCTCCACCTTTATAAAATTAACTCACGTCTAGAAATAACCTGTCAATAACTATCCAAGGCTCAAAGTTTAGACATATATGTAATCTTGAGAATATCACCACACAATCCCATGCCTCTCTCTATATATGCTTAGAAATTAGGAAGTTCATAATTGTTAAGTGATTTCAGGCAAACAACATACCCAAGCTGAATGTTACTATATGCCTTACAAGAGCCACTCTTGATCGCTTAGAAAAATGTGTGCAGTTATGCTAATATGCCTATTATATAAACCTTAGCTAGCTAGGCAACGTTTAATTGACTCCAATCACCACGACGCACAGTGAAATCATAATATGTTTAATGTTTTAAGCTTGTTGACCCCATCATGACAACACAATAGACGTGCAAAGCTAGCCTGTACTTAGTATGTTTATAAACGTAATGTTCTCAGCTTGTTTTATCTAAAAAAAAGTGCTTTTTATCTCTGCCATGACCATGTATGCCGTTGAAACGCCTGTAACCGCTGTCGTGGCACTACAGGTTACTCTGTTATGTAATCTAACGCACAAGAAAAATAAAGAATTTTTATAGAAAAATACATAACAGATGAAATGTGTTGGATTTTTTTTTTTATACTCTCTGTTGTGTTACAGTATAACACTATGTATAGTTTATTGTATAATTTACAGTGACTTCATTTTAAGGAATACTTGCAAAGCATTGTTGTATTCTACTCTACATACTTTGTTTTCATTATACAGGTTGTATATTATTTATTTGATGAAGAGGTTACAAACATGGTTTCCTTTATATTTTAATTTTGTTGACGTGGTTTAGTTAGTACTTACTAATAACATTTGATGCAACTAAAATATAGTTTAGAACAAGAACTATGTATCTTATTTACACATAATAATTTCTTAACACATTTATTGTAGTTTAAAGACACATTACTGTGAGTGTTATTGCTGTGGAGATTAAACACTCAGACACAGCAACAATATGAAACTCCTGAAAAACAGCGATATTAAGATAGAAAAGAAGGGATATGGGCCCAAAATAAAGATTGCCCCTTCTAAATCGGGACACTTGGCAGGTATGGGTCAGTAAAGTGTCCAAAACAAGTCTTTGATCTTCTTTGTCAGGTTGATGGTCATAGACACAGTTTGATGTTTCTATGATATGACCAGCGAGTGAAAAGTTGGAGAGTTGTGCTCTAGGCTAAAGCATGAAAATCTGTGGAAACCTAATCACTTCCTGTCCCCCACAGCACTAACTAGTATTCCCATCCCTATCCCTATGAATATTACATCTTTACATAATTCACTGGTTATTTTTTTTTTGCATGATGAAGTCACTGTGCTAGAGCTTGGCAAAAGAACAGACTCAGTGAAAAGTGCTTATTAACGGTCTCTCGATGGATGTGAGCAAGTGTGATATATGTTTTGTCAAATTAATATCAAACATAGCATTGTATCAAGATTCCCTTTGATGCGTTGCCAATGGGCTGTTTCCCCCAATTGTGCGCCAACCTGCCTCTGATCCTGTCCTGATTTTCTGGATCCTTGCATTAATATGAATCTTCCTCTTTTGCATTTGCACTGGTTTTATATCTGCTTCAGAAGCTCCCGCTTGGGGACCAAAGTGATCTGAACCGACAACATTGCACTGGCGAGGATGAAAGCGCGAAAATGATCAAGAGCAGCGGCTTTCCTCTGATCAGTAGGGCACAGCTTTGATACAGCCGCCCTCTCTGGTCCGGACTACAATGCCCCCATTCAGGCAATGATGAGCGCTCATAACCCCCTTCTTGATTTCCCTTTGCTTGCTTCCTCTTTTGCTTTCACAGATAGAGCCAGTGACAGCCAGGACCTCTCCAGGCTGTGTTTAGGATAGTTTCATTTGTGAGCAGACCAAACACAATTAACCTGTTAACTACTACCTATCACTTCATTGCTCGTTTACTTGATAAAAAATAAACAGCTCTCATACTTTAAAGTTCTAGCAATATGTAAAGCCCTGGATAGAAGCAGGCCTTTCGTTATAGCTTCTTTGTATTTCTGAACACTCCATAATGTAAGCCTGTCATTAGTTTTAAAAGAAAACAATTTGTTAGTCTAGGTTATCGTGGATTGTGATGTGGGTGAATGTTTTAGTCTCACAAGTGAAACATATTCATAGAAGGGATGATTGTTACGCTTAAGAAAAAAGTTGGTTCTAACAAAGACGACAAGGCTCTCCTCACTCTATCTAGCCTGCACGACCCTCCCCACCTCCTACTCCTGTACTGGCATCTGTGTCAAAGCATTAATGAATTCAGTAGTTTATCTGAAAGCTTGGGAACTGTCCTTTCCAACCCACACCCCCTCCTGTGGTCCTGGGCATATACAGCTCCAATAACCATGCTGTGTATTGTTTAACTGTCATCTTTAGAGGAGGTTCAGAGTGAAACAAAAGCAGAGAATAGAGTGAAAACACACACACACAGCTCAAAGAGGGGATATAGAGAGAGGGAGAGACAGACAGACAGCGAGAAGGGGAAGAAAGAAAAAAAGGAGAAACTCAGTGAAGGAAGGTATAACAATAGATTGACTGAAAGAATGGCACAGAGAAAGAACTGAAAAAAGAGAGAGGAAAGGGACACAATCAAATATAGGGGTTTATTCACTAAACAAAGAATTGCGGTAAATTGAAACTCAAACTGTTAAATTTAGACCTACGCTTTGGCTGTTTTGGCCTAAATTTAGCAATTTTGTTTTCAGTTGACCATAATTCACTATTTTATAAATAAAACCCAAATACATTAAGATAGAGGATTTTTTTGAAGAACAATAGAGAATACAGAAAGATTTAAGAAAACAACGCCAAAAAACTGCATCTGAAGAGGGAGAAGGCAAAACTTGGCGTTTTGGAAGAGCAAGGACAAGATCAGATCCAGATCCTGCAGTGATGAAGAGAAGTGGTACTCTGCAGCAAGCAGACATGCGATTCCTGTGCTTGACTCTGCTCCTTCTCTCACTAGTCCTTCTACAGGCTCTATGTGCCCCGGTCAATAAGGAACAACACCGCATGCCACCCAGTGTCCTACAAGGTAAGTGTTATCCTCTTCCAAGTGGAGGGTGAACATCATAAAAGCCTCCATTTTACATGATAACCTATGTATGTGATAATGTACATGATTCAATATGTAAAGATGAAAGCACATTGATACAGTGGGAGAACCTTGTGTGTCATAGTTTACAGTCTAAACCAGATGGTGGGGTGTACTTGAGACAAAAGACGTGGGCAGTGGGGGATGTTATTGCATGGTATGATAGGCCTATTGGAGTAACATTTTGGAACGAAAGTCTTTTCAATGGGGGTAACAAGGAATGTCCTCTTAATGGGAAAATGAAAAGATAGAGAGACAGAAGAAAAACCATTTATTCTGTGGAGAGTGAAAATGTGCATTACGGGAATTAATAAGCAGTGTCAGGCTGCACATATTAGACTTACATATGAATAGACATTTTAAGAATGTTAAGCACAGCCAGATTGCTCTGCTGATTTTAAAGCTTAATTTCATGTGTTTGTGATGATCAAATGATCTGACTTCTTGCGCCACATAACACAATTTATCCAGATTATTGCAAACGCTTTATGACAATTTTAACATTTTGTGGCGGAATTTGTTTTTACTTCCAATGTAAATCAGTTTAAATATATGCATTATACTTTAGAAGCCATTGTACCAGGAAAGACCGCTATCTCAGCCTGTTATATTTTTTTTTCTGCATGACCTACATTCTAAACAGAATATTTTCTTAATGGTTCCTTGCAGTTGGATGATAGTATTAAGTATTGAATTACTTTGACATGTGATATGATGTTTTGGTAAAACAGGTGGCATTTAGATCACCGCAGATGAATGAAATATTTGTGTGTTATGTATCTAATGCTTCCTTCCTGGCAGCGCTGTCTAGCAGAGGGACACTAATTTTGGAAGCAGCACTGAAGAGAGCTTTGCAAGTCCTCAACAAGGCTGTACAACAACAGGATCAGCTACAACATGATTGTAGAGGATGTACCCATTGCCTCTTTCCAGAATGTGTGAACAAAACTACACAGTGCAGAGGTCGGTTCTTATTAAAGGCTCCAGTAATAATATAATTTATGTGTATTCATAGGCGTAACTAAAAACCACCGGGCCCCAGTGTGAAAATTGTCCAGGGCCCCTCCCATGTGTCTCACCCCCCCAATGCCACTCTATGTGTCTCATTCCCTTCCCCCCCGCCAGTCTCTCCACATGTCTCATCCCCCCCCCAATTCCTCCACATGTCTCATTCTCCCCCTAGCCCCTTCACGTGTCTCATTTCCCCCCAGCCCCTCCATGTGTCTCTCCAACCCTCCAGCTCCCACTACCTCCATGTGTCTCTCCCACCTCCCCATGTGTCTTTTCCACCCCACAGCCCCTTCATGTGTCTATCTCAGCCACATGTGTGACAGACACACACTGACAGACACACACACAAACTGACAGACATAGACACACCATAAAACACACAAACTGACAGACACAGACACACACACACAGTAACAACCACACATATGCTGGCAGACACCACACTCACTGACAGGTTCAAACACATACAGACAGACACACACAAACTGACACACACACACTGACAGACACACACAGACTCATAAACACACTAACAGCCATACATACGCTGACAGACAAACACACAAACTGACACACACACACTCACACATTCTTGCACACTCTCACAAATTAATTTTACTTTTTTGAGATTCTGGTGTCTATAACCTGTCCCTGCAGGCTTTTCATTGTAAACCCTGCCATTTCAGAGAAAAGGCAACATTTACATTGGTGCTTAGTAACACCTCTAGTGGTAGTCACTCAGACAGCCAGTAGAGGTGCTTCTTGTCCACACAAATTGGCAGTGGGTTTTCAGGCAGATCCCCAATCTCAATCAGCATAGAGAGTAAGTATTTGGACTGGAGGGTGGACTAGATTGTTAAGGAGTGCAATGCCGCCCTAATGGCATTTAACCCCTCCTTTTGTAAGACGACATAGTAATGCTAAGGTTAATGAGACATTTCCACCTTCATAATAACGTAAACGTTGCCAAAAGGTTTAACCTTATAAAGCAAGAAGGTGTTGGGGCTCTCCTACCTCTATAAAAACTTAAATAAGCTTAAACTGTTATGGGGGTGGGAGTGTTCTTATTACGATGTTGGGGTGTGTTTTCTTGACATTTAAACAAAAGATTTTACTGAGAAACTCACAGCTGAAAACCTAGAATTCCCATAACATCATGGATCCATGCCTAAATATTCTGACCCCTTTTTTCCTAATACGTGTCAGTGGGCCTAGGTGTCATCATGCTTAGCAGATCTTTCAGAGATTTCTGATAACCTTGAAAATAGATTGTTTCAAAGTGCTTTATAGTATTAATGAATACCAGGAGGAAAAGTGCAGCGGTTTGAAGATTCATATATAAAACAACTGAGGCAGAAGCTCCCTCCCATTGTGTATGTATGTTTGTATTGCATTTTGTGCTGGGTTGCCAGGAATGGGTACCCCACTCTCATCACCTCAAACTGTGAAAAGACAAGATGGCCTTTTGTGGGGCTTGAGTTAGCCTCCTGATTAGAGATTCCGGACCCTCTTAGGGAGAATAAGTTGCAATGCCCCCTTCCACGAGTAACAGAAACAAATGTGTTTAAAGATTTTAACAGTGATACTTTTATTGTGGGTTTCCATTTCATTTGTTCCCCTTCCTGGTATGCTATCTTGGTATCAGACCACTACTGGGTCTGTACCGAAGTTAGTGATCCTAAAACAGTTACCTCTTTCCAGTTCATCCTATCCCACCACTTTTGAAGTCCATTCCCCAGGCATAAATTGACTCATGGTCATCTCATTTTCTGGACGGCCATCAATGCATTCAGGTTAGGGCCATGCTTTCTTAGACTGGCATCAGCCTCTAGAGATGGCTCCCATCACCACAATCTGCTACTAGAGAGAGTAGAAATTATCTCTACTTTATATTATGCAAAATGATTAATAATATTCAATGATGCCTAAGATGGTAAGAAAGTAATATTTATCTCTTAGTAACCAATACTTTTAAAATACCAGACTAGCTATCTGTAGTGCTTTTTTGGGGTGTAAAATAATGTTCCGATGTTTCATTATACTATGGAAAAAGATCAATAAATAAAAACACAGAATTGTTTTAAGTGTTTGTTTGAGATCTTATTCCTCTCCCAATAGAAATGAATATGGTTCCAGCATCTGAACCAACGTGTGAGGTTATCCTGGCAGCACAAGCTGAGGCTGATCCGCTAGAGAGAAGTTGGGCCTTGAGCCATGCATGCAGCTTCTATCAGCAGTTCTGTCCACAGGGGAATTACATTTCAGACATGTGCATAGAGGCCATGGCTGGCCACTGTCACCTCAAGCTTCAGGAGTGCAGTAAGTCCATCATATGTTTTGTATTAATGGATAATTACATATGCAACATAAACAAATAGCAAATCAACTAACCCGAAGCAAATACTAGAATTTAATGATTCCCAAACCTCAGTCTAGTATCGACTACTGTTTATCTTTTTATCTGATTTTCTACCAAGTGCCATCATTTGCAGTTTATTCCAGCAACAACTTGCAAAATTAATTTTTTCATCATACAAGTACTCCAATAAGTGACCCAAAGATCATTAAAAACAAGCCTTAATAATACTCCACATTATGAAAGTTGATGACTTCCACAAGAGATGACAATAATGTGGTAGACATTTTCACATGTTCTAATACATGATGTCCTTCACAGAGCTGGAGACTGACATGGATTATCTGAACACGTCTCCTGAGAATGAAGATATGGGTAAGCAGTGACACATAACACATTACAAGCTGATTTTCTCTAATTTATGACATAGAAGTATTCATTTCTATCATCTCCTAGATTGTAGGTAAAACTAGATAGATGGAAATGCTGCAACTCTACTGCCAAAAATCATATATTAATATGTTTGCACTTTTGCTCTGTTAATGTGCAAGGTCCTCCTTCCCAATGATGCCCAGATAGTGGCTTACTTTCCAGGGCATTGGCATCAGAACGTAGTGACATCTGTCATTCAGTTTATAGATTATAAAGGAAGAGCACAAAACATGCTCGCCAGAGAAATAGCCACCACACTAAGGTGCATATGCTGATTGAAAAAAGGAAAACTGCCTGTAGGGGATGATCTGCTTCTCCTGTCTTGTATTCACAGCATACAGTTCTATGCTGTCAACATATCTATCCCTCTATATTGAGAATTGTTAGACAGTTATTATTATTATGATATTTATATAGCACTGTCAAATTCCGCAGCGCTTTACAATGGGTGGACGAACAGACATGTAGTTGTAACCAGACAAGTTGGACACACAGGAACAGAGGGGTTGAGGGCCCTGCTCAATGAGCTTACATGCTAGAGGGAGTGGGGTAAAATGACACAAAAAGGTAAGGATAGTTTTAAACTAATGACAATTGCAGAAGAGGAATTAGTCATGTTTTTTTAAACTGTTTTTTTTCTTACATTAAAAAACCTACATGTTTGCTATACAAGACATATAGATGAAATTTTATCCATGAAATATGTTTTTATTTAATCATGACAGGTACACTTCAATCATGGATACTAAATAATGAATCATTCAAAATAATGTGCTTATTTTGTGTCACGCTATATGCTTGTGTTTAGTTTATAGCTCTTGTAGAGAATTTGAAAAGCCCGGGCAGTAGTGAAAAATCAGTAGAGAATGCTGCCGTGTGGAACGTTTGTACTTCCGATACCTGGAGAGCAGAAGGTTTTATTGTCCAGTTACTCTGGTTTTCCACAGTGCATAATGACATGATATCAATAGAAAACTGTCAGTAAAATGACCTTAATTCGTGCTGTACTTTTTGTATGAATTGGTTAATTTTTTTAAGAAGCTGAACAAAGTGTTGATGTTTTATTTATAGCAACCTGTGGACAGACATTACCACCTATAAGGAACAGCACAGAAATCAGTGGGCGAATAGTGGGAGGGAGTGCAACATCTCAGGAGTCATGGCCTTGGCTGGTGAACATTAGGCTTAATGGAGAACTAATGTGTGGAGGCGTACTTCTGGGGGATGTTTGGGTCCTCACAGCTGCTCACTGCTTCGCTGGGTAAGAATCCAACTATTATTGATCTATGTTTGCCTTCATGCTTAAACTATACATGCTATTAATAGAAGGAAATATCTGGCATTCCATCAATGGATCAATGGGTTTAATTGTTGGAAATGTAGACTTTACTTTTTGAATTAACAGAATATCTTTTCTTGCTTGACATTCTGATCTGTATCTATGTAGTAGTAATGCCCACCAAGAAGCTCTGAATGTCCATTTAGAAAACTGGCCTTTATTCATAGCAGGACCAACTTTGGCAGACTGGAGTCTGGACTGAGTAGATATGTTGAGGTGTCAAAAGTCAACTGACTATTACTATTATACGAAGGCTTTCTCATAACTATAGTCCAGTTTAAATATTCCGCAGATCAAAAGAAAATGGTAAAGAAAGGCAAATGTATAGATATTCTTATGCTACATAGTTATAGCTTTTAATATATAGGTTTAATTTTAACTAACAGCAATGTATACTATTTTCCACTGCAGAATGTTAAAATCTTCTAGCCATCAATAAACATCATGGCATCTATGGATCTCATTATTGAAATCATTTAGTGATGATCAACATATATTAAACATATGATGCATTTAAGTAATGGATTTCGGATGTTATTTTCTAATAAGATTTTCATATGTTTTGGCAATTGTAGGGTATACTAGCGTCAGGAACATCAGCAGTTTGATAGAGGAGACTTATAAAAGAGTACTAAATCGTGTATATTATTTTTGTTCTCTAATCTTTTCATATTTATTACATTGTTTTAACAAGTGTAGGTTTTTCTATGCCTACATTCAACCACCAAATTTAGAGTGGCAGAAAAGTGTGGGAAAGATTGATAAATCTGTTTCTGAAAAAATGACATTTATTAACAAATTATGGTTATGATGCAAATGAGGCAACCATCAGAAATCCAAAAAGAATTATAAATTGCACACAATAAAAGGCAGAAAACTGTATCCTAGTTTTAATTAGAGGACATATTGGTATTTTGGCTATTTGTAGGCATACCTTTCATAGATGGACAAAATAGAATAAGGGTGCACATCCATTTATTTGTTTTGTTTTTTTTGTACATTTTTATGTATAGTAAGGGACAGATGGATTAGTAAGGTGCCTTTTCATATTGTGATTCTGCACTTGTTATAATTTCAATTTTTGTTGACAATACATCTTCACTTGGTGAGACTTTTTTTACTGGGGCAAAATATTTTATGTATATAAATATATATATATATATTTGAATTTTTTTTATTGTAACTTTGTAAAGGGCTGGGATCCTGATGCCACATGTTAACGACAAGATGTTTCTTTAGGACTGAAAAATCATACAGGTGTTTTGTATGGACCGCAATGAATAAGTGCATTCTGTTATAATTAACTACTGCAATTTGTAATTGCATTTGTGTCCACTTACCAGAAAATAATGTGCATTTGTGATAATGGTTCTTAAAATATTATATGTTATGCTAAATATAATAAAGTCACACATATTTTAACAGAAACATAACTTTTGTAAAACCTTCCCTAGCAAAGGGAGTGCCTGTTTATGGACACGGTCTGCTATAGATTAATTTAATGAAACATTTACTTCAATGATTTAAAAGGCACATGGATGCACTTTCATTTTTTTTTTTTTTTTCTCACTCAAGAATTTCTATTTGACTTTTGCAGTGATATTAATGAACTACACTGGACCGTTGTAATTGGACAGTATGACCTCAGCAAAAAGGATGATGGTGCAAAGATCTTCAATGTGAACAGGATAGTAAGCCATCCCAAGGTATGGTAATAGGTGCAGGAGGAATTCTAATCCAATTATAATATAGATCTTTTTGCAAATTGGAGTGGGAATTTTGGCTTGTGTATTTTGTGTTTTGGTTTTTTGGGGGCTAATCAATGTTTGTGAATAATAATAAAAAAAAAAGTTAAAAAGTACAACGTGCAGATGTAATTGTGTAGGAGTGATAGCATTGCAGTGGTATGACCAGAATGGTTATGATAAAAATGGTTAAATAATAGTTATGTAATCGGGAAAGGTGCATTTATTGTTAGCTGTTTTTCAGATAATAACGTATCTGGAATTATTCCATTGCAAGCCATATATGTCCAGATGCTGAATGTCTTGAGAAGGATCCCAGAGTTAAACTGAGTAGCAACTGTGAGAAAATCTATCCCTGTCTCATGGTGCTATCCTATAGAAGTAGAGAGTGTTCCACTGATCATAAAATTGGGATTGACTTAAATGGACACTTCAGACCTCTAATTATTGCTTAAAAGCTTTGTGTGAAGAGTGTGTCCTCTTTTTTTTTTGCAAAAAGTGCAGTTTGTAATAGAAATTGGCCCTTTTATAAATTAAAATGGCTACACCCCCTTGGCTTTCAAGCAGACAACCGGTCCTGTTACTTCCTGGATTGTTTAGATCTATGGAACTAAATTCAAGAGGCAGGCAAATGCTCAGAGCACCTGCCTTGCAGAAACTTTTCATTGATGTGCATTGGAAAGTCTGGGGTTGGACAGACCCATAAAGTCTGAACAGAGGAAGAAGGGGATGGTTTGTATAGGCTGCAGACAAGAGATCTGCAGTTTTTGCAAGCTGTTTTTAGATATACCCCCCCAATGAAAAATGCATAACTAAATGTATGCAAGTTTTCATTTGGGATATATCTACTAAACATTGAATTTAATTTATTTTGTATTTGGGCAGTAGAGTGTCCCTTTAAAAATATTTGAGTCAAAGTCCTTTTGTGACAGGATGGTCATCACAAACTCTAATTAAATGAGTGAAAAACCATTCTCCACATTTGTTGACGGAAAGAGGATTAGGACCCATCTTATGTGTGTTACCCTGTGTATGATACCGATAAATTAGAATATGAACAAGCTCATATTTGCATTTAGGACTCTGTATATAGTCAATAGTTGATGTTGGGGCCTTCTTTTCATAACATATTTATGTTATCAGCTGTAGTTTGATACAATATATGTTACTGTGTTTTGGAAGTGAATGCAAAATGTGTCTGGCTAATTGTTTTTCTTTTTTTGGAGCAAATGGTTCTGTGCTTACATGTATATTATAGAGATATTGATTTAAAAAAAATTATCAATTCATCTATTATTTTATCTGCTAAGTAGTGTGTTTGGCCCCAACATTCTGTTATGCAGGTAATATAAGATCTTTCTATAATATTTATATACCCAGATTTTGATATGCTTCAAGGAAAAGGTTTAACTTTTCACTCCCAAACCCAGATGTATCAGGATAGCAATTCAAAAAGTATAAAAAACTGCCTTACATTCTCTTATTCTCCAACTTCACCAGATAACCATTTGTGATCCGTTCTGTCCCTCTGCATCCCATAAATTGCCTGTAAATGGGATGCATCCCCCCTCTTATTCTCTACACCGGCCTTAATGTTTACAAAGTACAAATCTGGGACTTTATTGATATGAGTATTGTGGGCCAATGGAATTGTCCAATGTGACGTCTGCTGTCATGTTGAATTCTCCCTCAAAAGACAGGGCTCTCTCTAAAAGGTGTAGATAAGGATTTTCATAATATTGTGCATTGGTTCATGATAGGAGAAAATACATAATTAATTGTGTATTTTCTACAACTGGCTCAATAACAAACAAACATGTGTTGTCTGGGTCTCAAAGCCTTTCCTGATCTGTGAACAGTTTGACTTTAGTAAAGAATAGTGCAGCATCAATGGGTTCAATGTACATGTAATTACTAAATATTGTCATATAAGATGAAGATTTTGACCACGTCTTTCATACCTCCAAATATTTCTCACTACAGTTCAATCAGAAAACGTTCAATAATGACCTTGCACTGTTAGAGCTGACTAGTGCTGTCACGGAATTTCAGAGGGCAAGACCAGTGTGCCTACCTGAAATGTCTAAGGATCCCATTCCTGGCACCAACTGTTTTATTGCTGGATGGGGCTCTCTCTATGAAGGTTAGTAAAAAGTAGCTGGGGTAGCTGTTGGATCTATAACAGACAACACATTATATCTGAACTGTCCTAATCCCATGGTCATGGGATATTTAACATCACACATTTCACAACATATGCAGCTTTGGGTAGTCTATATCTTTTAGGTAGTTCAGACTATTGGATGAGATAGCTTTATAAGTTAGTGAGATCAAACCGGAAATATTGTATGATGTGTTTCTGCCACAATTTATGAAACTGAAAGGGACACTTAGCATTACCAGTTACAGCTTAATGTAGTGATTCTGGTAAACATTGCTTTTTCTGACAAAAGGCAGTGTAGACATTGCTTCCCAAGGACACCTTCATTGGCGGTCAATCTTTGCAAGGTTGACAGCCACTGGAGGTGTCTTCATGCTCTAAATAACCATGCACTGGGCAAATACATCTCTATGAAGAGATGCTGATTGGCAAAGCATGGCAATTGATGCATGTGTGCACAAGCCCTCAAATGCTTGAGAATGCATTGGCTTGGCTGAAATCATCTGCAATGATAATCTCAGACAGGAAGGGATACCAGCTGTGGAAAGACCAGAAAGTCTGGAGCCTACAGGTAAATTAAGTTCAGTCTTTTAATCTAATCTGTTCCTTTAGTATTAATATCATTCTTTTTGTGAAACACCAACATAATCCCCAATACTATGAAATGATTAATGATGCAAAATATATCAGAATTGACCTCTTTATGTTTTCTGAAAATTATGATCGATCTGGTACAGTCAACAATTTTAGCTGTTAACCATTTAAAAAAAACAATATTTGAATGCTACAGATGGTTTAGATTCAGATTTGCATTCTAATGAAAATGTATTTATTTCCTATGCATTTCAAACAGACGGACCCTTATCAGATGTGGTGATGGAAGCTCGTGTGCCAGTTCTAAGCCAGGAGATCTGCAAAAATACCCTAGGGAAAGACATGTTGACCGGTACAATGTTTTGTGCAGGTTATCTAACTGGTGGCATTGATTCTTGCCAGGTAATTCCATAGTCAACCTACTAAAGAAAAGTAGTTCAGGGTTTATCTTTTTTCCACCTCTTTTTCAAACTTGTCAGTTGCCATTATTAAAAGCCTTTTCAGATCTCCTATGATAGGTGTAGGCAACCTTTTGCACTCCAGATGTTGTGGACTACATCTCCCACAATGCTCTTAAAGCCATAATCGACAACATCTGGAGTGCTGATGGTTGCTAACTCCTGTCCTATGTCCTGTGCTACATTATGGAATGTCCACGCTAATGAAGTAAAAAAGTTAATATTTGATTTGCATTGCTTTGCCTCTTTATATTGGCTTATACCAAAACTAATCATCTCTGTACATCATACAAAACATCTGGTTAACATTATACATTTGCCATTTTCAGGGTGATTCTGGAGGACCCCTGACCTGCCAGGATCCTGTCTCTAAACGGTACAGTCTCTATGGGATCACTTCATGGGGAGATGGTTGTGGGGAGCGAGGGAAACCAGGCGTATACACCAGAGTCACAGCATTCACCGAATGGATCAGCGTTCAAATGAAAAGTAATGATCACCTGTAATCTGCACTCACTATCTGTCCTGTAGCCTTGATCAAAGCATCTCTAACTAATTTAATGGGAAAGGAATATTATCCCTGTACACCCCACAAAGAAAGGCTAAAGTGATCGGAGCTTACAGAAGCAAGGATTGATCTGATTAACCTTAAAAAAATAAAAATTAAAAAGTAAAGTAAATGTTTAAAGTTTTATTATATTAATATGCCATATTCCTAAACACAACACATGTGAATGGGCTCACATGGTGTGCTTGATGATATCAGATGCCATTCAGTTTAGGAGAGGGGGTGTTTTCAGGGAAAAGGGAAGAAAATGCAGAAATTAAAAGTAAGAAACTTTAGAAAATATTTAACTTTAAGTGTACACAAGCATATTTTTACTATTTAAAGCTTTAATCTTATAATGCTCCCAATGTGGAAGGTAATCAGAATATGCTAACTTAAGAAACAAAGAATTAAAAATAATTTTATAAGATAATTTTTACTAGTAATAAAGTATTCTGTAATCTCCCTTAATCTAAATAACCTGTATATTACTGGGGTGTTAAATGTTAAATTAATTCCTGCTCCATAGAATGTGTTTCATAACAATTTCTTACAAACCAAAATGTTCTATTATTTTCTAGTCCGGTGTAAGCTAATCTCTAAAAACTCTGGTTTATTGCAATGCTTCTGTTTTTCTCTGTATTACCAGTGAGTATTGGGTATAATTGTTTAAACAAACACCCATAACGCATAACCAATGCAGCTTATTGTAGTGGTTATGATGCTATGAGCACTGTCCTCCTTTTTGGTTAAACTGTTTTCAAGCAGTGTGACAAAAAAGTTGTCTCTCCTCTTTAATTGGTGGCAATTCTGCTAGCAGAAGACATACATAGAAGTTGTATACCAACCTAAAGCTTACCATTTAATGTATTATTTTGTATGTCTTGTATATGAGATTTTGAGAAGTAAATGTCCAGTGAAGAACATTAAAGGTTATACCAACCAATAAACAGAAAACTCACCTTCTTTTCCAGTGCCGAGGCCAAGTTCTCTCAACAGCCCTTTTCCTTAACTGACTTTACTCCCCCACCCATGGGCGGAAAGGAGCAGCACGGGAGGGTTGAGGGTGCCGTTCCACCATTGGCTGTCTGTAGTTAGCATGCTATGCGTGCTGCTGGCAAATGTAAAAAATACACAGAATTGACATTGGCTGGCTAATGATGCCCTAAAGATACTGCTGGAGGTGGAGTAACAACTCAGATAACAGAGGTTAAATAGCAAAACGCTGCACATACAGACTCCATGCACCATGACCAGTTCAAACCACTAAAGTTGTCATGGTTCTTGCAGTAATCCTTTAAATACATTATAGTATATTTTTAAACCAAGAATCCTGGTTGTCATTGCACAATTACAATTTTTTTTTCATAAATGTATATTATTATTCTGAAAGAAAAAGAGAACTGATTATGAATTATGAATGAATTATGTATGTTGAGTTACTCTCTTGTTGCACATCGTGTTTTCAGTTTCTTATGTTCTTCTACAGAATCATTGCCAAGCCGAGAACCAACATGCTTTGAATTGGGAGGAATGGAGGAACTACAGGACAATGATAAAAAGTCAGAGATCAGGGATCAATGTCTTTTCTACAGACAGTCATGTCCAGGTCCCATGAGTCAGGAGGCATGTTCACGTTATGCAGAGGAAAAATGCAGACAGAAACAGAGGAGATGTGGTGAGTCCCAAACTACTTACTTAATAGAAACTGTCGTTTCAGAAGTAAAGGACAAATTCTAATAGGTATCGCAAAGTTTGATATTAAAAATCTTTTTTTTTATTTATTTGCTAAATTCACTTTTAATATACATAAAATGCACAGATGTTCTGGCACAATTGTCTGTAGGTTTAACATCTCAGCTCAAAGTCCAATTTCAAAGTGGTATTTGTCCTACCCAACTTTTCTTACAGAAATAATCCATTGCAAAGATTCTATTAAATAAAAAATTAAAGCAATTATTATTAATTAATAGTGATGTCCCGAACAGTTCGCCGAACGGTTCGCCGCGGACTCATCACTGAGTAAACTTTCCAGGAGGTGGGAGGATCTGGGAGGGAGGGTCTGCTGCTGATTGGCTGGAATGTGTCTGCTGACTGTGAGGTACAGGGCCAAAGTTTACTCAATGATGAGTCCGTGGCGAACCGTTCGTGGCGAACTGCTCGGGACATCACTATTAATTAAAGATATTTACCTGGCTGTTATTCGACTTGGCATAACTGATATCTCTGATGTGACATAGATACATTTTCAGAAAATTGCAATACCAAGTGTAATCTTATTTATTTGGAAAAGATGAATGTGAGTTGCTCCTGTAGGCTTCAATGTTATATTGTTAGAAAAGCTTTTCCAACAATTGACTATTTTTGGATTTTTTTTTTAAAAATTCCAAATATTGACATTAATAAAAAATATTGTATATATATATTTAAAAAATCAATATATCACAAAAAGTCAACATATTCCAAAATTAAATTATTCTTCATAATATTACATAATTCTGAAAGTTTATAAAAATAATTGAAATCATTTGAAAAGATTATCTAGCAGTATAACGTAGTTAGTTAAAATCTGCTTGTCTCTTTTTCTTTTTATTTAATACAACACTTTTGGATGTAAGTAATTTGTGATCTTTTCCATTCGTTTCAAAGATGAGCATTTGAGAAAATGTGTTTATATAAAACATATTTCTCAATTCATTTTTGGAAGTAGGAGATTTAGGGATATACTTATACGTCACATCGGCACATTTTATGAAACAGTAAAGAAAATTCACTTCAACTTTACTCAATTTACTTAACTTTACTTGATGGTCCACAAATGCCTCAGTCACCTAACATTATGGGGTAATAGCTATTTTTTTTTTCTTCAGAGTTACGCTCTTATCTTAAGAGCCTTCTGGACTTACTGCGGAGAGCAGAAGATTTCTTACGAAACAACATGAATTTTTCATTCTTCACTCAGACAATCCCACAGTTCATGGAAGAGATGTACAACAATATAGTTCCATCCAGAATTCGCAGAGATGTTCAAGGTATTCAGCTCTTAAACATTGAAGAGCATTTATTATATTTATTTTGTAAGGATTAGATGCCTTGTTGTTATTTTCTACGTAATATTGCTAGCAAGTTGCACACGTTGGTGAGCTTTGCTTATTAAATATCACAAAATATAGCCAGAGGACATTTCACCTACCAAGAAGCAAGTCTCCATATGATTCTTCACCCAGCACAATTGTCACAAGCATTACTGTAACACATACACATGATGCACATGAAGTCACATGCATAATATAAATCATGGACTGTGCGTAATATGAATGATATAGTATTAATTCCCTAGCTGGTGACACACTGGTGACAAGTTGGCTGATTTGATCAATTGCTGATTCTTCCAATACTGGTCTACTATATCAAGAGAAAAAAAAGTCACAGAAATATGGCTTTTGTGATTTGTTTAAATATCTAAAATGTCTAAATCTTATTTCAAATACACATTCATCATACTAGGCTTATAGGACAACTGTTGACAGTTAGTCTCTATGGTCTTCCATGCTTATGTGCCGGGAGTGAAGCAGGGAAGACCATTAAATTTGATTAAATGTTGGTTTTCAAGTGCCATCTGACCCAAGTTGTATGTATATGGCTAAAGGATCCTACCATATACTGGGATGAATTTTTCTCATTTTGTTTTAAAAAAAAAAAAATTATTTCTTTTATTGAGGCCATGGATAAAAGAAGACAGAATGGAATGGAAATGCATGAATAATCCTCAAGATTATACATGAATTTCCGCTACATCTGTCTCATTTTTTAATTATATACAACATTTAAATCGAACGTGACAGATGGAACCAAGCTGGTATTCCATTTTTGACAAGACATGTCAATGTGTAAATCTGTTGCTGTGCTGTTACATGCAAATTTCAAGCTAGGCAAACCTGCTATCAGTGCTGGGCTAGAAACCCACAGCTCATATAACATGAGTAAGGATAAATGCAAGCTCAATCTGTCTATGGTCATATTAGGCATAGTAAATGTGCCATGTAGACCCTAATGGTGGTCTGGCATTTAATATCTTGTTCAGAGCCGTCTTTAACACGGGGCAGCTGCCCAAGACCCAGTTACTCCGGGGGGCCCAAAGCAGCTGCACCAATTCTCCCTCCTGGCCGCCATCCCGCACACTAATGAAGCCCACCGGGTGGGTCATGCATTTTTCGGCAGCCGGCTGGGAGGAAGTGACAGCCACGTGTCACTTCCTCCCACAAAGAGTGGAGTGCACGCCAGGAGAAGAGTAGGCAGAGTGGAGGGGGGCTGGCCAAGAAAGCCAGACCTCAACTCCCAACACCTTCAGCCACCAGCAGGAAAGCCAGCCTCCAAGGTAGGAAACTGGAGGGTGGGTTTAAAAGTGTAATTTTGTGTGTGTGTGTCAGTATTTTTGTGTGTGTGTGTCAGTACATCTGTGCGTGTGTGTCAGTATGTGTGCGTGTGTGTTGGTATATGTGTGTGTGTCAGTATGTCTGTCAGTGTGTGTGTCAATATGTCTGTCAGGGTGTGTGTGTCAGTATGTCTGTCAGTGTGCGTCAGTATGTCTGTGTGCGTGTGTGTGTCAGTCTGTCTCTATATGTGCCAGTATGTCTGTGTGCGTTTGTGTCAGTTTGTCTGTCTCTATATGTGCCAGTATATCTGTTAGTGTGTGTATATCATAGGCGTGTGCACGGGGTGTGCCGGGTGTGCCTGGGCACACCCTAATCCCTGCAGCATGCCTATGCATATTGAGACCGGCAGGGGAGATCTCAGGATCTCCCCTGTCGGCTCAGGCAGAGCCGGCGCTATCTGAGCGCCGGCTCTGCTCTCAGCCTCCCTCCCCACTGACCCACATGCAGGGAGGGAGGCAGGAGAGGACCCGGCGGAGCTCTTGCCGGCAGCTCCGCCGGGTTCCTCTCGCGAGATATGAGCGTTGCCGCGGCAACGCTCAAATCTCGCGAGAGTGAACTCTAGCCCCACAGGGGGCTAGAGTTCACTCTCCACTGGACCACCAGGGAAAGCAGCAGCAAGGATCCCCTCCTCCACTGGACCACCAGGGAAGGAAGCAGCAGCACGATCCCCCCTCCCTACAAAAGGTAAGAAGTGAGGGGGGATAGCAAGTTATGTACCCCCACCTCCACCCCCCACAATCACCCACCCACACACATACAACACACACACACAGCACACACACACATTCAGCACCCACAGACATACACAGCACCCACACACATTCAGCACCCACACACATTCAGCACCACAGACATACAGCACCCACAGACATACTGCACCCACAGACATACACAGAACCCACAGACATACACAGAACCCACAGACATACACAGCACCCACAGACATACACAGCACCCACACACATACAGCACCCACAGACATACACAGCACCCAAACACATTCAGCACCCACAGACAGTGGTGTATCCTGGTTTTGTGCTGCCCTAGGCAGGACAAAACTCAGGCACCCCCCCGCGCCAGCCCCACCCGCGCAACCGCCACCCAACCTTCCTCCCTGCTCCGCCTTCTAAATACACACACACACATTCACTGACAGATACGCATTCACTAGCTAACAGAAACACACAGTCACTAACAGAAACACACAGTCACTAACAGACACACACACTCACAGGCAAACACACACACTAACAGACACACACTAACAGACATCCACACACACACACTAACATCCACACACACTAACAGACATCCACACACACTAACAGACATCCACACACACTAACACTAACAGACACACACACTAACAGACACACACTAACACTAACAGACACACACTAACACTAACAGACACACACACTAACAGACACACACTAACAGACATCCACACACACACACTAACATACACACACTAACACTAACAGACATCCACACACACACACTAACATACACACACTAACACTAACAGACATCCACACACTAACACTAACATACACACTAACAGACGTCCAGACACACACTAACAGACACACACACTAACAGACACACACACTAACAGACATCCACATACACACACTAACATACACACACTAACACTAACATACACACTAACAGACATCCACACACACTAACATACATACACTAACAGACATACACACACACACACTAACATACACACTAACAGACATCCACACACACTAACACTAACATACACACTAACAGACATCCACACACACTAACACTAACAGACATCCACACACACACACTAACAGACACACACTAACAGACACACACTAACATACACACTAACAGACACTAACACTAACATACACACACTAACATCCACACACACACACTAACATATACACACACTAACACTAACATATACACACACACTAACACTAACATATACACACACACTAACAGACACTAACATACACACACTAACAGACATCCACACACACACACTAACATACACACACTAACACTAACATACACACTAACAGACACAAACACTAACATACATACATACACACACACACTAACAGACATCCACACACACACACACACACACACTAACATACATACACACACTAGTGGGTTTTTTTTTTTGGTTTTTTTATTTAACCCCCCCCAGCCTCCTTACCTTTGGTAATGCTGGGGGGGGGGTCTTCCTCTCCCTGGGGTCCAGTGGCTGCAGCGCTGGGCGGGCGGCCGCCGAGGGAGCTCTTCCCCTGAGCGCTCTGCTCAGCTCCCTCGCTCGCCGCCAGCAGAGTGAGGCCGGGAGCCGGAAGATGCCGTCATCTTCCGGCTCCCGGCCTCACTCTGCTGGCGGCGCGCGAGGGAGCTGAGCAGAGCGCTCAGGGGAAGAGCTCCCTCGCCGCCCGCCCAGCGCTGCAGCCACTGCCGCCCAGCATGTCTGTTAGCCGCGAGGCTAACAAGACATTTGCCTTGGGCATTTGGGGGGCGGCGTTTTTTGCCGCCCCCTGAAGAATGCCGCCCAAGGCAAATGCCTTGTTTGCCTCGCGGCTAATAAGCCCCTGCCCACAGACATACAGCACCCACAGACATACACATCACCCACAGACATACACAGCACCCACACACATACAGCACCCATACACAGCACCCACAGACATTCACAGCACCCACACACATACAGCACCCACAGACATACAGCACCCACAGACATACACAGTACCCACACACATGCAGCACCCACACACATACAGCACCCACACACATACAGCACACA